>BSBN01001735.1:0-721768 GCA_027924645.1 Cunninghamia lanceolata | reverse complement strand
TTCTAATCTAATCTAATAGCTCCCAGCTAATTGTAGAGGTTTCAAAAGTTCTTTTAAACATAGTAATACCAAAAATATAATAGCATCATTCTTTAGATTGCAGAATTTTTTTTGTTTGTATAATCAAATTTACTTTGTTTCAATTTCCCCCATTTGTTTTTAATTATCTTTTATGAATACCTATAGTTCCATCAAGCATTACAAAAATGTATGGGAAGTTTCTTCTAACAAACTTTATGGCTTTTGTGACACTTGCCCAAAATAGATTTCATTATTCAATTGATATAAAAAATGAAATCTTGATGCATTGAATGAATAAAATAAAATTATCATTGATCAACATTCTCTAAAAGACTATTTCCAACTCTAGATAATACTCATACACTTTCTATTGTCCTACCCTCATTACTCCTTCCATTTGTAGCCTTGAAAATTATTGCCTTCTAGAAAGGGCACCAAGTAGGAGGTCATATAAAACTTCTTTATTTGGGTTAGATTTGTTAATTGGTTGTGCAAAGTGTCAATTATTAAGGTTGACCAATCAACAAACTTTTTGCCTACCAATATCTTCACTATATGTTTATACATCCAAGTTTGTGATCCTTTAGCATCCTCTTGACATGTAACACTACTCAATAGAGTTATATAATCATTTACAACCTCTATAAAGTCAATCTTGAATAATTTCACAAGCAATGGTAGTGAGTGTAGCCTTTGGCTTCCAAAGCCAACTTTCATTGATCTTATTTAGGCAATGATCCAAATTATGATCATAGCACTCCTAAGCTAACTTTAGAGTAAGGTTGACACGAGCATCCTTGGCATGAATGCCAAATATTTCTTCTATATACTAAGGTTGGATCAAGAACATTACATTACCCTTGGGAGTCTTGATCTCCCTTGTAACCGAGTCATAATGCTTGGCATAGGTCATAACTAAGTCAAGAGATTGTAGTGTAATAGGGAAACTTTTAGCTTGCACTAATCCACTACTCTTTAAATTCTTGACCTTAGTGGACATTTGGGCCTCAGGTTGTGCCATCTTTACATATGGAACTCATCCAGGCCTATGTGCCCTAAATTAGTGTCTGTAATGTTTATCCGCACATCAACAAGTTTTGAGGTTGGTATGACTCCTTTATTCTCGTAATTCATTTTTTCAAGTGAGTTCATACTTGATTTCTAGTTACCTAGAAATAATTTCCTTAAGTTAATTGATTCTTTTGTACCTTTTACAAATATCCTAAAGTTTTGATAAATTAATCTAAAATGCATTTAAAAAATGTTTACTAATACCTAATTCAATATTTTCTATGATTAAATTGATCAAATTTACAAGTTCTTAGAGTTAAAACCTTTAAAATGGGCAAGTGCAAAAAGATGGGGGGGCCAAAAAAGGGGTCTTAAGTGGCCACTTTTTTTCTGAAATCAGAAAATGCTGGCCTTGGATGAGAAATTGAGCATAGTTACACTCAAAATTTGGAGATGCAACCAAAACAATGTTCGTAGTACTCTGAGTCTAATTTCTAAACTACTATTTTTTAAAAAAAATGGTATAGATTAAGGGGTTCAAAAGAGGGAGCCACAGAAATTGGTGTTGTTTCTATCAAAAAAACATAACATAGCATGTTTTGTGGCTCCCTCAAAGGTCAACTTTTTTTTGGTATTTTTAAAATTGCTTCAGTGAGAAATTAGCTAACACCATGTAGTTTAGGTCTGATTTTTCTGATAATTTTTTGATGAATATTTGATTTTTTACTAATTTTCAAAGTGGACACATCCTAAAAAATAGAATTTTGGTCGTGCTACCCCAATAAATTTTGAAAACTAATTGAAAATCATTTTTTTCTTTTTTTAATGTGTAGAATGGAGTCTAGTTTCTAAATATGTAATTTTTTTGAAATTTCAATGAATGGTTAATTTACAATGAAAAAAAGACCAAACAGTGGTTTTTGCCAAAAAACGGACACACAAACAAAAGAAATTAAAGATGAAAGGCTTAACATTGTCAAAATGTGAAAAAAAATCACATCATCAAATAACTAAGAGAAAGCCTAACATTACCCAGGTGTTTGATTTGTTCGACCTTGAAACACATGCAAATTTGAGGGTTAGCATGAATAGAATTATGTGAAATCCTGTAGAATATCGAAAAACACGTCTCTAGACATTAGGAAGGCACTCCAAGCCTTTGGGTTGGAAATCCAAAGCAAATCCCAAGCCTAAGGCTTGGGATTCCCAAATCAAAAAATAACATGAGCGCGTTATAATGCGCTCCTGTTATGTTTTACTTTGCATTTTTTCCTTTTCTGCAAAAGTTTGTGCACTATTTGTCATGTTTGACATAACGTGAGCGCGTTATAACGCACTCGTGTTATGTCCCCCTTAAATTTTTTTATGTTCAAGGTTATTAATCATGTATGTATGTATGTATGCCTATATGTCTGTATGTATCTATGTATGCGTATATGTATGTATGTATAGTGTCGAGGGTAGAGGAGGGTAGAGATGGGGGTGAGCCAGATAGGAGAGGAGAGGGGTGTATAAGGATTGAGTGATTAAGGTTTAAGGTTGAGGGTTTAGGGATAGGATTTAGAGTTTAGGGATAAGGGATTAGAGTTTAGGACCTTGAGGGATTAGGGTTTAGGGTTGAGGCTTTAGGGATAGCGTTTAGGGTTAAGGGTCGAGGGATTAGGGTTAAGGTAGAGTGTTGAGGGTAGAGGGATTAGGGATCGGGTTTAGGGTTGAAAGTTTAGGGTTTAAGGTATAGTTTTGAGGGTTGAGGGTTTAGGGATAAGAGATTAGGGTTTAGGGTTTAGGAATTAGGGTACCATAAATTATAATTAGGTATTAGGGTTTCTGGTTTAGGGACTAGGGATTAGGGTTTAGGGTTTATGGATGTACAATTAAGGGGTACCATAAATAAACTAGAATTTAGAAAGGGTTGGGAAAATTTTGTGAATCATCATGAGCTGGAGATTAGAGATTTTGTTGTGTTCAAGTACATATCCAAGTCATAATTTAAGGTTAAGATATTTCAAATAATCGGGTGTGTGAAAAACATCAATGCTCTTTGGCTTATGAATACCAACATTGATGCAAATAAAAGATGCCCTTCTTCTAATAGAGTATGTAGTTCAAGTCAACCGATGGGTAGCAAGTTGTCGAATGAGTTGGTTTAATGGGCGTGCCTCCTTCAAAGTTATACTTGGAGACTTTACACAAAAACTGGTAACTCTATACATTATTTTTCATTCTTTTATTTCCTATACATTGTTAAGAACTTGTAAAATCTAATTGTGTAATGTGTTTATGGTAGCGCATTCCTCCTGCATTTGTTTCACAGTTTATAGACAACACAGACGAACATATGGTGTTGTAAGGCCCAGGTGAGCAGGAGTGGGATGTACAATTAGGGGGTACTATAAATAAATTAGAATTTAGGCAGGGTTGGGAAAATTTTGTGAATCATCATGGGCTGGATTTTGGAGATTTCACTATGTTCAAGTACATATCCAAGTCATATTTTAAGGTTAAGATATTTCAAAGAACAGGGTGTGTGAAAAATATCAATGCTCTTCAGCTTATGAATACCAACATTGATACAGATAAAATATGCCCTTCTTCTAACATAGTATGCAGTTCAAGTCAACCGATGGGCAGCAAGTTGTCAAATGAGTTGGTTTAATGGGCATGCCTCCTTCTTCAAGGCCCAGGTGGGCAGGAGTGGGATGTACAATTAAGGGGTACCATAAATAAACTAGAATTTAGGTAGGGTTGGGAAAATTTTGTGAATCATCATGGGCTGGAGATTGGAGATTTTGTTGTGTTCAAGTACATATCCAAGTCATATTTTAAGGTTAAGATATTTCAAAGAACAGGGTGTGTGAAAAATATCAATGCTCTTCAGCTTATGAATACCAACATTGATAGAGATAAAAGATGCCCTTCTTCTAACATAGTATGCAGTTCAAGTCAACCGATGGGCAGCAAGTTGTCGAATGAGTTGGTTTAATGGGTGTGCCTCCTTCTTCAAGGCCCAGGTGGGCAGGAGTGGGATGTACAATTAAGGGGTGCCATAAATAAACTAGAATTTAGGCAGGGTTGGGAAAATTTTGTGAATCATCATGGGCTGGAGATTGGAGATTTCACTATGTTCAAGTACATATCCAATTCATATTTTAAGGTTAAAAATATTTCAAAGAATAGGGTGTGAAAAATATCAATGCTCTTCAGCTTATGAATACCAACATTGATACAGATAAAAGATGCCCTTCTTCTAACAGAGTATGCAGTTCAAGTCAACCGATGGACAGCAAGTTGTTAAATGAGTTGGTTTAATGGGTGGTGCCTCCTTCTTCAAGGCCCAAGTGGGCAGGAGTGGGATGTACAATTAGGGGGGTACCATAAATAAACTAGAATTTAGGCAGGGTTGGGAAAATTTTGTGAATCATCATGGGCTAGAGATTGGAGATTTCGTTGTGTTCAAGTACATATCCAAGTCATATTTTTAAGGTTAAGATATTTCAAAGAACAGGGTGTGTGAAAAATATCAATGCTCTTCAGCTTATGAATACCAACATTGATATAGATAAAAATGTCCTTCTAACAGAGTATGCAGTTCAAGTCAACCAATGGGCAGTAAGTTGTCGAATGAGTTGGTTTAATGGGTGTGCCTCCTTCTTCAAAGTTATGCTTGGAGAATTTACACAAAAATTGGTAGTTCTCTATACATTATTTTTCATTATTTTATTTCCTTTACACTGTTAAGAACTTGTAAAATTGAATTGTGTAATGTGTTTATGGTAGCGCATTCCTCCTGCATTTGTTTCACAGTTTATAGACAACATAGACGAACATATGTTGTTGCAAGGCCCAGCTGGGCAGGAATGGGATGTACAATTAGGGGGTACCATAAATAAATTAGAATTTAGGCAGGGTTGGGAAAATTTTGTGAATCAGATCATGGGCTGGAGATTGGAGATTTCATTGTGTTCAAGTACATATCCAAGTCATATTTTAAGGTTAAGATATTTCAAAGAATAGGGTGTGTGAAAAATATCAATGCTCTTCAGCTTATGAATACTAACATAGATACAGATAAAAAATGCCCTTCTTCTAACAGAGGATGCAATTCAAGTCAACCAATGGGTAGCAAGTTGCTGATCTTGAATTAGTTTCTGATGAAGAAAATAATGATGTTGTTGACGAAATGGAAGAAAATCAAAATTGTAAGTCTAATTTAATTTATTTCAACTTTCAAAGTAGGCATTTGAATTGTAGCTTTACCTAGAGGATTGGTATAACAAAAACTTAATTATGTTACAAGCCTTTCTTTGAAGAACCCTGGACATTATGGACCCTATCATCTAGAAAAGCACATGACAGTGAACTCTGCCCCACCTTTCAAATTAGATATTTAACTTTTTATTCAATGAAAATGAAGTCACGAAATGTAAACCGACCATGCATACTAGTAAGATCAAATTCTCTGCCTTCTATTCTTATTACTCTTACTTTATTAAGAGAAGAGTTTATAGACATGATGTTTCCATAGTCCATGGTATAAGAATGAAGTGCTTCTGGAAGTAACTGTGTATTGCTTTTTTGGATCGACGTTTCGGATCACACTCCGTGATTCATCATCAGGATGAAAAAAGAGAAAAAATGAATTGTGTATGCAGAGATAGTTCTTTAAAAAGAGAGAGGGGACGGGGGTGGGCACAGAGTTTGACAAGAGGAGAGGAAACCAATGTGGGGAAGAAAAAAGAATAATAAAATTCAAAAAGGAAGAGAAGACATCCCAAGTAGACAACCTATTAAAAATAAGCATAATCTAACAACTAAATATGCCTAAAAATAAAGAGAAGTGTGAAACAAATAGAAAAAGTGGAACTGAGCCCTCAAGCACATAAGAGTATAAAAATAATTAATAAATTAACAAAAACTAAACAAGAATGGAGAAAGGGGCCACAAATTAATACACATAAGGAGCTAATAACGATTAGAGGAAAGGCTAGAATAAAGGAATATAACTAAGAAAAATATAAGAATGAGAGAATAGGTAGGAGAGAAACAATAGATAGCTATAAATGTAAGTAAAAATGTATAAGGGGAAAGGCAAAAAGATGGAGTGACCCATAAACCAATAGCCAAAGGACAGGAGAACGAGAGAATAAAGATAAATGAAAGAGTTAAGAAGAGAGAAATTGTGAATATTTACGTATTTATCCACATGTAAATATTGGTATACATGTGGATATGTATGTAAGTATTTCCAATTTCTTTGCGAATAAATATGAGAAAAATATATGCATATGTACACAAAGTGGATAAGAGAAGAGTGTCAAAAAGAATGGGTTTAATTGTAAGCTAACATAAGGCAAAGCAATTTTGTTATTACATTTTTCTGAGGGATCTCTAATAGTCTAATATAATGCAATCTATTATAATATGAACATCTACATTTGTGTGAATGCTAAGCTTTAATATAGTAGAGTATTAAATCAATGCAATCAGCTATTTATTGGGTTAAAATAACTTAGTTTTTGTAGTGGTTTGGGAATGCAGGAGTTGCCAAATATAGGTGAATGTCCTCTACAATTACCAAGAGAAAAAAGTTTAGTAGTTCTTGTGGATAGAGCCAGTAAACAATGGGAGATTATTTGCCTGTTTCATAACAATATACCTCCCCTAAGTGCGGGGTGGATAGCAAGAAACATAGATTTATGTTTAGAGTTCATATAGATCGAAAGATAAAATAAAGATCCTTCTGAAAGAACTTCTAGGAGGGAAAATACAGGCAAAATATAAAAGGAGAACATTATACAGGAAAAGATCTTCATGAGGATTGTAATATTTTGTTTAAAACAAACAAAAATTAGTTATTTAAAAATAGAAAATCAAGAAAGAAATTGTACTAAAATGTATAGTTACTAATATCTATTTTTAAAAGACTAATTGATTTTTATGGCCAAAGTTGTTTATTTTATCTAGTTGATGGTTTTAATTACACCCAGGTTATACATTGGGAGCAGATGTGTGCACATTTTTATGGCCCCAATTTAAATTTAAGCAAATAGGTGGAGAGAGTATGCTAATCTTTTAAAAAAATCTTAATAAAAAAATGTTCACTTAATGTTGATCAGGGGTTTTGATTTCAACCATTCATTGCACACTGTGGATGTACCTCAATGCAAAGCTTTTCTCATAATGATCATCCTTCTGATTTCAATTGTTAATTACTCACTATGGATGTACCATACACAAAGATTTTCTCATAGTGTGTACACCTATTGGCATAATGAACCCCAGATGGGCCAGAAAAACATGCCATATAACATTACTAACATTAAAAAAGTTCATAGCCATTTTTCTAACATATTCTTGCAACTTAGATGTCTTTAAGAGAAGAGTGTCAAAAATGATGGGTTTAACAACCTAACATAAGGCAGAGCAGTTTTGTTGGGTTTAGGGATAGGGTTTAGGGTTTAGGGATTAGGGTTTGGGGTTGAGGGATTATTGTTTAAGGTATAGTGTTGAGGGTTGAGGGTTTAGGGATAGGGTTTAGGGTTGAGGGATTAGGGTTTAGGGTTGATAGATTAGGGTTTAATGTTGAGAGTTGAGGGTTTAGGAATAGGGATAGTGTTTAGGGTTTAGGGATGATGGATTAGGGTTGAGGGTATATAATAAATAAACTAGAATTTAGGCAGGGTTGGGAAAATTTTGTGAATCATCATGGGTTGGAGATTGGAGATTTTGTTGTGTTCAAGTACATATCCAAGTCATATTTTAAGGTTAAGATATTTCAAAGAACAGGGTGTGTGAAAAATATCAATGCTCTTCAGCTTATGAATACCAACATTGATACAAATAAAAGATGCCCTTTTTCTAACAGAGTTTGCAGTTCAAGTCAACCAATAGGTAGTAAGTTGCTGAATGAATTGGTTTCTGATGGGGAAAACAACAATGATGTTGATTCAATGGAAGAAAATCAAAATTAGGGTTGAGGGTTGAGGGTTGAGGGATTAGGGTATAGGGTATAGGGTAGAGGTTTGGAGGATAGTGATAATGTTCAAGGTTGAGTGTCCAAGGTTAAGTGTAAAGGGTATATAGGGTTTAAGGGTTTAAGGTTTGAGGGATTAAGGGTTTAAGAGTTGATGGATTAGGGCTTAAGGCATAGTGTCAAGTGTAGAGGGTTTAGAGACAAGGTTTATGGTTGAAGGTTCAAGGGTTGAGGGTTGAGGCTTTAGGGCTGAGGGTTAAGGGATTAGGGTATAAGGTATAGTGTCGAGGGTAGAGGGTTTAGGGATAGGGTTTAGTATTTAAGGTTTAAGGGTTGAGAGTTGAGGCTTTAGGGACAGGGTTTAGTGTTTAGGTTAAGTGAGACACCTAGATGACTAAGGATAGATGAAGAGGCAGATAAGGAATGACTGAGATACCTAGAGAGGGGAGAGGTAGAGAAGTGAGTGGGAGGTAGAGAAGTGAGTGAGAGATAGAGAGGTGAGGGGAGAGATAGAATAAAATGAGAGAGTGAAGTTGACAACTTGAGGGGAAAGATGGGTAAGGAGGAGGGAGAGAGGTGGAGAGGAAGGGAAATATCTAGAGAGCCCTGAGAGATATACAAGTGAGTGACCTACAACCTAGGGAGAGAGGGTTGAGAGATATGGGAGAGATGGGGGTGAGGCAGATAGGGGAGGAGAGGGGTGGATAAGGGTTAAGGGTTTAAGGCTTTAGGGTTTAAGGGTCAAGGGTTTAGGGTGTAAGGGTTGAGAATTTAAGGGTTGAGGTATTAAGGGTCTAAGGGTTGAGGGATTAGGGTTTAAGGTATAGTGTCGAGGATGAAACCCTAATCCCTCAACCCTTAGGACCCTTAATACCTCAACCCTTAAACCCTAAACCATTGACCTTTAAACCCTCAATCCTTATCCACCCCTCTCATCCCCTATCTGCCTTACTCCCATCTCTCCCCTATCTCTCTCACCCCTCTCTCCCTAGGTTGTAGGTATCTCACTTGTATATCTCTCAGGGATCTCTAGATATTTCCCTTCCTCTCCACCTCTCTCCCTCCTCCTTACCCATCTTTCCCTCAAGTTGTCAACTTCACTCTCTCATTTTATTCTATCTCTCCCCTCACCTCTCTATCTCTCACTTCTATCTCCCCCTCACCTCTACCTCTCCCCTCTCTAAGTTTCTTAGTCACTCCTTGTCTACCTCTCCATCCATCCTTAGCCATCTAGGTCTCTCATTTAGCCTTAAACCCTAAACCCTATCCCTAAATCCTCAACCCTTAAAACTTAAATCCTAAACCCTCAACCCTCAACACTATAACTTAAACCCTAAACCCTATCCCTAAAGCCTCAACCCTCAACCCTTAAACCCTAAACCCTCTACCCTCGACACTATACCTTAAACCCTAATCCCTTAACTCTCATCCCTAAATCCTCAACCCTCATCCCTTAAACCTTCAACCCTAAACCCTCTACCCTCTACAGTATGCCTTAAACCCTAATCCTTCGACCATTAAACCCTCAACCCTTAAACATTGGGCAAACTTTTGCAAAAAAGAAAAAAAATGCAAAGAAAACAATAACGTGCTCACATTATAACATGCTCGCGTTATAATGCGCTCATGTTATAGCGTGAGCGCGTTATGGTTTTGTGTTGCTGAGCCAAAGGCTCGGCAACACCAAGCCATAACGTGAGCGCATTATAATGCGCTCACGTTATGGCTTTTTAAAAAGTTTTAAGAATTTGGCCACTTTTTGGCCCCCCATCTTTTTGCACCCACCCAAATGAGTATTGTAGTGTTTTCTTGTAGTTTAGATTTTAGGCCTAGATTACAAGTTACAATTCAAGTTTTGGGCCTAATGTACAATTTTAGCAAGTAGTTGCAAATTGTAAATGAAGTGTAGTTTCTAGTCAGAGTTCACATATGATTTGCTATCAAAAGCCAGTTGTAAACTACAAAAATATGGGTTTCCGAACTGCAATTGAACTTAGCACTCCAATTATAGTTTGCAAAAAATTACAAATTACAAATAGACTGCAAATGTCGGTTGGGGTTCGGATGCGATTTGGTTTTGTGCATGTTTTTGTAAACTACAAAAACTTTTAGGAGGCCAATTTGCAACTGGAGTTCAAACACCGAGTGTAGTTTACAACATTTTACAAATTGTAAACTATAATTTTTTTTTGGGTTTCCAAAACTAAGTTTAGATCTTTTGTGCATCTTGCAAGAACTACAAAACAAAATAAGAATGTAAAACTTGCAAACTCCCAAGTTTTTCTGAAACAGAGTAAAAAAGGATTAACTAAGTTTTACCAAACCACACAAGGTTTGAAATTAGGTCAAAAGGGGATTTAACCTAAGGAGTTTAAAATCTAAGCATTTGAAACTTAAACTTGAAAACCATTTTTTTCCCAAAGACTAGGGCATGGAAAACCCTACCTGGTTGAGGGTCGAAGAAAACACAGGTTCGAAACCTAGAGAAATCTTAAACAAGTTTGTCGTGAAAACAAATAAAAAATAGTTTGGATGCCATTAATGAGGAAAATTAATTTAACATCAATTCTAGATTTCAAAACCAAAATTTGAAGCAGAAACATGAAAACCCTATCATTTAGCAAAACTAGGAAATAGAAATAAAGTGCAAAAAGAGTAAGTACCTGATTTAGATGCAAATCTACCTAAAATAGATGGAAATCTAGAGTTGTAGGAACGTGGGGGAGCCAAAGAGCCATGGGATCTAGAGTGCCAGAAACAAGCGAGAGAATGCAAAAAGACAAGAAGTTTCAATCGCTTCAGGGTTTTGATCAACTCCAGATGTGCACCATTAATTCTAAGTTGTCAAGTTTTAGAGACCAAGGATGGTTTACAAGAATACTGTTCTAGGGTCCATTGTTTCAAAGCAACATGCAACTACAACAATTTCGGACTTGAGGAAGTCAAAGCAACTTGCACTTTACAAATGGAAGGGGTTCAGAGAGTCTAAAGGATTTGCAACTTAGACTACAAAACTTAAAACTTTAGAAAATTTAAATTAAAAATTAAAACCCCTTAAAATAACAAGGTGACATTCTTAAGACAAAATGTCCCCTTTATGACAAAATGGACTTTAAATCTCAGACGTCAAATAAAACAAAGATTAAAAAAATTGAATTCTACTTAGACTAGACATAAAAACACAATTTGTGTGATTTTGAAACAAGAGCCAAAAATTTAAAAGTTTAGGGGCATGTTGTAACCCTTTACAATAGGAGGTATATATGTCCTTGGTGGACAAGTTTCATTAGATTGTGGTATCAAGGGTCTTCAAGGTTTTTGCACATTGGTGTGTTTGTTACCATGGGAGGCGATAACCTTAAGCAATGGATTATAAAGGGATGGGAGTACAACGTGGGCTCAATATGTCATGAATAGAAGGTCTATCAGTTATTGGGGTTAGTTAGATGTGCTCAACTAGCTGTCGTCATTGTTTCAACTAGATTGGAGTATGTGGTGCATACTTAATCTTGTTTTTGAGGAGATTGGACTTTTGGGTATGTGTTTTGATAATGGGTTGATGATGACTCCAAATTTGTGTGTTCTCTAGAGTTGGTTAAGTGTCTCTAAAGTGTACTCTAGAGACACGTTTTGCGTGTGCTCCAAAGTGTACTCTAAAATTTATTATTGTAGATGCTTTTGTGAAGCCTATGAACACAATGGAGCTTAGTTGGGATAGCATGGTTATCCTTGGTAGATTATTCATAGATTTTTGGGCTTCCTTTTACTCTTGAAAGGTATACGACAAGTGGGGAGAATGTTGGAATTAGGTGTTTAGCATACACTTTGCAAGTCCTAATGTTAAAAATATTTATTTATTTATATTTATTTATTATTTGTGCCTCATTTAGCAAATGGGGTGTCCCACTTATGACTTGGCCATTATGCCACATGTATGCCTTTATACAATGTGTGTGTAAGAAGTTGTAAGAGCATCTAATCTTGTTATGGCATTGTAAGATGTGGGGATTACTTATGATAGATTCTATGATGCATGAGAGAGCATGATTATAGGGAGTTACAAAGTGGACTAGGAATCTTGACTCACTTATGATGCATCATAGAGCATCTTTCTAAGGAAGTAAATGACAAATAATGAGTCAAAATAGAGTGTGATTCTTGAAACTTCTTACCACGCTATTTTGAACCTTGTTTGGGCCCATGGTAATGCCTTTTGGTGGTTTCCTGGGCCTCCTTGTGTCTATATATTAAGGGATTGAAATGGAGGAATTGAGAAATTTTCATTCTAGGGTTATGCTGTTAGATTCCCTCCAAAGGAGAAAGATGAAACTCTCCATGTTAAGGAAAGAGCCTAGAAGTGTACTATAACTATTATGTGTTTTTGAATAATACATTGGTTTTGTTCTTTGGAGGGTGGGGTTTTTTACGCAAAAGGGTTTTTACCATGTATATTGGTGTCTCTTCTCTTTTGTCTATGCATCTTCTTTTATTCTCTCATTCTTGTTCTTAAATTGTTATTTTACAAATCATGATGCTACTAAAATTTTTATAGATTTGAGATATACATTTCTTTTCTCTAAGGGTTAATGCCTAGGAAATGAGATTGTTTTCTAATTCTGCTTTATGGGCATAGTTTGTTTGCACATTATCATGGTTTTATTTAGTAGATCTTATGGTATTGGAGGTGCTTATTGGGTATTTTTCCTAACTAAATATAGAGGAAAAATATTTTTCATAATGTTAAACTAAGCTAATTAAGTAAATGTGAGCAATGCATAAACAATTAATCTATATTAACTAATAAATCTAGGAATGGATAATTACAATGAATCAATATTTTAAAATTAAATGAGGAAAGATGGGGTACTTAGTTATGGGAACTATGATGAAGAATAATCCTAATGTCATGCAAATTTTAGCCATCCAGGTATAGAAAGTAGATGCCCTTGATATCCTTGTTGTTTGGAAGTTGTAATATTTGGAATTAGATATGTAGATCGAATCTACACCGTGCAAAATCAAACCCACACTCTATGAAAATGTTTGATATATGGTCTTGCTTTGTAACCATGGGATTGATCCAATAGATCGTGTAATTTTGCAACCTAGTTCTCCCCTTTCTTTTTTTGTTGAAGCGTAAGGGTTGGCGGTATTTAAAGATGCTTGAAGGAAGTTGTCGAATTGCAAGGTTCACATTCTTCTCAATTAATCCTTGACATACTAACTCTATGACCTTTGTCAAGTGATTGAAGACAACTGACTCAAGCATACAAGGTCCTAGATGATTTTGATGTAAATATTGTGGCTTTTAGTGCTCCAAATCAAAATGTTCCTTGAAGTGTAAATGCTCTAGGATTGTTTAATGATTCCAAGGCGTGGTTAAATGCTCCTGAATGATTTTTTTAAATATTGACATATTGAATAATCACATAAGCATTTACCAAGTTTGTTTTTAATGACTAGTGAAAAGGGGTGGGAGTCACTAATTTGAATTTTGGGTTAAATTCATGGCATACAAGATCATTCTCACACTTTGGGAGATTGAACTAGGGTAAAGAATGCTAGATCTTAATATCAGTAATGGATATTGACATGATAGATGATTTTGATGTAAATATTGTGGCTTTTAGTGCTCCAAATCAAAATGTTCCTTGAAGTGTAAATGCTCTAGGATTGTTTAATGATTCCAGGGCGTGGTTAAATGCTCCTGAATGATTTTTTTAAATATTGACATATTGAATAATCACATAAGCGTTTACCAAGTTTGTTTTTAATGACTAGTGAAAAGGGGTGGGAGTCACTAATTTGAATTTTGGGTTAAATTCATGGCATACAAGATCATTCTCACACTTTGGGAGATTGAACTAGGGTAAAGAATGCTAGATCTTAATATCAGTAATGGATATGTGAAACCTGATGGATTAATAATTAAGGTGAATGTGTGGGAATGGATGTGCATAAGGTAGAGACAAAGTCACAAATATAGAAATATGTGTAAATAAGAGTGATTGAGGATGAATAGGAATCAAGGAAGGAGCCAAATTTAACACAAAAATATATATGTCAATATCTATTCTTATTAAAATATTTCCTCAATAAATCTAAAACTAAATGAAAATTGACATAAATAAACAAATTTCATCACAACATACTGTTAAGAAAAGAAAAAGAAAGAGAAGAAAAAGAAAAGCTCGCTCTCTATAACGTGTAAGATAAAGCACAATATGTTACCCTAGGTAATTCATATCTTAAACCAAAACAATCTAATTATTATTCATAGGTAAAATAATCTTATTGATTGGTGGCACAACTAACGTCTCCTAATAAAATAGTAGTGTATAACAAGGATGCATGCGTCGAAGAGCACGAAATGTAAAGGACGTACACAGTTGACAGTCATCCACACACAGCATATTGTATCTATCAAAACTCTAACTTCCCATATCCCCAATTCAGTTTGTTCCCTAATTTAGCCAGTTCAGATTGAATTCTTCTTTCACAGCTTCAACTTTAAGGCCAGGCCTCGTGAACAGCTGCTTGTTGTCCTCATCACAAATCACCTTTTCTAGGGTTGCCAGTTGGGCTAATGATTTAAGGGTTTTCTTCAATTCAGAGTCTTTTCTCCTGTCCACCTTCAAACCCATGCACGATGAGATGTCAAGCAACTCTAGTTTTCCAAGACTGCAGATGGAAGCTGGGAGTGCTTTCAAATCTGGAGATTGACACAATCTTATCTCCTTAAGTGATCCAAGCTTACCCAAATCATCAGGTAACTTTGCAAGGCTGTGGCAATGAGTAATTGACAACGCTTCCAGCGAATTTGAAGAACAGATCCCTGCCGACAACTCCTCCAGATCACTGCAGTGGTCCACATTAAATTCCAAAAGCGCAGGCAAGTTGAACATTTTATCCTTACCTAGGCCTTCACAAAGACTCAGGTATATTTTCTGCAAACTCTTCAAGCCTTTGCAGTCCTCATGTAGAGGAGGAACTATCACCCTTTCAAGATGCAGAGTTTTAAGCTGAGAAAGTTCTTGAAAAGCAGCCAGTCCACTGAGCTTGGCTCGTTTTGCTGTGTCATTATGGATTATCAGAACCTTGAGTTTTCTCATGCTGTTCAAAAATGTTGGAATGCAATATTCACTTGCAGTGATATATAAAACCAAAGCTTCCGCCTCAGGAAACTCCATTTCGGGCCATTGTGTCGTTTATTGCCCCTATATATTCCCAACAAACATGGAAGTCAATGCTATGCTATGATTAATTTTTGTTTTTAAAAAAATATCTGTGATAAATTTTCAATGTTTTGGAATAGGGAGCAAAATCAGAGGCATACTTGAATTACAATAAAAAAGACAAGCTGTAGCAGTTACCTGTGTGAATGGAAACAATCTGAGCTCTAGATGAATGATCTCCGCCTGTTTGCCACGCTGGGGGAAATTCAGATTGCTTTTGAGGCATATACAGCCTCCTAAAATGAGTCTCATTGTCCTGCTCCGCCAAAAACAGAGCCAATTGTCTCATTACATCATGTTGGGTAAAGGAATAACTATTCATGCAGTCATCTGTGATTCCTGTGGTCCTGCCATCAGACGTTAGGAAAATAGGTTATTATAAGAAATCAGGTGAAAGTTAAAAAAAGGAATTCAGTGTGCCTTGGGGGCAGAACGCCCCCTCTCTGTTTCATTTTTTTGAAATGTAAGGGCTCTCAAGTTTAAACATTAAAAAATAACTGAAAACACTCAAAACTAAAAAGTTGTTAGTCCTCAAGACCCCATCCCTTGTCCTGGAAACTTGAAATAACATTAAAAAGAAGGATCCTTCTTGCTCTCCTCCAAATGAAGGCTTGTTTTAAAACTCAGGGCAGAGACTGATTTCCTCTGCAAATCAGTAACAGAGAACTCCCAAAACTTAAAATAAATCTTTACCTACATCATTCAAGAAGATTCAAACATCTATATGGTGAGGCTAAACTTTTAATTTCAAAGTTGTTCTCAAAACCCCTTCAATCAATTGAATTTGTTATCAAGCACAAGCAACAAAATCAAGATAGAAAACAGTTAGAAATAAGTAGTAATGTTCCTTACCAGGTGTTGGTGTAAGCCACACCCGGACCGACGATGGACTGGTCCAAGAGGGGCCAGTAGCTTAGTGGTAGAGCACTCCAACAGCAAATGGAAGGTCCTTGGTTCGAGTCCTAGCTGGTCCATGTCTCAACATGGTATCAGAGCCAGGCCAGGCTAGGAGCCCCAAGCACACGAGAGGTGTGGCTTAAGGGGGGGTGTTGGTGTAAGCCACACCCGGACCGACGATGGACTGGTCCAAGAGGGGCCAGTAGCTCAGTGGTAGAGCACTCCAGCAGCAAATGGAAGGTCCTAGGTTCGAGTCCTAGCTGGTCCATGTCTCAACATGGTATCAGAGCCAGGCCAGGCTAGGAGCCCCAAGCACACGAGAGGTGTGGCTTAAGGGGGGGTGTTGGTGTAAGCCACATCCGGACCGACGATGGACTGGTCCAAGAGGGGCCAGTAGCTCAGTGGTAGAGCACTCCAGCAGCAAATGGAAGGTCCTAGGTTCGAGTCCTAGCTGGTCCATGTCTCAACATGTGGGTTATGGGCCAGCTAGGACTCAAACCTAGGACCTTCCATTTGCTGCTGGAGTGCTCTACCACTGAGCTACTGGCCCCTCTTGGACCAGTCCATCGTCGGTCCGGGTGTGGCTTACACCAACACCCCCCCTTAAGCCACACCTCTCGTGTGCTTGGGGCTCCTAGCCTGGCCTGGCTCTAATACCATGTTGAGACATGGACCAGCTAGGACTCAAACCTAGGACCTTCCATTTGCTGCTGAAGTGCTCTACCACTGAGCTACTAGCCCCTCTTGGATCAGTCCATCGTCGATCCGGGTGTGGCTTACACCAACACCCCCCCTTAAGCCACACCTCTTGTGTGCTTGGGGCTCCTAGCCTGGCCTGGCTCTGATACCATGTTGAGACATGGACCAGCTAGGACTCGAACCTAGGACCTTCCATTTGCTGCTGGAGTGCTCTACCACTGAGCTACTGGCCCCTCTTGGACTAGTCCATCGTCGGTCCGGGTGTGGCTTACACCAACACCCCCCCTTAAGCCACACCTCTCGTGTGCTTGGGGCTCCTAGCCTGGCCTGGCTCTGATACCATGTTGAGACATGGACCAGCTAGGACTCGAACCTAGGACCTTCCATTTGCTGCTGGAGTGCTCTACCACTGAGCTACTGGCCCCTCTTGGACCAGTCCATCGTCGGTCCGGGTGTGGCTTACACCAACACCAGGGATCCCTCTTCAAGTCCAATAGATGGCGAGCTGCAAATTTCCGTAAACGTTGAACAGCATCGTTTCGTCTCATTCGATGGACATAAACCCAAATGTCTAACAATACATTTGCAGGAATGATTCGTCCTCTTGGGAATACAGCCAGGTCCAAGAAACACTGCTTTTCACCCGGATTCAGCACATCTATGCTTGTTTCCAAGCGCTTAAGGAGGACTATTATCTGATTATCGTCTGCAGCTTCTCCTCTTGCAAGCGCATCCCTAGTAGCTTTCCAAACAGAGTCGGGCTCACCATTCAGAGAACTACCAATTACTTGAAGAGCTAGTGGCAAACGTTTACATTCTGCTTGTACCTGCACACTAATAAAGCTAAATTAAGCATTTTAGACGTGGGGAAGACAATTGAAGACCCTGCAGGTATTGGTAGTAGTAGGCTACCTGTTTGACCAGTTGTTCAGAATGTGTATCTGGAATAGTAGACATGTCAAAGGCACAGAGGCAGAAAAGTGACAGAGCATGCTCCTCTTCCAAGCACGGTAGCTCATAAATCCTTTTCTTGAACCAGGGTTTGATGGACTGGATGGTCTTTGTATCTCTGCTGGTTACTACAGTCCTGTAATGCTCGCCTTTGAATAACAGTCCTTCCAGGTCAGAAAATTCCCAAATGTCATCCAATACCACCAGAATTGGTTCATTTCTTCTTGACTTTATTTGCGAATCCAATTTGTTATGTGCGTCCTCAACATTTGTAAAATCAGGTTCTGGGCCACCAACAATGTTTCTCCACATGGTCTTCAGAATACGTAGGAGATCTGGTCTTTGTGAAACGACAATGTATATTATCTCCTTGAAGTAGTCTGCAAGTCAAAAATTTACGTTTATTTTTGCGATATTATCTATTACGATGAAAGGAAAAAATAAATAAATCGCTTTAAAAAAGCAGAAGATATTAATGAGTACAGGCAGACCTATGATAGAAGAACATTAAAAAATCATAGATTAAACCAAAGAGAGATTGGTACCTTTAATTTGAGTATGATGGCAAAGGGCTGTAGCAAGTGCCGATTTTCGAGCTCCGCCTATGGCTGTAACCCCAACCACATCCACTCCGTCCTCCAACACAATCTCTTTCAACCGTTTTACATACTCATCGAATCCCAGCAAGCAGTCCGGCATATCTGGGGGGAGACAGCGGTCCAGATCTTCCTTTGAAAGTAGTTCCTTCTTTAATTTCTTGTGAGCATTGTCGATATCTTCACGCAGAGTTTCCTGTTGGGTGGAGAAACAACTCACGATATCTTCATGCAGAGCTTTTTGTTGGGTGGAGAAATCATTCTTGATATCTTCACGCAGAGTTTCTTGATTAGAGGCTAAATTGTTGAGTAGTTGAAGCAGCATGGAGAAAGAATTTTTCATATCTTCGCCTGCAATCCGCAATTTAATTTGATTCAATGCCACGTTCGCCAAAACGACATTTTGCATAGAATTGTTGATATCACCCAGCAGCTCCTTACCTTTCTCTGCCTCTCCGAATTTCTTGAGCATGGGAGTTTTGGCGCTATTCTGTAGCAGCACTTTGCCCTGGATAAGCTTGTCGTTCAAGTTTCTTACCCATGTCTCTGATGGCGAGTCAATGGTTAATTCGTACATCTCGTCGACGGTCGGCGACAAGCCATCCACAGCTACCCCGAGTTTCTTAATATCGGTACCTTTGTAAACGTCATATGCAGATTCACTGCCTTTACGTAGCACGCTCAGGCCAATGTCCAAAGCAAAACCCCCAACCGTCTCGAGAGCCATTGTGAAACTGCTTTATCACCAACAGCAGATGAGATATCGAATGCCTATCAGACAAGCAAACTGAATTTTATTTTTATTCATGCCAAGGATATATATACAGGAAATGTCAATTCCTCTGAACCATCTCAAGAATGAGGAGGAAGAAACATGGAAATTGCGCACAACTGGCTCTTGCAATTGGAATGATTCAAAGTCTTGAGAGACGACCAGTCATAAGAATATTAAACAAGTATGCAAGTGCAGGTTAATGTCAATTCTCAACAATGAGGGAGAAGAAACATGGAAATTGAGGAAGGAGGACTTTGGACTGAGGAGAGTCTAGTCAGCTGTGCTTCTTGTTGTTCACACTATAAAAACTGGGATTTGTTCTTTGATCCAGTTCATGGTAGGTTCAAGGGCAAGTGACGTCTTTATTTAAAGACTCTTTTCAAGAAGGTCATCCCACTTTCTTTCCATAGATCAATTTTATCTCCACTAACAACACTACGAAATACAAAGTCCCTATTGTTACGCCGCAGGCATTACCTCTGTGAGGTGAATCAACGGTTGACACTCCTCTTTAGGCAGTGCAAGACAATTGAATGGATCTCACCCATTCATTATTTTTTTTCGTTTTTTTTGCGGTGCGTTTTTCCTCCTTTCTGCCACTTTTTTCTCGTCGGTTATTATCACGCTGGGGAAAATATAGTGTCAGAAAAAATCTCGTGTCGTTTAAATTTCCCCCGCCAAATACTCTTTCAGTTTTTTTAAAAAATATTTGCATCAGTTCTTTGTTTTTCTAGCACAAAAACTAAAATATGTTTGCTGCAATTTCATTAAGCACACCCCATTAGTGCTTTTTTAAAAATGTTCCCTATATCATAGAGTTGGGAGGTGAAAAAAGGAAGTTTTCTTTTGGCATTCTTTTTATTTTTGGGAAAGAAAGATCTTTTTAAGTTGACAATTCATTAACTTTAGATGACTTTGGCCTCAAATTTTAGATTTGTGGCATCAAAAATTTGCATCAAGAAAGAGAACAAAAATAGACAATAGATTGCGCATTTACAAATTACATAATACCATTCAACCATGGTGTAGTACTAAACAATGGGCATATAATAATAACCTAAAAATTATTGTGATGAATTTAATCGTCAGATGGGGGAGGGGGGAGGGAAATCAACCTGCAAAATCAATTTGTTTCAGTTGAAGGTCACAGAGGAGAAAACGTAATCAATTGAAATTTTTGGGGCTATACACTGCTTTATAAACCTTTCTTCGCTTACAATTCTTATCAATATGGTAATATTGGTTTTATTATAAACATGGGAAGATATATATCTTAGACACTCAAAGGAATTTCTACATAAATTCCTGTAAGCCCTAGATGCCATAGATATTTAAAGTCAGTGTGCTCCATTAATTCACATCACACTTGAGAACAATCCAATTTCAAATTGTAGCTAATTTTGCCTTATAAAAGACTTACAAATAGTGTATGTTCATACATAGTCCTATAACAAGTATTTAACTGATAACGAATTAGCTATTATAAAAGACATGCAAATAGTGTATGCTCACACATTGTCATGTAACAAGTGTTTAACCGATAACATACAAGTAAAACTTACCAATGTCTATCGCAAATTCTTGAGCTTAAAAACCTTGTAGTAGAATTTAATTGCTTAAATGAAAGAGCATGATAGTAAAATTGAATATTTTACTTCTTTTAAGTTTTTGTGTCAAAAAGAGAATAATGGTTTTCAAATGCTTTTCAGACTGGTGCTTATTAGGATGGGCTAGAGAGTCCAAGTTAGCAGAGGATAAGATAATATAGAAATGGAAATAATATGTATATGATTCTATAATAATATTTATATTAGAAAAATAGGTGTATGGGGTAAAGGTGAAATTTGTATATTCTTGTTATTTTCTATTTAGTTTTGGGTTTATTTTGATGAAACATAATTTTAATATACTTTTATATTGATAAATGGTGTAATATTGTATAAAGTTGTCCTTCATTTTCCAATATTTTTCTATTTTTATTTAGACATACTTCTACACATTTTGCATTATTCTATTCATGTATCTACACACATTTCTATACATTAGTTATTTATTACATTTATCCTTGCACCCATTCTCATACATTATATTCCCACATTGATATTATCTCTCCCTTGTCCTTGATACACCCATAGAAGTGACCCCCAAAATTTAAATATTCAAATTCTAATTCTAAAGTTCCCACCCTTTTTCACTAGCTGTTATGCACTCACTAAACACATGTTGACATAATTTATTGCTATGTCCTTGGGTGAGTGCAGGATCATGATGGGGATAAGTGCAAGAAGATGAGTACACTTTTTGGCAAAAAAGTGGAAGTGTTTTTCCTATTTTTCCTGTTTTGTCATACTTGGAGTGACAATTTGAAGTACTTGCACATAAAATATTAAGATGATGTAAAAATAAAAAATGTAGGATTTTGTTTCTTGTTTTCAAATATGTAATTTTTTCTAATACCCAGATGATGCAAGTTAGTTTTTGATTGGATGTACAAAAAGTGGCTTTTTAAAAGTCTTATGTTTTTTGCAAAAGCATGCATGTGTACGGCCAACATAATTTGACCTAAATTAATGTACTTTTTTAATTCCTTTTTTGGAAAGATTCTCAGGATGTTGAATTTTGGTCAAGATATTTTTTTGTAATTTTTTGATAAATTTTTTAATGGCCCTAATTAATGTTTTTAAAACCCCTTGTGTACATCCAACATACTTTGAGATAAACTAATCAATTCAGTAATTTTTTTTCATCATGTAGAGAATGATGTTTAGTTTGGTTAGACATAATGTTTCTTTCAAGAAACTTTTAAAATCAAAAGTCATTAAAAAATAGTAACCTATGTTATTTCAATTTTATGAGTTAGTTTCTTTAGAAAATAATTAATAAATAGAAAATTATGTTCAATAGTAGAAAAAATTATATAATTGAAAACTAGACTTTCAGATCTATAATGGGTTTTAATTTTGTTAAAATATTCTGAAAAAAAAAAAGTCGTCGGCCACAGTGGTGAAACTGATTTTTTCTCCCATTGTTTTCATGGCTTCTTAGTTGTAGGTTGGTTACAGGTCCAAGGCTTAGGCTTGGGTTTCCAAGCCTTTACCAAGCCTAAAACCAATGCAAATTGGGGGGTATCAAATTTGAAAAAATAAGAAACAGGTGCCCGTTACAAATGGGTACCCGTTTATATTTCTTTTTTGTAGAATGGGTACTCGTTTTAAAACGAGTACCCATTTCTTGTTTTTTAAAATGAATACCCATTTTAAAATGAATGCCCATTTCTATTTTAGTCGTTATTCATTTTTTTTCATAAATTGGTAGTATGACTGAAACCCTGCAACATTCCCTTTTATAACCAATACAGCTGACAACGATAGATTCTGTGATTTTTTTATGTGCAAAGTGTCGATTTGAGCTCTCAATAGGGCATATCTTATGCAATTTTTACAGGGATTCAATTATAAGGAGAATTTTCAAATGGAATGAAGTAGAAAATCTATTTTTTACAGGCATTCAATTTCTTGGAGAGACATTCATTTTTACCAATACACCGACAATGATGAATTATGCGACTTTTTTATATGCAAAGTGTTAATTCGATCTCTCAAGTGGACATATTTTATGCAATTTTTACAGGGATTCAATCATAAGGAGAATTTTCATATGGAATGAAGTATGAAATCCATTTTTTAGAAGGATTCAATTTCTTGGAGAAATCAAACAAATATCAAGCAACTATCATATTGAATAAAGGATCTACATCTACTTGTATTTCATATATTTTTTAAGAAGGGATCCAACACATTTTGGTAATCATGGGATCAAATAAACGTCAACAAAAAAAGAAGAGAAAGGTTATGATAGTTGAAGAAATTGAAGCACATCGAGAGAAAAAGGAAAAACGACAAAGAGATAGGAGAGAGGATTAAAAAAATGAAGAATGATGTAGCATCCAGATCGATGACTATTGAAGAGAAGAATATTGGAGAGACCAATTTGGATGAAGTGAATGTAGAGTATGCAAATGTGGAAGAGGTCAAGAACATGGAAAATGCAAATATAAGAACGAATTTAGGTATGTCTTCAAATCCCTTGAATGATAATGAGATTAATGATTTAAAGCAAGCCGGATATAATATTGATGAGATAAATGCTTCTACTACCAATAAGACAATAAAAAATGAAAATAAAAACCCTTGTATGCATAAAAATGAAAATAGTTTGGATGCCATTAATGAGGAAAATAAATTTAACATCAATTCTAGATTTCAAAACCCAAATTTGAAGTACATGAAAACCTATTATTTAGCAAAACTAGAAAATAGAAATAAAGTGCAAAGAGACTAAAAACTTGTATTAGATGCAGATCTACCTAAAATAAATGGCAATCTAGAGTTGTAGGAACATGAGGGAGCCAAAAAGCCATGGGAGCTAGAGTGCCAGAACAAACGAGAGATTACAAAAGGACAAGAGATTTCAATCGCTTCAAGGTTTCAATCAACTCCACATGTGCAAAATTAATGCCTAGTTGTCAAGTTTTGGAGACCAAGGATGGTTTACAAGAATGCCTCTAGGGTCTAGGGTTTTAAAGCAACTTGCAACTACAACAGTTTGAAACTTGAGGAAGTCACAGCAACTTGCACTTTACGAAGGGAAGGGGTTTAGAGAGTCTAAAGGATATGCAACTTAGATTAAAGAACTTATAACTTTATAAAATTAAATAAAAAATTAAAACCCCTTAAACAAGGTGACATTCTTAGGACAAAATGACTACTTTATGACAAAATGGACTTTAAATCTTAGAAGTCAAATACAACAAAGATAAAAAAAAATTGAATTTTACTCAGACTAGGCATAAAAACACAACTTGTGTGATTTTGAAACAAGAGTCCCCAAAATTTAAAATTTTGGGGGCATGTTGTAACACTTAACAATAGAAGGTATATGTGTTAGTCATGGACAAGTTTCATTAGATTGTGGTATCAAGGGTCTTCAAGGTTTTTGCACATTGGTGGTTTTGTTACTATGGGGGGCAGTAACCTTAAGAAGTGGATAATAAAGGGATGAGAGCTACAATGTTGGCTCAATATGTCATGAATAGAAGGTCTATCAGTTGTTGGGGTTAGTTAGGTGTGCTCAACTAGCTATCGTCATTGTTTCAACTAGATTGGAGTATGTGGTGCATACTTAATCCTATTTTTGAGGAGATTTGACTTCTAGGCATGTGTTTTGATAATGGATTGAGGATGACTCCAAATTTGTGTGTGCTCTAGAGTTAGTTAGGTGTCTCTAGAGTGTGCTCTACAGTTGGTTTTGCATGTACTTGTACGCTCAAAATCATGACTCCGGTTGCCTGGGGCTGTCGGGTCAGATTTCGGCACGCACATGAACCCTTTCCCTCCTTGCCACAGGGTGATCTGCCATGTCCCTCTCGCTCACGCAGAATTAGCCAATCGAGAGGAGGTGAGACATGGCGGCGGTCTGGCTCGTTGGAGAGCTGGACTTCACGAAGAGGGGTCAGTAAGTTCTGTGGCCTTTGTTGTTGTGTGCTTTGTTGTATGTTTCAATCAATTGTTGTTGTAGTTGAGATAACCCTATGACCCGAAGGGTCACTAGTTTCTCTTCTTCTGTTTGGATTCCTTAAATTCTACCTTTGGGTGGGTGAATGGTTGTTTTCGTTGATGGCCTCTTGTCTTCATATGCGTTGTAAGAATTCTTGTTGTATATGTTGTTGTCTAGTTTCTTCTAACAACAAGAGGACAAATGGGTCTCCTTGTGGTAGAACAAACGTATGTTGTTGTGGTTATGGATGGATCTCCTCGATCTCATTACGGATAGCCCTCACCCACTCTCCTCTCACCCCTAAACACATCCGTGAATCAGGGCAACACGGGATATGTGATTACTAACCTTCACCAGATGTAGGGTTTTGACCTAAGGTTTTGTTGACCTAGGGTTTGACTTTGTTTAACTGTGGTTACCTCATGATGGAATCGAGGGTTTGTAATGTCGTCTACTCTAACAGATCTATATGAATGCAAGCTAAATGACATGCAAAGCGTCTTTTTGGTATTTTTTTGAGTATTTTGGAAAGGAAAATGCTTCTAATCTATGAAAAGGAAATATGTATGCAATCCTATATGACTTTTCCAATGCAAAGTTTAATCTATGTTTTTGTGGGTTTTTGGTGTTTTCAATGCAATCTAATTTAATGGAAAGGGAAGATGCTTTTTATAACAAAGTAGATCTAGGAATGTAAAAAAATGATTAATCTAGCATGCAAGATCTAACCTATCAAGGAAAAAGCAAAATGTTACTATTCCCAAGAGCAATGTGGTTATCTAATTACTATGAAAGTAATGAAAGAACCTGAAAGAGATGAAGATTTATTGACTCCACTACCCTCAATATCCTTGTATAGGCAACCTTGAATCCTTCTGTGGTAGCAGGTGATCCTCTTGACAAAATGACCCAAAGAAGCAAAGAGAAGCTTTTGTGAAGCTTGTGTGAGCTCGATGTGAGCTTTGAATTGAGCACAATGGCTAAGAATCGAGCAGCGTAGCATTGCTTGATTGAACAAAGAAAGTAAAAGGCACTTACATCCTGTATGAGCATATGAATGCTAGGTTGGAGAGCAAAATTAGCAAGAACTGGTGCACAATGAATTTGCCTCCCTTTGTGCTTGAGGGAGGGGGTATTTATAGGTTTGAGGAATGGAATGCATTGAAGAGTTAACTCATTTGATTGATGAGTTAACAAGAATAGATTGGGGAGTTAACAAGGTTGATTACCCAGTGAACTCAACTAATTAGCGAGTGATGAAGCAATGATAGCTTATCACTGAAGAAGAAATGGAGGTAAGGGAATGCATGAGACTGATTAGAGAGTTAATTTGAGATCAAATAGAGCTAATTATGCATGTGTGGGTGCATGAAATAGTTAACTCTATATCAAGGATCAAAAATCATGTAAACAGAAAGAAAAACAGGCAAAAATAGAGCTAAAATGCGAGAGAAACTTGAGTTTTTCCGTGGGTAAAAGATGGCAGGGTCGCCACCTTTGTCAGACAGGGTCACCACTGGGGATCATGGGTCACCTAGGGAGATCCGAGATCAAAAGTGCAAAATGCAGAAATTCAGGTCGGCAGAAGGTATAAGAGATGAAAAGGATGATTTCTGCATCAAGAAATAGGTTAGTCATGTGGAAGAATCCAAATCTCCACTTGCATCTTCAAGATCCCCAGTGGGGATTTGGAAATAAAAGGGGGAGATTTGGATTGGTTGATCGAAATCAAAAACTAATAGCGGGAGATGGGTCGGGGGACCTCTAGAAAGCTTCTATGAGGTGCGCTAGAGGAAAAACAAATGGAAGAGGTGAAAAACTCACCTACAAGACTCTCACAAGGCTTAGGATCAAGGTCGAAAGCCAGAAAATGCCATTCGACAAGTGTCTCAACAAGTGTCGAAAAGCGTCGCAAACGAGGAAGGAAGGGAATCGACAAAGCAGAAACGACACAAAACAAGAAAAGAGGACACGTTATCAAGAGGCCTGTTGCCCAAAGGATTTATTTTCATGCTTACATGTACGTGACAAGGATTTGAATCATCGTAGGGGTCCTCGTGGAGGCAGTGCGTGATTTTTGTACTCACATATTTGCCCCCTTCGGGGACGATAGTCTACATGAAAGGTAGATACCGTTCCTGAACTAGGCCTTACCTGTTGTTGATTTTTCCTGCAATTTGTACTTGCAATAACTAGTATCAGTCTGGCATTTAAATATATCAAAATGAATAATGAAAACTTAAAATGATGAACTTACCATGGATCGTTTGAGTTCAACTAGTTGCTTGCTTTTGTCGGTTTGGACTTGTAGGTATGAGAGTACACAAAATGATGCACAAAACAAATGCATAAAAGAAAAGAACTAATCTAAATGCATAAAATGAAACTAAGCTAAGGGCAAACAAAGAGAGCCAAATTGTGAGAGTGGTGTGAAACAGCGACAGAAGTATGAGCAGTCGATAGAGAGGTATCACCGAGGAGATCGCAGAGATGGCCGCCTCTTCCTCAGCCCCGGAGAATCGGGTAAGCAATTAGTGAAAAAATCTTCTCTAAACCCTAGGTTGATTTCTATGAAAAATCTCTTAAAATTGTCCCTTTTTGGTGATTTTTCCTATTGCATTGTGTTCGTCTCGTCGTTTAGAGCAAGATTGATCTTTTGTTTTTTGAAATCGGCTGAGAAACAATTTTTTTAGACTAATTTTTGCTCGAGGGACTCACTCTTATGGTCACCCCTTTTGGCAGGCAAGGTCGCCCAGGGGGATCCTTCTTGACAACAGGGTCACTCAGGGGGATCCTGTTTGACAACAGGGTCGCCCAGGGGGATCCTGACTGACAACTGGGTCACCCAGGGGGCGAGCCTGTTGGACTGATTTCTAGCTTCTTCTTAAGTTGTTTAACGCTTATTTCACTCTGAACTGACATGATTTGGTTACTTAATCTACCTGTATATTACAATTTTTGATGGTTTATATGATTTTTTTGTGTTTTTACAAGTTTACGAGATCTAATCTAAACTTCTCTTTTGATTTTGCAGGAGATGCACATTCAATGGAATTCTAGCTGAGAGCAAGGGTGGCTCTCAGGGATGTTTGCTTCACTAAGTGCAGAGGACCGTGCCATACTCAAGAGGACGGGTCTTGGCAGAGTTTGTCATGTTCCCGTGATCCATCCTATATCCCGTATATGTTGTGATATCCTAACTTACTGGGATGCAGACAGGAACACATTCAGGTTCCCGCATATTTCAAGAGAGTTGACTATCACTCTTTATGATGTGTATCACATTCTTGGGGTTCTTATAAGGGGACAACCTTTATTTCTTCTTGCCAGTGAGTCTTTTGAGAACAAGGCTTCTTGGGCTGCGTTTATGGGGGTTAATCACCCTGGGGACCAGACAAGAGTTCTACTTTCTTCTGTGCCACGACTCCACATCCCACTTCTGAGGAGGTTTCTAATAGGCTTGATTGCTTCAAGGCTGTCGGGAGACAAGGCCTCGGCTCGTCTGAGATGGTGTTGGGCACCCATCATTCGTGGACTAGAGGAGGGCATAGTTTATGCACGGGGACCTGATATCCTGGCTATGGTCTACAAAGATTTTTATCGGATCTCTCGGCGAGGGGTTCTAGCTTTCAGCCACTCTTCTCTGATTATGACATGGATTTTTGAGCACATGAAACCCTACTAGAAGTTTATTCCTCTTCCAGACAGGCGACTACCAAGAGCAGCGAGGTGGGCACACATTACTCATTTTGATGCTACTCTTCCCACTATTGCTACCCTTATAGATGATGAAATGATCTCTGATCCCTACCATGACATGGAAGGGGCTTGGGCTGAGATGGCGAGATGAGGGTGTACTGCCATGAGGTTTCAGAGATCACATATCACAATGGTCAGATTGAGGCTCATCAGGTAGATTGTGTTTTACAGCAGTTCGACGAGGATGTCCCGAAGGACTTGCCCCCTGTGTCCACTTGTTACAAGACCGTTCAAGAAATGGGGGAGATTGGACAGTGGAACGTCGTTTGGACACCTTTGACTCTAGGTGTCTTCATCACTAGAGTTTCTAGAGGAGGACGGAGGGGAGAGAGAGGGACTCCTTCCCGATCTGTGACTTTGACTATTGATTTAGAGTCCACTGATGAGGACTATGTTCCTGATAGCGATGGTTCGTCAGATGAGGCCCCTCTTGAGGATGTGGATTTGATGACATTGATGTCCCAAATGAGGTTCCTGACATACCTGAGGGTCCTCCTGTTGTTCCTCGACCTCCTCATTCAGATGAGGTGATGCATCAGTTTGGCCCTGACTGGCAACCTGGAGATCCACTTAAGTTTTGGCCTATTTGTTTTTCGCTTTGGCTTTGTCTTTTATCTTTTCATGTGGCACTGACTTGGTCTTGTCTTTGATTTTGGCATTTCAGGCAACCTCAAAGAATGGAGGGACTTGATTCGCGAGGTTAATGTTGGATTAACCTTCTCTTTTACTAGGATGACCCGTGATCATCTCTTGGATGATTCTAGTGTGCCCCCTGTTGCGGGACGACACACAGACATTTTTGCTCCTATCTACCATGGGTGTGAGATGATCACAGAGCTGAGGTCCCAGGTTAACATGCTTCAAGGTGAGAACAAAGTACTCTGGGAGATGGCTCGCCTTAATGTTGGGCGTTCTGGCACTAGTATGGCTGGGCCTTCATAGTCGCATGCCCACAACAGAGCACATCATTCTCATAGTCTCATGGAGGGACGAGTGGTACTCGTAGATGGAGGAGCCAAAGCCCCGAGGGTTCTGTTGGAGGGAATCAACCTTGACTTGCTTTTCTTTAAATTCATACCCCCTTGCATGGGGAGTCTCTACTTCTCTCGAGAGTGTTTTGTCTTAGCTCTTTGATACCTATTGTATATGTAAACTTCAGCTGTATCCATGAAAGTTTATCCTTTTCTATGGTTTTCTCTTTGTCAATTTTTGTACTCATCTCTTGTGCATGTTTGGAAGTTTTAGGAACTTTTTGATTATGTTTGACCTTTTCAACTCTTTTAGCAAATGCAAGTATGACAACTATGACATATTTTTGTAATTTTGTAGAACATATATATGATATGCAGTTTACGATATGATAATGCAAGAACACAAGAAATGTTGTAAATGAGACTATAACACTTTATTGAATGTCATAAGATATGACACTTTGACTTTATTTCTTTGAGACTCTTTTTTTATTTTGATATGAATGCAATGTGGAACAAACAAAATGACTGCTCGTAAATACAATTTTTGATTCAAGGGATTGCAGGTTGTCTTGATACAAGAGACCTATTCAAGGCTAAGAGATAGGATTTTAGGGAAAACTCAAGTGGGGAGTGAAATGAATTATGGAGTGTTTCTGATTTCTAGCCTTTGCTAAAGGCTAAACATTGATCCTTATCTAGATAAGACAATTTGGTAGGCTTTCAACTTTTGATGAGTATCAAGTTTTATAGGTGTTCGCTAGACTTAGATCATAGATGGCGAGCAAGATAGACCTGGGGTAAAGGATATCCTAGAAAGAACAAGGGTCCCTAGATAGAAGATGATCCTAGAGACTATTAGACTCTTCGGTTTAGCTCAGCTAGTGCGTGTGTGTGCTTTGTACCTTTCTTTCTCTGTTAGATTGTCACTCTTGAGGCTTTGAGCTTAGACTGATCTCCACCCAAGAGTACGGACATTCAGTAACCTTCTCTCTTTCACTCTTTTTTTGCTTTTCACTTTTTTTTTGTATTTTCCTCACTTGATTTTCTCATTTTTTTGGATTTTGACTTTTCAAGAAATGAATGGTTTTTGGAACTTTAATATGCAATGCTTTGATCTCTCAATTCTCATTTTTGACACTTTGATTTTGATCACTCATTTTTTTATTCACTTGTATCTTAGATTGCTTCCTTCAGAGTTTTAATCTTCCTGACATTTTTGGCCAAGAAAGATAAGGGGCTGAGTGTCACCTAAAATTTTTGTAATTTGGAAGGACTTCTCTACTACTAGGGAAGAATCACGAAGGTCTACTTGCGAGCTTCCTTTGAACACTGTAGGTTTGAATACTGACTTTTCTTAGACCTAACATCTTGACTTGTTAAGACTGGGATCAGTGTAAAGCTAAGAGCTAGGCTTTGATTTAGAATCACTGGGAATGAAGGTGGATAATGGAAATTATGGAAAATGAGGAATATCTAGGTCCTGAAAGGATGACGTATATCTAGACAACATTAGACTCCTTACTAAAAGGAAAATAGTATAAGAGCAAGTCATGAACTGCAATGTAAGATGAACAGAATGAAACTAAAATGCAAGAAACAAATTGTTTTTGACATTTTTGAGTTTTATTATTTTTTTGTATTTTTATGTTTTCTATTTTTTTTGTTTTTTAGACATAATATTTCTTGAGGTGAAAGGTATTGACTGTTTCAGCAAATTCCTCTCCCTCCATTGTGCACAAGAGATAAGCACCATTTCTGATATCTTCTTTAACCATGTAGGGGCCTATCCAGTTAGGTCTGAATTTTCATCCTTCGCCTGCTCTTTTGTCGATTAGATTGTCTACCCTAAGCACTATGTCTCCTACTGTAAAGGCCCTTGGGATGACTTTCTTGTTGTACTGCAATTTCATTCTTGCTAGATAAGAGTTATGCCTTTGAATGACTCTCAGACGTGTTTCGTCTATCATTTCTAATTCGGCCAACCTGACTGCCCTATACTCTTCGTTGTCCAATAATCCTTGCAATGACACTCTTAGGCTAGGCAATTCTACTTCCAATGGTAGCACCACTTCTGACCCAAAGGTAACGGTATAGGGGATGGTTCCAATTGGAGTTCTGACACTTGTTCTATAAGCCCATAGAGTTGGATATAGTTGTAGATGCCAGTCTCTCTTAGAATCCTTTATGATTTTGACCAATATTGACTTCAAAGTTTTATTGGTAGCCTCTGCTTGTCTGTTTCCTTGAGGGTAATAGACCGAAGGGGAGCTATGATTGATATGTAATCTTTCACATAATTCTCTCACTTGTGGGTTTTTGAAGGATGAGGCATTATATGTCACTATTACTTGAGGGATTCCAAACTGGCAAATGATTTGGTTTAAAATGAATTTAGTGATCACAGCTTCTGACACTGTGGTGACAGGCATGGCCTCTACCCACTTTGTGAAATATTATGTTGTCGTTATGATGAATAGATGTCTGTCTATTGATGGGGGGGATATCTTTCCCACCAGGTCTAATCCCCATGTGTATAAGGGCCAAGGTGTGACAATTGGCTGCAAATCTCTTGTTGGTGTATGGTGAACATGAGCGTAAACTTGACACTTCAGGTACCTTTTTACAAATTTGATTGCATCTCCCCATAAACAAGGCCAAAAGTATCCCATTCTGTGTATCTTTCTTGTTGTGGCATGACCACCAAAGTGTCCACCATAGATTCTGCTATGACATTCTTCTAGTATCTCACATGCTTCTTCCTTTTCAACACATCGAAGCAATATTCCATCTAGGGCTCTTCGATAGAGCACATCATCTATCAAGACATATCTCATGGTGAGGACGCGTAATCATCTTTTTCCTAGAGGTGTCATGTTTTTTGGGTAGGCTTTGTTTGCAAGATAGTTTACGATGTCTTGATACCAATACGAAGCGGCATACTTCTCAAGATCTACTGCACAAATCTCTTCGTTAGGGAAATCTTTGTCCATAGGTTCTTCTTGGGGTATTGGATTATCTGCTAACCAATCTGCTATTATTTGTCCTTTGACTACCTTTTAGTTGATGTAGGTTAGCTCGAATTTACTTAACAAGGTTATGAACTGGTCGGCTCTCCTTGAGAGCATTGGCTGATTTAGAAAGGTCCTCAATTGTTCAAATCGTATCATGACTTTAGTCTCTTGATTCAACATGTAGTGTTGGAGCCTTTGGGTTGTGAAGACTATAGCCAAGCATTCCTTTTCAGCCTGAGTGTAATTATTTTCATATTCTAATAAGGTTTGACTTATGAAATAGATGGCTCTTTCTCTTCCACCCTCATCCTCTTGAGCTAGCATGCATGCTACAGAAATATCGGTGGCTCTGAAGTATAGGATGAAGGGTTTATCATGCTTTGGTGGCATCAACGTGGGTGGGTTTAACAAGAATCTCTTTACTTGTTTGTTGACAATCTACAGTCCAAGTAATGCCCACTTGTTTCTTTAGCAATTAGTTGATCAGATGGATTTTGAAAGTCATATCTGGTATGAATCGCTTGATTGCGCCTAACTACATCCTAAGAAGGCTCTTACTATTCTCTCATTTGTTGGAGGGGTAGCATTTAGGACTGCTTCGACTTTGGCCGGGTCAACATCAATACCTCTTTGTGAGACGATAAATTCCAACAATTTTCCTGTTGTGACCCCAAAGACACATTTTTCAGGATTTAACCTTACTTTATATTCTCAGAGCCTATTGAAGATGTTGTGCAGATCCTCCACATGATTCTCTCTTTGTTCTGATTTGGCCAGAAGATCATCGACATAGGTTTCCACTATCTTATGTATATAGTCGTGGAAGATGTGTGTTATTGTCCGTTGGTATGTGGCTCCAATGTTTTTCAACCCGAAGGGCATAACAATATAGCAGAAAGTTCCCCAAGGGGTAGTGAATGTTGTTTTATTTTGGTCAACTTCTGCAATCTTGATCTGGTTATATCCTGAAAATCTATCCATCAGAGAGAGAACTGCATATCCTATCGTTGAATTGACAATTTGATCGATGGATGGTAAGGGGAAGTCATCTTTTGGACAAGCTTGATTGATGTCCCTAAAATTGAGACATATTCAAATTTTTCCATTCTTTTTTAGGATTGGGACAATGTTTGACACCTAATTGGAATAATCAGCTAGCTTGATGAATCCAACATTCAATAACGTTTTGAGTTCTTCTTTCACCAGTTCGGCCACTTACGGTTTTATGGGCCTTGGTTTCTATTTTATAGGTTTGGCATCTAGTTTCGTTACTAGATTGTCCACCACAACCTTTGGATCTAACCCTGGCATATCTGAGTAAGCCCATGCGAATACGTCAGAATATTCAATGAGGAACTTCATATATTCTTCTAATTCTTCATCACTTAGCTCTCCTCCTAGTTTTAACATCCTAGGTTTTTTGGGTGTACCAATGTTGATATTGATCATATCTCCTATCAGGGAGGGGTGTCCTTCAAATTTCTGAGGAGCAGGCGATAAATCTGAGTTGGCCTCAATTTGAAGGATTTCTTTTTCATTCCCAAAATAGTCCTCCAGATGAGGGAGGAGTAGGTATCCATTTTTATGATGAAATCTTGGAAGCCCATCATATGTGTGCAAATATTCTAGGATGGCTTCATCATTCTCAACGTAGTCTCAGGTTGGTCATACTTCTTGACCCATGGCATAATTCAGGATATTTGGTAACTCTTCACTGCCTAACAATGTCTCTCCGCATACCAAAATAATGTATTCTAAGTTTTGTAATTGAGCATGTGATGAGAATAATGTGGCCGATGTAGCCATTGAGTTTGCCACATGATTTTCTTCTCTGGGTATGGCTTTGATGGAGAAGAAATCAAAGAATTGAACTAATTTCCTGATGGTCTCTTTATAAGGTCGCAATCATTTGGATTTTGTTTCATAATTGTCTACAACTTGGTTGATCACCAATTGAGAATCTCCAAAGGCGGAGATTTTTTTAATCCCCATTCTCATGGCTAGCATGACTCCTAGGGATAGGGCTTCATACTCAGCTATGTTGTTGGTGCAAAAGAAATCTAGTCTAAAGGCAAAGGGGAGGATTTTTCCGTCGGGGGATGTTAAGATTATCTCGGTTCCTACCCCCGTCTTACAACTAGCCCCATCAAAATGTAGGGTCCATAATCTTTCATGATTCTGCAAATGAGATCCTTCTCTGAACTCATAGGTGGAAGTTTGTTTTTCCTCTTTTTCGTCTCCTTCTTCAATGATCTCGATTGTTCCAACTGAAAGGTTTTTGATGCCCCATTCACTGAAACACGGAATGGCTGCTAAGCCAAACAATGTGTGGGATTTAGTGGTATGTGGATCAAAGGGGAATTCTTTAAGATCATCCATCTTTTGGTAGGATATGTTGTGAGCAGTCGCGCCTGTTTGAACATCTTGAGTTTTTTCATTTTGTTTCTCTTTCATTTTCAACTTTTTGTCTTTTTCTTCCTATTCCTTTATGTAAACACTGAAGGGATCAGGGTTTTCCTTGACTATGATTACCTTTCCCAAATGATGGAAATGTATTTCTTGGAACAATGTAGAGGAAATGGCTTTCATGGCATGAACCCAAGGTCTCCCAAGGATCATGTTGTAATTGGTTTCTCGGTTAATGACATAGAAGTTGGTAGAGATAGTCTTTCCCATCAGATTGAGCGGTAGGCTGATTTTCCCAACTCTTTGGATGTCATGACTGTCGTAAATTCTCAATGTGGCAGTTTGTTGTTTGATTCCTATTTTGATGTATCCCATCTGCCATAAGAAGGACATTGGCAAGAGATTGATTATCAATCCTTCGTCTACCACCACCCTTTTTATAGTGACCTCTTCAACTTGAATTTGTATGTATAGAGGTGAATCCTTTTTCTTACTTTCTTCATTTTGGTGTAGTTTAGAAACATCGAAGGCGAGAGGAGGTGATTCCCCTGATGAGGAACATCTGACTTCTAATACCTCTAAGAATGTCTTGCGATGCGAGGGAGATGCCCTCAACAAATTTATCACTTGTGAGAAGATGTACTATGTTTGGTCTGTTTGTTCCTTTTCATGGATTATGAACACCTCTTAGTCTAGTTCTATGTTATTGATATGGTTTTGGTTATCTTTTCCTTTCTCGATCTGAGGTTCTTTCTCCCTTCTTTGAGATTGGAGAAGTTTGAGGACATTTTTCTGTTGATCCAGTGTAAGTTTGGAGATAGCTTTATTGTAACCATAACAGGCTTTTGTTTCATGACCCTTTGTCTCGTGGAACCAACAATAAGTTTTGGAGTCATATGAAGGTTGGTTTGATCCTTGATTCCCTTTTTGTCACCATTTGTCACTGCTTGGATTATTTTTCACGATGTTAGACATCTTTTTCCTGAGGTGCATTGGCTGTAGTCTTTTCTGCTCCTTTGAATGTTTTCCTACCACTATCGATGGTAGCTTGATCAATTCTTAAAGCACTTTCCAATGCTTCTTCGTAGGATTTGTATGGCAGTTTCTAAACATCTTCTCTCATGTCTTTGTTAAGGCCATGCAAGAAGAGGTTGCATAGTTCTCGGTGGTCCATATTCGGAGCACTGGTTGAAGAATAGAGCACCTGCCTCCATCGGGTGATGAAATGTGCCATAGATTCATTTGGTTCTTATTTCATTGTAAGGAATTCTCTAATCCCTATTTTCATGAGTTTGTTCATGTCAAACGCCATGAAAAACTCTCTGATTAGTTGTCTGAATGAATGGATCGAAGCCTCTAGAAGATGATAATACCAATCCAAGGTGATGCCTTCAAGTGTTTTTGAGAAAGTTTTGCGACAACTCCATCCCAAGGAAGGAGTTCTCTTATGGCTGTGGTGTAGGCTTTAATGTGCGAATTTGGATCTCCTTCTCCTTTGAACTTTGGGAGATCTGGTAAGGCCGAGGTAGTTGCACACTCCTTATATTTTGGTCTAGAGGCTCTTTCAGATATTCAAGATATGTTCCTAAGAAAGTGCTTTGAGATTGTGGGGTTGTTAGTAATAACCCTGTAGGTGATTTTTGGTAACCCATTGTCGGATTCATTGGATTGTTCTGAATAGGAGGATTCTCGTTCAGACAAGTGTCATTACTAGCATGTCTTGAATAGTAATTGAGGTAGGGGGATTTTGAGATGCCCCCTAGTCCTATTCGTGAGACTTTTTTCTTTTCTCTGAAGCAGCTTGTTCTGCTTCCAAGATCATGATTCTTTTCACTAGAGTTACGATTAAATCTGCAAGAGTTGTAGCTCTAGGGGTTTCTTCATTTCTAGGATGTTCTCTTCGACTAGTTTCATAGCGATGGGCTTCCTCTCTTGCACATTTTCTTTTTGTTTTTCTGTTAGACTTAGGGCACACAACTGAGAGGGGGGGTGAATCAGTTGTCCAAAATTTCCACACTTAAATCTTCTTAGTGATTAGCAGCATATCATTCATGAAACATAATGCAATTAAATCAAAAGAAGAAACTCATTAACACATAAGACACCAAGATTTTGACGTGGAAAACCCAGTTAAGGGAAAAACCACGGGGTGATTAACCTAAGATTGTATTCTCTGTTAGAAGAATAGAAAGAACAAATGGCACATGCCAATTACGGCTCACTACCCGAGCACACTGCTCACAAGAGGCTCACTGCCTACAAGAGACACACTGTCTACAAAGAAATAAGTATCACCTACTTGAACTGGAAAGTAGCATCTTCACCATGCTTGAATCAGTTCCATTTAAGCCCAATACTTCTACTATGCCTTTCGCTCTCCTTCTTTCTACCACACTCTCATCTCCACAAGGACAACTTTGAAATAACTTTGCAACCCCTTACTTATACAAGACATCAACTTAGGAATGATCATCTAAGTCGGAAAACATCCATAAGAACATCGGCAAGACATGTAACTCATCCGGTCGACCAGTCTCAGGAAGAACATCATCATCCGGAGATTATTTTTCAATTGCGGGCTCCAACTCCAATGCGGACCACCAATACAGGCTGGGCACGATCCAAAGATCACCACAAGCTTTCCTGAATCACCAAGAACATCCGCATTTCATCTGCTTACTAGAATCCTTCTCTCCTTCATCCGGAACCTCAAGAACATAGTCTGTCATCACTATCACAAAGGAATAGGTTCTTCCAGACCTTCAAACCATGAACTAATCTACTTGACACTTCACAAGGATGTCCTCAACACTTCCTCAAATCCGCAGAATGGGAAGATGCATTTCTGGATCTCACCGGACCTATCTGTGTCACTCTGTCACCTCTGAACACTGTCGGAACCGGTTCTACTTGAGCGACCATAACTTCTTTAGATCTTCATGCGGACCTCTGAAAACTTGACTGGAGCATATCAAGACTTATATCTACAAACCCTTTAAACCGCATCCTCTGATCCTCTACCTATCTTGGACTTTTACCTTGTTGTCATCACTATTCTTCATTGTTCCTGATTGAGACTAATTTTATCAATATCCTCAGCACACAGCTCATCAATCCTTCTCATTAATGCAACATGAGTATGTTGACATCAATGACAACACCGGTTAGACCCATACTTGCAACATTTTCTTCTAAGGCAATCCTCAATGCCTCTTGAGCATCTTTGGTTTCTTGTAGACGCCTTTCCAACCTTCTAACCTCTTCATCAAGGTGGGTATTCGATGTACTTGTGGAAGGTTGTTCGGGTCGATGTATTTCTGACCTCACCCTCCTTGCTTTATGTGGTGCATTGGGTATGACTAGATTGTTCTCCCAAGTAGGGTTGTTGAAGATAGGGAGTGCTTGGATTCCCTTGGATCTTGCTCATAGTCAAAGTCTTCATAGTCATAACAATTGGTAACTGGTGCATCAGGATGAGGGGGCACATACCTATCAAAAGAAGGGGTTTTACATTTAGTTGAGGGAATGTTCCCTTGGTTCAAATCTGGTTCTGTCATATTCGGGGGTGCCATAGACACCGCAAAATAAATGGAATGGATGATGGTGCAGATGATGGAAGTCAAAGCGGATATGAAAAGCAACAAAAGAATGTTTGGATGCTTTTGAAATGTTTTTGTAGTGGGAACACAAACTACAAAATTGAAAGATTCTGTAATTCACGTTGGGTTCACCAAAATATGCATGCTCAAAATCGTGACTCTGGTTGTCTGGGGCTGTCGGGTCAGATTTTGGCACACACACAGACCCTTTCCCTCCTTGCCACGGGGTGATCTGCCACGTCACTCTCACTCACGTGGAATTAGCTAGTCGAGAGGAGGCAAGACATGGCGAGGGTCTGGCTCGTTGGAGAGATGGAATTCGCGGAGAGGGGTCAGCAAGTTCTGTGGCCTTTGTTGTTGTGTGCTTTGTTGTATATTTCACTCAATTTCTGTTTTAGTTGAGATAACACTATGACCCAAAGGGTCACTAGTTTCTCTTCTTCTGTTTGGATTCCTTAAATTCCACCTTTGGGTGGGTGAACGGTTGTTTTCGTTGATGGCCTCTTGTCTTCATAGGCATTGTAAGAATTCTTGTTGTATCTGTCATTGTCTAGTTTCTTCTAACAACAAGAGGACAAATGGGTCTCCTTGTGGTAGAACAAACGTCTCTTGTTGTGGTTGTGGATGGATCTCCTCGATCTCATTAAGGATAGCCCTCACCCACTCTCCTCTCACCCCTAAACACATCTGTGAATCAGGGCAATAGGGGATATGTGATTACTAACCTTCACCAGATCTAGGGTTTTGACCTAGGGTTTTGTTGACCTAGGCTTTGACTTTGTTTAACTGTGGTTACCTCGTGATGGAATCGAGGGTTTGTAATGTTGTCTATTCTAACAAATCTATATGAATGCAAGCTAAATGACATGCAAAGTGTCTTTTTGGTATTTTATAGAGTATTTTGGAAAGAAAATTGCTTCTAATCTATGAAAAGGAAATATGTATGCAATCCTATATGTCTTTTCTAATGCAAAGTTTAATCTATGTTTTTGTGGGTTTTTGGTTTTTTCAATGCAATCTAATTTAATGGAAAGGGAAGATGCTTTTTCTAACAAAGTAGATCTAGGAATGTAAGAAAATGATTAATCTAGCATACAAGATCTAACCTATCAAAGACAAAGCAAAATGTTACTATTCCCAAGAGCAATGTGATTATCTAATTACTACAAAAGCAATGAAAGAACCTGAAAGAGATGAAGATTTGTTGACTCCACTACCCTCAGTATCCTTGTATAGGCAACCTCGATTCCTTCTGTGGCAACAGGTGATCCTCTTGACAAAATGACCTGAAGAAGCAAAGAGAAGCTTTTGCGAAGCTTGTATGAGCTCGATGTGAGCTTTGAATTAAGCATAATGGCTAAGAATTGAGTAGCGTAGCGTTGCTTGATTGAACAAAAAAAGTAAAAGGCACTTACGTCCTGTATGAGCATATGAATGTTAGGTTGGAGAGCAAAATTGGCAAGAGCTGGTGCACAATGAATTTACCTCCCTTTGTGCTTGAGGGAGGGGGGTATTTATAGGTTTGAGGAATGGAATGGATTGAAGAGTTAACTCATTTGATTGATGAGTTAACAAGAATAGATTGGGGAGTTAACTTGAGGTTGATTACCTAGTGAACTCAGCTGATTAGGGAGTGATGAAGCAATGATAGCTTATCACTGAAGAAGAAATGGAGGTAAGGGAATGCATGAGATTGATTAGAGAGTTAATTTGAGATCAAATAGAGTTAATTATGCATGTGTGGGTGCATGAAATAGTTAACTCTATATCAAGGATAAAAAAATCATGCAAACATAAAGAAAAATAGACGAAAACGAAGCTAAAACGCGAGAGAAACTTGAGTTTTTCTACAGGTCAAAAGATAGCAAGGTCGCCACCTTCGTCAGACAGGGTTGCCACTGGGGATCATGGGTCACCCGGGGAGATCCAGGATGAAAAGTGTAAAATGCAGAAATTCAGGCCGATAGAAGGTATAAGAGAGGAAAAAGATGATTTCTGCATCAAGAAACAGGTCAGTCATGTGGAAGAATCCAAATCTCCACTTGCATCTTCAGGATCCCCAGTGGGGATCTGGAAATAAAAGGGGGAGATTTGGATTGGTTGGTCGAAATCAAAAACTGACAGCGGGATATGGATCAGGGGACCTCTAGAAGGCTTCTATGAGGTGTGCTAGAGGAAAAACAAAGGGGAGAGGTGAAAAACTCACCTACAACACTCTCACAAGGCTTAGGATCAAGGTCGAAAGCCAGAAAACGCTAATCGACAAGTGTCGCAACAAGTGTCGAAAAGCGTCACAAACAAGGAAGGGAATCGACAAAGCAGAAACGACACAAGACAAGAAAAGAGAACACGTTATCAAGAGGCTTGCTGCTCAAAGGATTTATTTTCATGCTTACATGTATGTGACAAGGATTTGAATCATCATAGGGGTCCTTGTGGAGGCAGTGCGTGATTTTTGTACTTATAGTACTCCAAAGTGTACTTTAAAATTGATTATTGTAGATGCTTTTGTGAATCCTATGAACACAAGAGAGTTTAGTTAGGATAGCATGGTCATCCTTGGTGGATTATTCATATATTTTTTGGAGCTTCCTTTTACTCTTGAAAGGTATAGGACACATGGGATAATGTTGGAATCAGGTGTATAGCATACACTTTGCAAGTCCTAATGTTTAAAATATTTATTTATTTATTTATATTTATTCATTATTTGTGCCTCATTTAGCAAGGTGTCCCACTTATGACTTGTCCATTATACGATGCGTGTGCCTTTATACAATGTATGTGTAAGAAGTTGTAAGAGCATCTAATCTTGTTATGGCATTATAAGATGTGGGGGTTACTTATGATAGATTCTATGATGCATGTAAGAGCATGATTATAGGGAGTTACAAAGTGGACTAGGAATTTTGACTCCTAATGATTCATGTTATGATGCATCATAGACCATATTTCTAAAGGAAGTAAATGACAAATAATGAGTCAAAATGGAGCGTCGTTCTTGAAAATTCTTACCATGGTATTTTGAACCTTGTTTGGGCCCATGGTAATGCCTTTTGGTGGTTTCCTGGGCCTCCTTGTGTCTATATATTGAGGGCTTGAAATGGAGGAATTGAGAAATTTTCATTCCAGGGTTATGCTATTGGATTCTCTCTAAAGGAGCAAGATGATATTCTCCACATGTGTTAAGAAAAGAGCCTAGAAGTGTATTATAACTATTATGTGTTGTTGAATAATACATTGGTTTTGTGCTTTGGAGGGTGGGTTTTTTTACTCAAAAGGGTTTTTGCCATGTATATCGGTGTCTCTTCTCTATTGTCTATGCATATTGTTTTCTTCTCTCATTCTTGTTCTTAAATTATTATTTTACACGTCATTATGCTGCTAAATTTTTTTATATATTTGAGATCTACATTTCTTTTCTCTAAGGTTTAATGTGGGAAATGAGATTATGTTCTAATTCTGCTTTATGGGCATAGTTTATTTGAACATGTATCGGGGTTTTATTTAGTAGATCTTATGGTATTAGAGGTGCATATTGGGTATTTTTCCTAACAAAATATAAAGGAATTTTTTTTTTCCATAATGTTAAACTAAGCTAATTAAGTAAATCCGAGCAATGTATAAACAATTAATCTATATTAATTAGTACAATTATAAATGGATAATTACAATAAATCAATATTTTAAAATTAAATGAGGAAAGATGGGATACTTAGTTATGGGAACTATGATGAAGAATAGTCCTGATGTAATGCAAATTTTAGTCATCCTAGTATAGAGAGTAGATGTTGCAAGTATGGGCCTAATCAGTGTTGTCATTGATGTCAACATACTCTTGTTGCATTGATGTCAAGAATTGGATGAGTTATATGCTGAGGATATTGAGAAAATTAGTCCTATCAGGAACAGAGAAGAACAGTGAAGACAGTGAGGTAAAGATTCCAGCTAAGATGAAGGTCAGAGGATGCGCATCAAAGGGTTTGTAGATATGTGTCCTAAGATGATCCAGTAAAGTTTTGAGAGGTCAGCATGAAGATCTAAAGAAGTTATGGCCACTTGAGTAAAACCGGTTTTGGCAGATGTTCAGAGGTGACAGAGTGACACAGAAAGGTTCGGTGAGATCTGGAAATGCAATATCTTGTTCTACGGATTTGGTGGAGTGTTTAAGAAGTCAATTTGAATTGACAACTTAATTGGTTCGTGGTCTGGAGGTTTGCAAGCATCTATTCCAATATAACAGTGATGACAGATTGTGTTCTTGAGGTTCTGGACGAAGGAGAGAAAGATTTCAATAAGCAAAAGTAGTGTGGATGTTCTTGGTGATTCAGGCAAGCTTGTGGAGGTCTTTGGATTGTGTCTAGTTTGTGTTGGTGGTCCACATTGAAGATTGAGCTCGTAATTGAAGAATTACTTCTGAATGATGTTGTTCTTCCTAAGTCTGGCTGACCGGATGAGTTACACATCCTGCGGATGATCTTGAAGATGTTCTGTGAAGCATGCAATGTTCCTAAAAGAAGATTGAAGTCTCAGATCTATGTAGCCGATAGTGTGTTGATCCGCATGAAGTCTTTTGTAATTAGTCAAGTTGTATTTTCTCTGTAATGTATGCCGACTTGGATGATTATCCCAAAGTCAAATGTCTTGTATAAATAAGAAGTTGTGAAGTCATTTCAAATGTATCTTGGCAGAGATGAGAGTGTGGTAGAAAGAAGTGCGAAAAGTAGAGCAGAAGTATTGGGCGTAAATGGAACTGACTCAAGCATGGTGAAGATCCTATTCTTCAGTTCAAGTATGTAATATTTATTATTCTGTAGGCAGTGTGTCTCCTGTAGGCAGTGGGCCTCTTGTGAGCAGTGTGCTCGGGCAGTGAGCCCTAATTGGCTTGTGCCATTTTGTTCCTTTTATTCTTCTCACAGAGAATACAATCTTGGGTTAGTCACCCTGTGGTTTTTCCCTTAACCGGGTTTTCCACGTCAAAATCTTGGTGTCTTATGTGTTAATGTGTTTTTACTCTTAAATGATTGCATTATGTTTCCATGATTAATTTGTGATTATGCTACTAAATTACACGAAGGATTTAAGTAATAAATAAGAGGAAGTTTTGGGACAACTGATTCACCCCCCCTCTCAGTTGTCTGCCTTGATTCTAACAATTGGTATCAGAGCTAAGTTCCTCTAAAAGAGCTTAACCACTTGAGGAGATCCAGGATGTCTTCCTATAAGAAGGATAGCCCGAGGTTTGATGGAACCAATTTCACTCTTTGGAAAAGCCACATGGAATGTCACTTGCAATGTATGGGAATGCAATATTGGATCATGGTTTCAAAGAAGTATGTTCCTCCACAGAATGGTCTGAGAACTGTAGATGAAATCAAAGATGCTGAAAACAATCTTCAGGCTAAAGAAGCTCTACTAAGTGCCTTATCTAATTCAGAGCTGACAAATGTTATAGATCTAAAAACTGCATATGAGATTTGGGAAAAACTGGAACTTCCGCATGAAGGAGACAAGTATGTTAAATGTGCCAAGCTACAGAGTCTAAAAGAAAAATTTGAAAACATGAAAATGAGTGAAGATGAGAATATCACCTCTTACATGCAAAAGTAAATGAGCTTGTATGTGGCATCAGATGTGCTGGTGGAGTTCTGGATGAAGATGAAGTTGTTGCTAAAGTTCTCAGATCCTTACCTCCTGCTTATAAACACAAAGTTGCTGCTATTGAGGAAATCAAATCCTTAGCAACTATCACAAGGGATCAATTAGTTGGTAAGATATATGTATTCGAGTTAGCTAAGTTTGGTGATGCACTTCTCAAGACTGAATTAGCGTTCAAAGCTAGTGCCTCTACAAAAGGCAAACAAAGATATGATCCAGGTGGAAGTTCCTCAAGAAAATATTCTTGGTATGAGAAAGCAAGAAAGGATCTGGAAGAGGATGAATTAGAAGCTGAACAACTTGAGGCTCTCATTGCAAAAACGCTGCCAAGAGGATCCGGTAAGTATGAAAGAAAATTGTCTTTCAAATGTTTTAACTGCAATAAGATTGGTCATTTTACCTCAAGGTGTCCGGAAAGATTTTCTAGGCCAAACCCTAATAGATCAAGATTTCAAAAGAAGTGTTACTACGTTCATGAAGATGATGAAGAAGGAGTAACAGATGATGAATCAAAGATAGGAAACAAATCCAGAAGTGACTGGGTTTTTATTGCTATCAAGGAAGAAGATCCAATGCCTTCTGAATCCGTCGATCATAAAATGGTAGAAAGAGCTCTGGCTGCCCAAGTTGAAGAAAAGGATGATTGGGTCATTGACAGTTGATGCTCCCACCATATGACAGGTGACAAAAATAAGTTTATAGATTTGGAAAGATATGAAGGTGGAGTTGTAAAATTTGGTGATAATTCTGCTGGCAAGATCAGAGGTAGAGGAACTATTTCTTTTGATGGAAAGAACAAAACCAGTAATGTACTGTATGTTGAAGGTTTGAAGCACAATCTTCTCAGTGTTGGACAGTTGGTGGACAAAGGCTATGATCTCCGATTCAAGAATGGAAAATGTAAGATCTTTGAAAGTTCTGGAATAGAGATTGCATCCGGTACTTAAACAAAAGGTAATATCTTCCACTTGGTTGGTACTGGTAAAAGTTGTTTATTTGTTCAAATTGATCAAAGTTGGTTGTGGCATAGAAGAATGTGTCATGTGAATTTTGATAATATCATCAAGATAAGCAACACTCAGGCTGTAAGAGATCTTCCAAGACTAGTGAAACCTACTAATAGTTTGTGCAAAGAATGTCAGTTGGGTAAGCAAAGCAGAGTCACATTCAGAAGTAAGGAATAGCCTTCTACTAGATTATTGGACTTAGTTCATACTGATCTATGTGGTCTAGCAAGAATCAGGAGTTTGCAAGATGTTAGATACTTCATGTTATTAATTGATGACCACTCCCAGATGATGTGGGTGACTTTTCTGAAAGAGAAATATGAGGCTCTTGAGAAATTCAAAATATTAAAAGCCATGGTAGAAAATGAAACCGGATTAAACATAAAATGTCTGAGGTCTGATAGAGGTGGAGAATTCACATCTGGTGAGTTCATAGAATTCTGTGAGAAACATGGGATGAAAAGACAGTTGTCTACTCCAAGGACTCCACAGCAAAATGGAGTAGTGGAAAGAAAGAACCGGACCATCCAAGAAGCATCTAGAACCATGATGATGGAAGTAAATGTTTCTCAGATCTACTGGAGAGAAGCTGTAAGCACTGCTGTCTATACTCTTAATCAAGTACAAATCAGAAGCAATACTAGTAAGACCCCTTATGAACTCTGGTTTGGCATCACTCCCACTGTGAAGTATTTCAGAGTCTTTGGTAGCAAATGTTACATTAAAAGAGATGAAGACCTTGGTAAATTTGATGCTAGAAGTGATGAAGGAATATTCTTAGGTTATTCCACTCAAAGCAAAGCATACCGGTGTTATAACAAGAGATTGAGAAAGATGATAGAAAGTACAAATGTGAAGGTTGATGAAGGTGTTGAAAAACCCTCAAGGTTTTATGAATATTATGAAGATGATCAGAATGATGTTTTGGTCTAAACTCCTGAAATTTAGATCCAGACTGATCCAGAGAATTAAGAAGAAGAGATAAGTCTGAATGAACCTGTTCAAGAAATAGAAGTGCAAGAAACTCCCAAAATTCCCAGGTATGTAAGACTGAATCACTCTGAAGATTAGATCATAGGTGATAAAAGCAAAGGTGTTCAAACAAGAAGAAAGATTGCTCAAGAATCAGAAAATTACTGTCTGATTTCAAAGATTGAACCAAAGACAGTGAATGAAGCATGCAATGATGAAAGTTGGACTAAAGCAATGGCGGAAGAGCTAATGCAAATTGAGAAAAATCACACTTGGGATCTTGTTCCCAGACCTAGAAACAAGAATGTGATTGCAACCAAATGGGTCTTCTAGAATAAACTGAATGAAGATGGTGAAATAGTCAGAAACAAAGCTAGATTGGTCTACAAGGGTTACTCTCAAGTAGAAGGAGTTGATTTTGAAGAAACTTTTGCTCCAGTGGCAAGAATTGAAGTAGTTAGATTATTTCTTTCCTTTGTTGCCTTCAAGGACTTCAAAGTATATCAGATGGATGTCAAGTCTGCCTTCTTGAATGGTGACTTGGAAGAAGAAGTATACATTGAGCAACTAGATGGATTTCAATTATCTGATCATGGTGATATGGTCTGCAAGTTGAAGAAAGAACTGTATGAACTCAAACAAGCCCCAAGATTCTGGTATGAAAGATTAGATAAGCATCTTTTGAAGATTGGTTTCAACAAAGGTACTACTGACAGTAACTTGTACTTCAAAATTGAACATGAAAATATTTTGATTGTTGAAGTATTTGTTGATGATATCATTTTTGGAGGAAGAGATAGCATGTGCAAGACTTTTGCAAATCAAATGAAAAGTGAATTTGGGATGTCTATGTTTGGGGAAATGAATTTCTTTTTGGGTCTGCAAATCACTCAAACAAAGAAAGGAATCTTCATTTCACAAACCAAATATGTGAAAGAATTGTTGAAGAAGTTTGGGATGGAAGACTCAAAACCAATGAGTACTCCCATGGAAACCGGATGTAAATTGAGCAAAGATGATGACTCTCCTAAGGCTGATTAGAAAAAGTACAGGTCAATGATTGGAGGACTATTGAATCTTACTCAAACTAGACCTGACATTATGAATGTTGTTGGTCTTGTTGCTAGATTTCACGATGATCTTAGAGAATCTCATGTCATGGCAATCAAGAGGATTCTCAGATATCTAAAAGGGACAGTCGAGTATGGTTTATGGTATCCTAGAGATCATGATTTCTCACTTCATGCATATACAGATGTGGATGACCGAAAGAGTACCAATGGTGGAGCATTTTTTTTAGGGAAAAGATTGGTTTCTTGGTTGAGCAAGAAACAAGAGGCAATATCTCTGTCCACTACAGAAGCAGAATATATTGCAGCAGCAGGTAGTTGCACTCAAGTATTGTGGATGAAGCAAATGCTAAGGGACATAAGAGTGGAGTATGAGGAACCTATCACAATCTTCTGTGATAATTCAAGTGCAATAAATATATCAAAAAATATGGTGTTGCATTCAAAGACAAAATATATATCCATCAAGTTTCACTTTTTGAGAGAGCAAGTGAACAAGAATGAAGTCAGATTGGAGTTTGTGCCCTCCAAGGATCAGATTGTAGACATTTTTACTAAACCTCTACCTAAGGACTCTTTTGAGTATCTCAGGGAGAAGTTAGGAGTTATTACTCCTCCAGTTCTAAATTAAGGTGCACTGATGTGCATCAGTCCGGTGGATCTCATAGTCATATCTTGTGGTCTAGATTGATGATGGGAAGCTACTATTCAGGGGTAGTAGTTGGTATTGATGCAAGTATGTGCCCTTTGCCATTGATGTCAAAGGGGGAGAGAAGACATGTGAAAAACAAAAGTGATTGTTGATAAAAGGGGGAGCAGTAAAGGAAGAGAAGACATGTGAATGGTTGTTGTTGATAGGGGGAGTTATAACAGTCAGTAAGGAGAAGTTCTTGTCTTGATGGTTAAAACCATTTTTCACATCATATGTTGCCATCAATGACAAAGGTGGAGATTGTTGCAAGTATGGGCCTAACCGGTGTTGTCATCGATGTCAACATACTCTTGTTGCATTGATGTGAAGGATTAGATGAGTTATATGCTAAGGATATTGAGAAAATTAGTCCTATTAGGAACAGAGAAGAACAGTGAAGACAGTGAGGTAAAGATCCCAGCTAAGATGAAGGTCAGAGGATGCGCATCAAAGGGTTTGTAGATATGTGTCCTAAGATGATCCAGTAAAGTTTTGAGAAGTCCGCATGAAGATCTGAAGAAGTTATGGCCACTTGAGTAAAACCAGTTCTGGCAGATGTTTAGAGGTGACAGAGTGACACAGAAAGGTCCGGTGAGATCCGAAAATGCAATATCTTATTCTGTGGATTTGGTGGAGTGTTTAAGAAGTCAATTTGAATTGACAACTCAATTGGTTCGTGGTCTAGAGGTCCGCAAGCATCTATTCCAATATAACAGTTATGACAGACTGTGTTCTTGAGGTTCCAGATGAAAGAGAGAAAGATTTCAGTAAGCAGAAGTAGTGTGGATGTTCTTGGTGATTCAAGCAAGCTTGTGGAGGTCTTTGGATTGTGTCCAGTTCGTGTTGGTGGTCCGCATTGAAGATTGAGCTCGTAATTGAAGAATTACTTCCGGATGATGTTGTTCTTCCTAAGTTTGGCGGACCGAATGAGTTACACATCCTGCGGATGATCTTGAAGATGTTTTGTGAAGCATGGCGTGTTCCTAAAAGAAGATTGAAGTCTCAGATCTGTGTAGCCGACAGTGTGTTGATCCGCATGAAGTCTTTTGTAATTAGTCAAGTTGTATTTACTCTGTAATGTATGCTGACTTGGATGATTATCGCAAAGTCAAATGTCTTGTATAAATAAGTTGTGAAGTCATTTCAAATGTATCTTGGCAGAGATGAGAGTGCGGTAGAGAGAAAAAGTGTGAAAAGCAGAGCAAAAGTATTGGGCGTAAATGGAACTGACTCAAGCATGGTAAAGATGCTATTTTTTAGTTCAAGTATGTAATATTTATTATTCTATAGACAATGTGTCTCCTATAGGCAGTGGGCCTCTTGTGAGCAGTGTGCTCGAGCAGTGAGCCCTAATTGGCATGTGCCATTTTGTTCCTTTTATTCTTCTAACAGAGAATACAATCTTGGGTTAGTCACCCCGTGGTTTTTCCCTTAACCGGGTTTTCCACATCAAAATCTTGGTGTCTTATGTGTTAATGTGTTTTTACTCTTGAATGATTGCATTATGTTTCCATGATTAATTTATGATTATGCTACTAAATTACAAGAAGGATTTAAGTAATAAATAAGAGGAAGTTTTGGGACAACTGATTCACCCCCCCCCTCTTAGTTGTTTGCCTTGATTCTAATAGTAGATGCCCTTGATATCCTTGTTGTTTGGAAGTTGACATATTTGGAATTCTATGTAGATCAAATCTTCGCTATGCAAGATCAAACCCACACTCTATGAAAATGTTTGATATATGGTCTCGCTTTATAACCCATGGGATTGATCCAACAGATCATGTAATTTTGCAACCTAGTTCTCCCCTTTGTTTGTTTTCTATTGAAGCATAATGATTGGTGGTATTTAAAAAAGCTTGAAGGAAGTATAAGTTGAATTGCAAGGGTTCACATTCTCCTCAATCAATCCTCGACATACTAACTTTATGACCTTTGTCAAGTGATTGAAGACAGCTGGCTCAATCATACAAGGTCCTAGATGATTTTGATGTAAATATTGTGGCTTTTAGTGCTACAAATCGAAATGTTCCTTGAAGTGCAAATGCTCTAAGATTGCTTAATGATTTCAAGACAAGGTTAAATGCTCCTAAATGATTTTTTTACAATATTAAGACATATTGAATAATCACACAGGCGTGTACCAAGTCTGTTTTTAATGGTTAGTGAAAAGGGCCGGGAGTCACTAATTTGAATTTTGGGTTAAATTCATGGCATACAAGATCATTCTCACACTTTGGGAGATTGAACTAGGGCGAGGAATGCTAGATCTTAATATCAGTAATGGATATATGAAACTTGATGGGTTAATAAGTAAGGTGAATGTGTGGGAATGGATGTATATAAGGTAGAAATAAAGTCACAAATATAGAAATATGTGTAAATAAGAGTGAATGAGGATGAATAGGAATCGAGGAAGGAGCCAAACTTAACAAAAAAATATATATGTCAATATCTAATCTTATTAAAATAGGCTTTCACAATAGATCCAAAACTAAATGAAAACCGACATAAATAAACAAATTTCACTATTACAAAGTTATATAATAAATTTGATAAACAAATCCTTTAAAAAATACTGTAAAAGAAAGAAGAAAGAAAACCTCGCTCGCTCTATAAGAGAAGAAAAAACACGATAGGTTACCCTAGGTAATTCATATCTTAAACCAAGACAATCTAATTACTATTAAAAAAAAGTATTCTTAAACTATAAAATAATAAAAATAATCTTGTTGATAGGTAGCACAACCAACGTCTCCTAATAAAATAATAGTTTATAACAAATATTCATGCGTCAAAGAGCACGAAATGTAAAAGACGTACATATATAGCTAAAACAGTCATCCACACACACAGCACTCTTTAACTTCCCATATCCCCGATTCAGTTTGTTCCCTAATCCAGCCAGTTCAGATTGAATTCTTCTTTCACAGCTTCAACTTTAAGGCCAGGCCTCGTGAACAGCTGCTTGTTGTCCTCATCACAAATCACCTTTTCTAGGGTTGCCAATTGGGCTAATGATTCAAGGGTTTTCTTCAATTCAGAGTCTTTTTTCCTGTCCACCTTCAAACCCATGCACGATGAGATGTTAAGCAACTCTAGTTTTTCAAGACTGCGGATGGAAGGTGGCAGTGCTTTCAAATCTTGCGATTGACACAATCTTATCTCCTTAAGTGATCCAAGCTTACCCAAATCATCAGGTAACTTTGCAAGGCTATGGCAATGAGTAATTGACAACATTTCCAGGGAATTTGAAGAACAGATTCCTGCCGACAACTCCTCCAGATCACTGCAGTGGTCCACATTAAATTCCAAAAGCGCAGGCAAGTTGAACATTTTATCCTTACCAAGGCCTTCACAAAGACTCAGGTATATTTTCTGCAAACTCTTCAAGCCTTTGCAGTCCACATGTAGAGGAGGAACTATCACCCTTTCAAGATGCAGAGTTTTAAGCTGAGAAAGTTCTTGAAAAGCAGCCAGTCCACTCAGCTTGGCTCGTTTTGCTCTATCATTATGGATTATCAGAACCTTGAGTTTTCCCATGCTGTTCAAAAATTTTGGAATGCAATATTCACTTGCAGTGAAATATAAAACCAAAGCTTCCGCCTCAGGAAACTCCATTTCGGGCCATTGTGTGTCCTCCATTGCCCCTATATATTCTCAACAAACATGGAAGTTAATGGTACTCTATGATTAATTTTTGTTTTAAAAAAATCTGTGTGTGATAAATTTTCAATGTTTTGGAATAGGGAGCAAAATCAGAGGCATACTTGAATTACAATAAAAAAGACAAGCTGTAGCAGTTACCTGTGTGAATGGAAACTATCTGAGCTCTAGATGAATGATCTCCACCTGTTTGCCACTCTGGGGGAAATTCAGATTGCTTTTGAGGCATATACAGCCTCCTAAAATGAGTCTCATTGTCCTGCTCCGCCAGAAACAGAGCCAATTGTCTCATTATATCATGTTGGGAAAATGAATAACTATTCATGCAGTCATCTGTGATTCCTGGGGTCCTGCCATCAGGCGTTAGGAAAACAGGTTATTATAAGAAATCAGGTGAAAGTTAAAAAAAGGAATTCAATGTGCCTTGGGGGCAGAACGCCCCTCTCTGTTTCATTTTTTTGAAATGGAAGGACGTTGCCGCGGCTCTCAAGTTTAAACATATAAAAAAATAACTGACAACACTCAAAACTAAAATGTTGTTAGTCCTCAAAACCCCATCCCTTGTCCTGGAAACTTGGAATAACATTAAAAAGAAGGATCCTTCTTGCTCTCCTCCAAATGAAGGCTTGTTTTAAAACTCAGGGCAGAGACTGACTTCCTCTGCAAATCAGTAACAGAGAACTCCCAAAGCTTAAAATAAATCTATACCTACATCATTCAAGAAGATTCGAACATCTATATGGTGAGGCTAAACTTTTTATTTAAAAGTTGTTTCTCAAAACCCCTTCAATCAATTGAATTTGGTATCAAGCACAAGCAACACAATCAAGATAGAAAACAGTTAGAAATAAGTAGTAATGTTCCTTACCAGGGATCCCTCTTCAAGTCCAATAGATGGCGAGCTGCAAATTTCCGTAAACGTTGAACAGCATCGTTTCGTCTCATTCGACGGACATAAACCCAAATGTCTAACAATACATTTGCAGGAATGATTCGTCGTTTTGGGAATACAGCCAGGTCCAAGAAACACTGCTTTTCACCCGGATTCAGCACATCTATGCTTGTTTCCAAGCGCTTAAGGAGGACTATTATCTGATTATCATCTGCAGCTTCTCCTCTTGCAAGCGCATCCCTAGTAGCTTTCCAAACAGAGTCGGGCTCACCATTCAGAGAGCTACCAATTACTTGAAGAGCTAGTGGCAAACCTTTACACTCTGCTTGTACCTGCACATTAATAAAGCTAAATTAAGCATTTAGACGTGGGGAAGACAATTGAAGACTGTGCAGGTATTGATAGTAGTAGGCTACCTGTTTGACCAGTTGTTCAGAATGTGTATCTGGAATGGTAGACATGTCAAAGGCACAGAGGCAGAAAAGTGACAGAGCATGCTCCTCTGGCAAGAACGGTAGCTCATAAATCCTTTTCTTGAACCAGGGTTTGATGGACTGGATGGTCTTTGTATCTCTGGTGGTTACTACAGTCCTGTATTGCTCCCCTTTGAATAACAGTATTTGCAAGTCAGAAAATTCCCAAATGTCATCCAATACCACCAGTATCGGTTCATTTCTTCTTGACTTTATCTGCGATTCCAATTTGTTATGTGCGTCCTCAACATTTGTAAAATCAGGTTCTGAGCCACCAACAATGCTTATCCACATGGTCTTCAGGATACGTAGGAGATCCGGGCTTTCTGAAACGACAATGTATATTATCTCCTTGAAGTACCCTGCAAGTCATGAGATTAGTGTATGTAAGATTTTTTTAAAATGAAAAAAATTTACATTTATTTTTGCGATTACAATGAAAGAAAAAATAATTAAATTGCTAAAAAACAGAAGATATTAATGAACACAGGTAGAAGTATGATAGAAGAATATTAAAAAATCATAGATTAAACCAAAGAGCGAGCACAAGCTATTGGTACCTTCGATTTCAGTATGATAGCAAAGGGCTGTAGCAAGTGTCGATTTTCCAGCTCCGCCTATGGCTGTAACTCCAACCACGTCCACTCCGTCCTCCAACACAAGCTCTTTCAACTCCATTACATACTCATCGAATCCCAGCAAGCAGTCCGGCTTATTTGGGGGGCGGCAGAGGTTCCGATCTTTCTCTGAAGATTGTTCCTCCTTAAATTTCTTGAATTGGGCGGAGACAGCATTGTTGATATCTTCACGCAGAGTTTCCTGTTGGATGGAGAAAGCATTTTTGATATCTTCGCGCAGAGCTTCCTGAGTCGAGGCTAAATTGTTGAGTATTTGAAGCAGCATGGAGAAAGAATCTTTCATATCTTCGCCAGCAATCCGCAATTTAATTTGATTCAATGCCACGTTCGCCAAAACGACATTTTGCATAGAATTGTTGATATCACCCAGCAGCTCCTTACCTTTCTCTGCCTCTCCGAATTTCTTGAGCATGGGAGTTTTGGCGCTATTCTGTACCAGCACTTTGCCCTGGATAAGCTTGTCGTTCAAGTTTCTTACCCATGTCTCTGATGGCGAGTCAATGGTTAATTCGTACATCTCGTCGACGGTCGGCGACAAGCGATCCACAGCTACCCCAAGTTTCTTAATATCGGTACCTTTGTAAACGTCATATGCAGATTCACAGCCTTTACGAACCACGCTCAGGCCAATGTCCAAAGCAAAACCTCCAACCGTCTCGAGAGCCATTGTGAAACTGCTTTATCACCAACAGCGGATGAGATATCGAATGCCTATCAGACAAGCAAACTGAATTTTATTTTTATTCATGCCAAGGGTATCTATCTATCTATATATACACACACAGTCTATGTACAGGAAATGTAAATTCCTCTGAACCATCTCAACAATTAGAATGAAGAAACATGGAAATTGCGCACAGCTGGTGCTTGCCATTGGAATGATTCAAAGTCTTGAGAGAGGACCGTCATAAGAATATTAGACAAGTATGCAAGTATGAAATAGGGGCAAGTGCAGGTAAATGTCAATTCGTTTGAACCATCTCAACAAGGAAGGAGAAGAAACATGGAAATTGAGGACGGAGGACTGAGGAGAATAGTCAGCTGTGTTTCCTGCTACTCACTAAATTTTTAGACCACTTCTTTTCTCGAAAAAGTGATAAAAGGTCAGGATCAACTAGAAGATGCCTCTCTATTTTAATTAATTTTTTACATTTGTTCAAGGGCAAGTGACGTCTTTATTTAAAGACTCTTTTCAAGAAAGTCATCCCACTCTCTTTCCATATATCAATTTTATCTCCACTAACAATACTACGAAATACAAAGTCCTTATTGTCCACTAACAATACTACGAAATACAAAGTCCTTATTGTTGGATTATAAGTTGTCCACTATCTTAGCTTTCAATCCCTCTCTATATTCAAGACAATTCTTGGTTGTGCGTCAAGTAAATGGTTCTTATAAAGTTGAGGATACCCAAGTTTTTATTGTCACTTAATTCTTTCACTTGTTGATTGATCCTACTCTTACTCTATTGATGTTCTCCCTTGAAAAGATACCCCATAGATGCCATGGTTGGTATTGCTTATTTGTTATCTATGGTTGATTCAGTTGGAGTTTCACTATTATTATTCAAATATCATATCACAAACTAATGATGACATACAAGTGTGCTCTCCCTCCCTCCCTCCCTCCCCCCTGATGAAATCTCTAGTGAGGAATGGTAATTGGATATGTATGCTTATTTGGACATAAGAGTCTTCCCTCTTAATTCTACTAAGAATATTTGTATATCTATTTGAAAGTGATAAGATCCACACATATATTAATGGAAATAAGATAATACAAAATATAGATCTCACACAACACAAGAGATGTTTATAGATCAATATGCCTTAATATCCAGTATATGTAGAAAAAAAATAAACCCTTAAGGTAGGGAACAATACTCCTTATGGAAGAAGTCACTCCATACTATATCTCCAAGAAATCCCAAACACAATATCATACTCATTGCATATCCTTACAATGATATTCACCTCCTTTGTATATAGACCTGCTCCTAATAACTTAATGGAGGGGCAATCCCATGAAGGCCTACTCATCACCTAATATAATTAATTACACAAGTTGTCCACATGACCCACTATAACTAAAGGGATGTGTGCCACATGTTGACATCTTTATCCACCTGATACATTATAATATCATATCCCTAGGTACATAATAGAAAGAAAAACTCTAAATATGTTCTTCTTTCTTGTGTACTGTATTGTATTGTATTCTTGTGGCTATAACAACCTTCCCCTTTATTACTTAACTCATGATGGTATTACTGTCATTTTCGAAGAAGCACATGCAAGTGCTTATGGTGGATATTTCAATGGTCAATCTCTTCTACAAAAACTTCTTTGTATGGAATAATATTGGCAAACCATGGAACAAGGGTGGAAACATAAAGCCCCATCCCACTTGTGGGCCACATGTTGATTTAATAGTATATACAAAATAGTATGCCCCAATCTTGGGATAGAAGGAAAATTAGAGTAAGTTCATTGTAAATGAAATTCTTGACATCTATATGTGTGTACTAAACATTCTACATGGTAATATTTTCCTTTCAATGCACATGGAAGGATTTCATTAGGCACAAAGTGTTGCTTCAATTCACCTTTTTCTTGAGCAAATGAAGCCACCATGACATGATATTTTGCAAGAATGTAGCCCTCATAGTAAGTTTTTTTTTTTAACTTGCACATATATTACTAATAAGAAAAGATACATTAGGTGGCTAAGGGAGCCACTTGCTCACCCAAAATACATCTTATAGCATATACCTATCTATAAAGCAGCAAGCTAAAGAGCAGTTCACACCATATTACATATCAGTATTCTTATCTTTTCTAATCACATAGTTTTTGAAATCACAATTGCTTTCTTGTTCAAAATCCTTTCACTGATCAATATTGTCCACCTCTGTATTTCTAATTTGATCTTTGTTCAAGCTTGTCTTTGGATTGGTCTATCACTTATAACAAATGAATCCCATTCCCTGAAAATTCCAATCTTTGGTGATACTCTGAGCTCATTGCTTTCAATATCAAAGTTTTGACAAACATATTCCATGGCTGCCATTTCATCATTTGTGTTATCTTCTGCCACGTTTTGTTCACTGTACCTGTTATGCTCCTTCATATACTCCTTGTGGAAGCTTGGATCTACTTTTCAGTAAGCTTTCAAAAAAATATTTAATATATTTATTTGATTATTAAATTTATTTTCTATTTTCTAATCAAAATAGGTTTATTACAAAAATCAAACACTTATGTTCAACACACATGGAAAAATAGCAAATAATGATTCTTTTTGAAAAATAAGATGGCCCTTCATATTGATGTTATTTCTTAAGTTAAAGAAATATAAAAGTTTGGGTATATATGAAAATAGGTATGTATTATGGGAAAATATGTGTCTAAATAGTTGTTATTGTTTAAAAAATAATAATAAATAGAATATGCAACAAAAAATAATAAAACAATATGTGGGCCCTATGTATCAATGTTAATAATCTATGTTTAAAAAGCTATGAAAAGATTTTATTTCTAGCTTAAGTTATGTGCTAGGAGAAAATACTACTCATTAAAAATATGACAAAGTGTAAGAAACAATTTATTAACTAGAAATTTAATTTGTATAGAAAATATCACAAATCATGGATTTATATTTTCTTCAAATTCTTTGTGGTTTGCTTGCTATAATTTAAAGAAAATAATAATAATAATTTGTACGGCCCACTTATGCTAAAAAGTGGGACACAACTTTATGTTGTCACCCCCAAGATTCTCATGATTTCATCAAGAAATACCTCACTTGCCAACAATATATTAACCTCATTTGTGCTCTTTCCCATGAGCTCCAACCCCTTCTCTTTGGCCTTTTTCTATATGAGTTTTGGGTCTTGTTGGCAATATTTCTACTTCTAAGAGCCACTCATTCATGATAACTGCAACAAATTATTTTATATATGGGTGGAGGCCATCTCTCTTTTAAAACCACTATTGCTTTTGGCATCTACACTTTCTTGACTAGAATAACACCATTTCAGAATTCAAATTACCTATACTACTATTGTCTCTAATAATGTCTCATCTTTTAAAAATTTTGAGGTTAAGAAGTTTCTAGATATATTTTGTATTCAATCCTATTTATCTACTTTGTATTATCTGTGGTTTGATGGATAGGTTGAGGCCATCAACTTTATTATTAAACAAATCCTTCACAAAATGGTGGATTAATATGGTGCAATTTGGCACTCTTAGCTTCCTTTAGCTATGTGGACATACTATGTGAGTGTGTATGCCCCCACAAGGTATACCCCCACTCAAAATTCTCTCTTTATGTTTCTCTTTACGATCTCATCAATGATAATCTACATTAGTGAGTGTAACATTCAATGAGAATCCACTTACACAAGCCTGAATCTAGGTGCATGAAGAAAGTTACAATAGCAACAAGCACAAAACAAATAATGTAATATGCAACAACACAAGTTGGAAATGGATTAAATCAACCAAATCAGCCATCAAATGAATGGATGAAGCACATATAAATAGGCTCAAGCATGCACAAGTCAATCTGACAAGTGTCCATGAGGAGAGCAATAAACTAGACACTGACTCAACTGTAAGAGTATAGGTGTCAAGTGAACTCATCTTGATGACCAAGTGAACTCACCTTAATGAGGGAGATGTTGCATGTGCTCCCATCAATCAAGGATATGACATGTGCTCTTATTTCCTAATTTACTCAAGTAAATAAATAATAATTACCTGAGTAAACTTATTATAAAATGTAATTAAATAATTACATAAACACCCCTTAAGTGCAACTTAGGGAGAAATGTGAAATGTGAAATGGGTCCCAACAACTAGGCCTGATCAGGTACCCATATACAATGAAAATCTCTCACAAAATAGAGAAAATGAGAAAACCCAATGGGAAAAACTCTTCTCCAAAAGAGAGAAAGATGAATGAATCTGGAAGCTACTTATGTACCTTGATGCCGATGCGAAACTATCACTAAAACTGATCCATAGGAGCAAGTACCATGAAGATTCAAGAACATTAACCATAATGTATGGCTCTCAATTTGAGATGTGATCTGATGTGAATCAGATGCAAGATTTGGGATCATTTACCATAGTGTCAAGTCATAAGCATGATGTGGTGAAGAGAGAACTAGAGAATCCAAATGCAACTCAATGTGAGCTTTCATCAAGATGGAGGTGGGATCACAGTGCATGAAATTCGACTACACTCACATCCCTTATTATGTCCTACTATATGGAAACACTAGAAGCCTATGCATGATGCCCGCCCTCTAAGATGGAACTTTATTATAGTTCATGATTTACAAAATACCCATGTGTAAGCCCCTAGAAAGACAAGTACATGATATGAAGGCACTTTATAAATTGAGTGCATTTTGCATAATACCCCCCAAAAGAGCTCAATTTAGAAACCCTTATCATATTACAATGATTGACACTTTATAGATGAGTGTGATTACAACATATAGTTGATTTTTGAGAGTTTTACTATGTCTAATATGGATGAAAAAGTTGAAAGTAAAATCAATTAACAACTTAAGAATAAATATCTAGCATCATGATGTAGTTCTTAGAAAAATACCCACTTTCAAAAAAATGAGACTCAAATCTGAGTCTGTTTGTGAAAGTTATAAGCCTAGAAAGTCCAAAAACCTATGACTATGCAGAAAATTCTGAGAGAAAATTGATTTTCTAAAAAATATGGGAATCCCGAGTAGACATTGATTACATAAATGTGAATAGGATGGAAAAATAGCCCATTTAAAAAAAAATACTAAAAAACGCCTTTGTATGACCAAGATATGGCCTCCCGAAGTTCAGCATAAATTTTAAAACTACATTGAGAAGGGGTCTGTCCCTAGTGGCACTCTGGGTGGTAGATGAGTGGAGCTGCCGGCGGAAGGATTTTATTTATTTATTTTTAAACTTAAAAAAAACTTTAAAAAAAGAATTTATTGTTTTTTTATTAATTAAAAAAATATTTAAATAGGGTGGGCCCCAAAGCACCCACCACCACCCCATATGAGTGGTGTGGGATCCAAGGGCATCCATCACCCCTGTATAAAGGGAGGTGGGGGAATGGGCCCCACCTTGCTCACAGTAGGGTATGGGGTACCCCCTCTGCATAGGCCTTACAACCTTAAAAAAAATTCTTTTTAAAACTAAAAAAAAAAACTTTGATTTATAATGATTTTTTATTTTTTATTTTTAAATCAAACATTTATAAAACAAAGTAAAAAAATTAATTAATTCTTGCTATACAATATTGCACAGAGAGGTTGTATGGCTCCCTATGCAAAAACATTTTTGCCTCTCACTACAACTTTGTCCAAATTGGACAAATTTTATATGGATCTATAGGTTTTTGACCACTCCAAACATAATGGCATACTTTGTTCTATGCCAAAATGCTCTAAAAATTGAGTTTTGCACAAAAGATACCAAAATATATTCAACCAAAAAATTGAATAAAATGACTTCCAGGTGTCCAATTTGGACAAAATGAAAGGCAAACCTTTGTTTCTCTGTTGCTCTGGAAATGATGGTGGGCTCTTATCTGATGCAGGAATCACCGATGTGAAGCTCCAGATGAAACCCTCTTTCCTCAATGGACAAAAAACAAACTCCAAACACCAACAAGGCTCTGATACCATGTAAGATTCAATGAGAATCCAATTACACAAGCCTGAATCTAGGCTCATGAAGAAAGTTACAATAGCCACAAGCACAAAACAAATAAAGTAATATGCAACAACACAAGTTATTAGAAAATAGAGGAAATGAATTAAATCAACCAAATCAACCATCAAATGAATGGATGAAGTACATATAAATAGGCTCAAGAATGCACAAGTCAATGTGACAAGTGTCCCTAAGGAGAGCAGTAAACTAGAGACTAACTCAACTGTAAGAGTAGAGGTGTCAAGTGAACTCACCTTGATGAGGGAGATGTTGCATGTGCTCCCATCAACCAAGGATATGATATGTGCTCTTATTTCCTAATCTACTCAAGAAAATAAATAATAATTACCTAAGTAAACTTAATATAACCTGTGTAATTAAATAATTACACCAACAATGAGTGTCATCTTCAAGAACTTGAGATGTTGGAGGAATGATGGGTTATGCTTTGGAGTATCTATGAATATATACATAAAAAATTACATCATGCATACAACCAACTCTTGTACTCTAGTGCAATTTTTATGTTGGGTTCACCAAATGAAAGAAAAACATGGAAACCTCTTAATTGTCATTTCTGTACCTAGAAGATTACTAGATTTTCTCCTTTCTACTTATTAAATATAAAACAAATTTTAACAAAAAAATATAATTCAAAATGGAGCTAAGTTATAATCTAATAGATAACTAATAAGTATATGAGTTGGGAAGTTCTAAATGTAAATTGAAAAGCTATAGAAAAATGAATACAAAAATTATAGAGGAGGCGCACCTTGAATTTGTAGAATCTAAGGCCATACATGGGTTTAGGAGGCTAGAAATATGGTCTAGTGAAATTTGCAAATCAAATGGGACAATTTCAAATTTGGGTGCTACCCATGCTGGTAGTAGAAATAGTTGTACGTCAAGTTAGGTTTGTTGCAAGTCAAATTATGCATTGTTACAGTAAGTCTAAGCACTTTTACATGTTAGACTAGATGCTATTGCATGTTAGGTTGGGTGTAAGTTTCTATGAGTTTGTCTAATGACCCCTTCCTCTCTTATCATTAATTATCTCGTAAATACTCACTTATGTTGCCTAGTTTTTTTGTAAACAAAAGGGCTTTCTCAACCAAATTTTCTTCTTACTGATTATACTTATATTATTAAGGTGTAACACATCACATATCTTTGTAATCTATTTATTGTTTGGAATTTGAATAAAATGACTAAAATAATTAATATTATCTAGTACTTCACTTCTAATTGATAGTTATCCACTTAAAATTGTTGCACGAAGAAATTTTATATAACTTAATAATTTGTTTCAATTTAAAAGTACTAGCTTCTTTACTTTACCAAACCATAGAAATGAAAACAAACCTATGCCACAAACTTACAATCTTGCACTAAATAGGGAAAACTATCTATATCATGGCAAATCTCTAGAATAGACTTATTCCTTGATGAATCAATTATTTGGTATTACCTACGTATCTCGTAAAAAGGATTAGAGGTTTCGTAGTTCACCACACACTATATTATAATGAATTTATCCTCACATTTTGGGATGGGATTCCTAACCTCTCTTTTTTCAAAATCGTTAGTTATGCACTAGTACTCTTGAAATGAATTCTATCCCTTTTATCTTTTTATCTTAAAATCAAATGAAAGATATCATCTTGTCCATAGTTTGACACTCAAGATCACATTTTAAATGCTTCTTCTTTAAAATATTTGCTTCAAACCATTGCATTCAATTTAAAAAATGTTGATTCTATTTTTCTTCCAAGCATTCCTTGAAATTAACAGTTTAAAGCTCTTTATTTCTACATAAAGAAACAAGAATTAAAAGCTTACACATACAAAATAGAATTTCCCAAGAAAGATTCCCCAAAGGGTCTCTTTGGAAGCTCTTTAATTAGGAGCCCTCAATGGATCCAACAAACATACTCATCAAACCAAAAGCCATAAACATAACTAAAGAGAAGTAGGAAAAGAAGTAATTCATCTCCTCTACATAATATAAAGATTCTTTTGTTAAAAGAAAAAAATTAGTTATTTTTTCTTCTTTCTCCTTTCTCTATGTTTTCTTGTAATATTTTAAAAAGAAGAAATTATCTTGTTTATAAATGAAAGAGGGAAATTATTTGTGTTGCTTCTACTTTTCCAAAGAATATTTATTTTCCTATTTCCATTAATTAAAATTAATTACTTATTTAGTTGTGTCAAGTTAATTGGAGAAATCTAATTAAGTTAGCAAAACAATTTGATAGATTATTTTTACTTAGTTGATTAGTTAGCTACTTTCTTTTATTTACATAAAATACATAAAGAAAGACTTGTTAGTTTATTTCAATTCATTAATTAAGTTTTGCATGACTAATTATTAATAGTTAGTTTACTTCAGTCAATCAATTAAGTCTTCTATGATTAATTGATAATTGATTGTTTAATTAATTATATCAAGATTGAGTGGAGTAATCCATTTAATTTGATTAATTAGGTGCTTAATCATTATTAATTAATTAGGATAGATAATTCACTAAAAACAAAAAACTGAAAGCATGGCCACACACATTTAATTAAAGTAGGTTTATTTCTCATACACTTGTAAACATCAAAACAAAAAAAAACATTCATATTCAAATGAACCAAGCATTCGAATCAAGAAAGCACATTCAAAATAATCAACCAACCAATAGACAACAAAGTGAGCATGCATACAAGAGCAAACATTTAAACTCAAATGAACATTAAAAATAAATTAACTTGTTTACCTTAGATCAACTCCTACCACATTTGTAGTAATGAGTTTCCACTTCATTTGTCCAATGTCAACTAGGAATGTGTTCTCTATTTTAGTGTGTATAGACACAAATGTGATAAATTTCTATACCAATTTTACCCCACAAGGTGTGGACATTGAAGATGTTTAGTATGACAAAGTTTGGTTGGCCAAAACACTCTCCTTATGTTGCTAGTGTACCTGAATATATTAGACATTAGCAAGGACCAATGGATAGTTCCTCATATAGTATGATGCTTCAACTCCATGTCTATAAATTCCAATCAACACTGACCCTAAGTGGGGGATTAGGAAATGTATTAGTTTTAGAACTAAGTCCCTTGAAACTCAAGTTCAATAGACGCTTAATAGTATTGATAAGAAAGAAGGAAAAAAGGAAAAGAAAAGAATATCTAAGTTTGTTACCTCAATGTTTGTTAGACTAAGTCCTTCTTGTAGTAATAGTTAGTTTTGATGTAATAGTTGGTTCTTTTATGTGCTCCTTGTGGGTTGTACATGCTAATTATAGTAACATTTTTTGAATGTATGTGTAATAACCACCTTGGTTACTACTAATTTTTTTCTCTTACATATCAAGTACTAACTTACTCAACCAAGCAACTTCTATCCAAATTAGAATTGCCAACTTCAAAGTGTTACCAACCATAGTTGCGACAACAACTATGTGCCACAACTCATATACTTGCACTAAATATGGTAAGCTCATAATGTCAGGGTCATCCCTAGACCTAGACCTAAACCTTGAGGGTTCATTCACAATGGCCCTACCTTTGTATCCCTTCCTAGGAATCAGAGGCTCTATAGTTCGTACACCAACATTAGAGAGACTTCATCCTCTCCGTTGATATGAGATCTTTGATTTCACTTTTTAAATCATGGCCTTTAAATGAGTCTTATGATTCCAATTCAGTTCATACACAATAGTGTGATAGAAAATGTAGTCCCTATCAAAGGTTGGTTCAATGCCAACATCAATGTATGAGCATATACAAAACCACATAGTGACTAGCTCGTATTGGTATCACAAGTTCACCCATAGTGATTTGCTTAAACATACATCACATATACACATTATTAATAACTTAGGCATGTGTCACATATACATAGTGTGACTAACTCATATGCCCTCAAATAAATCCTAGCTAGAAAAAAGGAAATGTCGATGCATCTTGTGCTACACCATGGGTTCCATCCTTTTCCCAATTCACTACCAACTGTGATGACAAGAAAGCATCCCATTTAATACTTGCGGTCATCTTTGGCTAAGGTGTAAGTATAACACTATACAACACATGAGGCCATTAATAATATTTCCATATCCCAATAAGCATCCAAGTCATCTTATAACCAGATAAACACAATCATAGTATCTTATGGTTTTACCTCAACTAAGACTAGTGCTTGACACTATTTTTCACTTGGACTATTTAACAATTGGAACCTTGAGAAATATACCTCAAAAAGAATAGGAAGCATACATAATCATTTTGATACCCAATGCCAATATTGAATTCTTGAGATGGGTAGATACTGTCATCCATCACTTGCATACCACTAGTGAAAATAAAACTAGCAATTGGACCCATAGGTTCAATGGGCAGGCTGAAATTTTTCTGAAGAAATTATAGAATTTGTTAGATATTTTTTATTATCTATTAATTTATAAGTTATTTAATCCACTAAATTATTTTATCAATTCTTATTGAAATTTCATCACATTAACTATTGTCTTCTTTCACTTATATTAGTAAATTTATTTTTACATTACATATTGCGATGAACAAACATAGTTGGGTAAAATTATTATCATGTCAATTCCTTACCAGGTAAATATTTATATTTTTTTAAGTTATCATTACTTTAGGGAGATCACTTATCCCTATAGATCATTTAAAAACTATAATTTTGAAAATTATAGTTCACCTTTTAAGTAACTTGTCTATATTGTATATATGTACTAAGTTAATTGAATCTCTTATTGATTTTTATATAATCCGCCATAGAAAAAAATGCATATTAAATCATATAATTATTTTAAAAATAATTATGTGAGGGTACAATAGATTTATGTTCTACAACTTATATCTAATATTATGCACATAAGGCATAACTATATTTTTCTATTAAATACATACTAAGATGGCTCATAATCATTTTTATAAGTATGTATTTGATATATAAACTTTTATAATATCTATCACATGATAATTCTACTAATTTGTATAATCAATAATTTAATATACATTCTATGAATGATATATAATTAATTATATTATTTCATTAATATTTAAAATATCAAATTTATAAATAATATATATACAATGAATCAAAATTAAATAATCACACTAAAAATTAAAATTAAAATTTGTTAAACATGAAAAATAATACTTTGTTTTGATTGGTAATCACTAGATTAAAAAAAACTCATTGCAATAATACTACAGTTACTAATAAGAAGTGTTTTTAGTACATTTGAATAATAATAAGAATTAACATAGACCACATATCTAATACCATTTGAATAATAACAACTCTATTAGTCTGTTTAATAATGTCATGCCTCCTTTGGTTTGTCCATGTGGGAACATTTGCTTTATATGTGTGCTTTAAACTTTTAGCCAGGCTTATGCTTATTTACTTATTCAGAATTGACTGTAAATTTGATGGGGAGTCATCGAATAGAAAAATAAAATACAAAATCCAGTGACCCATTAGGTGCTTTATAAAAACATTGATTGCCATTTTGTTGGGTAAAAAACAAGTGGCTAAAAACTCATTAGAAATTGCAATGCTTCCTCGGCTTTGAAATGAAAAGGAGAAATAACCATTAAAGAGAATACCTAAAAAAAAAAGTGAATTTGGGAACAGCCAGCAGCAGAGGCACAACCCCTACAGGCGTGAACGTCTCCTTGCAAAGCTCGTACAACCTCTGTACAACGATCAAACTCATCGCTTTTACTTTTGTCTACTTATGTTATATAATGCCATATACAAATATCTATGTATAGAAGAAATGAGTTTAACTCAATTAACAATTTATCAATTGTCAAAGTGATAAAGGTAAAGGGAACTTTTTTGTTTTTTATCATTTATGATATTTTGAAAAATAATCAATGGACAAGATTGATTTCATGGTAGTCCTTTTAATCTAGGCCCTTCATCTATATAATTCATATGTGTTGCTCACATAGGGAAGGCTTTCAACCTAACTAGTATTGGCATCTGTCGCCTACATGCCACTAGTGAAAGCCTATCTAAACCCTATGAAAATGGGTAGCTCCTGGCATTTGTCACCTACATGCTACTAGTGAATGCCTTCTAATCCCAATGAAACTAAGTAGCTCGTAGCATCTATCATCTGCATGTTGTTGGTGAAAGCATTCTAACCCTATGATACAACCAAATACTTCTTTAGGAAAAGCGCACTTCTTGACTACTGTCAAGTTGGAGCATCGATAAGCTTATCTTTGATGCAGGTCATAGGATTTATAATGTTGGTGATCACCACGGAAGGAGTAGAACAAGCTACATTCTAGGAAGTATTGCATTCCTCCTTCCTATGCCCTCTTAGAGCCCTTACTCCAACCATCATGTGATGCCAAGAAGTCGACTCCTGTATCAATCTCGGTTCAACATTCTGACATTTAAAAGGTATAAGAATATTGATCTAAAACATATTGTCCTAAGGGTTTACACTTTAGACTAGTTATTCTGGTTACAATTACCATATAGGAATCCATAAACTTATACACATGGTCTTATAGGTCTAGAAGTTAAAACTACCAACATGCAAGTAACACATTGTACACATAGGAGCAAGGTCACATATACATAACAAAACAACTCATATAGTAATCTCAAAGACATTCACATAATTCCATTGTTACTCGAAAAGATAGTATTTATTAGACAAAAACTCAAACCCACAATAGTACTATTATACAACATTCTACTTCTAAGTATATAACATTTACGTGTTACCAATAAAAATTTTTAACATACAATTACCCCCAAATTGATATAAAGGTAAACCACCATACCATATAAATGATAATACTTATTGTTAGTTGCTCGCATTTGGCAAAGACAATCATAACAAATTCTATCCTAATTCAACACAGATCCATAAACATATCCATTGTAGGTAGATCTTTCACACATATTAAGAGATGTTCACCCATTAGATCATAATGGCTTAATTCAACATCATCATTAAATGCAAGGTTGGTAGGTTTTCGTAACACATTTATAACCCTATCATGACCAAGTTTATCATACCCTTATTTTGTAGAAGAATAGAACTCTCAAGTGTCTTAAGTCTAACATATACCTTCCTATACTTATCACTGAGCCCAGACACAATACCATAGTGTTTATCACACAAAACTCTAATAATCTTAGTCCCAACAAGTCTAGAGACATTCTCATACATTCACATTAGATACTAACCATGATGATGGTGACTCTAAAATTTCATCCAAGATTAGAGTAGCTTGTGGGAGCCAAAATCCACAAAGCTTAGAGTAGGTAAACTTGATAATAATGGAGTGCCTTTTATTGGCTTGGACCTTTATAGCTAGGACTTATTAATCAGAAGGTGAGTTCATAACCATCAAATGTAGTTTCATCCTCAAGATGAAACATACCAAAGAGGAAAGATTGATCAAGTTTAGGAACAAACCATACCTTGGAGTCATTCCCTAAACCCCTCCCCTATAGACTTGGGGTTTAGGGGTATCTTTCGCCCAAGAACGGCCTACATACCCACTTCCATACAGTATAACATTAACCCAAACCTCTTAACACCCTTTAATACTTTTGTACAAAATAAGAATGTATTTATCATCATAATTAACACTTAAGAGTGCAATGACTTTAGTCAAATCCTTATGTTTATCACTAATTTATTAGCAACAATAAGTATAGCCTAAGGATTCTGATAACTAGAAATTTTTTAAAATGGTGCAATAGATGCTAGGATGACTAAGTTACTTCAATTGGAGGAGAGAAGAACAACAACACAAGATCGATTGAGTAAACATCAAAATATCATCAAGTGTTAGGTTGACAAGAAGGACACAATGCAAAAATTCAAGGTGGGTGACCTAGTTCTCAAATGAGATGAAAACAAAGCAAAACCTAGTCAACACAAGAAGTTGGATTCTCTCTAGAGTGGCTCCAATCTCATCACATCATGTAAGTAATTCAATGTGTTCAAGCTATTAATGCATGACAAAGTTGCATTGGAAATCTTGGTGAATGGGATTCATTTGAAGGCATTCATGTAAGTAGCATCATATCCATGTACATATCTCTTTCTCCTTGTATATTCTCTTCTTTCTATATTTTCTCCCATCCCTATGTGAATTCTTGTTGATGGTTTTGTGTCCTTGTTCTCTACATATCCCATGTTGTTCCCTATGTCCTTCTATTTTGATTATCTTTGAGTCTAGGTTGAATATTCATGTGATCATCTTGCTATCTTTCTTCTCTCAAATCTAGGTTTTCACATAAGATGAGGCCCCATATGAAAATATCCATGAATTTGTTGGCAAGAGACACTGCTTCACATGACAGGTGTTGTCATTGATGGCAACCAAGACTATTCCACTCATCCATATAACATAATTTGTTCATACCGGAAGTTAGAATCATAATTTATCTAAGTCCGAGTAGCTAGAGACAGAGCATGTGACAGGGTCCGGTATCTTGGTCTAGATCTCTCCGGTGGTAAATTAGAGTATGATGTGGATCTAAAGGAGTCATAAGGATTGTCAGGGCAATCTAAATCTAGAATTTTAACCTCCGGTGATGAAGGATTCAAAAGTTACTTGCATCTGAGTATGGAGTTAAAGTTTGACAATGCAGACAATAGAAGAATAGGCCGACCTTGTAATTGATCTTGGTTCTGGATAAATGAAAGTTGTCAGTTGGACGATTTGTGATGATCAGTGATAGTGGCCAACATGATTGATGATTTGTGAATGCAAGTTTTGGTCCATGTTACAAGTTATGCATGGATTTAGCTAACAAAGCGGAGTCTTCAACAAAGTTCTAAGTGTTCTTGAAGCCGACTGAAAAGTGATTGAATATCATGATGCAGATATATATAGCTGATGGATTTAAGTGATTTGTGTGTGTGATGCAACTATGGAATAAGTACGAAAAGGGCAGATATCTAAGGTTTAGATGTTAGTAGAACAGTAAACAGGGCAGAGTGAGGATGAAGTGTGTCAAGTCAGTATTCTGTGCTTAACCGGAACTGTATCCTTGCATTGGTAGATGCTAATTATTAGTTCAAACTCATTGTAATCTTCTTTCTGTAGGCAGTGAGCTTTGGGCAGTGAGCCTGAATGCATGTGCATTCCTAATTGTAATACTTTTAATAGAGTATAATCTTTGTGGGTTAACCCCCACCGTGGTTTTTCCCTTAACCGGGTTTCCACGTTAAAAATCATTGTGTCATGTGTGTTTATTTGTTTCTGCTCATGTGTTGATGATTCGTGCTTTAAATATTTAATCAGTTTTAAGTGATATTATTGCAAATGATAAAGTTTTGGGACAACTGATTCACCCCCCTCTCAGTTGTCCAGCCTAATTCTAACAATTGGTATTAGAGCAAGGTTCCTTTGAAAAGTTTAACAGCTTGAGGAAGACCTGGGAAGGCATTAAAATGGATGAATACAACCTTCAAGGACAACTTAATCTCACTTTTGTAGATCTTGAACAGTCCAAAGCAGAAGTCAGAGAGCTGCAAGAGAACCTTAAAAATGCTAAAGACTTCATTGAGACTTTAAAAAAAAATTGAACAAATCCAATGAGAAGAGGAAGGAGCAGTCTCTTCAACTGGGAAATCATTATGAAGACAACAACAAGGATAAGGCCCTGAAAGAGAAGGAAAAGGAATGTGAGAAGTTAGCTAAAGAAGTTGTTGTCCTAAAACATGAGATGGAATCTAGGGTAATGAGGCTAACCAAGGAAATTGAAGATAGGAAGAAAACTGAAGAAGACCTAAATCAAAATCTAAAAGAAAGAACTGAAGAATGTTGCAGATTGGATGGAATAGTCGGCCTCCTAGAGTCTAATCTATAAGAAAGCAGAGACAATGAGAAAGAACTTGAGAGGTAAATTGTCATCCTCAGACATGACCTAGCAGTTGCAAATGAATACAAGGAGAAGTTCAAGATAAGTTCAGCTAAACTTGAAGCACTGCTTGAAGGACAGAAAAAGGTTGATGACAAGCATGGTCTTGGATATGAGAAAGGTGAAAGCTCTGGATTTGGACAAATAAATTTTCAACCAAGGAATGGGAGAAACAAACCTAGAAGACCTTCAGTAAGACAGCCTAATGCTCAAAGATATCCATCATTCAATGGAAATTGTTTCAATTGCAATAAATTTGGTCATAGGGCTACTCAATGCAGAAGCAGAGTAAATCAAAATGATCCATCCTTCTCCGGTCAATGCTTCAAGTGCAAGAGGTATGGTCATAGATTCAATGAATGCAAAAGTATGATAATGAATAACCCTAACAATAAAAGAAATGGCAATTCCTTTAAAATGGCTACTATTTTGCTTTCAATGGATTTGGACACATGGCTAATTAGTGCATATCAAGAGGAAATCAAGTATATAAGCAAAGAAATGTTGTGTGCTTTAATTGCAATAAATCTGTAGTCATATTGCAAGATTCTATAGAAGTGGATTAATAAAAGAAGAGGTTTAGTAAACAGAAAATCGGATGAGCAGAGACAAGACAAAGGCAAAAGAAAAATTGATGTGAATGAGATCCAGAATGAAATGAGCAAGTGTTGCAGGAGCACCAAGATGTCGAGATTTTACTTGATTTTCAAGGGGGTTGTTTGGTTTAATAAGGTCTCTAAGACCATTTACTTGATGTATAAGGCTTGAAAGCCATGTTGTAATAGGACTTTGTCCAAATATCTAAAAGAATCTATGGTTATGTTATTAGTCCTAGGTAGGGCAGTCTTTATAATCATTTAAGTTTTAGTGTAGTAAGCCTTTAAAGGCATGTCAAGGGTTAAGTGGAAGGTTATAACCTTGTCCAAAGGTTAACTACAGGTTAAAAAGAAAGATTAGTCATCAAACAATTGGTGGAGTCCAAGAAAAGACAAGTTTCTAAAAATAGTTTTATAGCTGCAGTTACAATTCTTGAAGAAGTCGATGGTTTGGGCAATTTTCTTGGTTTCTAATCGACCTCATGCAAATGTTAAGGCTTATTTTAAGCCTGCCAAGTTGTATTGTGGAGGGACATTGAGTAGATTGCAAGAAATAATAAAGAAACTTCTATTTTCCTGTCTTTTATGCCTTTTTCTATATTTCATGTTTTCTTATGCATTTTTGGGCCGTATTTATGTACTGTACGGCATTGTTGGGAAGTGTCAAATGTCTGGAAGTGAAGGTGGATGTATTGACTATCTTTTGAAGTGAGTTTGAGCCTTGGGAACGAAGGAAGATAGGCTATGATTGCAGATTTCCAAACTGCCTTTTAAAATGTTGTTTACCTTAGAAATTCACTATTTTTTCTTCATTATTCCGTACCTATACGACACTGTCATGGCACAAGGACATAGTGGATGGATAGTAGAATGAATTAGCTCTGTGTTGATTCTTGTTTGGGCTCCTGACATCAATCTAGGTGTGTGAAATCTCTGTTATGCCTTGACTGCCCTAAACCTTGTTGTTACAATCAGAAAATCATTATTTTCTTCCATGCACCATACCTATACGACTCAGTGGTGACCGGGGCTTGTGATGGTTGGTTAGTGTAGTGAGTTACCTTGCATTTGTAAGTTATTTGGGCTCTTGACATTCCTCCAGACCTCTGTATTCCTCCTTAATCTGAGAGCAGGTTTGAAAACCTAAACTAGGGTATTCTTGAGTAGCCCGATGGATATTTCTTCACTCCACTGATCTTTTCCATCTGTGATCAATGGAGTGGAATGTAAAATGGCTAGGTTAGAGATTTATGAAGGTTGCATGGGTAGGAGGATGGGGTAGAGTGGAGTTTTCCATGGAGATGGCCCATCAAGAGTCAAGTATATGAAGAAGAGAAGGACAATAGTCACTACAAGGAAGAAGCTTGGTAAGTTCGGTTTAGTATTGCTTTGTCTATGAAGACATTAGGTATGTGTGAATGTTATAGATTGACATATTGTACAAGATTGAATGTGTCTCAATAGAGATCATTGCAAGGAGGCTAGGGTGATTGTTTTTCCTCATGGAGTAGTGAGATTATGACAGACTATGAAGAACATAGTGAAGATTGTTGTCCTACAGTCCTGTGTAGAGGAGTTGAAGGGATGTTAGATGGAGTTGGGCATCTTGGAAGGTGTCTTGGAGTCCTACCTCATGTTGCATGTCAAGAACAAGGTAGTGATTGTGTTGAAGCCCTTCATGGGTAAGAGAGTGAACCTCTAGTAAAATAGTGAACCTAGAGAACAGTTCCATTTGAAGTTTGTGAAGAGCCTGCTGTCCTTGATGCTCTACATCATTTTTGGTATCAGAGCTAGCTAGTAGATCCTTGAGGGTGTTGTGGATCTTGTGAAGAAGATAGAGTTTGTGAGAGGTGTAAGGATGCCTCCTAAAAATTAGATGGCAAGAGAGAATTCTGAGTTGAGAGAAGCCTTAGAGGCTAGAGGAAAGGAGTGGAGGGACAGAAGAGAATAGGATGCTACCAGAGAAAGAGAGTTGAGGCAAGTAAGAAGGGAGAATGCAACAATCTTAGCTAGATTGGAAGCATTAGAGAAGAGACCTAGAGGGGATGAACAAGATGGTTCAGAAGGAGATGAGGATGCTGATGAGAATCCTCCCGAGGATGAGTTGGATGCTGAAGAAAAGAAGTTTGTGAGATTATTGAAGGCAGTCCAAGGAAGTGGAACAAAGACAAACATAAAGTTACCTATCTATCAGGGAAAGATGGATAGTGAAGAGGTGTTAGGGTGGATAGATGCCCTGGAAAAAATTTTTGAGTATGAGGAGATGAATGATGAGAAGATCAAGTTTGCAAAAACAAAACTGAGAGGAACAACACTTACCTAGTGGAGTAGTGTGCAGACAGAAAGAGTGGCTAGAGGTGCATCAAGAATCACTTCTTGGGGTAGGATGAAGGATATGATGAAGGATTAGTTCCTTCCATCTGATTACTCCATTTAGACAAAGAGGATGAGGCAGAATCTGAAACAGAAGGACATGGATGTTATGTCCTATACTGAACAATTTCATAAGCTTAGTATTAGAGGAGGATTGGAAGATGAAGAAGAGAAAGTGGCAAGGTACCTTAATGGGCTTAGGTATAACTTGCAGGATGAGATTGGTTTGTCAGTACCAAAATCACTTGGAGAGTGTTTTCAGTTAGCCATCAGGGCTGAAGAGAGAGTGAAGAGGAAGCAAGAAAGGCAAGGAGGTTATGGAAGAGGAAATAGAGGTAGGGGCAAACCTACTAATGAAGTTCAGAACAACAATGAGAAGGGTAAGGAGATGTCTACAGAACAGAGAGGTGGATATAGAGGTGGAGGTAGATTTGGATCAGGTAGAGGAGTGTTCATAGGAAGATGTTATCACTGCAATGAGGTGGGACACACATCTTTCAACTATCCTAAGAAGGATGGTGTTGACAAGACCAAGGATAAAAGAGTTCACTTGGCACAAGAGGAGGAGAAGCCAGAAGAACTAGAGATGTCGTCAGCCTCTCCAATGGTGGATGGAGAAATGCTCATGGTGGAAAGAGGCAAGATGTAGCAACCACCACAGGTATCTATTTTCAGAACTAATTGTTTAAGCCATGGAAAGATATGCAAGTTGATTGTAGATTCAGGTTCTCATGATAATCTAGTTTCTTGGGAAATGGTGAACAAGTTGGGATTGAAAACATTTGATCATCCCAGTCCTTACTGTTGGTGCCTGAATTCACTGTCGGTTATTTTAGCAATTTTCATGCAGGCACCTTCCCAAAAAATCCAAAAAAGGTTCTAAGTCTTTGGGCCTCCTCAGCATGTTTTAACATCAGCATCATATTTTCTTTGGAGGAGGTCATCATCATCATGTTTCTAGACATCACCCTGATGTTGCTTACGAGGGTCATCATATTTTCTGTCAGCATGATCTTTCGCTGGGGTGATATTCTAACATCGGGTGATCTTACTTAAGATCATCCTGATGATGTTGCTGCAAAGTCCTAAGTATGATCCGATCTTCATCGGGGTCATCATATTTGAACATCAGGTGATCTTAGTCAAGATCATCCTGATGTTGTTTTATCACTTCATGTTCGTTGTTTTATCACCCTGATGATGTTGACGTCATTCTTATGTCAGGGTGATATCCGTTTTTCTACCTGTCTGCATCATGATATTTTCGAAGGGAGATATTCGCCTGTCGGCTTCATGCATTGTCCAATGGGGGTGATCATTTCAAATATCAGTCACATATTCATATATCACCCCGATCTTATAGTGGAGCTACAGTGCAGCATGATATGTGTGCATCAGGATGATATTTCCAAATATCTGGTTATCTTCCGAATATCATCCTGATGCCGATGTATGGTGACGTCATCAAGGTCCGGGGGGGTCATATTTCTAACACTGATCATCTTGTGGAGATCCCTCGATATTTGCAAACATGACGATGACGTCATCCGGATATGAGGAGGTGCGCGATAGGCAGATATGCTGATGACGTCAGCAGGATATGACGGTGACGTCATCAGGATGTTCATCAGCCAGACATTTAGTATCGGCTGAGCAGGAGGATCTTCCTCTGATGCATCAAGTTGTGCCGATGAAGGCGATTATCATGCAGGTGATATTGCGATGATGATGCTGACGTCAGGGTGATATTTCAAGCAACAGGATATCATGCTGTTGGAGGATGATGATGAAGGCTTATACTAGTGTCGTCAGGAGCAAAAGCATCGACATCATAAATGCTTGTGGCCTAGTATATAAAGTGTTGAAATGGTCACCGCGGGGTGCATGTGGGATAATTGATATCCTGCATATTTTGAAATATCACGATGAGTTATTTTGGCGGGAAACGGTTGCGATGCACTGTTTGATGTTTTCCCAAGGCCGCGGGTTGGTGCGCCATTAATGGCGATTGTTGCAGAGGTATGGACGGATCTAGTACTTGATTGAAGATGTGGATCCCTAGGCGGTGGCGCAGGGCTCGATGTTTCTTCCTGTCTCCTCCCCTACCTACTGCATTCATGTTTGGGCGCCAATCTGGTAATGCGTTGAGCGCCATTTTTCTGATACTGTGTATCTGGCAGGATTTTTGGTCAACCATGTAATTAATGCTAGAGGTACACTTTCTGGCCAATATAGGCAGACTGTGTTACCATTGTTTAGGTTGTTGAAAACTGGACATTTTGGCTCTGTAATAAGATACAACTAGTTTTGGTTGCTCTGTGCAGCAAAACTTGTGAGTTTATGTATCTCCTGTTGTACGTTTTGGCATGAATCCACTGATTTCATGGTTAATCTTATATGAATAATGCTATGTTTGCATGTGTTATGCTGATTCTGTCTCCAGTTTTGCATGTATCTTTCTTCCTGCAATAGGGATGCCATTAGTATCGACAGCTTAATGCTCTGTATTGGGAGATATCTGTAAGGCAGGTATCATGTGTATCCCCCTGAAATCCAATTTTAGCTATTCATGCTGATCATTCATAGGTGTATGTCTACCGACTCCAAGCCCTGGATAGGCACCAATCTAGCTCTGTGTTGAGGTTATACACCATGTCCAGCTTTGCATCCAAACACCATTTCAAACCATCTCTCCCTTCCATCTGTTAGTTGTAGGATTAGGAGTAGGAAACCCTTGCATGCTCTCATCCCTAACCAGACATATATGTCCAAGAACGTTGCCCACCTTGTGATCTATCATACAGATCTTGGTCCATACATGAGAGTATTCTGCCTGTTGTTGTCAAGTTAGATCTTTCTATCTTTGAGCTAGTCAAGGTTACATCTTGAGTTATAGGGATACCCCCCTTGGTGCGGCAGAACCAGAAGTGAAGGGGAGGAGCTCACGCAACCTCCTGTATTAGTTGGCTGAATCTGCCTGTGCATTAGAAGTGGCAAACCCTAATGCTGATTTAGAAGAAAAACCAACACTTACAATGTCACTTGGGTGAGCCAAGAACAACAGGTAAGGGTCACTAAGAAGGCTTATGTTGATTTCACAATTGGTCCATATCAAGACTATGTTTTGTGTGATGTTATTCCTATGACATGTGGGCATGTAATCTTGGGTAGACCATGTTAGTATTTGAGAAGGACAATTCATGATGGGTATACTAATACCTATGTGGTGCACAAAGAATGTAAGAAGTTCAAACTGATACCTTTACCTTGTGAAGAGAAGAAGGAACCTGTCACTATTTTCTTTGGAGAGAAGTTACAATAGGTTAAGGATGATGGGAAGCAACAGAAACAGTTGCAACAATAGAAGAAGGTGGATGACAGTCCTAGAGAACAACAGGCTTGGGGCTTGAGTTGTGTCAAGGTTGGGGACATTGATTGCCCTATAAGGAGCTAGAAGAAGGAAGGCAAACAACAGAAGGTACAGGGAGGAATGAATCAGAGCCTCCAGTTGAGAAGAGCTGAAGCATTGCAGCAGCAAGGTCCTAGACAAGGACACCAAAACATGTTTTATATTTCTAACACTGTTTACAGGAGCCATGCAGGTTGGAGAAGGTGAAAGATTACTCTTGGAGAGTTCATGTTTCCCAGTTAGAGGAACACTCCAACACGATGGAAGAATGGATGAAGTAGATCCCCTAACTCTTGGGACAAGAGTTTTCATCATGCCGGGGAGTATGGTGCAGGAGCACCAAGATGTCAAGATTTTACTTGATTTTCAAGGAGGTTGTTTGGTTTAATAAGGTCTCTGAGACCATTTACTTGACATATAAGGCTTGAAAGCCATGTTGTAATAGGACTTTGTCCAAATATCTAAAAGAATCTATGGTTATGTTATTAGTCCTAGGTAGGACAGTCTTTATAATCATTTAAGTTTTAGTGTAGTAAGCCTTTAAAGGCATGTCAAGGGTTAAGTGGAAGGTTATAACCTTGTCCAAAGGTTAACTATAGGTTAAAAAGCAAGATTAGTCATCAAACAATCGGTGGAGTCCAAGAAAAGACAAGTTTCTAAAAATAGTTTTATAGCTACAGTTACAATTCTTGAAGAATTTGATGGTTTGGGCAGTTTTCTTGGTTTCCAATCGACCTCATGCAAATTTTAAGGCTTATTTTAAGCCTACCAAGTTGTATTGTGGAGGGACATTGAGTAGATTGCAAGAAATAATAAAGAAACTTCTGTTTTCCTATCTTTTATGCCTTTTTTTGTATTTCCTATTTTCTTATGCATTTTTGGGCCGTATTTCTGTACTGTACGACATTGTTGGGAAGTGTCAAATGTCTGGAAGTGAAGGTGGATGTATTGACTGTCTTTTGAAGTGAGTTTGAGCCTTGGAAACGAAGGAAGACAGGCTATGATTGCAGATTTCCAAACTGCCTTTTAAACTGTTGTTTACCTTAGAAATTCACTATTTTTTCTGCATTATTCCGTACCTGTACGACACTGTCATGGCACAAGGACATAGTGGATGGATGGTAGAATGAATTAGCTCTGTGTTGATTCTTGTTTGGGCTCCTGACATCAATCTAGGTGTGTGAAATCTCTGTTATGCCTTGACTGCCCTAAACCCTGTTGTTACAATAAAAAAATCACTGTTTTCTTCCATGCACCGTACCTGTACGACTCAGTGGTGACCGGGGCTTGTGATGGTTGGTTAGTGTAGTGAGTTACCTTGCATTTGTAAGTTATTTGGGCTCTTGACATTCCTCCAGACCTCTGTATTCCTCCTTAATCTGAGAGCAGGTTTGAAAACCTAAACTAGGGTATTCTTGAGTAGCCCGATGGATATTTCTTCACTCCACTGATCTTTTCCATTTGTGATCAGTGGAGTGGAATGTAAAATGGCTAGGTTAGAGATTTATGAAGGTTGCATGGGTAGGAGGACAGGGTAGAGTGGAGTTTGCCATGGAGATGGCCCATCAAGAGTCAAGTATATGAAGAAGAGAAGGACAGCAGTCACTACAAGGAAGAAGCTTGGTAAGTTCGGTTTAGTATTGCTTTGTCTATGAATACATTAGGTATGTGTGAATGTTATAGATTGGCACATTATACAAGATTGAATGTGTCTCAATAGAGATCATTGCAAGGAGGCTAGGGTGACTGTTTTTCCTCACGGAGTAGTGAGATTATGACAGACTATGAAGAACATAGTGAAGATCGCTGTCCTACAGTCCTGTGTAGAGGAGTTGAAGGGATGTTAGATGGAGTTGGGCATCTTGGAAGGTGTCTTGGAGTCCTACCTCATGTTGCATGTCAAGAACAAGGTAGTGATTGTGTTGAAGCCCTTCATGGGTAAGCGAGTGAACCTCTAGTAAAATAGTGAACCTAGAGAACAACTCCATTTGAAGTTTGTGAAGATCCTGTTGTCCTTGATGCTCTGCATCAGCAAGACATGGGTCAAGAAAACAATTGAGAACAATAGTAATGAGTCCGCACCAGAATTTGGTGCTGATAATTCCTTTGAGAATTGAATTTGGAGCTCTGGCTCAGGGGGAGCTGCATTGAAAATCAAATTCCCCCAGCTAGTAAGTGGGTGCTTGGATCTGGCACAATGAGAGAAGATATTTTGAATTGTTTTAGAACTTTTGGAAGGATTTTTGGAAGGAAAGATGTTGATATGAAAATTTGTGGAGTGATTCATGAAGAACTATTCAAGAAACTGAGTAATTGAATAAAATTAGGGCAGAGCATTTATTACAAAGGCAAATTAGGTTTTGCAAAGCATAAAAAGGTGTTCACTCCTCATTTGAATCACATTGCACTCGAAGAAAGCAAGAAGAATAGTGTCTGAGCTAAGATTACAAGGAATTGAAGTGCGACCGACGAATTTATCCGTCAACCCTAATCTCGTGAAAAAGGTATTTATCTGCGAAGCTTTGAACTTATAATCTTTTTGCAATGGCTATACCTTTGCTCGTTGACATTACTGAAAGGTCTCAACCCAAATTTAAGAAACATCCACACAAATCTATAGAAGTTGACCCATTAGGTGCATTTTCAAGTGTTTCGTATGGTGTGCTGCATATTGAAGATATTAGGGTTTATATTCATGCAAGCATAGATGAATTTGGGGACTCAAGGTTTGCAGGTTTGTTTGAGAGTCAACTAATGGATGAAAATCACGATCTTAAACCTGAGTATAAGGCACTGCATGATAAACATTTTATTCATATTATGGGGTTTCCAACATTTGATGAAGATGAATGGGTCCAGTATGTTTTGAGTCAGATGCATGATGAATTCATATGGCTGTTAAAACCATTCAAGATTACCAAGGATGTTATTAGAATTGTGACTGGGTTAAACTCAACCGGTGGATTACCCATGTTGAAATCTGTGAAAAACCAAATTATTACTGATGCAACTGGTGCAAAATTTGATAAGAGGGCTATGACCATAAATGACATTATAGAACCAGATGTGAAGTTGCTTCCATGGTGATTGGCTACAAGATCTATCACTCTAGTAGAGAGAATTCAATCTTTGGATCTGCTATATATGCAGCATATCAAATGCTGAAGGAAAATGCAAATTATGACTTATGTGAGCTATTACTGAACCAGCTGATTGAGAACTTGAACAAAATCAAGAAAAATAAGAAAAACACTTTTAAATATGGTACATTGGTTCTATGTTTGTTCTTCTACTATATGAAATGGCAATTCCTTTAATGGCTACTATTTTGCTTGCAATGGATTTGGACACATGGCTAATTAGTGCAGATCAAGAGGAAATCAAGTATATAAGCAAAGAAATGTTGTGTGCTTTAATTGCAATAAATCTCCAATCATATTGCAAGATTCTATAGAAGTAGGATTAATAAAAGAAGAGGTTCGGTAAACAGAAAATCGGATGAGTAGAGACAAGACAAAGGCAAAAGAAAAATTGATGTGAATGAGATCCAAAATGAAATGAGCAAGACATGGGTCAAGAAAATAATTGAGAACAATAGTAATGAGTCCGCACCAGAATTTGGTGCTGATAATTCCTCTGGGAATTGAATTTGGAGCTCTGGCTTAGGGGGAGCTGCATTGAAAATCAAATTCCCCCAGCCAGTAAGTGGGTGCCTAGATCTGGCACAATGAGAGAAGATATTTTGAATTGTTTCATAACTTTTGGAAGGATTTCTGGAAGGAAAGATGTTGATATGAAAATTTGTGGAGTGATTCATGAAGAACTTTTCAAGAAACTGAGTAACCGAATAAAATTAGGGCAGAGCATTTATTACAAAGGCAAATTAGGTTTTGCAGAGCATAAAAAGGTGTTCACTCCTCATTTGAATCATATTGCACTTGAAGAAAGCAAGAAGAATAGTGTCTGAGCTAAGATTACAAGGAATTGAAGTGCGACCGACAAATTTATCCGTCAACCCTAATCTCGTGAAAAAGGTATTTATCTGTGAAGCTTTGAACTTATAATCTTTTTGCAATGGCTACACCTTTGGTCGTTGACATTACTGAAAGGTCTCGACCCAAATTTAAGAAACATCCACACAAATCTATAGAAGTTGACCCATTAGGTGCACTTTCAAGTGTTCCGTATGGTGCGCTGCATATTGAAGATATTAGGGTTTATATACATGTGAGCATAGATGAATTTGGGGACTCAAGGTTTGTAGATTTGTTTGAGAGTCAACTAATGGATGAAAATCACGATCTTAAACCTGAGTATAAGGCACTGCATGATAAACATTTTATTCATATTATGGGGTTTCCAACATTTGATGAAGATGAATGGGTCTGGTATGTTTTGAGTCAGATGCATGATGAATTCATATGGCTGTTAAAACCATTCAAGATTACCAAGGATGTTATCAGAATTGTGACTGGGTTAAACTCAACTGGTGGATTACCCATGTTGAAATTTGTGAAAAACCAAACTGTTACTGATGCAACCGGTGCAAAATTTGATAAGAGGGCTATGACCATAAATGACATTATAGAACCAGATGTGAAGTTTGATTCCATGGTGATTGGCTACAAGGTCTATCACTCTAGTAGAGAGAATTCAATCTTTGGAACTGCTATATATGCAGCATATCAAATGCTAAAGGAAAATGTAAATTATGACTTACGTGAGCTGTTACTGAACCAGCTGATTGAGAACTTGAACAAAATCAAGAAAAATAAGAAAAACACTTTTAAATATGGTACAGTGGTTCTATGTTTGTTCTTCTACTATATGAAATGGCAATTCCTTTAATGGCTACTATTTTTCTTGCAATGGATTTGGACACATGGCTAATCAATGTAGATCAAGAGGAAATCAAGTATATAAGCAAAGAAATGTTGTGTGCTTTAATTGCAATAAATCTCCAGTCATATTGTAAGATTCTATAGAAGTAGGATTAATAAAAGTAGAGGTTCGGTAAACAAAAAATCGGATGAGCAGAGACAAGACAAAGGCAAAAGAAAAATTGATGTGAATGAGATCCAGAATGAAATGAGCAAGAAATGGGTCAAGAAAAGAATTGAGAACAATAGTAATGAGTCTGGACCAGAATTTGGTGCTGATAATTCCTCCAGGAATTGAATTTGGAGCTCTGGCTTAGGGGGAGCTGCATTGAAAATCAAATTCCCCCAACCAGTAAGTGGGTGCCTAGATCTGGCAAAATGAGAGAAGATATTTTGAATTGTTTTAGAACTTTTGGAAGGATTTCTAGAAGGAAAGATGTTGATATGAAAATTTGCAGAGTGGTTCATGAAGAACTGTTCAAGAAACTAAGTAACCGAATAAAATTAGGGCAGAGCATTTAATACAAAGGCAAATTAGGTTTTGTAGAGCATAAAAAGGTGTTCACTCCTCATTTGAATCATATTGCACTCGAAGAAAGCAAGAAGAATAGTGTCTGAGCTAAGATTACAAGGAATTGAAGTGCGACCGACAAATTTATCTGTCAACCCTAATCTCGTGAAAAAGGTATTTATCTGTGAAGATTTGAACTTATAATCTTTTTGCAATGGCTACACCTTTGTTCGTTGACATTACTGAAAGGTCTCGACCCAAATTTAAGAAAAATCCACACAAATCTATAGAAGTTGACCCATTAGGTGCATTTTCAAGTGTTTCGTATGGTGTGCTGCATATTGAAGATATTAGGGTTTATATTCATGTGAGCATAGATGAATTTGGGGACTCAAGGTTTGTAGATTTGTTTGAGAGTCAACTAATGGATGAAAATCACAATCTTAAACCTGAGTATAAGGCACTGCATGATAAACATTTTATTCATATTATGGGGTTTCCAACATTTGATGAAGATGAATGGGTCCGGTATGTTTTGAGTCAGATGCATGATGAATTCATATGGCTGTTAAAACCATTCAAGATTACCAAGGATGCTATCAGAATTGTGACTGGGTTAAACTCAACCGATGGACTACCCATGTTGAAATCTATGAAAAACCAAACTGTTACTGATGCAACTGGTGCAAAATTTGATAAGAGGGCTATGACCATAAATGACATTATAGAACTAGATGTGAAGTTTGCTTCCATGGTGATTGGCTACAAGATCTATCACTCTAGTAGAGAGAATTCAATCTTTGGAACTGCTATATATGCAGCATATCAAATGCTGAAGGAAAATGCAAATTATGACTTATGTGAGTTGTTACTGAACCAGCTGATTGAGAACTTGAACAAAATAAAGAAAAATAAGAAAAACACTTTTAAATATGGTACATTGGTTCTATGTTTATTCTTCTACTATATGAATGAAGTACCTGGAGTAAAGGGTGTGCACTGGACTAATGATGAACCAGTTGCTATTCAGATTAGAGATCACCTACACAACATTGGTAACTATAAAGCACATAAAACTACAATCTGGGGATACTTCAAGAACTTTCAGAGTATAATGCATTCAAGGGAAAGAATCCCTACAACAATTGTTGAGAAATACAAGAATGAAATATGTTTTATGGTTGACACTGATCAGTGCTTAATGGAAGCAGTGGAACCCAGAACTGTTTGGATCATGCCCATGGGGTATGACTTGTAGATGGAAAAATCTTGAATATGTATGCTTAACATCTTCTAAGCACGCCGAAAGACACAACAGTTGAAAGATTTGGGACATATGAGGAGCTAACTTTAAAATTGCATACTGAGCTTAGAGAACCTGAAACCAATAGAAAAGTAAGAAAATAAGTTGAGCAGTTGGCCGAGAATCTTGGTCTCACAAAAGAAGCCATGAGGCAATTCAGGGAAAGAACTAAAAAAGATGAGAAGGAGAAGTAGGATAAGAAACAAGGAAGTGCTCCGGTAGGATCCTCGTCCACATCAAGGACTACTAGAAGCTCTGTTTCTGCCCTTATTCCTTGAAAACCTGCCAATCCTGAGATACCAGAAGGCAAATCATCTGGAAAAGAAGGTAATGTTGAAAATATTGCTACTACACAAGATCCTTAGGAATAGATTGCAAATAGTATGGTCAAAGGAAAGAATCTGGCTACAAATAACACAGAGAAAGGTGAAGCAGAAGAAGATGGTGCAAATGTTAATTGTCCTGATACTGCAAAAACTCAAGGAAAGGAAAGTGGTTTGGAAATGGTGGCAAGAGATACTGCAGATGCAGTGAAAAGTTTTCTAAGTAAAGAGATGCTAGAGTTTGTTGAACCAGAATTGATTCAAGGACCAATCAACTTGGATTCTCTCTCTAGTCCAAATGATGAAGATAGCATCCTTCACACAAGCCAAAGCAAGTGAAAAGATATTGAAATCTAACATAGAGGACAGTGAGCTGTTAAGTCTTGCATCCGGTGTATTGGAGAAGATAATGCCATCCTTCCAAAAGAATCCATCTGACTCTTCCTCCGGACATCTGAAGAATCTTGTAAACTTTGTAAGTACACATTTTGAGTCTCTTGAGAAGTCTGTAGAGACTAAAGTCAGGAATGAATTTTTGGATAAGAAATTTAGTGAAATAAAGAGCCTTACAAGGAATGATAGGATGATACTTGGCATCAGTATAAAGAGTATTCAAAATGCTCTAAGTGATGGAGGTGATATATACAAATTTTGTCTATCCTAGCCCAAAGTCAGTGAGGATATTGAGAAGAAGATAAAGGAGCAAGAACAAAAATTGTCAAATCTATCTCAAAAGTTTGATCCTCTAACAATTTCTCCTATAAGTCAAGAATGTCAAGTAATCAGCTTGATCGATGAAATAGAGAATCTTGTTAAAGAAAAAGGTAATATTGTGAAGAGAATGTGTGAGCTCTGGGGATTGATTGCCCCCAAGTTAGAAACAATGTTTAATACATTATCAGAAGCTCAAACTATAGTTCAGATAAGTGATCCTTCAGATCTGACAAAGGCAGAAGCATAAGCATTTCTACTGAGTGGACACATCTCAATTTTGGATGGCATGAAAAGAAGTTGGGCCTCTAAACTTGGGCAATTGAAAAGTAGTTTTGCAGATATTCTCAAGTTCATGTAAATATAACTTAATGATTGGGTGTACATATGCGGCACTATATACAGAATTTTTAAGAATTTTGGCTTGCGGACCCTGTCCTTTACCATTGATGTCAAAGGGGGAGTGAAGAACAGTGAAAAATGAGGAATCCAACAAAGGGGGAGCTCTGAATCAGTGAAGAGCATAAGAGTATAGAGTAAGGGGGAGTAACACTTAGTCATTTTTCACTAAGTGTTGCTATCAATGCCAAAGGGGGGATTGTTGGCAAGAGACACTGCTTCGCATGACAGGTGTTGTCATTGATGGTAACCAAGACTATTCCACTCATCCGCATAACATAATTTGTTCATACTAGAAATTAGAATCAGAATTTATCTAAGTCCGGGTAGCCAGAGACAAAGCATGTGATAGGGTCCGGTATCTTGGTTCAGATCTCTTCGGTGGTAAATCAGAGTATGCTGTGGATCTAAAGGAGTCATAAGGATTATCAAGGCAATCTAAATCCATAATTTTAACCTCCAGTGATGAAGGATTCAAAAGTTACTTGCATCTGAGTATGGGGTTACAGTTTGACAGTGCAGACAGCAGAAGAACAGGCCGACCTTGTAATTGATCTTGGTTCCAGATAAATGGAAGTTGTCAGTTGGATGATTTGTGATGATCAGTGATAGTGGCAGACATGATTGATGATTTGTGAATGCAAGTTTTGGTCCACGTTACAAGTTATGCATGGATTTAGCCGACAGAGCAGAGTCTTCAACAAAGTTCTAAGTGTTCTTGAAGCCGACTGAAAAGTGATTGAATATCATGATGCAAATATATATAGCTAATGGATTTAAGTGATTTGTGTGTGTAATGCGACTATGGAATAAGTGCGAAAAGGGCATAGATCTAAGGTTCAGATGTTAGTAGAATAGTAAATAGGGCAGAGTGAGGATGAAGTGTGTCAAGTCAGTATTTTGTGCTTAACTAGAACTGTATCCTTGCATTGGTAGATGCTAATTATTAGTTCAAACTCATTGTAATCTTCTTTTTGTAGGCAGTGAGTGTTACATCCCAATTTCTGACTTGCTATACTTTTACTTTTTACTTGGGCATAAGTAAATTTGTTGTGATGTTATAGACTTATGACAGGATATGACATGGAATTATATTAAGTATCATTTATGAAATCATGGAAATGATTATGTTATGGTCGATTTAATAATTGTATTATGAGATTTGACTTACTAGTTGAATTTATTGAATAATGATGCACTAATTAGTTATTGTTTGATGACAAGTGAAACAGGATTGCAAGTTATCGACTCTCAGAGAAGAGAGAGAGAGTATCTTTCGAGAAGAGAGATATAGACCTTGGAATACGAGTGGTCTATTTGCCAAACAAGTCTAGTGTTAAACAATAATGTGAACCAATGAGTCGTATGAGGTAAGTCTTGTCTTGCTAGTTTTCTTTTGAAATCTAATCGACAGGTAGTCGATATCTCAATTTTTATCTAGTCAAGTCGATGGTGAGTCGACATAGTCATTTGCGATGTAAACAACGCCATTGACGTAGAACGGTTGTGTTATTCTTCTTGAGTCACTTGAGGTTTTGCTGTCACTTCTTAAACGTCAAGACATTCTCATCAAGTTAGATGACGCAAATATTGTCGATGGATTGTGATGGGGAGGTAAACTCGACCCATTCACATCATCTGTAATCCTTAGTGATAAAATGGGGCAAATAGAGGAGTTTTTAACAACTTCGGTTAGAGGTTTTTCACAGCTATGTGATATCTAAATGAAATCTTGAGTCTTGTTCTACGTTTGTACCCAAGTCATCTTTATCGTCGTAAAGTGCTTCAAACGTATGTCATAAACTCCTTTTGCGAAAGTTTGACGGACATCGAATTAGAGACCTAGGTGTGTTTTAACCTTTGTTGTAATGTAAAGAAATATGCTAAATTGTATAGTTATATGTTAGTAGACGTTGATGAATTCCTTTATTCTTGTTTGTCGATGGAATCAATTCAAAGTTCGAAGAGGGATACCTTTTAGTTCTTTTTATAATGTATTTTTCCTTCGAATAACTCTTTTTGTTTTCTAGTTTAGACCTCCAAATTGCTATTGACCAAACCATTATTGCTAAGGTGGCAATCATGTGTACTCTTGATCGGTTTAGAGTATGGGGATACATGCATGCCTCGAGTCACAAATCCTTTGGTTGGAATAATTTTGCATGGAACTCATCTTTGTTGACATAATTGAGAGCCCACAAAATAGCATTGGATCTTTGTACAATTTCTTTGGGGTATGATGATGAAGACAAGGAAACCTAATGATGGAGGCATATATATTCTCTGGTAAGGGCTGCGTAAAAGACACCCCAATGATATACCTGGAGGTTATCACTGAAGTTTTCAAGGAAGGCATATTGGCCCCATGATTAGGATCACAAGCCTTTTGGGAAGTGTTTGAAGTCTTAAATGGTTTGAAGGGTTTACTGTGGAGAGGCAGCATGGTCTTGCACTTGCATATTGGTACATTCTTGAAGAATTCTACTATGAGAAACTTTAAATTCCTGAGGAGAGGCTATGGGTAGAAATAGTGCTCAAAACATCCAAGGTTGCACTTTGCAATGAAATTGGGCTCGAAATCCTCATTGATTATAGCAAAGATGTAAGAATTGAAGGTCCTTTTAGGTATCATGGAGACCCTCACACCGGAAGTCAAAAGTTGAGATTTCCATTATACGATAAAGCATTCTTCATGTTCATAGATGAGTAGACTGTATCCTGGAATTGGGCAACAAATATGTTTGTATAGAAGACAATTTCGATCAGATGTTAAGAATCTTGGCACCACTCTTATGTGTAGTGGTGAATCAAATGGCATTGTGGCCCTTAACTCATGAGTAATGGACGGGTTGTTACCTTTTCTAACCGCCACCCTGCCATAGGAAAATCCATGATGAGGAGTGGTTGCTAAGTTTTAGGAACCAACCTTGCATGCCATAAGATGTTCCATCTTATTTGGCATGGTCGACAGCTTGGGGGCGGATTGATTGCTTCATGGTGGGAGTTTTTGTGAGCCGTTTTTTTCCTTTTGCCGTGGGTAGAGTTTAAGAGGAGGATGCCACGACCGGAGGAAGGGGGCTAACTATTTTTGTGGAGTCTCAATAACTGTGAGACGGGGCAAAATAAAAAGAAATGACTGATAGGAGAGTCGTGAGGGGGTGGAGCAAGGTGATATAGGTGGTGCATATAGGCAAAAACAAGAAAACACTATTGGGGGGAGAGAGAAGAAAGTCAGCAGGATACAAAGCAAGCTGAGAGTCTAAAACCGGAAGGAAGAGTCAACTTTCGAAAGATTATATGTTGTCACAGAGGTATAGCAATGGAGAAAGCAGTGAAGGATAGAGAACCTTCTGAAGACGTTACCGGGCTATCGAAATGCATAACCAGGTTCTTTCTCTTTGAGATATCATAATTATAATATGATATGTTGGCAGTCTTATGCATGTTTTAGAATGATTGTAGTTCGTATGCTGTCATATATCCCTTAGGTACTGCGGATATCATTGTGGAGTAAAGCCATTAGCTTCCTCAGTTTTGTTTTTTTTTAAATCATAAGGGTTAGTTGGATTACTCTTTTATGAACCTGAATATTATCAGTGTTCGGTATATTATTTAGCTTTTTGAATCTCGGGTAAACATTGCCATGACTATATATTGTCAAGTGGAGTGGCTCAGTATTATCCTATTATTTCATATCGTCATATGAAAAGTTTATCTCATATAAATACTAAGACATGCTCATAACGATGAGTTACATATGTTGATAGTAGGCTCTTATGAATGAGAAGGAAATGTCAAGTAGAATATATTCTACTCACTTTGCATAGATACAGTTTGACACTGTAAAATAGTCTAACTTTAACTTAATTTGCTTCCTTACCATAGGGTTCAAGGAAAAATAACTCTTTTATGGTAGAAAAGAATTTGCATGTCATTAGATACCTCGAGAGTAGTATTCTCATGCTCCTAGCTCACTCTAGTTTAAAATAGTTTTGATATCATTAAGAGAATACTTTTATTAAGGGATGCTCAAATTGAGTGAATTCCCTACATCAAAACTAAGACAATAGCCCTCATTTAATATTGACTCTTTTTAGCTCATTATGTTAAAAGAGAGAAGAACTTAAACATGAACTTATGAGGATAGCAAATTAAAGGTCTCTCTTTCTCTATTTCAGAATTAAATTAAAACTAGTCAAAAGAAGATGAGGATAATTGTTTACTTAAGACGTGGCTCTCTCTGGCATTAGAGAGTTTGCCATCCCATTGTGATGGGATAGGCCTAATAAAACCTTAAGTTTAAACTAGAATGATTAAAGATAATTTTATAATACCTTTATGGTTGTAACTCATTTTAGTTATTTTGTGTGGGTAGACACTAAGTGATCAAGAACCCTAATCTGGTAATGTTCATGTCTATCTTATTGAAAATAGATTTGTTACTAGTCGACAATGTTTGACCTTGGGTAGGGAAAACTTCTTGTTGAGTTACAAGTCGATTTGTAATGCAAGTCATGAGCCTCAAATTTTGTAAACATGCAAGAGGTACCATTAAATGGTTAAGTCAAACATTAATTCATTATACCTTTTTATCACAACTTCTCTAAGCTAGTACTTGTCGACAAGGGGGTAAATCTCAAACATTGCAAAGATGCAAAGAGAGATACCTAAGAATGGATAGCTAATCCATAATGATTAATAGAGCAACGACAGTGTCTTGTGAATTCATCTAAGTTAGAAAGACTAGATTGGAGTTGGATAAAACTCATTAGTTAAACTTTAACTAACCTGGATATGGTAATTATTATATTAAGACATTGAGATTATTATTTAGATCGTGATTGAAGGGTCAAGTGCCCTGACTATGCGTAATTATTCTTACTTGCAAGAAGTGATTTAGATTCCCAGACTATATTGCTTAACCTGGGTAAGGTTATCATCTTAGTCGTAATTAATCTATCTATATTTATTATGAGACAATAAGTCATGAACCTTGAGTATTGCAATGATACAATGAGAGTCTTTGTAAAGGAAGAAAGACGGAAGAAAAAGTCTATGGTTTTTAGACTGTGAAAGAAAACACGTATTGGGTCGAGAAGACTAGATTGATGAAATCATCATGACTTCATAAGTTAAACATAGTTGACCAAGTCGAACTGTAGGAATATGATAGTATCCAAGTCGAGTTGGGGTGGGTGAACATTACGACAACATTCATTGCGAACGTCAATTCATATTGAAAACTATGGCCATAGTAATGCATATGTCTTTGCATGCATTGTCGGTTCACTATATCTAGATTGCACATCCTATTAGGAATCATACTCAGCTAGAGGGTATCTAGGGTTGTATGATAGATAGAGTTGTGTAAGATACAACACTATGTACTCGGAAAGGCAAATTACCACTGGTCACCTTGGTCTATACTTCTCATGAAGGGTAGGGCCACTTCCGGTTAGGAAGGAGTGCGGGAGACCGACGGTCTGTGGTTGGAGGTAAATCACTGGAAAGATACTCTCTCTCTCTTGTAGAAGACATGCCAAGGCTTGCGATAAAGATGTCAAAATTCCGGATGCAGTATATCTCTGAGACTTGTGTTTATTGAAACTAAGTAAAACATTATCTGATTCAAGTATTTATAATTGATTTATTTTTGTAAACATTGTACTTGAGAAAGACAATATGGTTTATTGAATTTGTAATGAGATATCTTGTAATTGTAGTTACTCGAGTATATGTTGAAAAAAAGAAAAATTTTATCTGTCTCATTTTTACCTTGTAAATTTACTTTATGGTGAATTTTTAGTTTTTACTATGTTTTTAGAACGTGGATGTTATAGTGAGCCTTCTGTAGGCAGTGAGCCTTCTTTTGAGCAGTGAGCTCTGGGTAGTGAGATCGAATGCATGTGCATTCCCAATTGTAATACTTTTAATAAAGAATAATGTTTGTGGGTTAACTCCCACCGTGATTTTTCCTTTAACTAGGTTTCCACATTAAAAATCATTGTGTCGTGTGCTTATTTGTTTTTGCTCATGTGTTGATGATTCATGCTTTAAATGTTTAATTAGTTTGAAGTGATATTGTTGCAAATGATAAAGTTTTGGGACAACTGATTCACCCCCCCTCTCAGTTGTCCAGCCTAATTCTAATAGAATTTACCAAGAAAATTCATATACTAGCAAGCTTCATTTTGAAACATAGTACCAACTATCAATCTTGCCATGTCAACTAGATCCTATGACTCCTGATAATTCCCTATAGTTATTTACAAACTTAGAATCAGGATCCCCATTAGCTATTTGATATCCCATTTAAGATAATTTAAATTATCAATCCCTCCTTAAGTAATGCTTCCTAGATTAAATAAAAGAGATAATGCAAAAATGTTGATCATGTATACTTGACTTGATCTCATAGCTCCCACTATTTTTTCACAACTCTCAAAGGGAAGCAAAGCTAAAAGCCTCACAAGCCATCCATTATGCGAAATGTTTTAATCCTGTCAGTTACAAAAGTGGGCTATTCCATGCAGGTGACAGGTAAAGCACAGTGCTAGCCATCGATCCTACCACATTAGACCCATCCAACAACTTGTGTTATTTCAATAAAATTTTGAGAACCACTAGAACCTAAAGCCTTGGGAACCGTTAGATTGAGTTCCAACATGTAATCATAGCCATCTATTCAAAATCAAAAGCACTCACATAGAAAAGAGGGTAATAGTTTGTTTTATCAACAACTCACATGTTATCACCATGCAAGCAATGAGACCAAGCAGGTATAGGTAATGACTAATCATAGGGTTGACATGGACCAACCATATATCCAATGATATGGCAACAATTCAAAATTAGCATGATCTAGTTACTTCCATGGTAAAAGTAATGACAGGTCTAATCTCCTTGGCTTCAGTTTGAATTCAAAAGCCTATAATTACCAATGTTAGGCATATTACGATCTATTTCAAAACCAAAAGATTGCACATGAGAATTTCATTCTCATAAAGCATAAAGTTGAGGCAAAGTTCTCTTAGAATAAAATATGAAGCAACAACCCATACCTATTTGAGCCAGAGATTAAGAAGGCTACTCCAAAACTAAATACGATGAGTAAATAAGGTAACTTGGGGAAGAAGCCTGCTAAGCTACCAAATATTCCTTCCTCGCCATCAGGAAAAGGAGAGGTTGACATACCAAAGCTTGACTTGCTCTATTCCTCTTTTATGTCCATGATAATGTGTCCAAGCCCAATAATCCCCTACCATACTTCTTTATAGCTAGCTTAGACATTGTAAAAGATGAGGCTGATCTAATTCATGACTGCCACCCACCACTAGCACCACTTCTTTAAGACAGACAACATTTGAGACCGCAAGGCCACTTTTAGGAAATATCCTTTCTAAAATATAGACAACTATGTAGGTAGGATATGGACTTTCTTCCTTGCCCAATATCTAGTTCCCTTTGCCCATCCCTACCCAAAGATCATCCTAGCTTGTGTAGAATGGTTTGACGTGTCCTCCTAGACCATTAAGGCAAAAGGAGAAGGTGTTGAATTTAAGTGTCAAATATCTACAAGCATGATAAGGAAGATGCTTGGGATCCCGCATGGCTACTTCCAATGCAATGATGATAACATGTATGCTAGATGAGAGAAGGTGCAAAACAAGTATACCTTTGTCTATAATTTGTGCCCCAAGCAACTATTGGACTCCCCATTAAAGTTCCCAATGGACTTGAACCAATTTATAAGTGACACAAAAGTATAATGTAGTATGGTTTCCTACTTACTAAGCATGGAGAATGAAAGTAAGGTTTTCTTAGAACAACTAGCCATCATTCACAAACTAAGTTGCACCTCAATGGGAGAGGTCTTATGGCTAGACTTCACACTATATCTAAAGGAACACATCTTCCAGTAGCTCAAGAACTTAAAAATCACCAAGACAATTGGGTACCCATCCTTGTTGCTACATACGGTCCTACAATAGTGCTATCCCCTTTACCCTGACCTCAATCCTCTATTACTAAAAACGCAACAGGAAGGATCTGTTTCTCGTTTTAACAGGTGAAACATCATTTCTATCACAAAAGCCCATTTTTAAGCTTGTTGTGATGCTTTTGTCTATTGAAAACATTGTCAATTCTTCCTAAAGATCAACTATCTGGTGTATTTGGCATTTTGTGTTTTCCATTTAAAACATTCCATTAAATTGCATTTTTAAAAAGATCAAAGAAAGTTCCTGTGTTTTTTAATTCATTTTAGTAGCATTTGTTTAAAAACTTAAAAAAAAATTTGTCGCTCAAAGATTATGGATTAGTGAAAATTTTGCTATATTTAAAAAAAAATTAATTGTTAAGTTTCTTTATTTATTATACATTAAAATTAAAATTAAAATATATAATTATTTTTAACAGTTTTATATTTTTAAAAATTAGTTTAGAAATTTGTTTTAAATTTAATAATATATTTTATTTATATAGAATAAAATTTTATAATAAATTTAATTTTTTTGAAAATGATACTATGTATACAAGATTTGTTTCTTATTTGCGGCCTTTAAATATCTCATTTTTCGTTACGTTGTTGTTGCAGTTGTTGTTTTTGTTTGTCATTTCTAGTAACTTAGCCTCAAGCCCATGCTAGTATCACCAAGGGATACAATCTAGGAACCATTTGGATCCCTCACCTCCACTACAAGTTAGACTACTATACCTTCCTAGAGGAGTTACTCATCCCCACTCTCTCCCTACTCAATAATGAACACACAAGGATCAATTGTTGAGTTGTTTGTAGCTTCGATCAGATAACATATTCATTATGATCATATTAAATATGAATCTATAAGGCATGTTAAATAAATATCAAATTAGCATGATCGAATGACATATTACCAAATTATAAACACTGATTTCATATTAACGGTAAGTGGAAATTGTTAAAACCGATGATTCAAACAATCTGCTAAAGAAAGGGTGACAAAGTCACACCTGTGATAGGCATGACTCCTTGAGGAGTCACGTCTATCACAGATGTGACTCCTACTGCAAACCACATATATATCAAACATCTTTACCCTGCAATACCACGGATAGACACAACAATCGGAAGTGTATGAAGTGGAAATTGCATCTGCAAAACAAAAGAAAGTAATAAATTAAGTCTGCAATATTCAACATTCAGAAGTTATTTAAGTTAGAGATTATAAAGTTTGATTTGAATTTACATGGTATCAGAGCCAAGTTAAGCAGAATCTGGGCATAAAATCAAACTTGAGAAATTCAGATTTAATACATCTCATTTCTCAAATGGCAGCAACAATCCGATTCGAAGACAGAATGGAAGGAGGAAATAACTTCTCATTGTGGAAATTCAGAATTATGATGATACTAAAAGAAAATAAAGTTGATTCATTTGTGAGAGAAAACAAAACAGAACCAGAGAATGATCCTGATAAAATGACATGGATTGAAGGAAATGACAAAGGCATGAAAATCATAGTTGATGGAGTTAGAGATTATATCGTGCCGATTCTGACAAAACATGAGACTGCATATCATATGTTTAAGTCACTTGAAATCAATTATGAAATCGATAACTCCAGCAGAACCTTAGCCCTAAAGAGAGAAATAAATCATATAAGTATGAACAAAGGAGAATCTATCAATGCATACTTTATGAGAATATCTACACTAAGGGATCAACTATCAACACTTGGGTACCAAATTGAAAGCAAGGAACTAACACTTATTGCCCTAGATGGTCTCCCAAATTCCTGGGAGACATTTGTTCAAGGCATTAGTGCAAGGTCTAAATTTCCAAAATTTGACTGCCTAAGATCAGACTGTCTTCAAGAAGAATCTAGACAGACAAAGAAAGGGTCAAAAGAGAAAAATATAGATGAAGATCTTCATGTTCTAAATACAAACTCTCACAAGAAAGAGAAGAAGAAACATTTCAAGAAGAGGAAAAATCATCACGGGAAAGGTTCATTCAAGAAAGACATTTCTCACATCCAATGTTTTAGATGCGACCAATATGGACACTATGCAGTTAGATGTCCTGACATAACCAAGCAACAAGCATCTTATGCCAAAATAAAGGAGCATGAATCCGAGAAATATGTATTCTACTCTGCACTTTCAAACCAAGTAACAAATAAATCCAACACCTGGGTTATAGATAGTGGTTCATCAAGACACATCACAGGGTTCAGGGAACTACTAGACACCATGGTAGAAGAGATTGATGAAGAATTAACAATTGGAGATAACTCTGTACATCTAGTCAAGGGTGTTAGCACATGCACCCTCAAATTAAAGACTGGCATCTCCATCCAACTTACTGGAGTATTGTTTGTCCTAGGCATCAAAAGAAATCTAGTCTCCATATCTGCACTTGAAGATAATGGATATAGGGTGACCTTTATTGCTAGCAAAGTATTGGCATGGCCAGAGAATTCTACTATTAAGAAAGCCAAAACCATAGGTCATAGACAAGGGTACTTGTATGAGTAATGTATGGAACCAAATCGAGCCCTAATTCATGAAACTGTAGACTCTAATGAAATATGGCATAGAAGACTAGGACACCTACTTTTCCGTGCCCTATCTTCCATGGAAAGACTAGTTACAGGGTTACCCAAACTCAAACAATGTAATTCAGGGGTATGCAAGGGGCGTGCCTTAGGGAAAAATACAAAGGGGTTCTTTCAAAATAGTTCTAGCAAAACAAATAACGTATTAGAACTAGTCCACTCAGATTTATGTGGACCTATGTCTGTACCCTCCTTAGGTGGGTTTCTATTCTATGTAATCTTTGTTGATGACTTCTCCAGAAAGACATGGATCTATTTTCTTAAATGTAAAGAATTAGAAGAAATCGTTAAAAGATTTAAGGAATTCAAATCCATTACTGAAAACTCTTCCGGGAGAAAAATCAAAACCTTAAGAACAGATAATAGGAGTGATTACACTTCAGATATTTTTAAAGACTTTTGTAAAAACACTGGGATTAAGAGGGAGTTCACTGTTCCTTATAATCCTCAACAAAATGGAGTTGCATAAAGAAAAAATAGAACCATTGTAGAAGCTGCTAGGGCTATGTTATTTGATCAGAATATAGACACTTCACTTTGGGTAGAAGCATCTAGTACTAATGTCTATATACAGAATAGATGTCCTCACTCTCATATTGATGAGAAAACTCCTGAAGAAGCCTTCACTGGAACAAAACTAGACATTAGTTATTTAAGGATATTTGGTTGTCCTGTTTACATTCATGTGCCCAAAGAGAAAAGAACTAAGCTAGAACCTTCTGGGAGAAAAGGCATCTTTGTAGGCTATAGTCAAACATCAAAAGCTTATAGAATATATATACCTGGTCAAAGATAGATTGAACTAAGCAGAGATGTGATTTTTGAGGAAGACATAGCTTTCAAAAGAGCTAAAAATTATATCGAGACAGAAATTCAAACTTCCAACTCAAGCATAGAAGAGGATCCTACACCTGAGTTTCAGAGAGAGTATCCTGAGGAAGATGTAAACCATGAACAAATCACATCACTAGAAAATCCCAAGAAAAGACCACTCTGGGCCACCAAAACAATGGAAGAAGCGAAAAATTATGCCGCTCCATTAGGGACTTTTAGGGAAAGCACAAGACCTAAGAGATTCTCTAGTTATGTATCTTTAATGAGTGAATTCATTAAATCAGAACCTTCTAGTGCTATAGAATCTCTTAAGCACCAAGTATGGAAGGATGCCATGACATAGGAGTATCAATCCATCCTGAAGAATGATGTGTGGGATATAGTACATAGACCAAAAGGGAAATCTGTTGTTTCTTCAAAATGGCTATTTAAAATCAAACATGCTGCAGATGGTAGTATAGGGAAATACAAAGCAAGATTTGTAGCCAGAGGATTTTCACAAAAGGAACGAATTGATTACAACGAAACCTTCGCTCCAGTTGCTCGATATACATCAGTCAGGGTAGTTCTAGCTATTGCAGCAGCCAAAGGGTGGAAAGTCCATCAAATGGACGTAAAAACTACTTTCTTAAATGGAACCATTGAAGAAGAGGTTTACTTAGAGCAACCCGAAGGATTTGAGATTCACAATGCAGGATCCCATGTATGTAAATTAAAGAAAGCTCTATATGGACTTAAACAGGCCCCTAGAGCCTGGTATGAAAGAATTGACAGTTACCTCTTGAGATTAGGCTTCTCAAAGAATAATGCAGATCCAAATCTCTACTTCAAACAAAGCAAAAGTGATATGTTAATATTGATATTATATGTTGATGATCAATTGATTACAGGAGAAGATCATTTTATTGATCAGTGTAAGAAAGATCTAGCTTCAGAATTTGACATGAAGGACTTAGGTCTATTACACTACTTCCTTGGACTAGAAGTATGGCAGAAATCAGACTGTATTATTCTAAACTAAGGGAAGTACACAATTGATATATTAAAAAGGTTTGGTATGATGGAATGTAGACCTATGTCTTCCCCCATGGAAACAAATCTTCATAAAATGAAGGAAGCAGCAGCAGATTCTCCGTTGGCAGATCCCACTCTTTACAGACAGATAATTGGATCCTTAATACATATTTGGTCAATACCAGACCTGATATCTGCTATGTTGTAAATGTCTTAAGTTAGTTTATGTGTGAGCCCAAGGAGATACATCTTGTGGCTGTGAAACATATAATGAGATACCTTCAAGGTACTCTAAATTATGGCTTAAAATATGAAAAGGTTGACTTAGATCTACATGGATTCACATATTCAGATTGGGTTGGAAGTGTAACTGACCGGAAGAGTACCTCCGGATGTTGTTTCAGTTTAGGGTCAGCAATGATATCGTGGATTAGTAGAAAACAGTCTTCAGTTGCTGAGAGTTCTACAGAAGCTGAATATATTGCAGCTTCTATGGCTGCTAGAGAGGCAGTATGGCTTAGAAAACTGCTTGTGGGATTATTTGGTAAACCTCTGAAACTAACTATCATCCACTGCGACAATCAAAGCTGTATTAAGTTATCCGCGAATCCAGTATTCCATGATAGATCTAAACATATTGAGATTCCTCATCACTATGTGCGTGATATGGTGGAAAGGAATGTGATTCAATTGGAGTATATCAGTACAGGAGATCAAACTACAGATATTCTTACCAAACCACTCCTCAAGGTGAAAGTTGAACACTTCAAGAAAAATCTTGGTATGATTGAAATGTAAGATTCTAATTGATTTGTACTAATATATTAAAGATGTTTAATGTGTAAACATCTTGTGTCATATGTGTGACTCTATGACATTATGGGCCTACCCATTCTGTGTTTATTTCTAAAAGGTGGCGATCTTTTGGATAATCTACACTTGTACCTAACATTATAAGGTGACGATCTTATAATGTTCATTAGATTGATATCATGTGACTTGATATTGGTATTAATCATGGAGTTATCATGATTAAGTTATGGTAGACATTATGTGACTTAATGTCAGTGCACATACCATAACTAGGATATATAAGGAGAATGTAATGTTCTCGAGTATAGTATATCCTTTAGTATCACGAGGTAGGTGATGCTATGTATCACGAGATAGGTGATACTATATATTATGAGTTATGTGATATTAAATTACTTTGTGAAATTCATTACAGATCAGATAATTGATATTCACAGAGATTATTGTGATATTGTTATCTTCCCGAGCTAAGAGGGAGTGTTGAGTTGTTTGTAGCTTCGATCAGATAACATATTCATTATGATCATATTAAATATGAATCTATAAGGTATGTTAAATAAATATCAAATTAGCATGATCGAATGACATATTACCAAATTATAAACACCAATTGCATATTAACGGTAATTGGAAATTGTTAAAGCCGATGGTTCAAATGGTCTGCTAAAGAAAGGGTGACGAAGTGACACCTGTGATAGGCGTGACTCCTTGAGGAGTCACGTCTATCACAGATGTGACTCCTACTGCAAACCACATATATATCAAACGTCTTTGCCCTACAATACCATAGACAGACACAGAAATCGGAAGTGTATGAAGTGGAAATTGCATCTGCAAAACAAAAGAAAGTAATAAATTAAGTTTGCAATATTCAACATTTAGAAGTTATTTAAGTTAGAGATTATAAAGTTCGATTTGAATTTACATCAATAAGGCCTTTATCACCATCATTAGGTCTATATATAGGAGAGACTAGTTCTTTAACTAGGACAACTCAATAATCAAAGTGTAAGGATACTTTGGCTAAGTTTACAAGTTTCCAAGGCACATTGCTAGCAGAGTATTTGCCTTAAAAATCATACATCAAGTAGACATCATAGACCAACAATATGGCAACAAGAGAGGCAAAAAAGTTTTCATCACCTCCTACACCCCTGCAATGAACTTGTAGTAATTAAAAGAAAGGTGACAGAGGTCTTAGGCACCAAAGTTAGGGAGTTACAATTAGATATGGTTGAGAACCACTATAGCTATGTTTTTTTGTGGTGATTGATTAAAATGTTTTCATTATATCTTGTATTAAAACGTCTTTTAAAAATAAATTATAACATTCAAGAAATTTGTGGATTTTTATTTTTAAAGAAATATACTCACGAGTTAAACTAAATTAACACATTACATATGGTATGCAATCATTATCAAGCAAAATTTGTCCATATTTTGAAGCTTGATCCTTCAACATTAATGAAATTATTTCCTAGTTTCAAGTCGCATTCAATCGGGCTCATTTGCGCGGATTGTAGTAGATATATAGCTTACTGCGGATTTTTCTCTATGCTTTTGTTTTAAATTCCATGTGTCGTGATGGTTTACGCATTTTAAAACGCATTGTTTGTTTGTACGCTATGATTAAATCGAATCAAACTTTCGTCGTCACGCGTTCAAACCAGCGGGTCACGACTCACATTCCTAGCTGACCTTTTCAATTTATTTATTTTTCATTTTCTTTGATCTTTTCTTCCTTCGTATCTCCGAATATTTTGTTCGGTACATAAGAAGATTAGTCTTTACATTTCTTCGATTTGGGAAAAAAACATTTCTTCGATTGAAGGGTCTAGGATGACATGTATACGAGTTTCGATCTTCAGCAATTGATAATGATTGATAACGAACTTTTAATGAATAATGCCTCTTCAGCGATTGATAATGTTTAATACTAGCACTTGCACCCATAGGAGGTTCAAGGAATCTGCCGATAGGACCAACCGACGACTTTAGAAAATTTTCTGTCGTGAGATTTTTTTTTAGGGCGTGAGACAATTCCGAGTATTATAATGCTTACATAAAAGCTTATCGGTTAACTAGCACTCATACTTAATGTGCAATGGTTACGCCGGTAGCCAGTATTTAGAAAAGTGTAGAAGTTTAAACAACCTCCTTGATGCCACTGGCAAGATGTCACAATAACGTAGGATATTATCAAAGCTTAAATAACCCCCTGATACCATTGGCACCCTGTCATCACTGCAACATTTGAATTTGTATAGGTGTTCCAACCTAAATAACTTTGCTCACACCATTGGCAACCTAACATAGTTGTAGCACTTAGACTTGAGATGGTGTGAAAGCTTCAATTACATCATTAATACCATTGGTAACATTTTAGAGCTGCAACACTTAGAATTTCCAAGGATGTGGAAGTTCAAATAACCTATCATACCATTGACAATATGTTAGAGCTATAGCTTTTAAAGTTGTCTAATTATGAGAACTTGAATAACATCAATTATTAGTACCAGGATTACTTATGCATCCATGTGATGCAATTTCCATTATCCATTTGACCAATTAGCATTGAGTATTAAATTTTTTTCACAAATATACTATAGTTGATAATTAATTTTTCTTTTTATAATTTGATAAATGCCATTTATCTGCTTTCCTATTGGTTAACGCTGTGAATAGTAAGGGTGAAAAATATACTTATTATTTAAAATTTATGATAATTTAAATATTCAATGCATAAGTACCATGTTGGGAAATCCATTACTCTCTTAAGTACTCTCATAAAAATCTGCAGATATACTTTCAATCGTCGAGGGGAAATTCACAACTACAATTCATAGGGTAATAATGATCCATGTCTGGCATGTTATACGGAACGGTGTAAATGCAGATCAAACTCTCTGGATTTTACACATTTCGAAGTATGGATGGCGTTCACATGTAGTGTAAATGCGTCTGACGTGACAGTTGATACTTCTTCTGTGAACGAAATCTTTGCCATTAATACTGAAATCAGAAAACCAGCGCAGATAATGCCTCTAGGAAAGTGAAGATTGCAAGGCATGTTACATTACTTGATATTTCTCCAGCACTAAATTCAGGATGTTAGTGGTAGCATGAAGAGTGGATTGGTACGGAGCAAATGGATGCAACGCCGCTCTTAGATCTACAGGCGCCTCTGCCTCCTCTGCCGGGGAAGATAAAGAAATCCGAGACTTTTGAGCTCACCCAGAGCCATGCTCGAGCGGTGGCGAAAGCGGAGCCACCCTTTCCTCCTCCTCTTGAACGTATCTGAGAAGAAGCGGCCTCTGAATGCCCGTCTATTGATGAAGTAAATGCAAAGGTAGATGACTTCATAAACAAGTTCAAGCAACAACTCACGTTGCAGCGCCTCGAATCCCTCATGTGATACAAGGAAATTCTCAACCTCAAGATACAGAAAACTCCATCCATTGCAGTGATGTCTTTTTTTTACATTCAAGAAATTTGTGGATTTTTATTTTTAAAGAAATATACTCACGAGTTAAACTAAATTAACACATTACATATGGTATGCAATCATTATCAAGCAAAATTTGTCCATATTTTGAAGCTTGATCCTTCAACATTAATGAAATTATTTCCTAGTTTCAAGTCACATTCAATCGGGCTCATTTGCGCGGATTGTATGTAGATATACAGCTGTAGATATATAGCTTACTGCGGATTTTTCTCTGTGCTTTTATTTTAAATTCCATGTGTCGTGATGGTTTACGTGTTTTAAAACGCATTGTTTGTTTGTACGCTTTGATTAAATCGAATCAAACTTTCGTCGTCACGCGTTCAAACCAGCGGGTCACGATTCACATTCCTAGCTGACCTTTTCAATTTATTTATTTTTCATTTTCTTTGATCTTTTCTTCCTTCGTATCTTCGAATATTTTGTTCGGTACATAAGAAGATTAGTCTTTACATTTCTTCGATTTGGGAAAAAAACATTTCTTCGATTGAAGAGTCTAGGATGACATGTATACGAGTTTCGATCTTCAGCAATTGATAATGATTGATAACGAACTTTAATGAATAATGCCTCTTCAGCGATTGATAATGTTTAATACTAGCACTTGCACCCCATAGGAGGTTCAAGGAATCCGCCGATAGGACCAACTGACGATTTTAGAAAAATTTCAGTCGTGAGAATTTTTTTTAGGGCGTGAGACAATTCCGAGTATTATAATGCTCATATAAAAGCCTATTGGTTAACTAGCACTCGTACTTAATGTGCAATGGGTACGCCGGTAGCTAGTATTTGGAAAAGTGTAGAAATTTAAACAACCTCCTTGGTGCCACTGGCAAGATGTCGCAATAACGTAGGATATTATCAAAGCTTAAATAACCTCCTTGATACCATTGGTAACCTGTCATAACTGCAACATTTGAATTTGTATAGGTGTTCCAACCTAAACAACTTTGCTCGTACCATTGGCAACCTAACATAGTTGTAGCACTTAGACTTGAGATGGTGTGAAAGCTTCAATTACATCACTAGTACCATTGGTAACATTTTAGAGCTTCAACACCTAGAATTTCCAAGGATGTGGAAGTTTAAATAACCTATCATACCATTGACAACATGTTAGAGCTATAGCTTTTAAAGTTGTCTAATTATGAGAACTTGAATAACATCGATTATTAGTTCCTGCCATAAGCAGGGTTACTTATGCATCCATGTGATGCAATTTCCACTATCCATTTGACCAATCAGCATTGAGTATTAAATTTTGTTCACAAAAATACTATAGTTGATAATTTTTATTTTTTTTTCATAATTTGGTAAATGCCGTTTATCTGCTTTCCTATTGGTTAACCCTGTGAACAATAAGGGTGGAAAATAGAATTATTATTTAAAATTTATCATAATTTAAATATTCAATGCATAAGTACCACGTTGGGAAATCCATTAATCTCATAAGTACTCTCATTAAAATCTGTAGAAAGACTTTCAATCATCGATGGGAAATCCACAACTACAATTCATAGGGTAATAATGATCCATGTCAGGGATGTTATACGGAACGGTGTAAATGCAGATCAAACTCTCTGGATTTTACACATTTCGAAGTTTGGATGGCGTTCACATGCAGTGTAAAAGTGTCTGACGTGATAGTTGACACTTCTTCTGTGAACGAAATCTTTGCCATTAATACTGAAATCAGAAAACCTGCACAGATAATGCCTCCAGGAAAGTAAAGATTGCAAGGCAAGTTACATTACTCGATATTTCACCAGCACTAATTCAGGATGTTAGTGGTAGCGTGAAGAGTGGAATGGTACGAAGCAAATTGGATGCAGCGCCGCTCTTAGATCTGCAGGTGCCTCTGCCTCCTCTGCCGAGGAAGATAAAGAAATCTGAGACTTTTGAGCTCACCTAGAGCCATGCTCGAGCGGTGGCGGAAGCGGAGCCACCCCTTCCTCCTCCTCCTGAACGTATCTGAGAAGAAGCGGCCTCTGAATGCCCGTCTACTGTTGAAGTAGATGCAAAGGCGGATGACTTCATAAACAAGTTCAAGCAACAACTCACGTTGCAGCGCCTCGAATCCCTCATGTGATACAAGGAAATTCTCAACCTCAAGATATAGAAAACTCCATCCATTGCAGTGATGTCTTTTTTTTTACCCTTTTCTATGTATCTTTTCTTGTCAATTTTTTGGGCATCTTTTGTCTAGAAACTGGTGTACTTATTGGCTTCAAAATCTTAATTTCATGGTGGTTTTACAGTGAAGCCATGTTATTATAATCTATTTTTACTTGTATAATACCATGGATCTTCTAATCCAGATCTTTAATAAGTTGCATGGTTTTCAACAGTTTTATTATGGTGAAAAAATGCTTACTTTTGTCCATTTAGGGGTTGTTCTATGTTGCCTTTTCGGTGGGATGGTAGTCAGATGAATAGTAATGGCATAATAGTAAGAAAATGGCTGAAAATGTTGCCAATGAATACAGGGCCTCCCTAATATATAGCTTTTACAACATTTTATTATTAAAATTATGGGTATAAGCCTAATTATTCTCAAAATTAGGGGAATATTGGAAGCCCTTTGAGCGAATCAGTTTTAAGCGAACCTTTTTTGACTAAATGTTTATGCCAACTGTCAAGTAACTAGTTAGATACACACCTGTGTGGAGCTCAGTCCTTAACACCCCACATACCATTGTATTTTGTATTAAAGTACTCAACAATATTATCCAAAAACGTCGATGTTAAAAAAGCTACAGAGTTAATTTCCAGAAACTCTAAATTCATCATTCATTCAAATATTATCTCTGTGAATGACCGACTTCCTTGAGGATTTTCTACTGTAGTAAGAGAAGCAGAATCTGTTTGCAATTTTGTATTCTAACTTGATCATTTTGAGTTTTTCTAATCCAAGACTCTGAGCAAATTAGGTAGGGCAACAAGGTGGCCCATTTAACTCTAGTAGACATGTTTTAAGGTTGTAGGGTAAAGGTCATTGATGCATTAGTTTGGCACACATTTATAAGGTTGCAATCACAGTGGCTCATTTAACTCCAGCAGACATGTTTTAAGGTTTTAGTGTGATGGTAATTGATGCATTAGTTTGGCACATATTTATTAGGTTGCAATTATAGTAGACATATGGTGAGTTTGTGTTAATTTTTATGTAGCTTGGACAGGTGTTCTAGTCTCGGGTGGTGATTACGAGGCTGGAAACACAACTGGAATAATTATCTCCATACCTAGATAATTGATTTCTCGAGAGATTTCTAGATATTAGGGTTTAGAGTCTAATTAATCCTAGCCATTGATTTAGATTAAATCATGGCCATTGGTTTCCAATGAGGGGATTATAAAAGAGGATCAATAGGCATTTGGAGAACACAGATCCGAGAAGTATTTGCAGCGATAGCAAATAAATAAATTTGCGGTGATAGCAAATTGATTTGCAGTGAGAGCAAGGGCGCAGCGATAGCGTTCGAGACAGCAGTAGTGGAATTTCTATAGGAGAAATTGGGAGAATAATTTCTGGAGGAGATCATTGCCGGAGCTCTGCCAGTAAGAGGCAAGCAGTCTATGTATTTCCTGATTTGATTTAATAAAGTTCCTCATCTGCAGTACTGGTTTTCCCTTCGGGGTTTTTCCAGGGACAATTTGTCCAAAATGTTGTGTTGATTTTATTTTTCTATCTCCGTGATTTTTCCGTGAAGTTGCAGCTGTGTTATTATTTAATATTTGCTGTAAATTAATTAATTTTTCGGCAACCAAATAATCTTATAAGATAGGAAATTAATAATCAGTAGCTGCAATAGATTTTTCACAGTTTGTAGTGTATTGGTCATTGTTGTATTCTAGTTCGACACATTTTTTTTTAACTTACAGTTCTTAGCCTTGCCTTGTTTTAAGAGCAGTCCAGCAGGGGTTAACTTTGATGGCCTAGCCAGACTGCTAGGTAATTTTTTTATGACGGGGGTTATCTGTTCAACATCGCCTTTCAAATGCTAAAATTGGTTCATGGTTAAAGGAGGAAATATGAAGGCTTAATATATGGTAATTTTTTTTATGACTGGTTTGTCTCTTCAACATCGCCTTTCATATGCTGAAATTGGTTCATGGTTATTGTCTCACATCGCCTTTCATTTTGGCAGCCAGGTTTCTTTGGTTGCACAACTTTCATGTTGGAGATGTTATAATAAAAAATCTTGAGGACCTTGTCTTGGTAGGTTACAGAAGTTCTTACTGTCAACCCTTGCTGTGAGGGAAATTGGCATGTCTTATTCCATCAAAAAGTGCAAATGGTCACCAACATCAACATAGAACATTAAGGACTTTCAGTGGTGCTTTATTTCCTCAAGCTTTATTGTTATGGCCTTGGACTTTAATGCTTAAGGAATGTCTATTTCTGTTGTTACCCTCGCATTCCTCAGTCTTTGTAACCCTCATGATTGACATTTGATGGGCCTTGAAAGAATACGACATTACAGTTTTTCTTGGTAGGCATCCTTCATATGCTACTTTAGATTTTTGTGGAATTCTAGAAATTCTCTTGTTGTTGGGGCACATAGTGATTCTATTCTAAGGTCTTCTTTTGTGTGATGGTTCAAAGATTCCTTTGGCCTTCCTTTTCTGATAATGCCAGACTTCTGTAATTTTCTATTTACAAGTAGTTGTTCGTTCTGGGCAATTGAGATGTTGCTACATCTGTTGGCAACCTTTCTTTAGTTCTGAACTTGTTTCTTGTTATTGTCTTTACAACTTTTCTTTTATCTATAATTGTTTTTAAGTGCTTATTCCAATAAAAATGTGTGATTATTAGTCTTATTTTAATTACCTTGTTTTTTATTGATGACGTGGTAGCATAGTTATGTAAAAGCCCCAAAAGAGAATTTCTTTTGAGGTGCTTAACAAGATTCAGATGATTGTATTTCAAATCTATTCTACAAACCCTCGATTAATCTAACATGGTAGGAGCCCTAGTAATTAGTAATAGTTGCCATTTGTCTGCCACCACTACTAACATTAAATAAGAGAAAATTTATTGATCAAACAAGATAATTCATACCAATTTAAAACTCTTATCAAGTTTATTAAATAATCTCACAACCCAAGTTGTGAATTATGCTTCCTTGTGAACTCTAAAGTTGAAGGCTTGGCCTGCCCAATTGTAGAGCTCTAAACATTTTTGAAGGACATTATCAGGTAGAAAGTGAAAGTCTATTATTTGAACACTTGATTTTATCACATATTTAAATAGAAGTTGAAGGAGAGAAGAGGACTGAATGTAAAGACCAAGGGATGAAGAATAGTTAAAGCATTTCTATTTGTATTTGCATTTTTCCCCATAATTACATGATAGTTGTATCATTTTTTCACCCTAGATGCTATGACCAAATTTAAATGTCTTTTTTTCCCTTTTAAGCCAAAACATGTTTGGTAGATTGGTTATAATGTCAATGGATTAAATTCTTCTCAAAGTATATACTAATTTCATTACTTGTTCTTTTCCTTTGTTTCAGTAGATCTTTGCCTTCTTTACCTATTGTAGTTTTTCTACACGTCATCCTTAATGATCTTTTTAAGGAAGTGCTTTTCAAAGGGATAGTTAGTTTGAAAACATGCTAGCTACCAATTGAGTAAAGCTGATATGGCTTTTGAGTCAGCTTCTTTGGATACAATAGTTTGTTGCATCATTCTAAACATCATCTTGCTATTTTGAATGATGAACCAAATTTCAGCATAGATATGTCTTCTAGTAGCTACTTTACAACTTGTTTCCTTAGCACATATCTTATCTTATGTAGCCAAGAAAGTGATTCATATTTTTTAACAATTTCTTCTAAATGTGTTAAGAATCATATTGTGGGTCTGATTGATTTCTCACTCGAATGTGAACAAATCTCAAATTATAGGGTTTATCATGAAACTAGAAAATCGAGCATGACATAAACTTGGATATTTAGAGGCATTAGTATTAGGTTTCCTAATTCAATTTTGCAGTCTTATGAAATACCTGAAGACATAAGTGCATAGAATCAGATACTCATAGATTGAACTCCACTAACCATAGTGTTGAAATATGATCTGATTTCTCACAACCAGATTGGTGATTCTAGGCCTAAGTCTCTTAGAGAAGCCTACAAATTAAATCCTAAACAATTACAGGTGATGGTCAGGTAAGTAATTATAGACCAAGCATCCTAAACATGATTGGACCAAAATCAAAATTGAAATGCATATTTGGATGAATTCAAAATATGGTTTTCCAAAACCATTCTTTGTGAGAAGACACTATATTTTTTGGTGGAAATCCGTAGGAACACACAAATAAAGATGACCCAAGCAACCAATTTAGCATAAAATGATATAGAAGACACTCCATTCTATGGAGGAGTTTAGAATGCACTTGGAAAAGTGCCTACACCATTTGGGAAAAGAGTAGGTAAACATACAATATAGCAAGAATATAACCCCATACACAACGCTTATCACATATGGTGTGATCTCATCCTTTGTTGGAAGTTCTTCACCTTCTCGAAAGAAAGTTGCAAACAACTCCCATGCTAAGAAGAGAACATTGCTACTTAGTCCTCTAATTCCAAGTATGAGGGATGTTGCAAAGGGAAGAAAAGTTGCATCCTTTCTTCCAAACAACACTTGAGCTATCCTCCCTCCTTCAAGCCTCCCACATGGCACCATATGGCAAAAGGTTCAATGAAGTTATAACAATACCTTTAAAAAATACACGTCACCTTAGACAATTGTTTTTTTGCTAATTTTCTTTACACAATCCCTTACACCTATTACAACCTTAGACATCGTGAACTCTAGTTACACAAAAAGAGGTGTTAATTTAAATTCTTACTTAGAGAAATACATGCTTTGCTTATCATCCACCCTAGAATTTACCAGTTCTTCCCAATGCCCACCTACATAGAAGACCAACAAAAGCAAAGTGATCTACAGGGATTCCAACTCCCTCCACTTCATGGGGTAGAACATTTCCAATCTCATCAGCATATGGTCCAATAACATATTGGATAAATGAGAGCAATGGATTGTTATAGAAAAATTGTGGCCTTATATACTTTTCAAAGCAAGAACATTCAAGACGGTAAGTGTAAATTCAAACAAAAAATAGTTTGTCTTTTCCTACAAACTGTTAAGCCAAAGAAGAAATACACAAATATATACATTCATCTTGTTATACAAATCTAATCTCATGGGTGGTTATGGTTTTAATCCTGATAATTATTTGTGTGTACACTTAGTTATAGTTGTTTTAGTTTAATAAATTTCAAATTTAAGGTGGTAAAATATGATACATTACACATTACCATAAGCTACCAACAACATATCTAGCTTAAGCCTCCATATGAAATGAGACTAACTAATGTTTCATTACTAGCCTACCAAGTAATTGACCGAGCTTTGTCCAAGAAAAAGGAGAATTAAGATACTTACTCTCTACATTGGACAAACGAATGCAGAATAGTTCTTCCTTGAGTTCACCATCTAAGAAATCCAATGCATGCCAAACCCATGTCTTATCATTACCAGCATGTTCCTATACGGCTATTGTTAGAATATTGTGCCATGTTTAAATAAATAAAATATAGATACAGATTGGTGGGATGACTAGTAGAATGATCCCCAAGAGCATTAGGTAGATTTGTTAGGACTGACTGCAAGACAATATCAATTGCTGTCCCTCCCACCAGATGGCCCTTTGGACTAATGGTTGCATTTCACAAAATAAAACAGATTTAGTAAATCACAACAAGTCATAGGGACCATCAGATCAGGAACCACCACATCATTAGGGACTATCACATCATTAGGAGGAGGTTCAGATGCCTCTGAATCAGGAATATTGGCAAATTTGTAATATATCTAAAACTAGAATTAGAAGTAAAAACATGGAACTATAGGAAGATCTCTATGATTATCAACACAGTTTTATGTGAATTTTGAGTTTATCTAAAGTTAAGAATATCAGTTGGATTGTGACAATAAGACAAATTTATGTCTCAGTTAAGTAGAAATGTTTCCTAAATCTTAACGTTACTGGTAGTTGAGGAAGTGAAGTTTTTTGTTTGGGGGGAATTTATTGAATAAATTATAAATGTTCTAGCAAATTGTAGGACTTGTTCCAAAAATGACAAAAATGGCAAGAGAGTGTTACACAACATAATTTCAAATTTGACTTATTAAATGTCAAGTTTTAGGCTATATAAACAAAAGTTGTATTGTAGCCAAAGTTCCTACCAAATATTGATAGAGCAATTTTGTCGGCAAGTTCCTCTATTTGGAATTGCAAATTCAATTCCAAATAGATTTTTCTGGTGGAGTTGATGGATAGACCCTAACCCCAATTTTATGGTGAAATGTCAAAAATGTCAATTGGTGAAAACTCCCAAATAAAAAGTTTAGAATGTCAAATGTGCCAAATATTGTCTTGCAGTCAATCCTAACAAATCTACCCAATGCTCTCTGGATTTTTATGGGGATCCTTCTTTCATTCCTCAGCTCTCAATTCTTTAAGAAACACATAGCAACAAAGAATTTTTTACACATGCACACAATGAACACCCAACAAGTAGCTCAATTTCTTTTAAAGAAGGAAGTGATTATTGAGAAGCAAGGTGAGTCTACTGCAGTAAAAAAAATTCTCAAAGTGTATGCAAATATGAAATTAATCTCTTAATAACTAGATTACCATAAAAGATTGTGTGTGGAAGCATAAATGAACAATAATAATAAAATCATCAAACCATAACAACACAAAATTTACACAAAGAAACCCTTTCAAGAAAAAACTCCACTAGCAAAAGAGATCACCAAGTATGTATTGATATTCACAAACAAGATTACAAATATACATCACACTTCACTCTTCTTTTTAGTAGAAATTTGGTAACATCTGTGTACTTGCAAGTTCTCATGCAAACCATTATCCCGAAGCCTCAATATATAGGCAAATACAATAAAAGATACCATCAATGATATTATAACCCAAGTGCTAATACCATGGGCCAAAACTAGGTGCCAAAAATGACCATATAGATTTGTATTGTATATTTGTAAGTTTACAAAGAACAAATTCTAACCCAATGGGAAGTTCTCAACTCTAAAAGGCCTTTGTGGACTTAGAATTTTGAAATTCTTGGATGTGACAAAGCAAGCAAACTATGAATGATGGACCTAGATTTTTATTAAGTGAAATCTATAAGACTATTCACATTGTTCCTTCTTTTGGAACTGAGCTACCCTATATAGTTGAGTTAGGTGGACGTTTAAAATTTGGAATGTCAATTTGAATTCTATAGGGCTTGCATTTGGCATATTTGTGCATTTCCCTAGCCTTGAACTACAAATGGTATGCCTACATGCAAAACAATGCATGTCTCCCTTAGGAGGAGAGGAGGATCATCTAAATGTAAGCACAACCTATTATTGCTAGACATTTCAAACAACAATGTCCTCTAAGGCCTACCTAACTACACTTTATACCTTACTTTCCATTACCAAAATTTAACAATGGTTGTGTTTAATTCATATTTCATGTCCACTTACATAGTTCACTTTCATTACATATATCTATCGGCACATACCCATTGCATAATAAGTGCGATTGCTAGTATATATAATATTTTGTATATAGCGTGGAATAAAATTTAGGAAGCGGTTATTCTTCCTATAAAATGCTTTCATACATTAGGTCAATAATGTGTAAATTAGGCAGAGTAGATATATGCACACAGATATTAGACATAGACTATATAGGTCATAATAATTATTTTTTAATGACAACTTTATTTTTTTTAAACAACCAATATTTTATATTCTTAAAAATACAAACAATTAAGTGTGATTTTATATTTAAATTATATGAAATAATAATTAAATATATTATTATATTAAATATAGTATGAAAAGTATTTAATAATTATTAGATAATAGTTTAAATATAATAAATATTGTTTAAATAACATATTATATATTAATGATAATTATTCAATGTATTATATATTTAATAATATAATATATTTAGTATTAATAATAACGACACATTGCCTCATGTTCCTCCCAATAGTGCAGTGATTTTAATTAGTTTAAAGATTTAGTAGCAAAAGCATTTAGATTAACCAATTTGAAATTTTGACAATCAATTTTGTTAAAATAGATTACATGTTTGTTTACATATTTAGTTTATACAATTATGTTAATAAAGTTAAATGGTTTACGAATTAAATTTTTTCCACAAAGTTCATTTTTAACACTAAAACCTTGAAAATTAAATTTAATCTCTAAACCCTCAACGTTGAACCCCCCATCATAAACCTAAACTCTAAACCCTAAACACTATACACTAAACACTAATCTCTATACCCTAAACACTAATAGTTAATCTAAAATCTTTTGCTACTAAATATTTAAACTTATTATCAATGACAATGTCATATTCAACATTACAATGGCAGTAACTTGACGCAATGCGTCTCTTGTTCTATTAGCAATTGTTGCTATTACATTCTTTGATATAAAAAGTGTCTAAATTTAAATAATCTCTCAAGTCTCATTTGTAACATGTTACATTTACACTAATGCTTTGATGAACCACACAAAACTCTATTGTTGGGAGTACCTCTTCACCTATAGTGTTGGAGGACTCTAATGGAGATTCTAGTGTTGCCTATGTAGAAATTGAGACAATCTCCTACATTTTGCATGGTAGCTAAATTAAATATTTATTGCATAAAATTAAATGTTGAGAGAGTATTAATTTTATTGAATGTTAAATGTTAAATATTTTTTTTATTTAGTAACATTTTATCCTCCCACATAATTTTGAGCAAAATATAGATAATTGACATTGATATCTTGGGCATCCATTATTTTTTATATTTTTTTGTTAAATATTGTGTTATTATTCATTGATAATAATTAAAATTTAGGCACATAATGTATCCCCCCATGCATCTTGTTGCTCAAGGTGCCAACAAAAGTGTCAAACCTTGAGTATCTCATCTGACTATGTTTATAAATTGTTTGATGAAATGAATTCCTTAGCCTTGAAGCCAAAATAGGAAAGAGACATTGTATCCATAATTGTTTTAAATCAAGGGAAAATGGTGAACAATTAATTGAGCAAATTGTTTTTTCTTTTATATATATTTTAATAAAATTGGAAATATACATGATGATTAAATATAATTACATACAAATATTTTTAAATAGAATATAACCTAAGTTTCATTGACTTCAAGTCTAGGGAAGCATTAATTGTTAGAAAATAAATGCACCAATCAACATTAAAAGTAAATCCTTCTTGTTTGATTTTCTACTACCTATAGCACATAAGGATTGGTGGTTTTACTTGTCACTTTTGTAAGGCATAGGCATCAAGGTATGGGTCGACCTTGCTAGATATGTACAACTCAAATATTCTTTCATTCTTTTGTGGTATATGTTCTTCTAGGATGTTGCAACTTATACATGGTGATTGAATTTTTACTATAACACTCCAAAATTTCTTCATAATAAATAATACCAAATGATTAATATATCAAAAGTCAAAATCAGGACTACAATAAATTAATTCAACAACCAATTATTTTTTATTTATTTTAAATTAACTCACACAATTTTGGGCAAGGATGCGATAGCTGACAATGGGCAAATGAGGTCTCATGATACCATACTTATTCAAATGATTGTAGCAATAAGTTGGCATTTAAAATTTACAGATTGTTGGATTTGCACATATGTATACCCATTTGAGTTATCCTAATGTTATCGAGTAAAAAGTGGACATGTCTTTTTACCTCCTTGTTTAGCTCCTAGGTCCTCGTGATTACATTACACATTCTAAATATTTATCCTGATGCAAAATTGCCCAAAACCAATGTAAATTGGGAAAAAGGGGCCCATATTTTACCTTACCCCAACCAAAAAGGAGCCTCAAGACTTGGGTGTCCGTGCCCAAGTCTTCCCTGATTGGTTAGGGCAAATTTAAATATATGTCAGCTTAGGACCTTTAAAAAGGTTTCTCTTTGTCGGCTCTTTTGGTTTAATTTGATGAATGTTAGTGGGAAAACATATATGCATGTGTTTTTGAATTCATTATGAACCTAGATAGAGATAGACAACTTGAAGCATTGGAGCAAAGAGCATTCAAAGCATTCATCGTGATTCTAGAGCAGATTTCTATTGTCATTATGTGTGTTGTTGTAGGTTTGAAGTTAACATCCATCTCTCCTTATGAGTTGAAGAGTCTTCATCCTTTTAAGGATTACATCACATAGGTGATATCATTGTTATTCATCATCATTTGATTCATCATATTAATTTTGTGTTTAGCCTATGCCCTGCAAGGGCATACTCTCTTTATCTATCAACGGTGTTGGGAAGCTTGAATGCTATCCTGAGATTTGATTGAGGCAAGTCCTTAAACACCATAACCCCCAAACCCCTTCTCTTCTTCTTGTGTGCAAGTTGTAGGTGCGAGATCCGGGAAATATGAAGATACAAGAAGATTGAGTAAGGACCAGGGTTTTGGGATCTGATAACATTTCAGGAATATTCCTCTATGCAAGACTTGGGTGGTGGCACCCTAGTCTTTCTACCCCTGCTAACTCCAAATCTAGCATCAGGGCAGTCTTTGTAGCATTTCTCCAGCTTATAGTTTCTAAAGATTCAACCTTTTAGGACTTGGGTAGTCCCAAAATAGTCCTCCGACATCTCTACTTCTGGAACACATGTTTTGACATCTTCCTGATTCTCCTTGTGCAATTGATTTCGGGAGATTTGTTGTCCATCTTTTGTTATAATCAGATCATCATAGAGTTAGGGTTTAGTGCATTATTGACCTAAGGTTTGATAAAAAGGATTGATTAAATCAAATCTTTCCATAGTACACCTGAGTAGAAGATCTGTAGTAGTCCACCTCCATTTGGTAGTGATTTGGCTTAGTCTTGTCATTGAATGTTATTGTGAAAGAGGGTTTGATCTAGTGTGCATGCTAGTTGTCATCATTCACCCTTTTCATATATATAACATTTTGGCACGAACCCGTAGCTTTGAGCATTTGCATCTTGTTGATAGTTCAAATTAGATCTTGCATTGATTTCATATTTCTCATTATTCATTTGCAAATATTGCATAAATTTGGAAAAATTACATATTTAGTCTGTAAAAAGCTTGCATTTTGGTTAAATCTTACACATTAGGGTTTCAAAAATTCTCTTGCATGATCATGTTAGTGACAACAAATATTCATTAAATCTGATTTTGCATAATAATGTTACATCATTTCACATCATAAATCTCAATATTCTTATATTTGCAATTACACATTGTGTATTTTAACATAAGAACATATAACATCTCTGTCACATTTTGCAAGCAATCTTAAAGAGATCTATGTTTGCCTTATTTGCCTTTGTGTACAACACTTTAACATTGGGACAACTTGGTTTGTAGTGACACTCGTGTGTTCTTGATCTTTACAAAAAGACTCAATAACCCAGTTTCCTCAAACTAGTGTCTTGTTGTACAAAAGTCTCACATACATGGCATCCAATCAAAACAAGGGTGGTATGGTTCCTCCCCGATCTAATAAGAAAATGAAGGCTCCTGAACCCGTCATATCATTCACGCCACATGAGGTCACTATTAGAGATATTGATGGCCCTCTTTACATCACAACAAGAATAAGTGGGAATCCTACAAGAGCAGTTCTTATTGATCCTAATTGTATGACAAATGTGATAACTAAAGAATTCTTATACATGCATGATCTAGCACAAGATACTTATGATCCTATGGATATAATGATAAAAGCACATAATGGTTACTTTCTTTGGAGCAATTGGAAAGATAACACTTCAAATTAAGGTGGTTGAAAAAGCCATGGAAGCATCATTTGTTATCATTCCCACTTCAGATCTCTTTCATGTGAAGTTAGGACATTCTTGGCTAAAATCCATGAAAGCAGTTCCTTCTACTATTCACAAATGCTTAAATTCCCTCATAAAGGTCGAGTGCATGTTATTCACCATAGTGGGTGGAAACCATTAGTCACTCGTGGAAATTTCAACCTAGATTATTTTTTGCCACAACTTATCAAAACAAATCAACCACAACAAGATCAATTCTTCCTAGCATATAAAAAGTTCAAAGCAAAGAAAATAGCTGAATTATCATATGTCAAGAACACTCCCGCACCCTTTTGGTCCTTTGAGGCTACAATTCCTCCTATCCAATAAATAGAGAGTGAAAAGGAGCTCATGTTGAAAGATTCACCTTGACCGAAAGGAAAAGGAATTTTTGTTGAGGTTCCTCCTCTGCCATCCCTACAAGGATTAGGAGATAACATTCAAGAGCAAAGCTATCTACCACAAAATTAGAAAATCAATTTTGTACCAGCTTTCTCTTCTGAAATGTCAAAGAATGTGGAAAATCATGAACCCTCGGTGGTAGACAAAGAAACTCCCTTAGGAAATATAACAAACAAGACAAGAAGAAACAAGAATGCAAGGGAAAGAAGAAGAAAGCAACAAGCATTAGCCCGAAAGATGTCTACACAAGAAGAGAACATCCCACCGAAAGAAATGGATACGAAGGAAGAAGAGCTAAAGGAAGAAATTTCAAGTTGGGCTATAGTGCCCTATGTACTACCTATTGAAGATCAAGATTGGGAAGAAGATGACTTGATTAAAGATAACCTCTAGTGTGGTTGCATTGTATCACAGGTAAGTATTTCTCATCCATTCAACCACCTTTGATGTAGCACATCTTTGAGTTGCTCTCACGGGTGGCCTCCTCTTATGTGTTGTGTTGTGTTTGTTACTTCCCCAATTTTTGCCTTGCTATACTTTTTACTTTTACTTGGACATAAGTAAATTTATTATGATGATTAGATTAATGATAAGGAAAGACATGGATTATATTAAATGTCATTTATGAAATTATAGAAAAGACTGTGTTATTATTGAAAGATACGATGAATTCAAAGAATTCACGATCCCAAGTCTCCGTTGATTAGGTCTTAATCTACTGACGTTACTCAGTGGTTGATGTGCGTTGCTGTTTTCCATTCAGGGGCCTTACGTATTTCTGCACTGTTCATCATCATCATCTTCAAATATCCTGCTCTGGATGTTCGCTCTGCATCAGTCTTCAATAATTTCTACCTCTGCACTGTAAATTTAGTCAAATAATGTGCATACAGGCTGATATTTGCATGATTTCTACCATTATTTATGATTCTTTGCATGATATTTTCAATACTACATGCATTTAACTCAAATATGCTAAGGATCTTCAGTTACCTACGGGATTTCAGCATATTTCACTGTTTCTGCTTGTTATTTATCATGATTTGCAGTTATGGTGATGAATTAATGAAATTAAAAAAAAGGAAAAGGTTCAGAGAGTGAGATTCCTAAAATTACTGGACTTAGATCACTGATTCACATACAAGCTCCCATACTTGCAATGAAAAGAAGGAAAACTAGAAATCATACTTCACCAGGACATTCCACAAATCCGCATGATCTAGTGCAAAGCTTCAAAGGAAAGTTGACAACTATATGTAATGAAATGAAAGCGCTTCCAGTTGAACACAGCATTCACCAGTACATATCCAGAAATCAACAGAAGATTACGTAAAATTTACAATAAGATTGTAATCTGGAACTTCATATTCATTCAGTATGCTCAAGAACAGGTACATTTACAGTGATCTGAAGAAAGAACCTTGACATTTCAACAATTCTATCCTCATTAGTCTCAGCAATCCGATCTCCTAACTTATTCTGCAGTAATTGACTCTTTGTGCCAGATGCGTCTATGTATTCTAATTTATTTCTCCTCTCCTTTAAAATGACAAGCTCTGGATGTTATATAGAGCAACTGCCAGAAAACGGTTACAATGATCCAAGGATCAGGATCTTCTCATAACAAACAACGGCCCAGATGAAAAGCACATGCTTTGTCAGTTAGCAAATGTACAGCTGGCACAGAATATTCCAGCATCTTCGACTTGATTCGGTCTCCAGCTGGCAAACAACATATTTGACAATATCCTCTTCATGCCTGGCCTATGTTGACTCCATGCGCAACTTTGTAATGCTCAGCTTCAGCAGCATCATCATGATCTCAACGCTCAGCCTCAGCAGCATCATCATGATCTCAACGCTCAGCTTCAGCAGCATCATCATGATCTCAACGCTCAGCCTCAGCAGCATCATGACGATTTCCTGCAAGTAAACAGACAAACATAAGGTTCATCATCATCATGATAAACAGCAGGAAGTAAACACTTTATTTAAACATACCTCCCCAAAGTGTGTATCTGCGATTTTCAAATCACTGGAAATTTATGCACTAAATGCATAAACAGCATAAAAACAACCAGGTCAACCCTCGTTGACCAAAATCAGGCGGTCGGGCTTTCAAATTTCTATCGCTTCATGTTTTGCCCATTTTCTTGTATATCGGGTTCGGAATATGATGATGATGATCACAAAATAAACAAGGAAATAATCGCCTTCCAACCATCCTTAGAAACCGGCCCTGCATCATCATCATATTTGCATCGGGGTGACTACATATGATCAGGGTGACAATTTTACCTTAGGCCGACGGCAACAGTTATACCGACGCCAAAAATCATCATGATATGACCAACTATATATATCCTCAAAGTGGCCGCAGGATATTAAAAAATATGATGATCCTCCCTTCCTAATGCTCTGATGAAAAGCACATCAGGATGTTCTGTTTTTGCACACTCGGGAAAGAAAGACATCGTCATCATCATCATGATGAAGACAAACAGGAGGACTCGGAAAATGATCCTGCCGCTAAGGAAAAACATGATGACATCATCGTCATCATCAGGCTTCACTAAAATGCAAAGGGATGACGTCATCGTCATGTTTCGTTGAGATCAGGAAGTAAATGGAATATCGGGTTCCCTCTAAGGAAGATGATCAGGTCATGAAAGCAGCACGACCCCATTCGGCCAAGGCAATCCGCTCGAAAGATCAGGATGATGATGATGATCATCATCATATACGCACTGGGCGATCAAAAATATGATCCTGCTGAAAGTCCTGAGGACGTCATCAGGATATCCGGGGCTTATGTTAACCCTCGAAGATGGCGTCATCGTCATCATCATATTGGCGAAATGGATCATGCCTTGGAAAAAAATCCTGCCGAAGGAGAAGGTGATGATGACGTCATCGTCATCATCATATTTGCAAAAGGTTATACTCGTCGGCAGGATGATATTACGAACTGCTGGGAGAGATGAACAAGATCATGATGATCTTGTTCAACATGACTTAAGAAATGAAAAAACACCCTCCGCTTCGAAAGATAAGGTGATCATCATGATCACGCAAAAGGAGGTCAGGAGGATATTAGGAAATGCCGGGTCTCGAAATATCATGATGATGTTGATCACCAAGACTTGGTCGTGCGCGCAAATTATGCAGATGGCAGATTTCTTTAAGTAAGGTGATATTATAACATCATCATGATATTCTAATATCGGGTGATGTTGGAATATCATGATGATGCTCGCAATGTGAGAATATCATGATGCTCGCCTGACGGGCAAAACACACTAGTATTTAAGATTGACGTCCGGATGTTTCGGGACTGCATGATTTTCATCAGGTGATAAAGTAAGATCATGATGATGACCTTTGGCGATATAAAAGACCGTCTGACGGGGAGAACCTATTACGACTTAAACTTGACGTCCGGATGTTTCGACCTCAGGATATTATCGGGAGGGGCTTTTCAAATATCATGATGATGATGTTCATATAACAATTACCAGGTTTGACCAAAACTTTGACTGCTCACAACTCCCTCATATGGACGAATTTTCAAGTGATGTAAAAGGCAAACCTGCATGGAATTTCAAGCTCTTTCTAACCATGAAGTCATAGAAACAAAATATGAACTTTGAAAAACTAACCTCATGATGATGACCTACCTCATCCTGACCTTCATGATGATGATGTACCGGACTTACTTTTACCAAACCGCCAGAAACAGACAACACAAGCCAAAACAAAAGCTGGGTCCCTGTTTTGCCAAGTCAAAATGGGGCGTGTTGTGTAACCACACAACAACTAGTTGTTGTGTGGTTACACAACACGCCCCATTTTGACTTGGCAAAACAGGGACCCAGCTTTTGTTTTGGCTTGTGTTGTCTGTTTCTGGCGGTTTGGTAAAAGTAAGTCCGGTACATCATCATCATGAAGGTCAGGATGAGGTAGGTCATCATCATGAGGTTAGTTTTTCAAAGTTCATATTTTGTTTCTATGACTTCATGGTTAGAAAGAGCTTGAAATTCCATGCAGGTTTGCCTTTTACATCACTTGAAAATTCGTCCATATGAGGGAGTTGTGAGCAGTCAAAGTTTTGGTCAAACCTGGTAATTGTTATATGAACATCATCATCATGATATTTGAAAAGCCCCTCCCGATAATATCCTGAGGTCGAAACATCCGGACGTCAAGTTTAAGTCGTAATAGGTTCTCCCCGTCAGACGGTCTTTTATATCGCCAAAGGTCATCATCATGATCTTACTTTATCACCTGATGAAAATCATGCAGTCCCGAAACATCCGGACGTCAATCTTAAATACTAGTGTGTTTTGCCCGTCAGGCGAGCATCATGATATTCTCACATTGCGAGCATCATCATGATATTCCAACATCACCCGATATTAGAATATCATGATGATGTTATAATATCACCTTACTTAAAGAAATCTGCCATCTGCATAATTTGCGCGCACGACCAAGTCTTGGTGATCAACATCATCATGATATTTTGAGACCCGGCATTTCCTAATATCCTCCTGACCTCCTTTTGCGTGATCATGATGATCACCTTATCTTTCGAAGCGGAGGGTGTTTTTTCATTTCTTAAGTCATGTTGAACAAGATCATCATGATCTTGTTCATCTCTCCCAGCAGTTCGTAATATCATCCTGCCGACGAGTATAACCTTTTGCAAATATGATGATGACGATGACGTCATCATCACCTTCTCCTTCGGCAGGATTTTTTTCCAAGGCATGATCCATTTCGCCAATATGATGATGACGATGACGCCATCTTCGAGGGTTAACATAAGCCCCGGATATCCTGATGACGTCCTCAGGACTTTCAGCAGGATCATATTTTTGATCGCCCAGTGCGTATATGATGATGATCATCATCATCATCCTGATCTTTCGAGCGGATTGCCTTGGCCGAATGGGGTCGTGCTGCTTTCATGACCTGATCATCTTCCTTAGAGGGAACCCGATATTCCATTTACTTCCTGATCTCAACGAAACATGACGATGACGTCATCCCTTTGCATTTTAGTGAAGCCTGATGATGACGATGACGTCATCATGTTTTTCCTTAGCGGCAGGATCATTTTCCGAGTCCTCCTGTTTGTCTTCATCATGATGATGATGACGATGTCTTTCTTTCCCGAGTGTGCAAAAACAGAACATCCTGATGTGCTTTTCATCAGAGCATTAGGAAGGGAGGATCATCATATTTTTTAATATCCTGCGGCCACTTTGAGGATATATATAGTTGGTCATATCATGATGATTTTTGGCGTCGGTATAACTGTTGCCGTCGGCCTAAGGTAAAATTGTCACCCTGATCATATGTAGTCACCCCGATGCAAATATGATGATGATGCAGGGCCGGTTTCTAAGGATGGTTGGAAGGCGATTATTTCCTTGTTTATTTTGTGATCATCATCATCATATTCCGAACCCGATATACAAGAAAATGGGCAAAACATGAAGCGATAGAAATTTGAAAGCCCGACCGCCTGATTTTGGTCAACGAGGGTTGACCTGGTTGTTTTTATGCTGTTTATGCATTTAGTGCATAAATTTCCAGTGATTTGAAAATCGCAGATACACACTTTGGGGAGGTATGTTTAAATAAAGTGTTTACTTCCTGCTGTTTATCATGATGATGATGAACCTTATGTTTGTCTGTTTACTTGCAGGAAATCGTCATGATGCTGCTGAGGCTGAGCGTTGAGATCATGATGATGCTGCTGAAGCTGAGCGTTGAGATCATGATGATGCTGCTGAGGCTGAGCGTTGAGATCATGATGATGCTGCTGAAGCTGAGCATTACAAAGTTGCGCATGGAGTCAACATAGGCCAGGCATGAAGAGGATATTGTCAAATATGCTGTTTGCCAGCTGGAGACCGAATCAAGTCGAAGATGCTGGAATATTCTGTGCCAGCTGTACATTTGCTAACTGACGAAGCATGTGCTTTTCATCTGGGCCGTTGTTTGTTATGAGAAGATCCTGATCCTTGGATCATTGTAACCGTTTTCTGGCAGTTGCTCTATATAACATCCAGAGCTTGTCATTTTAAAGAGGAGGAGAAATAAATTAGAATACATAGACGCATCTGGCACAAAGAGTCAATTACTGCAGAATAAGTTAGGAGATCGGATTGCTGAGACTAATGAGGATAGAATTGTTGAAATGTCAAGGTTCTTTCTTCAGATCACTGTAAATGTACCTGTTCTTGAGCATACTGAATGAATATGAAGTTCCAGATTACAATCTTATTGTAAATTTTACGTAATCTTCTGTTGATTTCTGGATATGTACTGGTGAATGCTGTGTTCAACTGGAAGCGCTTTCATTTCATTACATATAGTTGTCAACTTTCCTTTGAAGCTTTGCACTAGATCATGCGGATTTGTGGAATGTCCTGGTGAAGTATGATTTCTAGTTTTCCTTCTTTTCATTGCAAGTATGGGAGCTTGTATGTGAATCAGTGATCTAAGTCCAGTAATTTTAGGAATCTCACTCTCTGAACCTTTTCCTTTTTTTTAATTTCATTAATTCATCACCATAACTGCAAATCATGATAAATAACAAGCAGAAACAGTGAAATATGCTGAAATCCCGTAGGTAACTGAAGATCCTTAGCATATTTGAGTTAAATGCATGTAGTATTGAAAATATCATGCAAAGAATCATAAATAATGGTAGAAATCATGCAAATATCAGCCTGTATGCACATTATTTGACTAAATTTACAGTGCAGAGGTAGAAATTATTGAAGACTGATGCAGAGCGAACATCCAGAGCAGGATATTTGAAGATGATGATGATGAACAGTGCAGAAATACGTAAGGCCCCTGAATGGAAAACAGCAACGCACATCAACCACTGAGTAACGTCAGTAGATTAAGACCTAATCAACGGAGACTTGGGATCGTGAATTCTTTGAATTCATCGTATCTTTCAAGATGAGTAAAGGTTGTTGTGTAACTTTTATTCTATGTTTGTGAATGAATAACATCATGACCAACAGTTATTATTGATTTAATAATTACATTATGAGATTTGATTTATTATTTGAATTATTGGAATAATGATGCACTGATCATATATTGTTTGGTTACAAGTTGAAACAGGAATACAGATTCTCAGATGACTCTTAGAGAAGAGAGAGAGAGAGAGAGTATCTTTCAAGGAGAGAGATATAGACCTCGAGTTACGAGTGGTGTATTTGCCAAATCGAGTATAAGTATTTAATGAAAATGTGAACCAATGTGTCGTAAGAGGTAAGTCTTGCCTTGTTAGTTTGCTTTTGAACATAATCGACAGGTAGTCGATATTATTTACAAATATTTCTAAGTCGTAGTAAGTCGTAAGTAACGTTAACGATGTCATTTGAACATAAATTGAGACCATTTACGTCTAACATAAAAGTTACGACGTAATTATCGTAATGGGTGGTGTTTTTATTTTTGAGTCACTTAGTGTTTACTTGTCGACCCTTGAACGTCAAAGTGAATTCCATCAAGTTAGATTGATGTGTTTTTAATGAAGGAATGTGATGGGGAGGTAAACTCGACCCATTCACAATATCCGTAAATCGTTATTTTATTGCTATTATTCTTATTGATTTAAATCGTAATCATCAAATGTGAATGATGATATGTAAGTCTTATTTAATATAAGCCATAGATGTATTTATAAACTGAAGAGAATAATACCTCACATTATTTAATAAACTTCTCAATCGAATAACCTTGGGCATGTCCACATTAATTCGAATGATAGAATTTCGATCACTTAAAATGATCGACCATAATAACCATCGACGGTTATGCTTGTGTTGAACTCTTTAAGAGGGAGTATGGTATTATAGTTGCATGCATTGAAAACTCTCCAAATTTTGTGCCTCGAACAAACATGTGTTTATCTCTGCTACATAAGTGGGATCGGTTGTAAACTGAATGAGAGAGTGGTTGGTTACATTACCAATTATCTTATATTCGATGGAGTGGTAGAAACCATTTCATTAAGAGCTTTGAAGCATCATTAATTGGCACGACTCACCTTGATCATAAGGGAGATAAGATTCACAGTTAGAGGACACACATACGGGGGGATCATTTTGGAAAACATAGAGAGCAGGTCACAGCCAGATCACAGGCGTGTGGACGCCATCATCTAGGCTGAGTGAATAGTAAACACAGTTTCAGATAACTCTTGTGCCATCGCTAGGTATCATTCAATATCTGTGTGGAAACAATAATAGAATTGTAAGGATTTATAATGTCTTTTGTTTGCATGCTTCAAAGAATTGATATTATCCATTTTCATATGTCTGTGATATTAGATTCTTAATCAACAAACCTGTTAATGAGTGTTTTCATTATGTTTTAAACCTTTGGAGTTAATGTTTGTCGCCATTATCACTGGCTGGCTGACGCTATCAAAGGCTATTAGCCTGAGTCAAAAACCATAGAAATGTGTAGAAGTCGGTCTATTGAAAGATATAACTGTAGAATGATATTCCAATACACCATAGACATCTTATTTATGAGCGATCGATTATGTAGAAAAATACAGTCGATTAATAGAAGGTTCGACATTAAGAAGGACCGAGAGTTGATTATTGAGATATTTTATACCATTCTTATATATATATATATCAAGTACCATTTAGAACTATGATAGGATTGTAAACATAGTTGAGTAGGATGCTTAAATCTTTGAGGCACTGTTAATGGAAATATAAGAACCATTTCTTGTTAAGTTACGAATAACTATAATGGTTGTTTTCCAAGAGAACTTAGAATCTCATTAAGATTAGGAAGATACCTTTTTCATTATAAATCGAGTGATAACTCAATGGAAATGCTTCAATAGAAATATGAAGGATCATAGGGTTATCCTTAGTAATTTTTACATGAGAATATCTTTGTAGGAAACTAGTATGATATGATTAAATGAAGTCTAACGAGATAGGAATTTGAGAGGAATCATATTCGAGTATATATGTGTGTCGTGACTATTGAAGTCATCATGAATAGGTAAACTGAGAATATTCATATTTTCGTATAAGAGGAAATATCTATTTTGAACGATAGTTCACTCTTTTTTTTATAGTTTAGATAAACTATGAGTTGTTATTAACCTAGTCTCATTGATATGAGTTTCGGATAATTTGTAAAGCTATATTATTATGGGATATTATGTAAAACTTAGAGTCAAATTGAAATCAAATGATTAGATAAGACATATAGATATATCTAAAGTCTAGAAAAACTATTATCATGATTTAGCTATTGTATAAACATAGTTGATGGATAAACTACGGAATGTGATGTAGTATCCAAGTCGAGTAGGGGTGGGTGAACACAACAATGATGTTCATTATGAATGATATTAAAATTAAAAACTTTGGCCAAAGTAATGCATTTGTTTTTTGCATGCATTGTCGGTTCACTGTATCTGGATTGCTCATCCTACCAGAAATCATACTTGGCTAGAGGGTATCTAGGGTTGTATGGTTTGATAGAGTTGAGTAGGATACAACACTATGTACTCGGGATAGGTAAATTACCACTGGTCACCTCTGGTCTACATCCCTCATGAAGGTAGGGCCACTTCCTATGTGGAAGAAGTGTGGGAGACCGCCGGTCTGTGGATGGAGGTAAATCACTAGAAAGATACTCTCTCTCTCCAAGCAGAAGATATGCCAGGACTTGTGATAAAGATGTCAGATATTCAGCAGCAATATTTATTCCAAAATTGTCTATGTAATTGATTTACATTGTAATTTGAGAAAGACAATATGATGTAAAAGGATTTTGTAAAGAGAAAAGCTTGTAAAATAGAATTACTTGATTATGTGTTGAATAAAAGAAAAAATTTCTCTATCTCATTTTTATCTTGTTAAATTACTCTATGGTAATTTTTTCTAGTTTTACTATGTTTTAAGAATGTGGATGTTACATATGGTATCAGAGATACCAGGTTCAGCACTAGGGCTTATGAGACCACTATGCTTGCATGTAGCCAACATTATACGGTTAGCTATTGTTTGAAAAATTTCTGTGCTAGGATGGTATGTCTTAAAAAGATAACAAGAAAGTCTGCTAATGCGAGTCAACATTTCCTTAAAGAAAAAAGAGAACATGAGCCCATTATGAAAACCTTTGAGGGAACCAATGATGAAAGTGACATTTGGTTAAGTGATATGGGAACTCTAGCGACTGCCTTAACTTGAATCAAGCGAGTGAGAAGGGAGTACTTGGAAAGAGTTAAAGATGAGGAAACAATTATGGTTAGGAGAGATCCCCGCATACCCCCAACTGTTGAGATCATAGAAGTTAGGTCCGATAGTGAGTTAGAGGGTTATATATCTCGAGATTATGTATCTAGAAAATTAGTCTGAAGGATATACTCCTCGTGAGCATGACTTTTGAAGTCATATCTTGTAAAAATGAAGAATACTCTTTACTTTTGAAATGAAATAAATAAAAAAGAGTTGTTTTTGTGCCAAACTATTGTTTAAATTGAGTTTATTATGTTTAGATTTAATGGGAGGCATTATAATCTTGAACTAATGGACAACTCAATATTCCCAGGTGTGAGAAATCGATAAACATGGTTCAGACAAGGACTAACCAAGGAGCAAGTGAAGAGGAAAACCACCCGCCAAATAATAAGCTGGACCAAATCATAACCATGCTTGAGGAAACCAAGAAAAGACTGGGTGATTTGGAGAAGAAAGTAGATGATAAAGGAAATTCTGAGGGAGGAGGTGAAAACTCTCATGGTGAAAGTGGAGAAAATCATGAAGAGCGTAGTAAGAGTACAGAACCTAATAAAGAAGCAAGAGATAGATTGACCTCAGAGCTCTCTAAAGACTTGAAGAAGGTCACTCCCCCAAAATTTGATGGGACAGAGACTAGAGATGCTGTAGAAGCTTGGTTAATGGAAATGGAAAAATACTTCGAGATAAGGAATTACTCAAAGGTGACCAAGGCGGTATGGGGAGCATTCCAACTGGCAGGAGAAGCATCCACTTGGTGGATGAATAAGAAGATGGAATTGAATTTAAGCTCTCTAAGGGTAACTTGGGATGAGTTCGTGGAACTCTTTTGCAAGAGATGGTTACCACAACTCTATTTTGATCAGAAACTAACTGATTTTCATAATCTTCGACAAGGAGATATGACAGTGGTGGAATATAGAGAAGAATTCACTTGACTTTTGAAATATGTTCCACAATATCAAAAGGATGAGAGATTTAGGATCAGGAAATTCATCATGGGTCTAAATGCTCAAATCAGTGGAGAAGTAGATATACATGGTCCCACAACAATGGATCAAGTGTATGAGAAAGCAATCAAGCAAGAGCAAAAGCTGAAATCCATCTCGACTTATCATGATAGAAACTGCAAGAGGTTTAATAGAACTCCTAACAACCAACCATATAAGAAAAGGTATAAAAGGAACTATGATAAAAAGAGGAAGGATAAAGGATCTCATAAGAACAAGAGTGGATCTGGTAATGGGAAGAAGAATGACAACTTCAAGAGAAATCAAGATAACAATGGGAAAGTTTCAGATAAGAAATGACCCATAGGAGGATGTTTTACTTGTGGGGGCGACCATTATGCAAATCATTGCCCTAACAAGAATTAAAATGGTCAACAAAGAGGTACTGAACTACCTACCCAGCAAGAAGCATTCTAGCAAAGGATTCATGCAGCTCTTGATAATCGTCAAGCAGAGTATCAAATCACACCTATTGAGATGACATGTACTTTGTTTGAAGTCCCTATATCTATTTTGATTGATACAGGAGCCACTAAAAAAATTGTTTCTCCTAAAATTTTAAATAAGTTTCCTAGAAAAGCTGGATACATGTCTAAACCTTGGTCAGTAGAATATGCTAACCAATCTAAGGCTTAGGTAGATCAATGTTTGTTTGAAGCCAAAATTGACCTCCCTAGTTTCTCAATTGAAGTAAACCTGTATGTAGCTCCCCTAGGTTCCTATGATGTAATCCTAGGAATGATTTGGTTATGGAAGCATAGAGCTAAGGTTGACTATTTTTCAAAAATAGTTGAATGTTTAGATGATTTGGGAAATCAAACCCAATTCCAAGGGATTCAAAGAGAAGTTAGTTAAAATCAGACCTATCTCTGCCAAGCAATTGAAAAGGGTTAGACGGAAAGGTTGTCAGTTGTTTGCAGTCAAAATGGAACAAGTGGAGGAAGGGATAGAAAACTCTAGTTCATCTTTTGAAGAAAAGTATCCTTTTCTTCGGGAATTTTAGGATGTGTTTCCAAAAGAACTTCTAGGACTACCTCCCAAAAGGGTTTTTGATTTTACAATTGATATTAAACCAGGATCTGAGCCTATATCAAAAGCACCCTACCGTATGACAACTACGGAGTTAATGGAGTTAAAAGCCCAATTACAAGAATTGTTGGCAAAAGGTTTGATCAGATCCAATGTTTCACCTTAGGGTGCCCCAATTATATTTGTTAAGAAGAAGGATGGAACCCTTCGATTGTGTATATATTATCAGATGCTTAATAAAGCAACAGTAAAGAACAAATATCATTTTCCACATATTGATGATCTTTTTGATCAGATGCGTGAAGCTGCTGTATTTTTAAAGATTGATTTACGATCAGGATATCATCAGTTAAGACTCAAGGATGAGGGTATTCATAAGACAACTTTTAGAACCAGATATGGGCACTATGAGTTCACGGTGTTGCCATTTGGTTTGACAAATGCACCTACTGCATTCATCAATCTCATGAACAGTATATTTAGAGATTGTTTAGACAAGTTTGTTTTAGTCTTTCTAGATGATATACTCATTTATTCTAAGAATGAAGAAGAACATCAACGACACTTCCAAATAGTTCTGTAACGATTAAGAGAACATAAGTTATATGGAAAACTATCAAAGTGTACATTCTTTTAGAAGGAGATTCAATATCTAGGTCATATTATTTCTACTGATGGAATATCTATTGATCCTGCAAAAATCATAGCTATTCTGGATTGGCCTGTACCAACAAATGTGCATGAGGTGCGTAGTTTCATAGGCCTAGCTGGATATTATAGGAAGTTTGTTTTAAATTTCTCCAGTATTGCTAGTCCAATCACTTCCCTGCAAAGGAAAGGATAGAGATTTGAATGGACAGACAAATGTCAGGATGCATTTGATCTCTTAAAAGAAAAGTTAACTACAGCTCCAATTTTGAAAGTCCTTGATCCCGAAGGATAATTTGAGGTAATTACAAATGCCTCAGGAGAAGGATTAGGAGGAGTGCTTATGCAAGATGGAGAAGTGATAGAATATGAATCAAGAAAATTGAAATCCTATGAGAAGAATTATGCAACGTATGATCTAGAATTGGCAACAGTAACTCATGCTTTGTAGATGTGGAGACACTATTTGTTGGGGAAGACTTTTGTACCTAAGTCAGACCATCAAAGTCTTAAATATATTTTTTCTCAACCACATCTGAATGCTCGACAAAGGAGATGGTTAGAATTGATATCTGACTATGATTTTGAAATAAGCTACATCAAAGGAAAATGGAATAGAGTAGTCGATGCTTTGAGTCGTAGAAGACATATAGCTTCTATTGTTTCTATTCGTGGAAATTTCAAGGATTTGGTGTTACCAAATTTGTCTGGTGATGAGTATTGTTGGGTAGAATTTTACAAAGATCAAACAAAAAAAGAGATTAGATTCAACCCAAACTTAAGAAATCAAACCTAAAATGAAATAAATACATGCAAATTAAATGATATCACCTGGGTTGGATGATTTCTTGTTTGATTGCTTCATGTTTGCAGCATAACAGTGATAGGATGACGGGATTAAGATTGATAGAGGAAAATAGGTAGATGATGCTGGATGATGAGGATAAAATTCGGCAGAGTAATGACACTTAGAAGATTCATCCATGCCAAATGGCTTGGAAATTGGTCAATTTATAGATTTTTTGAGAAAATGGAAGGATAAACCTTCCAATTTGCAAGTGATAATTGAATTGGAAAGTTGCATTGTACAACTTGGGAAAAGAAAAGGAAAGTGGATGAGTGATTAGAGAGATGAATTAGAAAGTGGTTGAGTCATCTCAAGAGATAAATAGAAAGTGAGAAAAATGAGTGGAGTGATGAGCGGAGAAGAAATTGGAAGGTGGGCCAAGTTAACTCGAGAGGATTTGGGAGATGAAAATGTTAAGTGGAAGAGATGAGTTGAGTCATCTCAAAAGATAGATATGGAAGGTAGGTAAATAATTTAAATAATTTAATATTATTTAAATTATGAGGAATATAAGGATAAAATGATAAATAAAAATTAAAAAAAAGATTTATTTTATTTTATTTAAGACGAAAGGGATTAAATAAATAAATTAAATTTATTTATTTAATAATGGTAAAGAGATGGGATTAATTTAAATAAATGTTATATTTATTTAATTTAATAGAGGAAAATGGTAGATTAGGTAATGATATGGGTTGATTAGGGCAAAAATGCTATCAAATGCCTAAGTGATGCAACATTGCAACAAGTGGACAATTTTGGGTGTCTAAATTTTGCCCCTATTTCAGATGATGTTCGAGATGATGAGATCTATGTTGTGCAACATCATTTCAAATAAGCTAAGGTATAGATAGAAGAAAAAGATAGGATGACGATGGAATGATAGGATGAGGACGGGATGATGATGCCCCCTCGAGAGGATAGGCGAGTTGGACAAACACAGGTAGGCTCTTGAAATTAAATGGATTGGCCAAGGAAGAAAGATGGGGAAATGGATGGAAGAAAAGGAAGGATGTGTTATGCTGTAATGAAAGTGAACAATCATATGTTTGATATAGAACAAGATGTTATGCACTAGGGTATAAGGACCAAGGTGATGATGTGTCTCATGCCCCAACATAATACAACCTTGTCTAGATACAAGATATGAATATTAGTTGGGAAGATACAGATGCAAATGCAAGACAAAAAGATAACACACACAAGCAAGCATGCACAAACGATACAAAAACAAACAAGGTATTGCCCCTGTCAAGCTATAAATCGACGATTAATTTTTGATTGATTGATGACGATGATAGTGTTGTCATGATGGGGAACAGTATATCCCTAGATCAACACAAGGATGATGATGATTGGGTTTACGACAAGATTAGGATCAAGACCATTGATTGCGATTGGATAATTTGACAAGCTTGATTAACTTGATTGGTATGGATAAAGGATTGATTTGCATTTGAGTTATTGTTTGGATGATTGGAAGAAGAGATAGAAGAATTGATTGATGAAGATTGATTGGAAGAAATGATTTGAAAGATTGATTGGAAGGATTGTTTGGAATTGTCTTGTGCCTAAATCTGGGCACTTCCTTCGTACTCCAGACTACCTACATACCCTGTATCCATGGGATCAAGACACTTAATGATAGAGATGAGATGTAGTTCTGACCTTGTTTTAGTGATGGTGATGATGATTGATTTGATTTTTGTTGATTGAATTTGATTGATTTGCTTTGATGATTGACCTTGATAATTGTTTAGATTTTTGTTGGATTTTATGATTTTTTTGTATTTGGGGAATATTTTTTTTTTTGTATTTTGAAATGTTTTGATTTTTTTGTATTTTTTGGGAATATTTAATTTTTATGTATTTTTTTTAAGGACATTTTATGATTTTTTGGATTTTTTCAGGGCTTTTTACGATTTTTTTGGATTTTTTCAGGACGTTTTATGACTTTTTTTGGATTTTTTAGGACATTTTATAAATTTTTTGGGATTTTTGATATGTTTTGGGATATCAATGGATTTACAATTTGTACAGCCTTTATACAAAATGCCAATGACAAGGGAGAAAACCAAGTCTAGGTGCAAGGATGATGGAGGTAGGATTAGAGGGATGAAAGGACAAGCGATAGTGGAAAGCTTATGATAAATAGATAGGTAAAAGGATAGGCTAGAATGGATGGGATGGATGACTTGAGATAAATGGAGGGATAAGGGGATAGGCGACATCAGATGTATGCATAAGAGAGCTAGGATGTGATCTCAAAGGCTATGTCACATAGGAAACAACATGCCCCATTCTAGATAGTATGCTTGGGATTTTTCATGACAAGGCTCAGGATGGTAGGATAGTGATAGGATTAGGCTGATGACAATGGGATTATGATAGGATCAGTTTTGTAAGGGTGAGGTATATCAAGAGATAACCAAAGCATGTTTCAACATTATGCCCCCAATCTTTTATCAAGATCAAAAGAGGAAAGGTGGATGAATGAACTCAATAGGATAGGTATGTATGTGTGGATGGATAAGGATGGTAAGATAGGACATGGTAAGACAAATTGAAAATAATATGGTGGATGAGACAAGGTGCCCCCAAGCGTAGGTGACATAGAAGATCGAGCTTACGCATGATGCCTGTTTGCTAGGTTTTCATCATGGTACTTATCCAGGGCGTCTATTTGCTAGGTTTTTACCGTTGGATGAAGGGATTTATCTTTACTTTTTTTTCATTCTTTTTTTTTTGTTTTGTTCATTTTTTTTGTTGACTTTTTTGACTGGGATAGGTGGATATGGACGAAAGGGACTCAAGTGCCTAGCTCCATGAAAGGTGATAGTCCTGCTAGATGGATGTTGTCACATGGACCGTGCCAAGTGCGCTCATAGATGTTGGTAGGGTGATGACATGAAAGATAGATTAGGTAGATGGTGGATTGTGAAAGGTGTGATAGTGGATTATGATGTGGATTATGGATGGAAAGATAGGAGGTTATGATGTGGATTATTGATGACTTATGGATGGAAGGTTTATGTAAAATCATGGACCATAGGGAAGTGATGAGGAAGATATGTAGGATAGTGAATGAAGGATGGGGAGACGAGGGTATGTGGAAGTGTTGCGGGATGGAAAGGAATCATGACCAATGGTTGCACACACCATGATAAACATTGAATCTTTTGGTTGGATGGTGGCATAGGAAGCAATGGGGATGTTTGCTGAGGAGATGGATGACATAAGCATTTGGGGACCCACATGGGCTTAGTGTTTTTATGATTTTTTCTTTTCATGTGGGATGGAGGATTTTGCTACTTTTGGATGGAATGGATGGAAGGAGATGGTTGGGATTTTTGAGAGGTGGATGCCTCATTGGACTTGCTAGCTTGTTGCTTAGGGACCCATACCATTTTAGTTTTTGACTTTGTTTGTGAAGGTATGGGTTGGGATATATGCAGCTTTTGAGATGGATTTGAAGTAATTGCTTGTTGCTTGGGAATCCACACCTCTTTCATTTTTGCTTTGAGATGTGTGGGTGTATGCAACTTTGGGGATGGATCTTGCTTTGATTCTTTGCATTTGTGCCCTAAGGAATTAGGATTTATAGGATTTTTGGCTTTATGGGTATAGGCATCCAAATTTTTGCTTTTGAATCCCATGGGGTGGATGGAAGTGGGGTTAGTGAAAGCTCCTTGTTTAGACAATGTGAGCATTTGTTGGTCATGATTGGGATTTTTAGAGGATTTATGGATGGGTGGATAAGGTGTTGGAAGTAGCAGAGGTAAATTTGATAGAGGGATGTTAGGAGTTGGAAGACGTGGAGGCAAAGTGGATGGTGGGAGGTGTATGGTCACATGCTTTAGCGATTTGTAGGATGAGGGAAGCGAAATGGTGACATATGATTTAGCTGTATGATGAAATGTGCGATGGAAAGTGGTGGACTTAGGGTGTGTTGAGGAAGTACCAATATCATTAGATTGTTGACCTTGAGGTGTGTATCCAAGGCCATGTGAATGTGAAGGGACATTGACACTGATTGGCTCCAAAATACCTTGTTCAAGAGGGCCTAAACCCTTACCTTGATAGTTCATGTTTTGGAGGATGCAATCGACTATGGGACTAGGTGTAGGTGGAACACTAGACATGAGTTTGTTATTGGATGGAGAAGGTGAAGTGGATAAAGGTTGTTGGTGTTCTAAGGAGGAACACTCATGGATAAAGGTGGATAGACTAATAGGATATGATGGTGGAGTTCCAGGGTCAATAGTAGGTGATGGACGATCAATAAGATCTTGCTCATGTTCATTATGATCCAAGGTACTTGTTTGATCTTCTATTCTTATGTGTTCTTGGGAGGCACATGTCTCATTACGAGAAGTGGAAGTTGTCTCATTAGGGTTAAATGGAGGATGGATATGAGCAATTTGGATATCTTGCTCATGGAGGGGTATGGAAATAGGGATAGGCAGAGTGATAACCTCTTGACAATGAATTGCATAAAGTTTGGCTAAGAGGCTCATTGTGGTTTCCATGATCATATATAGAATCTTGATCACAAAGGTGAGCATAAAAAAGATTAATTTGGCTATGAATGGGATACATTTGCTCATGAATAGGGTTATGATTATAAGTAATATATTGATCAAAGGCAATATATAGGTCATGGATGAATTGGACTTAGGGATGCTTTAATCTTGATTTGGAGGAAGGCTTGGTGTTTCCACATGCGTTGGATTATACTCTTGACATAGCTCATGGATTACTTGGATTGGAGGGAATGACTCTTGGATAGGATTTTGCTCAATAACATGAGGGTATGATGGATCTTGATGTGGAGTCATGGGAGAAGTCTTCTCAATAAGCTCAATGATTTTAAGACCACATGATGAGGTTGCAAGAATAAGCAAGGTATTGGGAGATTCTTTGATAGGCTCATGAATGGGTTCTTGACATGGCAATGATTTATTCCTCACTAATAGCTAATGGATCACATCCTCTGAAAGTGTATGGGTGGATGGATAATAGAGGGGATGAACGATAATGGTAATGGAGTGATAGGATTAGGAGTAGGATTAGGTAGAAGGCTAATTGGATTAGGGCTTGTGAGATGGATAGTGGGATTAGATGGACTAGGACTTGGGCTAGATGGAAGGATAAGGGGATTAGATGGATTGGTTTTATCTAACCCAATCTTACCACAATCTTTTAGGTTCTTGATCAATCTTTTAAATTGTGTACAAGTGGATATGGGATGGCCCTTACACCTATGGTATGCACAATATTCATCATCTTTATACCAATGGGGTTTAAAGTGGATTTCTTCAAAGGGTGTTATCGGTGGCAGCTCAATCAAATTTGCTTGGACCAATTGTTGTAGGGTCATGTCTAAGGGATCCTTTAGTAGAGGGCTTGATGGATTAGAAGGTTGACATGAAGGTGTTGGGAGAGGACTAGTTGACTCATATGTTGGGATGTGATCGGATGGTGATGGAGGATGTTCATAGGATGTTTGCTCTAGGTTGGTGTCTCCCTCGCCAAAGGTCATTAAGTCTTACTACAAAGGTGAGCTTAGGGATGCTTGATTTATATACAAAGAGCCACTCAGATTTGCATGTACATGTTGTGGCGGCCACTGATAGTATTGTGAATGTGTTTGATGAAGAGATGAAATGGTAGGATGTGTAGGTGAAAGATCTTGGGATATGGGTTGTTGTGGATAATGGTAGATGTTGGAAGAAGTAGGGTATGATGATGTGGCATTGTTGTAGGAAGATGTGAGGTAAGGTGATGTGACATTGTTATGGGAAGCTGTAGGATAAGGTGATGTGGAAGTGATTTGAAATGTAGATGGATTAGGTTGATAAGAAATAAGATAAGGTGATGTGGAATTGCTATGATATGTGGACGGATTAGATTGGTATGAAATGGAAGGGGATGCCACATAGGAATGAAGTGGAATTGGTTGGTGGTGATTAGATAAGGAATGATGATATATTTGTTGGGTTTGACATGTGTCTAGGAGGTGTTGGGCCTGTGCTATAAGATGTTGCATGTGAGGTGATTGGCCTTCTTGAAGTTGAAGTTGTTGAATTAAAAAATGGACCCTCTGAATCATTTGTTTGCTTAGGGGTTTCAGTGCTTGGTGAAGGATGTGAATGATCTCTTGCGCTATGTTCTCTAAGGTTGGCATGGTGTAGGATGATGTGGGTTGGACTTATGTGACAAAGTTGACACTATTGGATTGATTAGTTTTTTGACTGATTGATTAGATTGGCTTGGTTGATTAATTGGATTGGTTTGATTAGTTGGTTGATTGGATAAGATTATCTCCCAAGAGATAGACTTATGAACTCAATGGTAGACAAGGTTGGTTGATAATGCTAATATGATCAAATGCTAGATAAGGACCAAAGCCAAAGAACAAGGTTGATTGATTGGATCGATGTTGGATAACTGATGTAGAGTCTCAAAAGGATGTAGGGATCAAGAAGTCCAATGATATGATATGGTCAAACTGGATGGGATGGTGTAAAATGGTGTGGTTAGATGACTTGGGTTGATTGGGATGATGGTTGATTGGATGACTAGGATGATCGGATGACAAGGATGATCTGGTTTGAAAGGATTGGATGAAATGTAATGATTGGGAAATGTGTTATGACAAGTAGGACTGAGGATGAGGTGGCAATATCAAACATAAAATCTCACATACACATGCATGCACACCAAGTACAATGATCAATGTGTACACCCTAGGCTAGGCAAGGAAAGTATTTGTTGATCCCTTAGCCATGCCTATTCAATGCAGATAGCTTTAGGATCTTGGTAGCACCGGCTCCCCTCCATGACACTCACTTCTCACGCATACCAAGATCTAGGTTTCCCAAGGCTCGTCCCCCCACCGAACCTTAAGATTGTCCCTGCTATCTCTGCTAAGAACCATGTGAATCGGGGAAGCTTCAAAGGTCTGACCTTCTGCGTCAACAAATAGAGGTTTTTTGGCCACTAAGACATGGTTTTTAGTTAGGGTTTTTGTTCGGGTGGCTATACGTGTGGCAGCGCTACTCTCCGTTATGGAGTCTCCCAGCCCAAAGAGGTTATGCTCTATGGGGTTTTGGGGGAGGTTGGCTGTCGGTATAGTGGAACAACACCCATCATTTGTGACTTTCATCACAAACGCATTATTTATCAAGCGGATTGGAATGGCCTGGCTTTGACCTGTTTCTGCCCGGGTCGTACCCTTCTCACAATGGGAAGGCAGGCCCACATAAAAGTTAGCAACACGTTCTCTTACACCCCAGATCTGTTGGTTAGGTAGACGGAGAGGATACTTGTATTGCTACCTTGGGTAACAATCAGACTCAGACAGAAAAACAAATAAAATGAAAAGTAGGTACGATGAAGACAAGGTTCATTTTAGAGCACCAAATTGAAGTGTGCCTACTTTAGTGATAAAAAGATTGTTCTTTGACCGCTCGAACCTGCAGAAGATAGATCAGTAGTTTGTTTTCTCCATTCTTGGACATACATTTAAGTCAAGCTGCAGCAAGAAATGATTAGTTTTCCAAAAAAAACCCTAAGCCTATGAAGCAAAAACTAGATGCATATAAGAATAACCAGAGGCAACTTTCTATAATTCAAATGCGGATATGATCTTACCATATGTGACTACCTGCCATTCAAATGCGAGCTGTGATCATGCAAATGTGATTTACTGTTGTTCAGATGTGACTTTCTATTGATCAAATACACTTTTCACCTACAAAAATAGAAAAGACCCTAATGCAACCAAATGCGACTAGATGCAACCAAAGGTGATTTGTTTTTGACCATATGCGACTTGGAAAACCAAAGGCAATTTAATTTTGACCATATGTGCATGGAAAATCCAAAGGTGACTTATTTTTTACCATATGCGACTAGAAAAACTAAAGGCAATTTATTTTTGACCATATGCGCATGGAAAAACCAAAGGCGAGTTATTTTTGACCATATGCACATGGAAAAAACAAGGCAATTTTTTGTAGATCCGAACGCTATTTTCTTCGCTAGATACACGTTTTTTCATGAAAAATAGGCAAATTTATACTCAATTTTCATGGAAATGGCCCCCTGGATGCAATGGTGAGGTTGGTTTGAGCCTAGGAGGCCATCTTTGATAAAAAATACAAAACTTGCAATATGAGGGTTAGAAAACATGCAATTTTTAAAACAAAAACCTGCAAAACAAGTGATTCAATCCCATTGGGCATGCCATTTTATGTATGTAGGAAAATTCACATCATTTGCAAATTCAAACAACGAAACCTACAAACCTTCAAGAAATCTAATATAAGTGATCAAAAAGACATGCAAATTAAACACAAACCACCTAGATGATGTGATTCCTTGGTTTTCATTATTGATTGCTCATGTTCTGCAACTATAACGATTGATAGAGACTTGATAGGATGGAGATTGATAGAGGAAAATAGATTGGTGATGGATGAGGAGGAAATTTGTGTTGCAAGTATGGGCCTAACAGGTGTTGTCATTGATGTCAAAATACTCAGGTTGCATTAATGAAAAGGATTGGATGAGCTGTGTGCTGAGGATATTGAGAAAATTAGTCTCAATTAGGAACAGTGAAGAACAATGATGACAAGAAGGTAAAAGTCCCAAATAGGTGGAGGATCAGAGTATGCGGTTTAAAGGGTTTGTAGATATAAGTCTTGAGATGCTCCAGTCAAGTTTTCAAAGGTCCACATGAAGATCTGAAGAAGTTATGGTCACTCCAATAGAACCGGTTCCGGTAGGTGTTGAGAAGTGACAAAGTGACACAGATAGGTCCGGTGAGATCCGAAAATGCATTTTCCCATTTTGTGGATTTGAGGAGGTGTTTAAGATGTCCTTGTAAAGTGTCAAGTAGATTGGTTCATGGTTTGAAGGTTCGGAAGAACCTATTCCTTTGTGACAGTAATGATAGACTATGTTCTTGAGGTTTCGGATGAAGGAGAGAAGAATTCCAGAAAGCAAATGAAGTGCGGATGTTCTTGGTGACTCAGGAAAGGTTATGGTGATATTTGGATCATGTCTAGCTCATGTTAGCAGTCCACATTGAAGTTAGAGTTTGGTTTTGATGGATAACCACCGGATGTTGGTGTTCTTCCTGAGACTGGCCGACTGGATGTATTACACGTCTTCCGGATGATCTATAAGTGTTTGCCGACTTAGATGAGTGTTCCTAAGTCGATGCCTTGTATAAATAAAGGATTGTGAAGTCATTCCAAAGGGAGTCTTGTGGAGATGAGAGTGTGGTAGCGAAGAAGGGAGCGAAAGGCAGAGCAGAAGTTTTTGGGCTTTAATGGAACTGATTCAAGCATGGTGAAGATGCTATTCTCCAGTTCATGTATGTGATACTTACTTCTTTGTAGAGAGTGTGTCTCTTGTAGGCAATGAGCCTCTTGTGAGCAGTGTGCTCGGGCAGTGAGCCCTAATTGGCAAGTGCCATTTTGTTCTTTCTATTCTTCTAAAAGAGAATACAATCTTGGGTTAATCACCCCGTGGTTTTTCCCTTAACCAGGTTTTCCACATCAAAATCTTGGTATCTTATGTGTTGATGAGTTTCTACTTTTGATTTGAATGCATTATGTTTCATGTTTAATATACTCCTAATCACCAAGAAGTTTTAAGTGTACAAATTGGAGAAAGTTTTGCACAACTGATTCACCCCCCTCTCAGTTGTGTGCCCTAAGTCTAACAATTGGTATCAGAGCCAAGTTCCTCCAAAAAGAGCTTAACTGCTTGAGGAGATCTAGGATGTCGTCTTATAAGAAGGATAGTCCGAAGTTTGATGGAAACAACTTTGCTCTTTGGAAAGGTCGCATGAAATGTCACTTGCAGTGTATGGGAATGGCTTACTGGTCCATGGTTACAAAAGCATATGTTCCTCCACAAGGTGGTTTGACAACCCTAAATGAACTCACAGATGCTGAAAATAATCTATGAACCAAAGAGGCTCTTGTAAGCGCATTATCTGACTTAGAGCTCTCAAATGTTATTGACCTACCAACTGCCTTTGAGATTTGGAGTAAACTGGAACTTTTGCATGAAGGAGACCAGTATGTTAAATGTGCAAGGTTACAGAGTCTAAAAGGGAAATTTGGAAAACTAAAAATGAGAGATGATGAAAATATTACTACCTTTATGCCAAGAGTGAATGAGCTGGTTTGTGGAATTAGAAATGCAGGTGGAATCCTAAGTGAAGAAGAGATCATTGGCAAAGTTCTCAGATCCCTTCCTGTCTCTTATAAAATCAAGGCTTTTGCAATCAAAGAATTCAGAGCTCACACAACAGTCACAAGAGATCAATTGGTTGGTAAGTTGGCTGTTTTTGAAATGACTGAGTTTGGAGATGATCCCCCAAAGACTGAATCTGCATTCAAAGCCAATGTCTCTGTAAAAGGTAAACAAAGGTTTGATCCGGGAGAAAATTCATCAAGGAAACTGCCATGGTATGAAAAAGCAAGAAAAGACCTAGAAGAAGAAGAAGTAGAAACTGCTCAACTTGAAGCCCTTATTGCAAAGAGATTGCCAAGAGGATCCAGTAAGTATGAAGGAAAATTGCCCTTTAAATGCTTTAACTGCAATAAAATTGGTCATTTTGCCTCAAAGTGTCCAGATAGATTTTCAAGGCCAAATCCCAATAGATCAAGGTTCCAAAAGAATTGCTACTATGTTCATGAAGAAGATGACAATGAAGGAGTAACAGATGATGAGTCAGAGATATGAAACAAATCTAGAAATGAATGGGTGTTTATTGCCATCAAGGAAGAAGAACCTATATTTTCTGAATTTGTCAATCTTAAAATATTAGAAAGAGCTCTGGCTGCCCAAGTTGAAGAAAAGAATGATTGGGTCATTGACAGTGGATGCTCTCACCATATGATAGGTGACAAAAATAAGTTTGTAGACTTGGAAAGGTATGAAGGAGGAATGGTAAAGTTTGGTGATAATTCTGTTGGCAGAATCAGAGGTAGAGGGACTATTTCTTTTGATGGTAGAAACAAAATAGGTAATGTACTGTATGTTGAAAGATTGAAGCACAATCTTCTCAGTGTTGGACAGTTGGTGGACAAAGGCTATGATCTCTAGTTCAAGGATGGAAAATGCAAGATCTTTGAAAGCTCTGGAATAGAGATTGCATCCAGTACTCAAACTAAAGGTAGTATCTTCCACTTGGTTGGTACTGGTAAAAGTTGCTTATTTGTTCAAGTTGATCAGAGTTGGTTATGGCATAGGAGGATGTGTCATGTAAATTTTGATAATATCATCAAGATAAGCAATACTCAGGCTGTAAGAGATCTTCTTAAATTAGTAAAACCTGTAAGGAAAGCACAGGTGCGGAAAACAGCTTCCCTAATTTAATTCTCAGGGGACAGTGTAGACAGGTCACTTTTTAAACTAAATAACTCAGATAAGTACATGAGAAAAACCAAAAATAGACAATATTCAGAACACAGACACACAGTATTACGTGGGAAAACCCTTACGGGTAAAAAAACCCACCACCACATAATAACCCTCTTTATTTCAGTAAACGAAAATTACAAATAAAGAAATCTGCTGAACTGTTCTTCTGTTCAATTCTTTCCTATGTACTAGATCGTTTATTTCATCTACACATTCTGCAAGAAATAAACTGTACAAAAGAATTTCATCATCGCTTCTCACTAATGCCAAAAGATCAGTTTTAACTTTAGTCTGCAAGAGCATCGGTTACCCAACTGTCGCCCTAACTGAATGTATCAACTTCTTCCAGCAACGTTACATGTGTAATAGTCGTAACTGCTCATATTTCAGCGAGACGTTTAGTCCCACATGTAGCATGTTGCCTAAGTCACTGCAATTTATAACTGTCAACGAACCAAAGAGTATCGTCGGCAATTTTGTTGCCGACGATACCAAGCCTTCAAGTCCATTGGCATAACAAACCCCATCAGCCATCAGACTCCATCTCCCACCGATAAGCAGAGTCTCCCCGATCACCAAGGTTACCATCGGAATGACTTTCACCATCGGCAAAAGATTCAGCTCTCGCTCCGACAGTGCTTCGTCTCACCGATACCAACAAAGGAACCTCCATCGGGATGACCACAGTGCATCGACCCAAAACCTTTAGGCTATGCCGACAGATATCCTCTCGCCAATGTCTAAAGCACCATCGGTATGGCAACAACTATCGACATAGAACACAAAGGTCTCACCGAGCCCCAGACTTCTGCCGATAGACATAAGTCATTAGTGAGCGCTTCACTTTCTACACTGATAGTTCAATGTCTCTGTGTTACTGTTGACATTGAACCTTGAACCCGTTGAACCCTTGACAGGTTCAACGAACCCTTGAACCATTGAACCTGATGTCGACGTTGAACCTTGGAACTCAATGAACCCTTGAACCATTGAACCTAATGAACTCATGAAAGGCTCAAAGAAGAACAACGATTAAACATCGATGGACGGTTCAATGAACCCTTGAACCATTGAACCTAATGGACTCAAGAAAGGCTCAACGAAGAACAACGATTAAACATGAGGTTCAAGCAGTAATTTGAGACACAAGTTCTCTTCAATCTCCCACTTGTCGAAGAGATTACTGCTACCTCTTAGTCCTCATTCAATTATTGAGAACTATGGGCCCGAAGACCCATTTCATCTGAACACCATTTGAACTTGGCCGTGCTCACTGGTTTAGTTAAGGCATCAGCAACATTTTCCAAAGTGTCAACCTTTTCTAGCTTCACCTTCCTGTCTTCCACCATATCACGAACAAAGTGATATTGGACATTAATATGTTTTGTCCTAGCATGAAATGTAGGATTCTTTGCCAAACATATGGCACTTTGACTGTCATAGTGAATTTGTATTTTCCCTGCATTAAAACCAACATCAGAAAACAACCTCTTCAACCAAACGGCTTCTTGGCATGCATGAGTAGCTACCATGTACTTTGCCTCCATTGTGGACAAAGTGACTACAGCCTGTCGTTTGCTCATCCAACTGATAGCACCACCATGTAACATGAACACGTATCCACTAGTGGATCTCCTACTGTTAATGTCCCCTGCCCAATCAGAATCCACATATCCCTGAATGCTGATAAATCTCTTAGACCCTTCTGAGTTTCCATGATAGCAAATAGCATAGTCAGAAGTTCCCTTCAAATACCTCATAACTCTTTTCACAGCATCCTAATGTGATCTGCCTGGATTCGCCATAAACCGGCTCAAAACTCCCATTGCTTGGGCAATGTCTAGTCTGGTACAGACCATTGCATACATTAAACTGCCAACAGTACTTGCATAAGTTACTCTCTTCATGTCATCAATTTCATTTGAAGATTCTAGACAATCTTCAATAGATAATTTCGTTCCCTGCAAAACTGGAACAACTAACTATTTAGAATCAGACATATGAAACTTATCAAGAACATTGGTAATATACTTCCTCTGGCTGAGCCAAATTTTTCTCTTAGATCTATCCCTTTTGATCTCCATTCCCAGAATGTACTTTGCTGCCCCCAGATTTTTCATTTCGAATTTCAAGGACAATTGAGATTTTAATTCTGAGATCATCCCCTTACCATTGCCAATGAACAACATGTCATCCACATATAGTGCAATTATAAGAATCCGATCACCTTCAGTTTTATAATAGACACAATGATCAGATTTAGATCTCACATACCCCAAGGATAAAACATACGTATCAAACTTTTGATACCACATTCTGGGAGACTATTTCAAACCATAAAGAGGCTTCTTAAGTTTACATACTAGATGTTCTTTACCTTTTTCCACAAAATGCTCTGGCTGGGACATATAAATTTCTTCTTCAAGGTCTCCATGAAGAAACGCTATTGTCACATCCATCTGCACAATTTCAAAATCATATGCTGCTGCAAGTGATAACAGAAATCTAATGGATGTCAACTTAGCTACAGAAGAAAAGATTTCTCGATAATCAATACCTTCCTTTTGGGAATACCCCTTAGCAACCAGTCTTGCCTTGTACTTATCAATACTACCATCTAGACCATATTTCTTCTTAAATACCCACTTACAGCCTACAGGTTTTCTTCCTTTAGGCAAGGGCACCAGATCCCAGGTTCCATTCTTCTCCAATGATGTCATTTCACTATCCATGGCTTCCAACCAAGAATCTGAATCAGGTAAACTAATAGCTTCTTTCATAGTCCTAGATTCATCAGTATCAGTAAGTAAAGCATAGGCACAAGTTGAATCAAGTACTAAAAATCCATACCTATTTGGTTGTCTTCTTTCACGTGTAGATCTCCTCAAAGGTTGAGGTGCAGGGTCAAGTTCTTGCTCTGGATCAGAATCTTCGGAGGTACTTGAACTCTCATCTGAACCATCTATACTTGGTGCTTGTTGTTCCTCTTTTATAGGGGTCAGAGGAATATTCACAACACTCTTTTCTTTCTTTTCTTTTGTCTTTTCTGACTGAGGATCAATAACCAATGGTTTCAGCTCTCTGAAAATTACATTCCTGTTGTAGATTACCTTTTCAGTTTCAAGATTCCAAAGCTTGTACCCTTTAATACCGACTCCATAGCCAACAAAGATACATTTAACTGCCTTGTTATCCAACTTAGATCTTTTAACTTTAGGAATATGAGCATATGCCTCATAGCCAAAGACTCGAATATGTCTTAGAGAGGGCTTCTTACCAGACCATGTTTCCATAGGTGTCTTATCGACCAATGCTGAAGTGGGAGAACGATTCAGCAAGTAACAAGCTATAGCAACTACCTCAGCCCAGAACTTCTGTTCAAGACCAACATAACTCAACATACTTCTTGCTTTCTCCATCAACGATCGATTTAACCTTTCAGCAACTCCATTCTGTTGTGGAGTATAAGGTGTGGTTTTATGCCTTTTAATTCCATGGTCTACACAATACTTATCAAAATCCGCATTGCAATATTCACCACCGTTATCTGTTCTCAAGCATTTTAGTTTTCTACTAGTCTGATTTTCCACAAGAGTTTTAAATTCTTTAAATCGACTGAACACTTCTGATTTATTTTTCAAAAAATATACAAATGCCCTTCTCGAATAATCATCAATAAACGATACGTAGTATCTTGACTTAGATAAAGAAGGAACATCAACTGGACCAAAAACATTAGAATGCACATAGTCCAGAACACCAGAAGATTTATGAGAACTAGAGTAAAATGAAACACGGTTTTGCTTTCCATATATACAATGTTCACAGAAATCGAACTCCTGATTACAATCAATCAGCCCATCTACCAGGTTTTTATTTTTCAAGGTTTTTAAACCTTTTTCACCTATGTGACCAAGTCTATGATGCGAGAGCATTGTTTTCTTTGCAGGAAGTTTAACTTCCATAGAATTTGCATCATGTGTTACAATAGTAGCTTTTCCAGATTTTACAGAGACACTATTATAGCACACTGGTTTAGCATCTAACCTATACAGAGTTCCAATGCGTTCACCCTTTGCTAGAACAATAGAACCTCTAGTCATCTTACAGCCACCATTCACAAAAGTAACTTGCACTCCAACATCATTAAGCTTACTAACAGAAAGTAAATTTCAAGCCAGACTTGGTATATGAAGAACTCCATTCATTCCCTTTATTCTGCCATCTGGGAACTGGATTCTGACTCGACCTCAGCCAACAATTTCTAGCATTGAATCACTAGCCAGGAACACCTTGCCACTAGCATAGGGTTCATACTTAGTGAACCACTCTCTATGAGATCTCATATGAAAAGATGCTCCTGAATCAATCAACCAAACATCTTCAGAAGAAGGTGTTGCCAAAGCAGCAATGAAAGCATCAGCATCACTGTGTGAAGACTCAGAGTCAGAGAAGTTCTTCTTCTTCTTTTTCTCCTCTTTGCAGTCTTTCTTGACATGACCTTTTTGCCCACAATTCCAACACTTCACCTTGGACTTCTTACCAGGAGATTTTGATTTCCCCTCTGATTTGGACTTAGACTTCTTGTCCTTCTTCTTTCTCTTTCCTTTGATCTACCACGAACTGACAGAGCCTCTTTGGCCATTCCAGAAGACTTCCTCCGCATCTCCTCAGACAACAAAGAGGCAACAACAATTTCCTGTGAAAACATAGTTGTTGTACTTCCAATAGCCATCACCAGATGATCCCACGAGTCAAGTAAGGAACATAACAGAAGCATACAATGATCCTCCTCTTCTATTTTTACACCTATAGATGTCAACTGAGCAACAATCGTATTGAATGCACTCAGATGTTCTACTACAGATGCACCTTCATCCATCTTCAGAGAATACAATTTCTTTCTGAGGAAAAGTTTATTTACCAAGGACTTGCCCTGATAAATATTATTCAACTTCTTCCACAAATCACTTGCAGACTTCTCCTCATGGATGTTCAATAGAACAGAGTCAGATAAACTCAATCTTATCAGTCCTTTGGCTTTTCTGCATATCAGATCCCAATCTTCTTGCTTCATGCCTGTAGGTTGAACTCCAGACACAGCAACCCAAAGATCTCTATAGACTAACATGTCTTCAACTTTAAGTTTCCACAACTCAAAGTTTGTGCCATTGAATTTCTCAATGTCTATTTTGTCTGATGTACTTTCCATCTCTATTTAATTTAAAAATAACTCTCTATAGAACTCCCACACAATAGAATTAACACAAAAAACCCAAACTACCGACAAGGATAACACAACGGGCCAGGCTCTGATACCACTTGTAAGGAAAGCACAGGTGTGGAAAACAGCTTCCCTAATGTTAATTCTCAGGGGAAAGTGTAGATAGGTCACTTTTTAAACTAAATAACTCAGATAAGTACACAAGAAAAACCAAAAATAGACAATATTCAGAACACAGACACACAGTGTTACGTGGGAAAACCCTTACGGGTAAAAAAACCCACCACCACAGAATAACCCTCTTTATTTCAGTAAACGAAAATTACAAATAAAAAAATCTACTCAATTGTTCTTCTGTTCAATTCTTTCCTATGTACTAGATCGTTTATTTCATCTACACATTCTGCAAGAAATAAACTGTACCAAAGAATTTCATCATCGCTTCTCACTAATGCCAAAAGATCAGTTTTAACTTCAGTCTGCAAGAGCATCGGTTACCCAACTGTCACCCTAATTGAATGTATCAACTTCTTCCAACAACGTTACATGTGTAACAGTCGTAACTGCTCACATTTCAGTGAGACGTTTAGTCCCACATGTAGCATGTTGTCAAAGTCACCGCGGTTTATAACCGTCAACGAACCAAAGAGTATTGTCGGCAATTTTGTTGCCGACGATACCAAGCCTTCAAGTCCATCGGCATAACAAACCCCATCGGCCATCAGACTCCATCTCCCACTGATAAGCAAAGTCTCCCCGATCACCAAGGTTACCATTGGAATGACTTTCACCATCGGCAAAAGATTCAGCTCTCACTCTGACAGTGCTTCGTCTCACCGATACCAACAAAGGAACCTCCATCGGGATGACCGCAGTGCATTGGCCCAAAACCTTTAGGCTAAGCTGACAGATATCCTCTCACCGATGTCTAAAGCACCATCGGTATGACAACAACTATCGGTGTAGAACACAAAGGTCTCACCGAGCCCTAGACTTCTGCCGATAGACATAAGTCATTGGTGAGCGCTTCACTTTCTACACTGATAGTTCAATGTCTCTGTGTTATTGTTGACATTGAACCTTGAACCCGTTGAACCCTTGACAGGTTCAACGAACCCTTGAACCCTTGACAGGTTCAACGAACCCTTGAACCATTGAACCCGATGTCCGACGTTGAACCTTGGAACTCAATGAACCCTTGAACCATTGAACCTAATGAACTCAAGAAAGGCTCAACGAAGAACAACGATTAAACATCGATGAATGGTTCAATGAACCCTTGAACCATTGAACCTAATGAACTCAAGAAAGGTTCAACGAAGAACAACGATTAAACATGAGGTTCAAGCAGTAATTTGAGACACAAGTTCTCTTCAAAACCTACCAACAACTTATGTAAAGAATGTCAGTTGGGTAAGCTAAGCAGAGTCTCATTCAAAAGTAAGGAACTTTCCTCTACCAGATTATTGGACTTAGTTCATACTGATCTTTGTGGTCCGGCAAGAATCAGGAGTCTACAAGGTGATAGATACTTCATGCTGCTAATAGATGACTTTTCCCGGATGATGTGGGCAACTTTTCTGAAAGAGAAATCAGAAGCTTTTGAGAAATTCAAAATATTTAAGGCTATGGTAGAGAATGAAACCAGATTAAAGTTGTAATGTCTGAGGTCTGATAGAGGTGGAGAATTCACATCCGGTGAGTTCATAGAGTTCTGTGAGAAACATGGAATAAAGAGACAGTTGTCCACTCCTAGGACTCCACAGTAGAATGGAGTAGTGGAAAGAAAGAACCGGACCATACAGGAAGCTTCTAGGACCATGATGATGGAAGCTAATGTTCCTCATATCTATTGGATAGAAGTTGTCAGCACTGCAGTCTATACTCTCAATCGAGTTCAAATCAGAAGCAATACCGGTAAGACCCCTTATGAACTCTGGTTTGGCATTACTCCTACTGTAAGATATTTCAGAGTCTTTGGTAGTAAATGTTACATTAAAAGAGATGAAGATCTAGGCAAGTTTGATGCTAGAAGTGATGAAGGAATATTCTTGGGTTACTCTACTCAAAGAAAAGCATACTGGTGTTATAACAAGAGACTAAGAAAGATGATAGAAAGTACAAATGTGAAGGTTGATGAGGGAATAGAGAAACCCTCAAGGTTTTATGAATATGATGAAGATGATCAGAATGTTGTTCTTGTTCAAGGAGTTCAATCCTCTTTTGAAAGCCAGATTCAAACTGATCCGGTAAATTAGGAAGAAGAGATAGGTCTGAATGAGCCTAATCAAGAAGCAGAAGTGTAAGAAACTCCTAAAGTTCCAAGGTATGTAAGACTGAACCACTCTGAAGATCAGATCATAGGTGACAAAAGCAAAGGTGTGCAAACTAGAAGGAAAATTGCTCAAAATTTAGATGAATATTGTCTGATTTCAAAGATTGAACCTATGACAATAAATGAAGCCTGCAATGATGAAAACTGGACCAAAGCAATGGAGGAAGAGTTGATGCAAATTGAGAAAAATCACACTTGGGATCTTGTTCCCAGACCTAGAAACAAGAATGTGATTGGAACCAAATGGGTCTTCCGGAACAAACTAAATGAAATTGGTGAAGTAATAAAAAATAAAGCCAGATTGGTCTGCAAGGGCTACTCTCAAATAGAAGGAATTGATTTTGAAGAAACTTTTGCTCTGGTGGCAAGAATTGAAGCAGTTAGATTATTTCTCGCATTTGCTACCTTCAAGGATTTTAAGGTATATCAGATGGATGTCAAGTCTGCCTTTCTAAATGGTGACTTGGAAGAAGAAGTGTATATAGAGCAACCAGATGGATTTCAATTTCTGATCATGGTGATATGGTCTACAAGTTGAAGAAGGCACTGTATGGATTGAAGCAAGCCCCAAGAGCTTGGTATGAAAGACTCGATAAACATCTTTTGAAGATTGGTTTCAACAAAGGTACTGCTAACAGTAATTTGTATTTTAAAATTGATCATGAAAACATTTTGATTGTTGAAGTGTTTGTGGATGATATCATTTTTGGAGGAAGAGATAGTATGTGTAAAACTTTTACAAATCAGATGAAAGTGAATTTGAGATGTCAATGCTTGGTGAAATGAATTTCTTCCTGGGTCTGCAAATTACTCAAACAAAGCAACGAATCTTCATTGCTCAGATCAAATATGTGAAAGAGTTGTTGAGGAAATTTGGGATGGAAGATTCAAAGCCAATGAATACTCCCATGGCAACTAGATGTAAGTTGAGCAAAGATGATGACTCTCCTAAGGTAGATCAGACAAAGTACAGATCAATGATTGGAGGATTGTTGTATCTCACTCAAACTAGACCAGATATAATGCAGGTTGTAGGTCTTGTTTCTAGATTCCAGGCTGATCCCAGAGAATCTCATGTCATGGAAATCAAAAGGATTTTTAGGTATCTAAAAGGAACAGTTGAGTATGGTTTGTGGTATCCTAGAGATCATGATTTCTCTCTTCATGCATATACAGATGCAGATTGGGTAGGAGATGTGGATGACTGGAAGAGTACCAGTGGTGGAGCATTCTTTTTGGGAAAGAGATTGGTTTCTTGGCTAAGCAAGAAACAAGAGGCAATATATTTGTCTACAACTAAAGCAGAATACATTGCTGCAGCAGGTAGTTGCACTCAAGTTTTGTGGATGAAGCAGATGCTAAGAGACATCAAAGTAGAGTATGAGGAGCCTATCACAATCTTTTGTGATAATTCAAGTACAATAAATATCTCTAAGAATCTGGTGTTGCATTCTAAGACTAAGCACATATCTATCAAGTTTCACTTTCTGAGAGAACAAGTGAACAAGGATGAAGTTAGACTGGAGTTTGTGCCCTCCAAGGATTAGATTGCAGATATCTTTACTAAACCTCTTCCCAGGGACTCTTTTGAATATATCAGGGAGAAATTAGGGGTTATTACCCCTCTGATGTTGAACTAAGGTGCACTGAGGTGCATCAGTCCAGTGGATATCAAAGTCATATCTTATGATCCGGATTGATGGGAGCTGCTACTCAGGGGGAGCAGTAGGTATGATTCTGAAGTATTAGAGTTGCAAGTATGAGCCATTTGCCATTGATGTCAAAGGGGGAGAGAAGACATGTGAAAAATAAGTGGTTGTTGATCAAAGGGGGAGCAGTAAAGGAAGAGAAGACATGTGAATGGTTATTGGTGATAGGGGGAGTTGTGACAGCAAGGAGAAGTTCTTGTCTTGACAGTAAGGAGAAGTTCTTGTCTTGATGGTTTTTCACATCATATGTTGCCATCAATGACAAAGGGGGAGATTGTTGCAAGTATGGGCCTAACAGGTGTTGTCATTGATGTCAACATACTCAGGTTGCATTAATGAGAAGGATTGGATGAGCTGTGTGCTGAGGATATTGAGAAAATTAGTCTCAATCAGGAACAGTGAAGAACAGTGATGACAAGAAGGTAAAAGTCCCAAATAGATTGAGGATCAGAGTATGAGATTTAAAGGGTTTGTAGATATAAGTCTTGAGATGCTCCAGTCAAGTTTTCAGAGGTCCACATGAAGATTTGAAGAAGTTATGGTTACTCCAGTAGAACCGGTTCCGGCAGGTGTTGAGAAGTGACAGAGTGACACAGATAGGTCTGGTGAGATCCGGAAATGCATTTTCCCATTTTGTGGATTTGAGGAGGTGTTTAAGATGTCCTTGTAAAGTGTCAAGTAGATTGGTTCATGGTTTGAAGGTCTGGAAGAACCTATTCCTTTGTGACAGTAATGACAGACTGTGTTCTTGAGGTTCCAAATGAAGGAGAGAAGAATTCCAGAAAGCAGATGAAGTGCGGATGTTCTTGGTGACTCAGGAAAGGTTATGGTGATCTTTGGATCATGTCTAGCTCATGTTGGCAATCCGCATTGAAGTTAGAGTTTGGTTTTGATGGATAACCCCAGATGTTGGTGTTCTTCCTGAGACTAGCTGACCAGATGTATTACACGTCTTCCGGATGATCTATAAGTGTTTGCTGATTTAGATGAGTGTTCCTAAGTCGATGCCATGTATAAATAAGGGATTCTGAAGTCATTTCGAAGGGAGTCTTGTGGAGATGAGAGTGTGGTAGTGAAGAAGGGAGCGAAAGGTAGAGCAGAAGTTTTTGGGCTTTAATGGAACTGATTCAAGCATGGTGAAGATGCTATTCTCTAGTTCATGTATGTGATACTTACTTCTTTGTAGAGAGTGTGTCTCTTGTACGCAGTGAGCCTCTTGTGAGTAGTGTGGTCGGGCAGTGAGCCCTAATTAGCAAGTGCCATTTTGTTCTTTCTATTCTTCTAACAGATAATACAATCTTGGGTTAATCACCTCGTCGTTTTTCCCTTAACTGGGTTTTCCACGTCAAAATCTTGGTGTCTTATGTGTTGATGAGTTTCTGCTTTTGATTTGAATGCATTATGTTTCATGCTTAATATACTGCTAATCACCAAGAAGTTTTAAGTGTACAAATTGGAGAAAGTTTTGCACAACCGATTCACCCCCCCTCTCAATTGTGTGCCCTAAGTCTAACAATTCGGTAGACTGGCGGTGCTTAGAAGATTCATCCATGCAAAATGGCTTGGAAATTGGTCAATTTATAGATTTTTTGAGAAAATAGAAGGATAAACCTTCCAATTTGTAAGTGATGGTGAAATGGAAAGTTGCTTTGTGCAACTTGGAAAAGGAAATGGGAAGTGGGTTAGTTCACTCAAGAGATAATTTAGAAGGTGAGTGAAATGAGTTAAGTTATGAGTTGAGTTGAAAATGGAAAGTGGAAGAGTGATTAGAGAGATTAGTTAAGATAGAAATGGAAGGTGGGCAAAATCATAATTAAATAATTAAATTATTTAATTGATGCATGTGAAGATAAAAGGTGATAAATAAAATAAAATAAAATATTTATTTAATTTAATTTAAGAGGAAAGTGGACTAAATAAATAAATATAATTTATTTATTTAATAATGGGAGGGATAGGATAAATTAAATAAATGTTATATTTATTTAATTTATTTGAGGAAAATGCTAGGTTAGGTGATGAAGAAGGGTGCCTAGGGCAAAAATGCTACAAGATGCCTAAGTGATGCAACATTGCGACAAGTGGACATTTTTGGGTGTCTACAAGTATTATGAACAGGTTAAGCAGGCTCTAAAAGATAATCCTAGAGATCTAAGATATGATGATTATCTAATAGAGTTTGATGGACTATTGAGGTATAAGGGTAGAATGTATGTTCCTGTTCCAGCTGGCTTAAGGGATCTAGTATGGAAAGAAGTTCATACTGCACCATATTCGATACATCCAGGAGTGACCAAACTCCTAGCGGATGTTAAACCTCTTTATTTCTGGAAAGGAATGAAGAATGATGTTGCAAGATGTTTAGAATATCAGAGGGTAAAAGCAGAGCATCAACACCCTGTAGGATTGTTGCACCCCCATGATGTGCCAGAGTGGAAATGGCAAGTTATTAGCATGGATTTTATTCAAGGTCTTCCTATGTTAAGGAATAGACATGATGCCATTTTAGTTGTGGTGGATAAGCTCACAAAGGTAGCACATTTTATACCGGGGAATTTGACTGATGGAGCACCTGTGTTAGCTCGCAAATTTGTGCAAGAAGTGTTTAGATTGCATGGTTTCCCTGAGAAGATTATCTCAGATAGAGATGCGCGTGTAACGTTAAGGTTTTGGAAAACTTTGTTTTCTGCATTAGGGACTAAACTCAACGTGAGTACAACTTACCATCTTGAAACTGATGGGCAAACTAAGAGAGTAAACTAGGTTTTAGAAGATTTGTTGCAAATGTATTGCATGGATCAGCAATATAAGTGGGAAGAATACTTACCACTTGTGGAATTTGCATACAACAATTCCTATCATTCTGCTATTAAGATGGCACCATTTGAAGCATTGTATGGAAGATGTCAAACTCCTATAAGTTGGGACAAGCTAGAAGATAGGATTAGCATCGGACTAGAAATGCTAGCAGAAATGGAAGAGAAGGTAAAGCTGATCAGAAAAAGATTGGCAAAAGCCAATGATAGATAAAAGAGCTATGCAGATGCAAAGCATGTTCCAAGGCAATCCACTGTTGGAGAGAAAAATCTTTTGAGGGTGAAACCTCAAAAAAGTTCTATTAAGTTTGGGAAGTCTTCTAAGCTAGCCCCTCGATATGTGGGACCCTTTGAAGTGCTTGAAGTAGTCAATCTGATTGCCTATAGAATTGCTCTACCACCGGCCTTGTCTAGAATGCACAATGTTTTTCATGTGTCTTTTTTGAAGAAATATGTTGCAGGTGATAACCATATTTTGAATTGGAATTCTTTATAGATGCAGGATCCAGGGGTGGTCATGATTGAGCCACTCAAGGTGCTAGAAACGCGCAAGCTCTGCTTGCATAACAGAGAGGTTTTGTAGTGTAAGGTCCAAAGGGACCAATATGCTAAGGAAAATGATACATGGGAGGATTACCATGAATTTTATCAAAAGTTTCGTGATTTATTTAATGTTGTTATTAGCTAAAAACAATGAACTTACTTTAGTTACTTTTGCTACTTTATATCATCAGGGACGATGAATCTTTAGGGGAAGGATATGTTACATCCCCAATTTTTGCCTTGCTATACTTTTTACTTTTACTTGGACATAAGTAAATTTATTATGATGATTAGATTAATGATAAGGAAAGTCATGGATTATATTGAATGTCATTTATGAAATTATAGAAAAGAATGTGTTATTATTGATTTAATAATTGCATTATGAGATTTGATTTATTATTTGAATTATTTAAATAATGATGCACTGATCATAGATTGTTTGGTTACAAGTTGAAATAGGAATACAGATTCTCAGATGACTCTCAGAGAAGAGAGAGAGAGAGAGTATCTTTCGAGGAGAGAGATATAGACCTCAGGTTACAAGTGGTTTCTTTGCTAAATCAAGTATAAGTGTTTAATGAAAATGTGAACCAATGTGTCGTAAGAGGTAAGTCTTGCCTTGTTAGTTTGCTTTTGAACATAATCGACAGGTAGTCAATATTATTTACAACTCTTTCTAAGTCGTAGTAAGTCATATTAAGTCATAAGCAACTTTAACGACGTCATTTGGACATGAATCAAGACCATTTATGTTTAACATAAAAGTTAGACATAATTATTGTAATGGGTGGTTGTTTTATTTTTGGGTCACTTAGTGTTTATTTGTCGACCCTTGAATGTCAAAGTGAATTCCATCAAGTTAGATTGACGTGTTTTTAACGAAGGAATGTGATGGGGAGGTAAACTTGACCCATTCACAATATCCGTAAATCATTATTTTATTGCTATTATTCTTATTGATTTAAATCATAATCATCGAATGTGAATGATGATATGTAAGTCTTATTTAATATAAGCCATAGATGTATTTATAAACTGAAGAGGATAATACCTCACATTATTTAATAAACTTATCAATCGAATAACCTTGGGCATGTTATTTATGACACCCGCATTAATTTGAATGATGGAATTTGGATCACTTAAAGTGATCAACCATAATAACCATCAATGGTTATGCTTGTGTCAACCTCTTTAAGAGGTAGTATGGTATTATAGTTACATGCATTGAAAAATCTCCTGATTTGGTGCATCGAACGAACATGTGTTTATCTCTGCTACATAAGTGAGATGGGTTGTAAACTGAATGAGAGAGTGGTCGTTTGCATTACCAATTATCTTACATTCGATGGAGTGGTAGAAACTATTTCATTAAGAGCTTTGAAGCATCATTAATTGACACGAATCACCTTGATCATAAGGGAGATAAAATTCGTAGTTAGAGGACATACATATGGGGGGATCATTTTGGAAAACATAGAGAGAAGGTCACAGCTAGAACACAGGCATGTGTATGCCATCATTTAGGCTGAGTGAATAGTAAACACAGCTGCAGATAACTCTTGTGCGATTGCCAGGTATCATTCAATATCTATGTGGAAAAAATAATAGAATTGTAAGGATTTATAATGTCTTTTGTTTGCATGCTTCGAAGAATTGATATTATCCCTTTTCATATGTTTGTGATATTCGATTCTTAATCAACAATCCTATTAATGAGTGTTTTCATTATGTTTAAAACCTTTGGAGTTAATGTTTGTCGCCATTATCACTGGCTAGCTGACGCTATCAAAGGCTATTAGCTTGAGTCAAAAACCATAGAAATGTGTAGAAGTCGGTCTATTGAAAGATATAACTATAGAATGATATTCCAATACACCGTAGAGGTATTTTTTATGAGTGGTCGATTATGTAGAAAAATACAGTTGATTAAGAGAAGGTTCGACATTGAGAAGGACCGAGAGTTGATTAATGAGATATTTTATACCATTCTTATATATATATATATATCAAGTACCATTTAGAAATATGATAGGATTGTAAACATAGTTGAGTAGGATGCTTAAATATTTGAGGTGGTTAATGGAAGTATAAGAACCATTTCTTGTTAAGTTATGAATAACTATAATGGTTGTTTTCCAGGAGAACTTAAAATCTCATTAAGCTTAGGAAGATACCTTTTTCATTATAAATCGAGTGATAACTCAATGGAAATGCTTCGATAGAAATATGAAGGATCATAGGGTTATCCTTAGTAATTTTTACATGAGAATATCTTTGTAGGAAACTAGTATGATATGATTAAATGAAGTCTAATGAGATAGGAATTTGAGAGGAATCATATTCGAGTATATATATGTGTCGTGACTATTGAAGTCATCATGAATAGGTAAACCGAGAATATTCATATTTTCGTATAAGAGGAAATATCTATTTTGAATGATAGTTCACTCTTTTTTTTTTCAGTTTAGATAAACTATGAGTTGTTATTAACCTAGTCTCATTGATATGAGTTTTGGATAATTTGTAAAGGCATATTATTATGGGATATTATGTAAAACGTAGAGTCAAACCAAAATTAAATTATTAGATAAGACATATAGATATGTCTAAAGTCTAGAAAAACTATTATCATGATTTAGCTATTGTATAAACATAGTTGATGGATAAACTACGAAATATGACAGTATCCAAGTCGAGTAGGGGTGGGTGAATGCAACGACAATGTTCATTATGAACGACATTGAAATTAAAAACTTTGGCCAAAGTAATGCATTTATTTTCTGCATGCATTGTTGATTCACTGTATCCGGATTGCTCATCCTATTAGAAATCATACTTAGCTAGAGGGTATCTAGGCTTTTATGGTTTGATAGAGTTGAGTAGGATACAACACTATGTACTCGGGATAGGCAAATTACCACTGGTCACCTTTGGTCTACATCTCTCATGAAGGGTAGGGCCACTTGCTATGTGGAAGAAGTGTGGGAGACCGCCGGTCTGTGGATAGAGGTAAATCATTGGAAAGATACTCCCTCTCTCCAAGCAGAAGATATGCCAGGACATGTGATAAAGATGTCAGATATTCAGCAGCAGTATTTATTCCAAAATTGTCTATGTAATTGATTTACATTGTAATTTGAGAAAGACAATATGATGCAAAAGTATTTTTTAAAGAGAAAATCTTGTAAAATAGAATTACTTGATTATGTGTTGAATAAAAGAAAAATTTTCTCTATCTCATTTTTATCTTGTTAAATTACTCTATAGTAATTTTTTCTAGTTTTACTATGTTTTAAGAATGTGGATGTTACAATGTTCCCTTGTATTGTGTTAAATATTGTTTAGGTCTCCTTGGAGGACCCTTGATACTCTTGTCAGGTTACAGATACAAGGAGACCACCTCTATTGTGATACTTCTTCTATTTGTTTCTCTATTCTTCTATTCATCTCTCTCTTATTACAATTCTTGTGTGTGGTGCCATGGGGGCATAATGTTGAGGAGGATGTCTTTGGGGCATCTTCCCACATTGTGAACCTAAGTCACCTTTGTCTCCTCTCTCATTTTTCATGATTTCTTTCTTCCGTGGCTCTACTAGTCGGCAGATGACAATAACAAATAAACATTGATAAGGACAGTGCGTCCCTACAACAAGAAAATAAAAGTGGACCTAGTCCATATATGAAGATGGGATTAATATGAAACTGACGCTTGACTAGTAGAATCACTTTGTGTTCTGATGTGATTATGTATCATGTTGTAAAATTCTTGGCACAGAACCTTGCAGTACTCTAAATTTTCTTTTAGGCACTTTGGTATGTTTTGTATCTCACCTTGTAGCTACACTCAGTTCTAAGCTACCTGAAGTATAACCTAATGGCTATACCCAGTTCTGAACCTGCAAGTGTAGCCTTGGTTTATTAAGTGATATGTTAAATGATTTCTATATAAGTTTCATGATATGATTTGGTAGTTATCATAGTTAAGATCTTCTAACAGAAGTTTGTTAATTGTTTGCATATAATACTAATGTGTTTCTATTTTGATTGTTGGAAATAATCGGCGATCGTAAGTACATGTCACTTTGGGGCATGGGATTTACGAAAGCTCTTGTTCCCTCGCATGTTTTCAACCTTACCTTAAATGTGATTTCTACTAGAAAGTAGGATCAATCACTTTAAGGTGGGGGCATATATTGTGGTAAATGCTTGGATATCTTAGATATTGTGATAAAGAGTGCTTGCGTATGCTTCATTTTCACTATAAGGCATCTCTGTGATGCAGGTGGGGTTGTATACTTTATTTTGTGTGTTGTGTATGCTTCCTTTTCACTATAAGGCATCTCCGTGATGTAGGTGGGGTTGTATGTTTTTGAAAACCCTTCTATGGAATGCAAGATTGTGTATTCCCTTGAGTGGTTGCACATCCTTCTAAAAGTCCTCTGTGAAGGTGGGGTTGGATCTTGAGTTATTCACCCTTAAGTGTGTCTTTGGTGTTGTGGTAGCATAGCTCAACCTTCAGGTGTGTTTGGCATGTCTTAGATGGAGGTGCATAGTGATGAGCTCCCCCCATCACTCGTGTTTGATGTGTTTTAGACATATAGTGTGTCGATGACATACTCTACGATGCTTGTGTATTCCGTGTGTCTTCCTTGTGTGTCTTGCATGTTTTAGTGGTGGCGTGTAGTAATGAGCTCCCCCCACACCATGTGTTTTGCATGTTTTGTGGTAGCACATAGCGATGAGCTCCCCCCACACTGTGTTTTATGTGATTTTGATGGCGACGCGTAGTGATGAGCTCCACCCATCTCCTAGTTAGGGTTATATAATTATTTAATCATGTCTTCTCTTAGTGTATGCCTTGTGTACTACATGACTAAGTTCATGTCTTCTGTGTGTATTCCGTACCTATTTACTATCTTCTTCATGTATTATGCACTTTCTTACTGTATTCACTGTGTCTTGTGTGACTGTCAAGTGTTTTCTTATGTTTGCCTAAGCTTGGGGGCTAGAAATAGTCTTCCAAACTTAGGGTGTGTCTTCGCTCTAGTGTTTGATGTGTTTGATATGCTTTGACCGTACTTTAATGCATGTACTAATCATAAGATCATACACACATTAAAGTTGGGGCTAAATGTTATGGAGTAAAAAGTGGACATGTGTCTTTTTACCTCCTTGTTTAGCTCCTAGGTCCTCGTGATTACATTATACATTCTAAATATTCATCCTGATACAAAATTTCCTGAAACCAATGTAAATTGGGAACAAGGGGCCCATATTTTACCTTACCCTAGACCAAAAAGGAGCCTCAAGACCTGGGTGCCCGCATCCAAGTCTTCCCTGATTGGTTGGGAAAAAATTAAATTTATGTCGGCTTAGGACCTTTAAAAAGGTTTCTCTTTGTCGAATCTTTTGGTTTAATTTGATGAATGTTAGCAGGAAAGTATATATGAGTGTGTTTTTGAATTCATTATAAACCTACATAGAGATAGCCAACTTGAAGCATTGGAGCAAAGAGCATTCAAAGCATTCATTGTGATTCTAGAGTAGATTTGTATTATCATTGAGTATTGCTGTAGGTTTGAAGTTATCATCTATCTCTCCGTATGAGTTGAAGAGCCTTCATCTTTCTAAGGATTATATCACATAGGTGATATCACTGTTATTTGTCATCATTTAATTCATCATATTGATTTTGTGTTTGGCCTCTGCCCTACAAGGGCACACTCTCTTTATCTATCAATGGTGTTGGGAAGCTTGAATGCTATCCTGGGATTTGACTAAGGCAAGTCCCTAAACACCATAACCCTCAAACCCCTTCTCTTCTTCTTATGTGTAGTTTACAGGTGCAAGATCTAGGAAATATGAAGATACATGAAGACTGAGCAAGGACCAGGGTTTCAGGATCTAACAACATTTTGGGAATATTCCTCTGTGTAAGACTTCAGCAAAGGCACCCTAGTCTTTCTACCCCTGCTAACTCCAGATCTAGCATCAGGGTAGTCTCTATAGCATTTCTCTAGTTTATAGTTTCTGAAGATTCAACCTTTCAGGACTTGGGCTGTAACATGTCACCTCATATTACCTAGATTAACATCTCAATTTACATCAAGTAAATAATCATGATCATCATAATCATATTTTTTGCAACAATAATCATTTGCATAATCATTATTTAAAATGCATCTTTTTTGAATAATTCCAAAACTGAAATTTACCACATATTCAAAGATAACATATTAGTGAGTTCCTTCACTTTACAATCATAATGTTTCACTCATGCAAATAATGATAAGTTTACATAATACTTGACTGTCAAGTCATATAATAGAATATACTACATCTGAAGTTTTGATATCTGTCTTCATAAGTCTCAGCTTATTATCTGCTTGGGAAGGAGAGCATCACTCGAGTGCTTTTCCTCCAACCATAAACTGGTGGTCCCCCACACAAATTCCTCCTTGGAAGTGGCCCTACCCTTCACGAAGGAAGTAGATATAAGGAACCATATGGTTTGCCATCTAAGTTTCTAGTGTTGTGTCCTTCATAACTCATCACGGTCATATAATTATAGATCCACTCTACCTATGTATGACACTACTGGATGGTTATGCCATCTGGAGCACGGTGAACCGACTAATGCATGTAGAGACAAATGCATTACTTTGGACAAATATTTAACATAAATAAATGTTTTGCAATGAATGTAGTTGAATGTTCACACACCTCTAACTCGACTTAGAAGTTATCTCATCCTATAGTTTTTTTGGTTGACTGTTTCTAGTCATGGATTTAGTCCATCATCTTGGACTTCCAACTCCATTTCCTAGAGTACATTTCATAGGTTTCTTGTTTCATCTACAACATGGAATCTGTGACTCCCCGCCATTCTATTCCTTATTTCAAAGTGTACTAGCTTTTGGTTTCCAACCGCAAGAGCAGTTGTGGTCAACATATCCATGAGATGAGTTTAAATATTTGGCATGGTTAAAGGATCTCCACCTTATCCTTGTCAACTGAAACAAAACCCATTCATGTCAACATTATAATTGTATGAAAAAGTTTCACATTTTACCAAAAATATCGGGGATATACTTAGAGATTTATCTTCTCCAGTCCCGACATCATTATAAAATCATTAGTTATCACAAGATAAAAATATATATCATCTTCTATCATAGTAATATTCTTAGTCTACTAGAGACTTGAAAGGTTATAATACCTTCTTATCATTACTAAATTGAGAGGTAGTTAATACCATCTTTATAAGTAATTACCCAAAATGATAACATGGTTATCGAGATTCCCAGCTCTATTGTTTCCTTTTTAAGAATAATGTAAGACTATGGTGTAGTCACAGTAGGAGGGTTCATAGAATGAACTGTCCAGACCGTGCAGCAAGAGTAAACACAATGGAAACAGCTCAAAGATATGAAACAAATGCAAATTTAGTCATTCAATATATCATAGAATTCAAATACAATCTGGCTAGCATCATGCAGGCTTACAATGGGGCTCAAAGGCCTGATTATAGAATATCAAAATATGTGCAAGATATAGCTTTGAAGCTCCTTCGCACAAAATCTAAACTAAGGATTATGAATCAATTGCTAACTATCAAAATCTACTTTCCTAAGGATCTATTACATCAATATTTATCATCTTTGGAACAATAGATTCCTCTGCGTCAGCCAAGGAAGATCACAGACTCCAAGGAAGAGTTGTAACATGTGTACACAGATAGATCAGACCTAAATGCATAGAACACCTTTGCAAATGAATGGAATGATGTGTAGATCTCAAGGAAGGTTGGCCCCGAACCAAAGATCATTGAATGATGTGTCATTAAGCTCCATAAGTTGAGGAATGCTCTGCAAGTCTTCTCCTTTAGCTGATTATCAGAGATTGTCAGGATGCTCTGCTATGAGAAAATAGTTGATCTTCTGATAGCGATATCTTTTAGATAACTGATCCAAATGCTCTAAATTCTGGATATGATGTAGATGAATGAATCAAGATGCTAAGTCCAGCTCCACAAGATCTAAAAGGTAATTGTGGTAGAATGTGGACCAAAATATAGAAACTGCTACTGACTGAACTACCTGAACTAAACTAGAAAATGAAAAGAAACAAACTAAACTGTAAACAAACTGAAATGCAAATATTTTTGGTTGATGCAAGATTGCTCTTGAACCAGGGATGCTCCTGTATCAAACATCCAGGGTTATTGAAAAAGTGATTCCCTCACTTTGCTGGGGCTAGGGGAGAACCAAGACAGTTCACCTCATCCTGAGAAATCCATAATGAATCTTCTTCTAGTTTTCCTTTCCACTTCACAAGATATTCTTTCTATTGTCTTCCTTTGGTGCTGCATCCAACTCTGCTATCTAAAATGTCTTCAATCTGCTCTAGTGCTCATTGCGGTAACTGCTTCTTCAAGTCTTCTTCAACGCTGTCACTAAACTCTGCTTCATGATACTAGTATAGGTCTACAATGTTGAAAATAGGTGATATGCCCAATGTCTCTGGTAACTCCACTTTATATGCATTTCTTGAATCAAATTTTTTGAGTATCCTACAAGGTCCAAACTTCTTCATCTTCAACTTGTTATATGTTCCAACTGGAAATCTTTCTTTTCTCAAATATACCATCACTTCATCTCTAACTGCAAATTCTTTATGTCTTCTCTTCTCATCTGCTTGCTCCTTATATTTGCTATTCATATCCTCCAAATACTTCTTAACCTGATTATGCACTATCTTCATGTGATCTACAAATTTTTCTACTTCTGCACTTCTCTTTTCTGTCATACCCATGTCTCTCAATTTTGTAACTCCTCTAGGGTTTACTCTGGTAACAATCTCAAAAGGTGTTCTTCTGGTACTTCTATTTACTAAATTATTATATGCAAACTCTGCTTGTGAAAGAATCAAATCCCAACTTCATGCTTTCTCTCCAACCAAACATCTCAACAAGTTTCCCAAACTTCTATTCACTACCTCTATCTGTCCATTAGTCTGTGAATGAAATGTTGAACTGCACTTCAAATCTGTCTTCATCTTCTTCCAAAGGGTCTTCCAAAAGTATCCAAGAAATCTAGTGTCTCTGTCTAAAATTATGCTCTTAGGTAATCCATGCAATCTCACAATCTCCTTGAAAAATAGGTCTGCTACATGCACTACATCAGTTGTATTCTTACAAGGTATGAAATGAGCCATCTTTGAAAATCCGTCTACCACTACAAATATAGAATCATGTCCTCTCCATGTCTTAGGCAATCCCATGACAAAATCCATGCTTATGTCTTCCCAAGGTCTCTCTGGTACTATCAAAGGTTTATACAATCCAATATTCTGACTACTCACTTTTGCAACTTGACAAACTCTACAACTCTGCACAAATTTACTAACATCCTTATGTATCTGAGGCCAAAAGTAATTTTCAATCACCAAAGCCACTATCTTGTCAATGCCAAAATGTCCTGCCAATCCACCACTATGTTTCTCCTTGATCAAGTTATCTCTCATTGAACTTCTAGGTATGCACAACTGACTTCCTTTGAACAACATATCTTCCTGAATGAAATAGTCCAACCACTTACTTCTATCTGTCACAACAGGTTCTTTACATTCTTTCCAAGGTTCTGCAAAATTAGTGTCTCCCTCATACATGTTCTTCAATTCATCAAAGCCTATCACTTCAATTCTCATCTTTGTCAACAAGTTTCTTCTCCTACTCAATGCATCAACAACTTTGTTTGATTTTCCACTCCTATGCTTCAATACAAATGTATAACTTGGCATGAACACTACCCATCTCATGTGTCTCTGATTCAACTTACCTTGACTATTCAAATACTGTAAAGCTTGATGATCTGTATACAACACAAATTCCTTAGGCAACAAATAATCTCTCCACTTCTTCAAGGCTTGAATTAAAGCATAAAACTCTTGATCATAAACTAAATATCTTCTTCTTGCATCATTCAACTTTTCACTGAAATATGCTACAGGTCTACCTTCTTGACTTAACACTACTCCAATTGCACTCCCACTTGCATCACAATCTACTTGAAATACCTTATTGAAATCCGGTAATGCTAAGATGGGTTGCTCTGTCACTTTCTGCTTCAACAATTCAAAACTTTTATCTACTCCTGATGTCCACTTGAAATCTTTTCTATCACCTCTCATTGTCTCTGTCATAGGGTTACAAATTGAATTGAAATTTTTGATGAACTTCTGGTAGAAACTAGCCTATCCATGAAATGATGTAACCTCTCCAATGCTCTTCGGTGTAGGCCATTCAACAATTGCTCTTACTTTCTCAGGGTCCATCTTCAATCCTTCCGCAAAAATCACAAATCCCAAATACACTAGTTCTTCCTTCATGAAACTACACTTCTTGATGTTTATCAACAATTTCTCTTCTCTCAGTCTCTGCAAAACTTTTCTAATATGCCACAAATGTTCTTCTTTTGTCCTACTGAAAATTAGAATATCATCCAAGTATACAATCACAAACTTACCCAAGAATTTCTTCAAGACTTCATTCATCAATCTCATGAAAGTACTCGGTGGATTTGTCAATCCAAAATGCATCATTAACCACTCATACAATCCTTCATTTTTCTTAAAAGAAGTCTTCCATTCTGATTCACATCTGATGGTATCCATTCTTCAAATCTATCTTTGTGAAATATCTTGCTCCACTCAAACAATCCATAATATCATCCATCCTAGGTAAAGGAAATCTATACTTAACTATGATCTTGTTAATTGCTCCAGAGTCAGTACACATTCTCCACTCTCCATCTTTCTTAGGTGCTAACACTGTAGGTACTGCACAAGGACTCAAACTTTCTCTGATCAAACCTTTCCTCAACAATTCTTGTATCTATCTATTCAATTCTTCATTCTCTATCGATGTCATTCTATGTGCTACTTTGTTAGGCAAACTAGCTCCCGGTATAAGATCCATGTGATGAATGATACTCCTAATTGGTGGCAATCCTTTAGGTACATTATCTGATATGATGTCTCCATACTCTGTCAGCAACTCTTTTATCTCCCCCGGTTGTGATTCTTCAGTCTCCTTCAATGTTTCAGGCTTCTTAGGAATCAAGGCATAACACATATTCTCATGTCTCAAACCATCCAGAAATTTTTTTCCATCTACCAAACAAATTTTAGCATTCCCACATACTTCACTCTTAGGATCCTCCTCCAAAGGAATCAAAGTAATTCTCTTCCCATTTGATGTTATAGTGTATGTATTCTTTCTCCCATCATGTATAGCTTTTCTATCATACTGCCAAGGTCTACTCAACAGAATATGACATACATCCATAGGCATAATATCACACAAGACTTCAACATGATATGATCCAATATGAAATTTCACCAAACATTGCTCACTCACCAGTACCTTATGATCATCCTGAATCCATGCTGTATGATAGGGCTTAGGGTGTTTCAATCTCCTCTGAAACTAGGTTATCAAAACTACCACTATCAATTACAACTTTACAAAATTTACCTCTTGATTTGCATCTTGTTATAAACAAATTTTTCCTCTATGGTGGTTCCTCATCTATCTCTACTTGAAATAGTGCTCTCCTCATCACCAGTGATTCTCCTTTCTCTGTTTTACCAACTGAACTCGGTGATCCAACAAGTTCTTCTTCTACATAGGCTGCTCTTCTACTATTCTCTATTTTCTTGCTTGTACTCCCTTGATTACATTCAAATTCTCTATGTCCTTCGCCTCCACACTTGAAACAAGTTCCTCTAAATGTTCTCTTATCAAAACCTCTTCCTCCTCTTCTATATCCTTCATTTCGGTATGAATTATAGTTTCCTCTATGATGAAAATTTTTGTCATTGCTTTGGTAGGCATTGCTATCTGTATCCTCCTTCTTGAATGGGCTATCAGGCTTGTTCTACTCTGGATGTGATCTGTCTCCTCCGGAAAATGTTCTACCTTTCTAAAATTTACCTCCTCTTCCTCTCTATCACTGATCATGCCTCTTATTCAGCTTCTCTTCAACTTTCAGGGCAAACTGATATGCTTCCTCCAAAGATGTCATCCTTACCAAGCTTAGTTCTTCTTGAATGTTCAAGCTCAGTCCATTGATGTATCTAGCCACTTTCTCCTTGCTTACTTCACTATGTCCTGTCCTTATGATTATCTTATGAAATTCTTCAATATACTCCTTCACAAATTTCTCCTTTTGTCTTAGGTTTTGCAATCTCTTCAACAACTCCAACTCATAGTCAGCAGGTATAAACTGATTCTTTAATTTTGTCACCATCCTATCCCATTTTGTAATCTTATCGTTACCTCTCCTATTTCTATCCAATTGAACTTCTTTCCACCATATAGAAGCATGTCCTTTCAACTTTGTCTTTGCAAATTTCACCTTCTCTAGATCTTCAACTTCTTCATACTCAAAGTATTCTTCCATGTCATTTATCTAGTCAATCAACTCTTCAGGGTTCAAATTAAAAATGTAATTAGGTACATCCACTCTAGGTCTCTTTACCAATCTTTGAAATAGCTCGCAACATATTTACTTGATTTGATTCTTCTTCTTCATCACCTCTTAGGGTTTCACCAATTTGTTTAACAGATTGAAATTCCTCTTCATCATCACTTTCAACATTAGGTCTCGGTGTCAATCCTCTTCACCTATCTTCTTCAACATCATCCAATTGAATTCTCATTGTTTTCATCATTTCCATCATCTCATCCATTCTACCATCCATTGTTCCAATAGCGGCAACTCTCCTCGGCGGCATTCTTCCTAGGATCAAGTGCAAACTGCCTCAAGTTCAGCGGTCGGCCTACAAGGTGACAACTACCTCACAATCAATGATCGATTGTGACACAAGTAACCCACCTCAATTCGGTGATCTATCCACAGAAAGATCTTACAAAATTCGTTCACCAACTTCACTCAATTCACTCCCAAAGATTCAAACTTTCACTCTGATACCACTTGGTCCAATCACGGTAGGAGGGTTCACAAAATGTACTGTCCAGACCGTGCAGAAAGAGTAAACACAATGGAAACAAATCAAAGATATGAAACAAATGCAGATTCAGTCATTCAATATATCATAGAATTCAAATACAATTTGGTCGGCATGATTATAGAATATCATAATATGTGCAAGATATATCTTTGAAGCTCCTTCACACAAAATCTAAACTAAGGATTATGAATCAATCGCTAACTATCAAAATTTGCTTTCCTAAGGATCTATTACATCAATTTGTATCATCTCCAGAACAATATATTCCTCTGCGTCAACCAAGGAAGATCACAAACTCCAAGGAAGAGCTGTAACGTGTGTACATGGATAGATTAGACCTAAATGCATAGAACACCTCCGCAAATGAATGGAATGATGTGCAGATCTCGGGGAAGGTCAGCCATGAACCAAAGATCATTGAATGATATGTCATTAAGCTCCATAAGTCAAGGAATGCTTTGCAAGTCTTCTCCTTTAGCTGATTATCAGATATTGTTAGGATGCTCTACTCTAGGAAAATAGTTGATCTTCTGATAGCGATATCTTTCTGGTAACTGATGCAAATGCTCTAAATTCTGGATATGATGTAGATGAATGAATCAAAATGCTAACTCCATCTCCACAAGATTTGAAATGCAACTGCGGTAGAATGCGGACCAAAATATAGAAACTGCTACTGACTAAACTAAATTGGAAAATGAAAAGAAAGAAACTGAACTGCAAACAAACTAAAATGCAAATATTTTTGGTTGATACAAGATTGCTCTTGAACTAGGGATGCTTATGCATCAGACTATATCTATGCATCTTACCTCATGTTTAAGGTTCAAATATGCACTCATAGTGCAATAATGGTAACAATACCATTCCAGTTTAACTTTAATAAGTAATAAGGAGCCTGTTGCTCTCTTTAACAAGGAATAACCTGAAGGCACGTAAAGATAACAGTTTAAAGAAATATTTATAACATATAATACATTTCAAGTGACTAGAAGTACTACCTATGACAGTATTCCAAGAATGACTTAGCACTCAAAAAAATAAATGGCTCACAACCAGTCATCAGATATACATATATATTTATACCATCTTTCCTTATCTCGAATGCATGGATATTATTAATCTTTCGATACATTCTTTTATAAAGACTTCATAATCTAAAAATGAGGATAATAAAGTTTCAGCCGATATCATGGCTGTAGGTTTAACCATATACTGCTACAACAGTATTCTACGTTCTTGACCTTATTGGCCTCAATGACTATCATTGATATAGCAATGATCTCAGCCTTAATGGCTTCGATGAGCTTTCAACTAATGAAACAAAGTCCAAAAGTCCTCGGTCTCATGGCCTTGATGAACTATCAATTGTTAAAGCAAATTTCTAAAGTCCTCAGCCTCATGGCCTCGATGGACTATCAACTGTTAAAGCACAGTTCTAAAGTCCTCGGCCTCATGGCCTTGATGGACTATCAATTGTGAAAGAAAAGTTCTAAAGTCCTCGACCTCATGGGCTCAACAGACTATCAACTATGTAAGCAACAATGTTTAAAGATTTTGGCCCTTAAGGCCATCAGCAAAAGATTAATATCATAGTGTCATGCTATCTTATGTATTAACACAGTCAGCAATGTACTTGAATGTATATATATGCATCATCAACCAACTTAAGCTCAAGGCAATGTCTTTTCTTACGAGCTTCACACTGCTCTCTATCTTTTCTTGTGCTTGACTTAGAGCTCTTTTCTTTTCTCTGACTCATGATAGGCAACTACAATCAACACCAAAAGTCTCTCCTTCAACTGAAGGCAATGATGGTCTCAACTTCCCACCACTCCCCACAAGAATATTTGATCCATTATCCCATACACCCTCTCCTTGATTCCATGCAACACATGAAGTGCTACAATCATGGGTTGGTTATGCTGAGCCTTCATCACTCTCCCACTCACTCCATCCTTTGAGGAATATGGGGTACAGTTTCCTATGAGCATGTAGTGGTAACAGACCACAAGATGATCATCACAACAAACAAGGGTGGTTAAATAATTATTGTTAAGGAAAAATTAGATCTAAATGAATAATCAATATAATAATATCAATGATACCCAAAGCTCAATAAAATAATGAACAAAAGAGATCAATCAACTAATGAACAATACAAAGCAAACCTCCTTTAATTCTCAGCTTCCATTGATCGCCTATCACAAATGATCTTGTCTATGAATATGGCCCTCCGTAGGTGCACTTCCTTGCTATGATTCGAAGATGTTCAAATGGGAACGACTATGATAGTTTCTCCATGAAGATGAGCTTCAAAACAATGATAGTAGTGTGTAGTAACAAGTTTGATCGTAAGCAATGAAGGAATTGGTGCCAAAGGCACGTTGTAATTCCTGGAGAGTAAGTTTTTTTAAAGCTTCGATGAATGAAATGGAAGAATAGGGTTCAATTTATAGACTTGAGAGAGAGAGGATCAACAGTATAGAAATAATGAGGAGATCAACGATATAGAATAGTTGAGGAACGTGCCCGAATAAGAAGAAGACAAGTGTCACACAAAAGTTGTTTTATTTAACTACTTTCTTTTCTAAAGATAAGATATGCTTTTCATAAATTAGAAAGTTTTTTTCTAATTTAAGAGATATTGATAAAAACAAGGTTGATTGAGTCAGTTAACTCAACTTGAGATTTGCTTTTGCATGATTTGAGACAAATTAAATAATAAATTATTTAATTTTGTGTGCATGAAGAAGAAGACTTATTTTTAGAAGATTTGGAAGATATTTGAAGATAGGAAAGCAAATTAAATAAATAAATTTATTTAATTGTTGTGCATGATTTGGAAGAATAAATAAAATATTTGATTATATTTTATTTTTGGAGATTTGAGAGGATTTAAATAAATTTGATTTGATTTGTTCAAATTTGGAGGAATGATTTTGACTTAAATTAAATAATTAAGAATTATTTAATTGTTTGGAAGAATTTAATTAAATAAAGGATTTTATTTAATTTTGACTTTAACAGAGATAATTAAATATTTTGATATTTAATTAATTTAGAGGAATATGAATCAAATAAATAAATTTGTTTATTTATTTATTGATAGAAGAATTAGAATGAAATAAATATTAAGAATATTTATTTAGACCGAGTTGTGTCATTTTTAGGTGTATACATTTTGCCCCTCTTTGATGCAATGCAGTTTACGGTGTTGCTTCAAAGAATAAGTTGTCTGATAATGATACATGCCCTAGTTTGCCCCTAGTATAGGTTATGATGATAGGATGCCCCCTCAGGAGATTGGACAGGAAGAAGGCAGAAGACATGAGACTGACAATCTCATGAAGATGAAGGGAAAACTTGGTTAGATTTGAAGAAAACAAGATGCATTTCTGAGAAACAGGAAGAAAATGGGAAGAAACAGGTGCGGGAAGTAGTCATAGTCACCACATAGTCAGTTTAGGGTTTGTATGCTATATATAGGAGCTGGGTCCACAAGACAAGTCATTTGTACACTTGACTTTTGTTGGATTGTCTTTGAGAGCTTAGGAGAGCACAGAGCACAGAGCAGTCAGCACTAGGATGGATATTCCATGTGAGGAACATCGCTTTGAGTTAATCCAATGATTCAACCGGCTAGTAGAGGCAGGACCTCCGGTATATATCTCAAAAAACTTCACCTAGAGTCAATTTTGAGTGCATTAAATGCTAGGCAAAATTAGGCAAAAAAAATGTGCAAGATCGTAGTTCGGCACATCTGACATGTAGAATTGCATATCTGTCATTCTGCGGCACATCTAGGATATGAAACGACACATGTATGAAAGTTGCGCATGAAAGGTATGAGTCGGTGCATGCATCATTTGGCGGCACATGCAAGGTATGAGTCGGCGCATGCACTTGGGTTGCACATGTGTCAGAAGTGGTGCATTTGCTAAGAAATGCCACATGTACCTTCTGTTATAGCACATATGATATAGATAGTCAGTTTACTTAACAAAATTTACTCGATTGGCATCTTGTTTGATGCGTCAATCGATAAGCTATCTCTGAGATTGCAGGACTCTAGTCAAGAGATGTAGTGTGCTGTTTTGATCAATTTGATATGTTAAGTTAGTTGATATGATTCTATAGATATGTTGAGCATGGTACTTGTAGCTTTAGGTTGACACCTTGCTTTGCGTGCTTGCAGGAGGACATACGAGATACATTGATGTCGAGGGAGCAGCTTCCCATGTCGATGTTGCAGCATCACATGTTGACAGAGATAGATCAAGAGGCACTTGACGCGATGGGATTGGACTATGTGTGCTTTATTTCTGAGGTTCAAGCGAATTGTGGCTTACTGACTGCAGCATTGGAGAGGTTTCACAATGAGGATGGGACCTTTCACTTCCTGACTGGCGAGATGATGCTGACTATGGAGGATGTATACAGGATAGTTCACTGCCAATTCAGGGAGAGCTCGTGGAGTATGATCCATAGCGAGATGCAGAACTCACAGAGTGTAGGCAGATATTTGACGACCCTGAGCTGGACTATCAGTTTATCTCCTGGTAGGATATACATGATTACTATGACTATTTCCCTGGGATAGTTGCAGGATTGATCGGAGGCGTTGTATGCCCCGATAGGAGATCACATGGGTTCCTGATTGGATGGGATGGATTATGGAGAGGATGCTCGCAGAGGGCACCTGCTATGCTTGGGGTGTCTGTGTTTTGGCATACCTATACCACGATACGCATCAGGTGGTATACCACAGGGGTGCTAGTTTATCAGTAGGTGTCTCACTATTACAGTTTTGGTTGTGGGAGCGTATCACCATTACCAGGCTGATATGTGTTTTTCAGAGATAGAGGGGAGAGCCTTACAGCTATGGATACGCAGGAGTGATTTCCCAACATAGGCTAGGGAAGATGGAGTACTGGAGGCATGCACTGGATGGGGTAGATGTGGTCGTCTGGCAACCATATCTAGACTGTGAGCCTTGGGATGACGAGGTGGATGAGCTGCCATACTGCTATCAGACATGGTGGCTTATAGGCAGGACGCAGTTCATCTTGGAGAGATAGATTGTCAGCCAGGTTCAGAGGCAGTTTGGGAGGAGACAGGGCATGCCATAGGGGCAGGCTCTGTTTGCACGGACACATGCAGAGAGGTTTAGATGGGGCCCAGTGGCATCCTACGAGGAGGCAATGGTAGAGTTTCGACAGATTCCTTATACTACCTGGTTGATGAGGAGAGAGATTGCAGATGCAAGGATGACACAGGACTACGAGGAGTGGTTCACAAAGCATCCATTTCTGAGATACTCTGGGCCTGGAGAGCTGGTTCCTCGCATAGATGAGGCAGATTTAGATAATGAGGGTAGGGTTGGCAGGAGGAGGAGGAGGAGGAGAGGAGGACGGAGAGATGGAGGAGATGGTGGAGATGGGGGAGATGGAGGAGACTTAGGCAGAGGAGGAGAGCTGGGGAGGGATCCTCCCATGCTCAGCAGGTAGTGCCGCCGTAGGTTGCATAACAGGCTGCACAGCAGAGATAGATGCTTCCACCACAGTAGGTGGCACAGTAGCAGGTACCTTAGCCACAGGGGCAGGGATAGGCGCAAGCCTCCCAGGATCCAGCACAGCTAGATGTCTAGGGGAAATCCATTGCCATGCTAAGAGGATAGGTTCGGTAGCTGTGGGCACAGCTTAGGATGGTTGAGGCTCAGTGGGAGACAGATGCAGGTGTTATCTCGGGGCTCACTAGAGAGCAAGATATGGTGGAGGTGAGGATACAAGCTATCTGAGTATAGAGAGATACAGCAGTGGCAGCCTTGGGTATAGGCGCTACTAGAAGTTATTTGGTTGGACAGGTGCAGCAGGCATAGGCACAACTAGCATAGACATAGGCATAGTTGGCACAGGTGCAGGGGCAGTTAGCACAGGTACAGGGTGAGCTTGCCAGAGCACAGGCTTAGACACACTACTACCAGGTATTATACCATGGTACTGTTCCAGTCAATTAGAGGGCTCTGAGCTACAGGAGCTAGTCCATGGCCTCGTAGAGAGCAGGTGGATCGCAGTTGGGAGCCTTTGTGATGCCGCAACAGTTTGGGGCCAGCAGAGGAGGGGACACAGAGGACACTGCTAGGAGTAGTGGTTCACAACAGCAGGGCTAACAGACACTTGCACAGATTTTGGTTCCTATGTACATAATTTTTGATGGCTCAGATAGTCGGGCACGTATATGTATCATTTTTGTACTTTGAGACATGTATCATTATCCTTGAGATGTATACACTATATATGACATTGACTCAGAGATGGACTTTTTGATATTGTACACTTGGACATGTTTTATGATATTTATATGATGATGCATCTATTGACACTCTATATAGTTATGTATTATGGATGCATTTCTATTATATGATGGTACTCATGTGATGCATTTTTGACTATCTATATAATGTTTGTCTAATACAGTCTTTTATATGATGCTGTGTGATCTAATGCAGACTTAGATGCTTGTGATGCTATGTGACTTAATGCAGACTTAGATGTTTTACTTGATATGCCTCTAATGTGTAAATGAAAATGGTATCTATATGATTATGCAATTTATGTGATGCACTTATCTATGTTTTTGATTTTTTCTGTTAACACTATGTGATGATTGCAAAAACGTATATGGATGACCTGATGCACTTTATTATGTATGCAACTGATTTAATCATGTAAATGACTATCTCATGTGATATGATATGCAATTGTATGCTATGTTTTTGTGATGTCCAAATGTACCCTATCGACACAGAAATGACATAATGGTAGATAGAAGATTGATTGAAAGAATGACTCGATAGAAAGACTCACGAGCTTCAATTTGTATTGATACTTTGCATTGTTTGGATCTTTTATTGCATGGGATATGGATGTATGGATGTATAATGGATGTATGATGGATGCTTTGCTTTTGACATCTTGAGGAGGCAAGTATTTTGAAGTGCTTATTTCATCATTAGGTGATTTTTTTTGGAACTTTTCTAAATGTTGTAAGTTAATACAAGCATCTAGGTATAATTGAACCAAGATGACCTGACTATCGCTTACATGGATTTTGCTTTAGCAAGTTAATACAAGCATCGAGGTATAATTGAACTGAGATGACCTGAGTATTTCTTGCGTATCAATAGACAAGGATTGCCCCCATTCATGTTAGACCTTTGATGTCCTTAATGATCTTTTGCCGATCATGTCTTTAGACAAGGTGTCACATTACTAAAGTTTAATCCACAAACAACAAACAAAGAAAATAATCATGCCCCCATCATAGCATCTCTAGCTTTTGGCATCCTCAAGTAGCATAGAAAGACATGATAACAAAGATCAAGACGTTGTAACTTAAGCATGGTTCCAACCACAAAACATTTTTACATTTTAGATGTGTTTGTTTCTTGCCATAATTTAGGTAAAATCATTTAGAGTACTTTAGGTATTTGCTTGCTTTGCTTTAGATAGGTTAAGGTTTTGCGTCAAATTTTCCGCTTGAAAAGCAGGTTTTGCTTGCGCTTGTTTGCCTTTGAGAGAGGTTCCACAATCCTTATTGGTGAGATGAACCCTTAGGGACTGACCTAGTCCCTCAGGGGCTCATTGCTAAATGGCCTTGCCTACGTGACGATGTAGAGGCAACGTAGTTCAGGGTGAACCCTAATGGACCTAAGACCTAGGTGATAGAAAGTGGTGTGGACTTAGATAGATAGAAGGACTAGACATGTGATAGATGAGACAGTGGAGCCTTGGGGGAGCATTTGAATAATGGCCTTGCCTATGTGACGACGTAGAGGCAATGTAGTTCATGGACTTTGGACCATGTGGATACTCACGATAGACACTATGCTAGGCTACAAGGCAACAAAGAGATAGAATATCAAGCCATGATAAGTTATCGTTAGGATTTTATTATGGAACAGATATGGATCGAATGGGGCATGAGTGAAGGAAGAATGGACACAAGGTGATTGGTTTCCCAAAGATGGAGGAAGCAGTTTATCACAAGTAACGCCTGTTTACGAGGTTTTCACCACTTTCTTTTATTTACACGAAAGCTAGAAAGTATGCATGACACCTGTTTGCTAGGTTTTCATCATGATACCAATCCAAGGTGCCTATTTGCTAGGTTTTCACCAAAGGACGATTTTTTGGTATTTTTATGATTTTTTGGTTTTTTTGTATTGTTCTGATTTTTTGATTTTTTTGTATATTATGCCCCCCTTACATTGGGGTTCTCTTAGGTATAGAACCAGCGAAGATCCATGTTGTTGATTAGGTCATCGAACAGCTCACCTTCTGATGTTGCTAACTGATATGCCCCCGATCCATAAGCAACTATGGTCACATAAGGCCCAAGCCAGTTGGGTTTGAACTTGCCTCTCTTTTCCTAATCCTGTTGATTGCGGGGGTTCTCCTTAAGTACTAGATCTCCAACTTTAAAGACTCTTGGGTGAACTCTGTGGTTGTAGCTTTATGACATCATTTGTTGATATGCTTTGAGATGGTCAGAGGCTTTTTATCTCCTTTCCTCTAGTAACTCTAGTTCTTGCAATTTGAAAACTCTGTACTCTTCATCAGTTATGAGACCTTTTAATGACACCCTTAGAGATGGTAACTCAACCTCGATGGGGAGGATAGATTCTAACCCATAGACAAGGGCATAAGGGGTAGCACCTATGGGAGTGCGTATACTGGTTCTATAGGCCCACAGAGTGGGATTGAGTTGGATGTGCCAATCACAGCTAGCATCATTGACTGTCTTCTTGAAGAGTTTCAAGATGGTCTTGTTGGATGCTTTTGCTTGGCCATTGCCTTGGGGGCAATAGGGTGTGGAGAAACGGTGTTGGATTTTAAATCGGTCACAGAGTTCTTGGACATCTTAGTTTTTGAAGGGTCTTCCATTATCTGTGATAATGGATGGGGGAATTCCGTATCTATAGATGAGGTAATTAAGGATGAATGAGAAGATTTGTTTACCTGTGACGGTGGTGAGGGGGATGGCTTCAATCCACTTGGTAAAGTACTCAGTGGCAATTATTATGAATTTGTGGCCGTTGGATGATGGAAGATGGATTTTGCCCATAAGGTTGAGTCCCCATTGACACAAGGGCCAAGGTGTCGTTAAAGGTCTCAACTCTTGAGCTGGTGCATGTATTAGGTTCCCATGTATCTGGCACTACTTGCACTTCTTCACAAATTGATACGAATCTGTTTCCATGTTCAGCCAATAATAACCCAAATGCATGAGTTTCTTAGCTAAGGAAGGACCACTAGAGTGTGTTCCGCAAATCCCTTCGTGTACGTCTTGTAAGGAGGTTTGGGATTCTTCTCGTTCTAAACAATGGAGTAAAGTACCATCTAGACCATGTTGGTATAGGGTGTCGGCAATAATGGTATAACAAGAGGTTTGGCGTATAAAGGTTCATCGTTGGTTTGAAGATAAGTCAGGTGGGAGGGTGTTGTCCTTGAGGTAAGTGTAAACCTTATCGTACCAAGGTGAATTAGATCCAACTAATAGGCATATGGAATGGGTTTTAGGAAGATCATAAGCTAGTTGTTGAATTGATATGAATCTATTTCCATGTTCAGCCAATAACAACCCAAATGCATGAGTTTCTTAGCTAAGGAAGGACCACTAGAGTGTGTTTCGTAGATCCCTTCGTGTACGTCTTGTAAGGCGGTTTGGGATTCTTCTCGTTCTAAACAATGGAGTAAAGTACCATCTAGACCATGTCGGTATAGGGTGTCGGCAATAATGGTATAACGAGAGGTTTGGCGTATAAAGGTTCATCGTTGGTTTGAAGATAAGTTAGGTGGGAGGGTGTTGTCCTTGAGGTAATTGTAAACCTTATCATACCAAGGTGAATCAGATCCAACTAATAGGCATATGGAATGGGTTTTAGGAAGATCATAAGTTGGTTGTTGAATTGATTCCACTAAGAACTCGTACCGTGACTCATTCTCTGGGATTTCGAGAAGAGAGGCAATGGTTGCCATGGCATCTGCTGCTTTGTTTTTAATGCAAGGTATCTGCTCAAAAGAGATGATCACAAAGTATTCCTTAAAGTCCTCGACCATCTGTTTATATGGGATAAGCTTCTCATCTTTGGTTTGGTAATCGTCATTGACTTGATTGATCACTAGTTGAGAATCACCATAGACATGTAGCTCTTTGATTTTCCACTCTATTGCCATTTTGAGACCAATGACTAAGGCCTCATATTCTGTTATGTTGTTTGTGTATGGAAATAATAGACGGTAAGACTTCGGTATGGTGTCACCATGAGGAGTTACAAATAGGATTCCTTCCCCCGATCCATGGTTTGTGTAGGACCCATCAAAGTAGAGTGTCCAGAAATGTGTTGATATATTGAATAAGGATTCATCTAGAAATTCAAATTGCATTGGTGTGGTGTCCTGTAGTGGTGCATCTGCTAACTGATCAGCAATGACTTGCCCCTTGATAACTTTTCTGTCTACATACTCAATGTCGTATTCACTTAGGAGCATTACCCATTTGGCTAGGCGACCTGTAAGAGCTACTTTGCTTAGTAGGTACTTCAGTGGATCTATCTTTGCAATAAGTTTGACTGAATGTGCTAGCATGTAATGTCATATTTTTTGGAAGCAAAAACCACAACAAGACATGATCTTTCTATTTGAGAGTATTGTAATTGATAGCCCACCAATGTTCTACTGATGTAGTAGACAACTCTTTCTTTACCTTCATAATCTTGTTGTGCTAAAAGAGCCCCAAGAGTTGTTGGTGTAGCATATATGTAAAGTAACAATGGTTTCCCTTGGAAAGGAGGCATGAGAATAGGTGGACTCATAAGATATTCCTTCAGTTTGCCAAATGCCTCTTCACATTTCTCATCCCACCTAAATGGAATATTCTTGTGTAGGAGATGACTGAAGGGTTGACACTTGTTTTCCAGTTGTGATATGAACCGACGGATTGCTTGTAGCTTGCCTTGTAGAGACCTTAGTTGAGTAAGATTCTTGGGTGGGGGCATTTCCATAATAGCCTTGACTTTGGTGGGGTCCACTTCTATTCCATTTGCTGATATAATGAAGCCTAAGAGCTTGCCTAAGGTGACTCCAAACACACATTTCTTTGGGTTCAACCTGACTTTGAATTGTTCTAGTCTCTAAAAGACTTTTTCTAACACATCCAGGTGTGATTCTCTAGTGAGTGACTTTGCAAGGATATCATCTACATAGTCTTCCATTGTGACGTGCATCATATCATGGAATATAGTGGTCATAGCACGTTGATATGTGGCTCCTGCATTCTTTACCCCAAATGGCATGACATTCCAGTAGAAAGTGCCCCATGGACAAGTAAAAGCTATCTTATGCTAGTCTTCTGGTGCTATCTTGATCTGATTGTATCCAGAGAAGCCATCCATGAGAGATAACATGGTATGCCCTACCGTTAAGTCGACTATGATATCTATATTTGGCAACGAAAAATCATCCTTGCGGCAAGCTTTGTTTAGATCTCTAAAATCATTGCATAGTCTAACTTGGCCATCATGTTTGGATACTGGTACTATGTTGGAGACCCATTCCGGATAGTCTATAGCTCTGATGAACCCTACATCCAGTAGTTTCTTGAGTTCTTCTTTCACTAGCAGTGCAATGTGTGGATGCATCTTTCTAAGTTTTTGTTTAACTGCTTTCACTCCTGGATCTAGTGGAAGATGGTGTAGAATCAAATTTGGATCTAACCCTGACATATTAGCGTATGACCAAGAAAAAGTGACCTGCTTTTTCTTGAAGAATGGTACAAACTTAGTCTTTTCTGGTGGGGTTAGAGACTTAGCAAAGTGAATGATCTTAGGCTATTCCTCTGTTCCAATGTTAACAGGTTCTGTAGGTTCCACAACAATCTGAGACTTCTCCTAGTGCATGTCATCGGGGAGAGTGTCAAGCCTTCCATCCTTAGGTGCCACATTTGGGTTTTCACCATCAGATGTGTCCTTTCTTTTTACTATTTTGGGATCTGACACTGCCGCGGAGTGGTTTTCACCATCAGATCCAGTTTTTATTTTGATATTTTTGCAACTGGAAAGCTTGGTACCCTCTCTGAAATAAGCCATAGTATTAAGTTCAATGGCGAAGCTAGCTTTATGATCTCCTTTAGGTAGGTGGTCCCTAAGTTCCATGTAGTTAATATAGGCATCATCATTTTGAAACATATCTAGTTGTGGGGTTCCTTGTAGATCCCAGTCAATAAGCTGAGGATGCACAAGGGGGAGGGACTCAGAGGATAGATCTGATTTGTTGATAGTTTGAATGGATATGCTAGGAGTATTGGTAGGGAGAGTGTTTGGGATGGTACTTTCCTCCAAATTGTTTATTGCAATAGAACTCGAACCTTCCTCAAAAGTTGTATTCTCAGGGATAGGCAAATCACACTCTAACAGTCTATGCGGTAGCGTTTATCTCTCATGGTAGGGGCTATAAGTTTGGACGGTATCAACCTCCTTGTTGTCATAGGAATGCTTTGTCAGCTCATCCCACTCATACTCATTGGAATTTGTGTGACTGTCCTCTTGAAGGGTATGGATCATTTCCACAAGACAAGCATTTTGTTTAGCTTTGCCCTTATCCTTATATCCTAGACCTTTTGTAGTTCTAGCCAATGATGACGAAGAAGGTTGAATGGGTTCTATAATTCCTTCTTTTCTTAGGCCAATGGGGCCTTGTCCTTCATAACCCATTCTGTGTAGGATAGACTCACCTCGGCCATAGATTTCTGTTGGGAGCTTAGGTGGTTCTTGTTGTGTGCTCTCTTCTTCTTCTATGTAGAGCCATTGTAAGACATCTCTTTCTTTCGTTTCATCTGATAGGGTCCCACATTTTACAAAGGGAGCTGTGGGAGGTGCAGGAGGAGTAGATGGCTTTGGAAAATGCTTGGTTCACCCAAAGGATCTAGGAGATAGAGGCAATCTGGCTAGATTGAGGCCGTGCTCGATGGAGTATTCCCCTACTCCCATTTATTTGATGGTAATTTTCTTATATTTGGGCTTGGATGAGGATGCTTTAGAGGTAGAATCATGTTGTGGGGTAGGGGATGTAGATGCCCTATTGTTGGGTATGATGCAATCGGGTTTTGAGAGGACAGAGTTGCAATGCTGAAAGGGGTCAGGATCACCTTGGATGGTGACCTACTTGCCGTTATGAGGGAATTTTATGCATTGGTGATAGGTAGAAGGCACAACTTTCATGGCATGAATCCATGGTCTACCTAGGAGAATATTATAGGCTAGCTCCCTACCTAGGACTTGGCAAACAACATCTTTTATCACCGGTCCCACTTGTATGGGTAATACCACTGTTCCATTGGTAGTTCTCTCCTCTTCATCATATGCTTTGATAATAATCTTCTTCCTTGGATCAACTACATTTTTAGAGAACCCCAATGTAAGGACTAGCTTCAGCGTGCAAATATTTAAACTGACTCCCCCATCAATGAGAACCCTCTTGATGCAGTGCTTATGGATGAAGGCGACGATATGTAAGGGGGTATTATGAGGTTGAGACACTGAGAGGTCATCTTGTTTGGTAAATGATATGGTACTTGAGGAGGTTAGATTACCTACCATGGCTTGAAACTTCTCTTGGGCTAAGTTAATGGGTACAGTTGTTTCCACCAAGGCTTTATCGAGAATCTCCTTGTGGGAAGGAGATAGACGCAACAACTCTAAGATAGAAATGTGGGCAAGAGTCTTCCGTAGTTGGTCTATGACACTATACTGATGGGAGTTGGACTGAGAAGGTGATGACCTTGGAGGGAGGGTATTCAACGTGACCTTACCACTACGGGTGATGATGTTGTAATCAGTTTTGTTGGGTCTTGATTGTTGGTTATATGTAACCACATTGATTTGTGGGACATGCTCTGATATGCAATTGATGGTATAATCGAATGGCACACTTGCGTAATTGGTATTACTATTCCTGTTATTTTGATTTTGCCTGTTGCAGTTGTTGTTGTTGTTGTATGACCTGTCGTGATTGAGAAGTGGATCTTTGTAAGCCACATGCGTCTCATTAGAAGTATGTTGTTGAGCACCTCCTTGATTTTGATCAAGTATGTCTTGAATAACATGTTTGAGATAGATACAATTGTTGGTTGTATGTCTTCTTCCTCTATGATACTCACAAAAGTCAGCGTCTTTCCAATAGTGAGGTTTTATTTGAGGTTCATAATCACTTGTTGGCGGTAGAGTGATTTCATTGTTGGCCAATAGCGGAGTGAAGTTTCACCTTGGATTTGAGTTGAACCATGGTCTTGGCTCCCAAGAGAATGTTTTTGTTGGGCATAACATTGCTTGCCTCTCCTTTGAGAGTAAATATTGGTTGTTGTTTGGGAGCCGCCACCTTGGCATCAACTACTCTGTCATTGATGACATTTTTATTTTTAGTCCAAAACTTTGATTTGTCGATCGTGTAGTTGGAGGTAGGTGTGTCCTTGTATAACTTGATTTGCCCCTTGGTGATCATAGCTTTCTCGATGAACAATCCCATTTCAATGACCTTCAAAAATGAAGTAGGGCATTGGATTTGGATTTGGTAGCTTAGATCGGAGTTGAGGTTGTGGACAAACATCTCCATTAATTGCTTCTCGGGTACACCATATGAGCATTTGCTTGCTAGTTGTCTCCACCTTTGTAGGAAGGAGGTGAAATATTTGCCACTCTTTTGCTTGGTATTGCATAGGTCAAGCATGGAGACTTCATGTTCAATATTGTACGAGAAGTGTGTCATGAATATGTTGACTAACTCATCAAAAGTTTTGATGCCCGGTGGAAGCCGTGAGAACCACTCCATGGCTTGACTACCTAGAGATCTAGAGAATAGTCTCATTGTGGGCTACTTCCATGCATGCGGTGTTGAATTCCCTAATGTGATCTCTAGGGTCCCCTTTTCCTTTGTACTTGTCAAACTTAGGAACTTTGAATCGAAAGGGGAATGGTACCATGTTCAAACTTTTATCAAAGGGGTACAGTGCAATATCTTCCAAGGAGTATGTTTTATTGTTTGTACCTATCTTGAGATCCGTCATTTGTTGCGTTAGACCCTCGATTTGTTTCCTCATTTCTTCCATAGGTGTGTTTGGGTCTATGACTTTCTTTCCTTTGTCCTCACCAGTGTGGTGTTCATGATTATCCTCTACGGTCTCTTTGAGTTTGCTTAGATCAAAATTAGCGGGGAGCTTAAGTCCAAGATTTGCAAGATGATAAAAAATACTTGTGAGGGTCCTCATGGAGCACTTTCTCTAGCAAGCATTGGAATTTTTGATCTTGGAGGTGTCCTTGATAATCTTCGTGAGAGATTTCTTCATCACTATCATGAGGGGTGACAATATGGTTAGATGATCCAGCCATTTCAAGTTGCTTTTGGTATTGAGATCTAGTAAGAACCATGCAAGATGACGTGGGATGTGGTTGGATGAAACTAGAGATTTTGGCAAGATGTCGGTGGAGACTATTGAGAATAGGATACTTACGATAAGATTTTCACAAGGGACCCTCTCGATCAATGATTCCAAGTAAGATGACCGATACAAGATGATAGCCACCAGTAAGGGTACTCGATACCTGTCTTACTGTGTAGGGACGAGTCATGCACCAAGACCACTAGTGAAGTTCTGTGACTTACTAGGGTTACTTGAATCCAAAATGATCCAAAAAAGGGGCCTATGTTAATCTGATATGGGAAACTTTGACCTTGGAATAGGGAGACCTGATATAAGATGAATGAGACGACCAATGAAAGAGAGATTTTGACGTGAAATAGATGGAAAAGTGACTGCAAGGTAAGATCTATGTTACCTAAATTTCACTACAGCTCATTCAAGTAGAGTTTTGATTCAAAGTCTAAAAAATGTACATTTTATTTGATCCTTATTATGTTACATTCAAGTGCATAAATGAAATAATTTAAAAGATTATGATTATCAAATTATTGCATTTATCCAAGTGCATGTAACATAAGAAAGATTTTATACAATTTCTTTCTGAAACAAATAAATAATCTTTATTGAATGTAAAATGTACATTATCTCACACTAGCCATGAGATTAACTTTCTTGTTCAATGAAATTGAAGAACAATCTATACATGAATAAGTAAAAGAAAGTAAAGAATGTGCATGTAAGGGTAGAGGCCATTCATTGCCTAAGAATGACTGGTTTTGGTTCTGGTGTGTTGTCTTGTTGCCCTGAGCTGTCTTTGTCCTTCCTAGTCCAGGTTGCTTCTAGTTCCTGCATCTAGCAGAAGAATGGTGTTAGATTAATACTCTAAGCAATAAATGGTCCCTAACCTGACATGAACTAGTACCTATGAATGCATAAACTGCTCCTCAAATGCATCAAACAAGAAATGTACACTTTGGATGTCCTAGAAAACAAGCAAGTCATCAAACACATCTAGAGTATGCATTTATTTTCTAACAAGTTTGCTTCATGTGCAGATACAGGTGAAATTGTGTTTATGAGTGATTCATCAGTTTATATTATGAGTGGGGAAAATGTGGATCCCACAAGGGTTGAGCCCAGCTCATAAGTGTTATAGAAGCATTTCATATGTACTCATCAGATGCAGAGTACAGTCATTTCATAAGTAGAAAGGTCAGTTGATAGACAGTGTGCAGGCATCATCAGTCAAAGCATACTAAAATATTAGGGATAGTCAGCTCATGACCTAGAAGATAGTCATTAATGACTGTCACATGAGAAAGGAGCAACATCTTTCATAAGCATCTTCAGAAGCAGTCATTTAATGAATGAACACAGTCACAATAGGCAATTTAAAAGCAGTCCTCTAATAGCTGTTATAAAAGATGGAACTGCAATCATGAGACTACAAAGGACAGTCAATAAGTGACCATGCATAGTAAGGAATGGAGCCTTGGATCATGAAGAACAACACAGTGTTAGGGTAACAGTTTGATAGAGAAGGTACTAGTCATCAAGGTCATGCAATGGTAGTAGTCAAAATAAGAGATATCAAGTCATCAAATAACAGTGTGACAATAGTCATGAAGGCAAGAGTTTGACTGTGAGATGAGAGTTGATGGAAGAGAAGCATGCAAGGAGCAGTGATAGTCTAGATGCCAAATAGAACAGTCAAGAAGAGGACACAAAGATGTTTAGACATAGACATTATCAGAATACAATAATTCCAAGAAGGTATTTGAGACCAGAGGATGCCATTTAGGATTTTCATTTTTCTTTAGGAACTTTTGCTCATTTATGATGTCTTCATGACTGTGTTTAAAATTATCAATAATCTTTGATACTGCTAGGATATTTAAGACTGTTTCGGGCTTTAAATATTTCAATCCTGGTTATATATGGATGGACAGTTTAGGAATACTCCGAATGCCTTGACAGTGGACTGAGAATATGAGAATAGTTTAGCAATATGGTATTCAATGAATGGCTATTGTTAGAGATGGCCTTGTCTTAAACATCCATGCAGATTATTAGGGCTCAAATAAAGCTTTGTCTAGAAATCTAAGAGCTTTGTCAAGTGGTCATAAGCCCAGCTGATATTCACTTCAACATAAGGACAATCATTAGATGACAATCACAGTCATCATAGCAGTTCAGGAGCATGCAAGCATTATGTTCATAATGAGACAGTGACTATAACATCAGGGCCACCAGAGAGAGAATAGTGAAGGATCTTTGATCAAAACAAGGGGTCTACATCTTAGGAGTAAAGAAGATGATAGAGTTATAGATAGATGAGCAATGTTTGTCAGAGTCCTTGCAATATATCAATGGTGAAGGAAAAGTCCAATAGTGAGCTACTATCAAAGCAGTAAAGGAATGTTTAAAACTTGTATAAGAATGTGAGAATGAGCAATATGGAGACCTACACTAAGATGAAGTGCAGATGATAGTAGATCTAAAACAAAGCATGATAGTCATAAACCTATTAAATAGTCAAAGATCTGGAAAAGATCATCACAATGACAGTAAGGACTGTCAGAGGAGGCCAAGGACTGTTTCAAGGAGTCAACGGAAGCAGTCAAAACAAATGACAATCATCATGCATAGTAATGAAGAACAGTCACAATGACAACAAGCAGGGGAAAAAAGGAGTCTCAAGGGGTAGGTATAGTAATAAAGTTTAAACCTCACAGAGCAAAGACAAAGAACAACATAAAGTGACTCTTCTAGATCTACAGAGACAGTCATTCTAATATAGATGTCATATAAAAAAAATAGTGGACAAAGTGCTGGTAGCAGAGTACAATAAGATGGTCAGCAAAGAGGACAATCAAACATACAATGAAAAGACCTACATCTTGACCCTGAGCATCACATGATATAGAGGCATTGATATGTAATGGAAAGTATTTGTCAAATGTTTTTAAGGAAAACTATGGTATGACAGATCTTCTAGGGTCTAGAGCAGAGACAGTTGATGGAACCAGTGAAAGGATCATTATGACATTTTGTATGTTTTGAGACAGTAAATAGAACCTCAATTAACTTTATAACCTGCAATGACAAATGCAATGTAAAAACATGAGGAAACAACACCAAAGAAGTCTGCAATAACACTGTTAGGGAATAGTCCTCCTTGACTGTCAGCAGTGGTATAATAGCTTTGAAGCAAAATATTCATTAAATGCAGAGCTACAAGTATATAGATACAGAGCATATAGAGTAAAGGGTTTCACAAAACCCAAATGAAGATAATAGGAGCTATCATTACCTCCACACTCTTAGAGGAAAAGAAGCTGCTACAGTATTGAAAGCTCATACAGAAAAGAGCTTATCAAAGACACATTAGGGTTTTGTCTTGTTGAAACCCTAATAGGATGAACCCAGATTTCTAGTTCAAAAGCCAGAATATCAAAAAATTTGCAAACAGAGCCATATACAGGAATATCATATCTTGCTACTTTCTGTAGCATCATATCTGAAAGAGAAGCAATCATATATGCATAGAATGAAGCCCTCCATCACAATCATACAAAATTTAGAAAAATCTCATATAGAAGATGATACACAGTAAGGGTTTTGTTTCATTCGAACACTAGCTCAGAAAGGTAACCCTTGTTTTTCATTAAAAAATGCCTTTTGCTGTCAACCAAAAAACCAAGAATCATAAACTGTAAGTAAAGTATTCAGACTAAATATGGGATGAGAGTTTTGAAAACCCTAAGTAGAAGTCAAAAAAGAGAAAGAATTTCAATTACCATGGACAGAGTGAGACAGCCATGCTCAGGAAAATAGAATTCCAAGTGCATAGAGGAATGTGTGAATAGAACTGATAAATATCATTATTTGTTGTAGCATTATATATAAAAATAGTCATTTTGTATGAGTTTAAGTCCTCCATCTTAACCACGGAAGAAGCAGAAGCATCTATAGCACATAAAATGAAAGAAAATCTACAGAAAAACATGAGATTTTCATCTTTGTTCCAGTAGAATGAAATAATCAACTCACCTTCACATCTGGAGTAGAAATTGTCAAAATGCCAGTGAAACAGCAGGAAAATGACTACAGAAACTCCAAGCTTCAAACCCTCATGGTGGTGCCTCAATAACAGAGCACAAGAATGCAAAAAATGCAAATGAGTTTTCAAAAGTTGCTTTTTTGTATTTAGGGTTTCCAAACCCTAAGGACCCGATGGATTTTCTTTTGATCTTTTATTTTTTCCTTTGTATTAGCTTTAAATTTTTCCCATGGTCAAAACATCAAGAATGTAAAGCCTAGGTAAGATGCCATGATGTGGCATTGGAAATTGTTGAGACTTTTGTTAAAGTCTTTCATCCTTTTTAGAGTAAGCACCCCAGTGCCTTTTGCTTTGTGTTTTTCCTTGCGAATATTATCTAATGTAAAACAATAACCTTGAGTGATAACATTATGAATCATTTGAGGGATATTGTTAGCTTTTATTGCAAAGGAGGATAAAGAGAAATGTGAGGGAGGCTTTATTGTCTGTGAGAGATTATAGAGGGAGTGAAGAAGATGTGGCAGATACATGCCAAGGAAATAGGTGTTATTTTTGCCTTGGAGGATAGGATATTGACTTAGTCAGGAGGCAGTTCTAGGAGTGTTTTTATTTCTCTTAGAGTCCTTTTTGCACTTATTTTCATGACCCTTCATGTTTGACTAAGTTTTGATGGACCTTTCCTTGCATTTTGGACTCTTTTGGAATGAGATATAGTGGCTAGATTTTAGGCTTTTTCTGGGCATCCGACCCAAATCAGTTGGGTTTTCCTTCTTTTATGGAACCACTTGGATGGTTATAGTGACTTTTGTGACTCTACTGTAGGCAGTTCTGATTATGCTACTTGCAGAGACTTTTTGATTTTGTGATCCTTGCTCTATATTTTGGCAAGATTTGTAACTCATGTTACCAGTTTACTTGATATGATATACAAAGAGAACCTTGGAGATCGTTGATTGGAAATTGTGCCTATCTATCTTATGCATTTTTGTGCTCATTATCTGATTTGATGGAGTTAACTGTGAAGTGAGTTTATTTCTTCTTAATTTTGTCTTGGAAAAAAGCCTTTTTGCAGAAAGTACTTATGCAGGTTACAAGTTATGTCTATATATGCATTACTATTAAGTGTGAAATTACTATTCCTCTAAAAAATTTTGCAACTATAGACCTATTTGTGAAATATTTATGCAGAGGTATAACTATTAAGTTGTGCAAGAGTTATTTCAATCACATTAACAAGTGTTTGGGCTGTTATTTTCATGTTCCTCATTGAAGATAGGTGTATCACCCTTAGAGTTAAATTTCAGTTGTAGAACAGAGCTTTCTTACCCTTTTCCTTGTCATAGTCATAGAATAGGAAAGTTTTAGGGGATACAAAGTTAGGAAGCCGGCCTTCTTTCGAGGTTGACCTCTGCCTATAAAGGACCCACAGCTTTAGAGGTCTTCCCATGTTTCATCAAATAGACTAATTTCTGCAAATTAGTCAAGGTGCATATTTAGGTGATAATAGTTTTTGGCACGCCCGGTGGGACCGTAAACTAATTCTTAGTCCATTTTTATACTTTTCACTACTATTTGGTGTGTACAACAGTTTATTTCAGCCTTTTGAGGTGTTTTAAATACATACCTGGCGACTTCGAGGCTTTGGTTTAGTGAAAACTAGTGCAGAACAGTTTATATATTGCTAATATTGGTGTGTATGTCAACAAAACCTGCCTTGGGAGGCAAGGAAAACACACACCTGGCGACTTTGGAAAGAAATATCTATTGGTTTCAAGAAGACAAGTGCCGGTGTGTACTTATTTTACTAAAAATTAGACTTGATTTTTATTGTGAAAGATTTCTATGAGTTTTCAGCACATACAAATGACGCAATATGTTTTCTTTTTAAAGAAATATGTCTTACTTTCCACCATTTCATGAAAGCCCTGTTCATACATCATTTTATGAGCTATATCATAGTAGTCGTATAGCTGGTTTTAGTCCAAACAGCCCATTGACAGTTGATAACCAACCAGTTTGTCATGCTTACTACCCTCCCACCCATGTACAGACTCCATGGTAGCCACTGTATGCCTATGACCAGCCTCAAGAATCTCATTTTATGCCAAGCCAGCAATACTACTTTCCCAATCAGTTTCAAAATGATGAGAGAATGGAGATTGCAATTATTGAGAACATATGGTTTGACTGGAACAAGCATCTGGATGACTTAAAAAGGCAGCAGGAATATTCTTTACAACAAGAGCCCATAAATGAGCAAAATCAGTCAAACTAGTCCGTTAAGCCTCAGTTTTAGTCATGTCAAGAGTCTGAACCAAATCATCAAATTACTGAATAGCCATGGCAGCCTTCTTGGACTAGATATCCTGGTTATAAAATGCCAAATCTCAACAAAGTTCTTCCTTCCATACCAGTCCAAAGCAAGTCTGAACATGAAACTCTATGGCAAGAGGAGTAGTCGGTTGCTATTGTTTGTACCATGTCCCCAGTGAAATATGAGCATAGTACATGTGAAGAGGATGTAGGACCAGGCTTGTCATTGAATCCCTTAAATTTTCATTCATTTGATGAATTTTCTAATGATGTCTATAAAACAAAAGAAGGCAACATTCAGAGGTTGCAAGGTAAAGGCCTTCAGTTGCGAAGACAGGATGCCCGAGTGTCATTGGAGAAGGCACCACATGAAGAGGAAGAATTGGTTTTCTTGTTTGATCAATTACCTGCTTTTGTGGAACAAGATGAGGAAAGCTTTCAGGTACCTAGCTTGCTAGCAATTTTAGACCAACAAGAAGAGGTTCAACAATATGAGGAGTTGCTAATTAAAACTAAGAAATCTGACAATGGGGTCTTGGACCAAGTAAAAGAAAGTGAAAATAAGTCTTTCCTAGAACCTGCACAGCTGGCTAAGAGTTGTTATGAGGCCGAAAACAACCCTCCTCCATCAGAATTTCATGAAGAGTGTGAGGAAGAGTCATTTTGGTATGACCTTGAAGTTTTTGTCTCTAAACTAGATGACAAAGGATTAAACTCGCTGGAAGAAGTTGCAAATCATGCTAAATCAGGACAATGAGTTCACATGTTTGAACCAGAGCAGGAACAATCTGTAGAGGAGATAGATGACCAAGAGAAACTTAGCAGAAATGATGTTGATATGTTTTGGTATGATGGGCTACCTTCAGTTGCTGAACAAAATGGAGAAGATATGACTGTGATAACCCAAGATGAGGGACAACTATAGGTTGTTGAACAATGTGATGAGTTGCTGGTTCGTGGAAGTCAATATGGGGATGAAGCTTTGGCTCATGAGGTATTTTCATTTTGGGACGATCTAAAGTCTGTTTTGACTCAGGAGGAAGCCTCTTTTTTCCCAGCTTTGGATATTGAGCTAGCACCATTTGAGGTAGCAGATAAAAAATAAGAAGAGAAATAGCTACATGATTTGGAACAACAAGGAACTAGTATGGAGAGTTTTGAAAGTACTCTTTTGAGAGGATGCCCAATTAGACATCTAGCCAGAATGGAGGCCAACAAGGATATTTATATCCTGCTTGCACCCAAGCATGGAGATACAGCTAGGAAAGAGCAGACTCAAGTAATTTTTCTACCTCATAACAAGAATTTTTCCTTTCCATATGAAAAGATTAGTGAACTTGTGTATGTTCTTCAAGAGGTATTGTAGCTCTTTGTTGAATTTTTGTTCATATTTCCTCTCTTTATAGCTATCCTCAAGCACGGAAAAAATTGTATACTATGCAAGAAAGGCAGCTACTTCACCCAAACAGTAAATGGTTTTGTTTGAGTTAGTATCTTTCTTGGTTATTAGAATAGAGTAGGTGTAGTAGTTTTCAATTCCCTAAGTGCTGCCAGCACAGTTAGATAGGTTGCTTTCTACATTTTGCTTTTTAGTTAGGCTTCTAAGTGTCTTTCACTGCTGTTCTACTGAGTTACAGAAGTCAGAAATGGTTTGTCAAAAGTGTTTTGAAAAGTCTTAGAGTGGTCCTATGCCCAATGGATATGCTTCAGGCTACTGGTCTGATGTTTAGCAGGCAAACATATAGCAGATGTTGCCAAAAATGTTACCTAAATTTCACTACAACTCATTTAGGTAGAGTTTTGATTCAAAGTCTAAAAAAGGTACATTTTATTTGATCCTTATTATGTTACATTCAAGTGCATAAATGAAATAATATAAAATATTAAGATTATCAAATTACTACATTTATCCAAGTGCATGTAACATAAGAAAGATTTTATACAATTTCTTTCTGAAACAAATAAATAATCTTTATTGAATGTAAAATGTACATTATCTCACACAAGCCATGAGATTAACTTTCTTGTTCAATGAAATTGAAGAACAATCTATACATGAATAAGTAAGAGAAATTAAGGAATGTGCATGTAAGGGTAGAGGCCAGTCATTGCCTGAGAATGACTAGTTCTGGTTCTGGTGTGTTGTCTTGTTGCCCCGAGCTGTCTTTGTCCTTCCTAGTCTAGGTTGCTTCTAGTTCCTGCATCTGGCAGAAGAATGGTGTTAGAGTAATACTCTAAGCAATAAATGGTCCCTAACCTCATGAACAAGTACCTATGTATGCATAAACTGCTCCTCAAATGCATCAGACAAGAAATGTACACTTTGGATGTCCTAGAAAACAAGCAAGTCATCAAACACTTCCAGAGTATGCATTTATTTTCTAACAAGTCTGCTTCATGTGCAGATACAGGTGAAATTGTGTTTATGAGTGATTCATCAGTTTATATTATGAGTGGGCAAAATGTAGCTCCCACAAGGGTTGAGCCCAGCTCATAAGTGTTACAGAAGCATTTCATATGTACTCATCAAATGCAGAGTACAGTCATTTCATAAGTAGAAAGGTCAGTTGATAGACAGTGTGTAGGCATCATCAGTCAAAGCATACTGAAATATTAGGGACGGTCAGCTCATGACCTAGAAGACAGTCATTAATGACTGTCACATGAGAAAGGAGCAACATCTTTCATAAGCATCTTCAAGAGCAGTGATTTAATGAATGAACACAATCACAATAGGAAATTTCAAAGAAGTCCTCTAATAGCTGTTATAAAAGATGGAACTGCAATCATGAGACTACAAAGGACAGTCAATATGTGACCATGCATAGTAAGGAATGGAGCCTTGGATCATGAAGAACAACACAGTGTCAGGGTAACAGTTTGATAGAGAAGGTACCAGTCATCAAGGTCATGCAATGGTAGTAGTCAAAATAAGAGATATCAAGTCATCAAATAACAGTGTGACAACAGTCATGAAGGCAAGAGTTTGACTGTGAGATGAGAGTTGATGGAAGAAAAACATGCAAGGAGCAGTGACAGTCTAGATGCCAAATAGAATTGACAAGAAGAGGACACAAAGATGTTTAGACATAGACATTATCAGAATGCAATAATTCCAAGAAGGTATTTGAGACCAGAGGATACCATTTAGGGTTTGTCATTGTTCTTTAGGAACTTTTGCTCATTTATGATGTCTTCATGACTGTGTTTAAAATTATCAGAAATCTTTGAGACTGCTAGGATATTTAAGACTATTTTGGGCTTTAAATATTTCAATCTTGGTTATATATGGATGGATAGTTTAGGAATACTCCGAATGCCTTGACAGTGGACTGAGAATATGAGAATAGTTTAGCAATATGGTATTCAATGAATGGCTATTGTTAGACCTGGTCTTGTCTTAAACATCCATGCAGATTATTAGGGCTCAAATAAAGCTTTGTCTAGAAATCTAAGAGCTTTGTCAAGTGGTCATAAGCCCATCTGATATTCACTGCAACATAAGGACAGTCATTAGATGACAGTCACAGTCATCATTGCAGTTCAGGAGCATCCAACCATTATGTTCATAATGAGACAGTGACTGTAACAACAGGGCCACCAGACAAAGAACAGTGAAGGATCTTTGATCAAAACAAGGGGTCTACATCTTAGGAGTAAAGAAGATGATAGAGTTATAGATAGATGAGCATTATTTGCCAGAGTCCTTGCAATATATCAATGGTGAAGGAAAAGTCCAATAGTGAGCTACTATCAAAGCAGTAAAGCAATGTTTAAGACTTGTATAAGAATGTGACAATAAGCAATATGGAGACCTACACTAAGATGAAGTGCAGATGACAGTAGATCTGAAACAAAGCATGATAGTCATAAACCTATCAAATAGTCAAAGAACTAGAAAAGATCATCACAATGACAGTAAGGACTGTCAGAGGAGGCCAAGGATTGTTTCAAGGAGTCAATGGAAGCAGTCAAAACAAATGACAATCATCATGCATAGTAATGAAGAACAGTCACAATGACAACAAGCAGGGGAAAAAAGGAGTCTCAAGGGGTAGGTATAGTAATAAGGTTTAAACCTCACAGAGCAAAGACAAAGAACAACATAAAGTGACTGTTCCAGATCTGCAGAGACAGTCATTCTAATATAGATGTCATATAAATAAAATAGTGGACAAAGTGCTGGTAGCAGAGTATAATAAGATGGTCAGCAAAGAGGATAGTCAAACATACAATGAAAAGACCTACATCTTGATCCCGAGCTTCACATGCCATAGAGGCATTGATATGTAATGGAAAGTATTTGTCAAATGTTTTTAAGGTTTTGAAAACTATGGTATGACAGATCTTCTAGGGTCTAGAGCAGAGATAGTTGATGGAACCAGTGAAAGGATCATTATGACATTTTATATGTTTTGAGATAGTAAATAGAACCTCAATTTACTTTATAACCTGCAGTGACAAATGCAATGTAAAAACATGAGGAAACAACACCAAAGAAGTTTGCAATAACACTGTCAGGGAATAGTCCTCCTTGACTGTCAGTAGTGGTATAATAGCTCTGAAGCAACATATTCATTAAATGCAGACCTACAAGTATATAGATACAGAGCATACAGAGTAAAGGGTTTCACAAAACCCAAATGAAGATAATAGGAGCTATCATTACTTCCACACTCTTAGAGGAAAAGAAGCTGCTACAACATTGAAAGCTCATATAGAAAAGAGTTGATCAAAGAAAGATTAGGGTTTTGTCTTGTTGAAACCCTAATAGAATGAGCCCAGATTTCTAATTCAAAAGCCAGAATATCAAAAAATTTGCAAACAAAGCTGTATACAGGAATATCATATCTTGCTACTTTCTGTAGCATCGTATCTGAAAGAGAAGCAGTCATATATGCATAGAATGAAGCCTTCCATCACAATCATACAAAATTTAGAAAAATTTCATACAGAAGATGATACACAGTAAGGGTTTTGTTTCATTTGAACCCTAGCTCAGAAAGGTAACCCTTGTTTTTCATTAAAAAATTGCTTTTGCTGTCAACTAAAAAACCAAGAATCATTTACTGTAAGTGAAGTATTTAGACTAAATATGGGATGAGGGTTTTAAAAACCCTAAGTAGAAGTCAAAAAAGAGAAAGAATTTCAATTACCACGGATAGAGTGAGACAGCCATGCTCAGGAAAATAGAATTCCAGGTGCAGAGAGGAATGTGCGAACAAAACTAATAAATATCATTATTTGTTGTAGCATTATATATAAAAACAGTCATTTTGCATGAGTTTAATTCCTCCATATTAACTGTGGAAGAAGCAGAAGTATCTATAGCACATAAAATGAAAGAAAAGCTACAGAAAAATATGAGATTTTCATCTTTGTTCCAGTAGAATGAAATAATCAACTCCCCTTCACATCTGGAGTAGAAAATGTCAAAATGCCAGTGAAACAACAGGAAAATGGCTACAGAAACTCCAAGCTTCAAACCCTCATGGCAGTGCCTCAATAGCAGAGCACACGAATGCAAAAAATGCAAATGAGTTTTTAAAAGTTGCTTTTTTGTCTTTAGGGTTTCCAAACCCTAAGGACTTGATGAATTTTCTTTTGATCTTTTATTTTTTCCTTTGTATTAGCTTTAAAATTTGCCCATGGTCAAAACATCAAGAATGTAAAGCCTAGGAAAGATGCCATGAGGTGGCATTGGAAACTATTGAGACTTTTGTTAAAGTCTTTCATCCTTTTTAGAGTAAGCACCTTGGTGCCTTTTGCTTTGTGTTTTTCTTTGCGAATATTATCTAATGTAAAACAATAACCTTGAGTGATAACATTATGAATCATTTGAGGGATATTGTTAGCTTTTATTGTAAAGGAGGATAAAGAGAAATGTGAGGGAGGCTTTATTGTTTGTGAGAGATTATAGAGGGAGTGAAGAAGATGTGGCAGATACATGCCAAGGAAATAGGTGTTATTTTTGCCTTGGAGGATAGGAGATTGACTTAGTCAGGAGGTAGTTCTAGGAGTGTTTTTATTGCTCTTAGATTCCTTTTTGCACTTATTTTCATGACCCTTCATGTTTGACTAAGTCCTGATGGACTTTTCCTTGCATTTTGGACTCTTTTGGATGAGATCTAGTGGCTAGATTTTAGGCTTTTTCTGGGCATCCGACCCAAATCAGTTGGGTTTTCCTTCTTTTATGGAACCACTTGGATGGTTATAGTGACTTTTGTGACTCTATTGTAGGCAGTTCTGATTATGCTACTTGCAGAGACTTGTGATTTTGTGATCCTTGCTCTAGATTTTGGCAAGATTTGTAACTCATGTTACCAGTTTACTTGATATGATATACAGAGAGAACCTTGGAGATTGTTGATTGGAAAATGTGCCTATCTATCTTATGCATTTTTGTGCTCATTATCTGATTTGATGGAGTTAACTGTGAAGTGAGTTTATTTCCTCTTAATTTTGTCTTGGAAAAGAGCCTTTTGCATAAAGTACTTATGCAGGTTACAAGTTGTGTCTAGATATGCATTACTATTAAGTGTGAAATTACTATTCCTCTAAAAAATTCTACAACTATAGACCTGTTTGTGAAATATTTATGCAGAGGTATAATTGATAAGTTGTGCAAGAGTTATTTCAATCACATTAACAAGTGTTTGGGTTGTTATTTTCATGTTCCTCATTGAAGATAGGTGTATCACCCTTAGAGTTAAATTTTAGTTGTAGAACAAAGCTTTCTTACCCTTTTACTTGTCATAGTCATAGAATAGTAAAGTTTTAGGGGATACAAAGTTAGGAAGCCGGCCTTCTCCGGAGGTTGACCTCTACCTATAAAGTGACCCACAGCTTTAGAGGTCTTCCCATGTTTCATCAAATAGACTAATTTCTACAAATTAGTCAGGGTGCATATTTAGGTTATAACAATCTAATCTCGTAACTTGGAACTAGGTTGAAATGGGTACCCAAAAATGGTAAACTTTTCCTCAAAGACTATGGAAGTACTCACTGTCACCCATGCGCTGGAACAGATGTGCCACACAAACTGGTGAATGCGCGAAAAGTCAGTATAGATGCGCAATATTGGTAAATTTTAAATGCGTAGAAATAGGTGTTAAAAGTGCAATAAGTTAGTACAGATGTGTAGCAAGTCAGTATAAATGCGCAAAGAAAAAGGATAAATGCGCCGCTCTGGTTTTTTAGTGTTTTTTACAAGTTTTTGGCAATTTTCTGATGTTTTTGGTATTTTTGGTTGCAAGAAGGTCTTTTTGATCTGATTTTATGAAATTATGGCAAAAAGACACAGGAAACACAAAGAATGTTTTTATGGTTTTTTATTTTTTTGTGATTTTTTTACTCTTTTTGGACTAAAAGAAAGCAAGTATAATCCTTGGTTTCAAAGGACAGTATAAAACTAAATTCTCACTATCTCTAGTGAAGCATCTTCGGGAGTTGATAATCACCCTTCCCTGCACCGAATTACAGGGGTTTTTGGCCACTAAGACAAAAGTGTTTAATAAAGGCAACTGTTCGAGTGGTTATACATGTGGCAACACTACTCTCCGTTATGGAGTCTCCCAACCTGCAAGGGTTGCACCTTGGAGGGTTTTGGGGGAGGTTCGTTGTCGGTATAACACAACTGCACTCATTGTTTGAAGCTTTTGCTCCAAACACAATTTATTTATAGTGGATTGGTAGGGCTTGGAGTCTAGCCTATTACCACGTAGGGCCGTTCCTACTTGGATGGATGGTATCCAAGAGCAGGCCCCTCTAAAGGAAAAATACATGTGAAAATGATATGTCTGGCATTTTAGTCACCTAAGATAGGGGAGAGCATAGGCCTGGTATCATTCCCAAAACATAGAAGACAATGGTTCTTTTTCCCCTAGTTAAAATGAGAAAAACTAGATGAGTTATCTACTTTGGCAAGCACAGAAGTTTGTTAACTTTGAAGTGATAACAAGATAGCAATGGTTCAATTTTACCCAGATAGCAATGATGTGTTTAATTTTATCTAGATAGTAGTGGTTTGTTAACTTTGAAGTGATAACAAGATAGCAATGGTCCAGTTTTACCAAGATAGCAATGAGTTGTTAACTCTGAAGGATAGCAATATAGTAATGATTCAATGATATGCAAGATAGCAATGATTCAATTACCGCCTTCCTAGTTAAGACTATGTGAGATTTGCATGAGCATCCATTTACTTTCCTGTTAGAAATTGAAATGTGAGTTAACAAGTGTAACTATATGATTCTAAACCAGTACCTAGCCTGCAAACAGATCAAGAGTGTTCCTGTAAAAAGACGTCAGTGTTAGCGAAAACTTCAAGGAAACTCTAAAAAATCACTGCCTAGATTAGATGCGTAGCTTTAGAGATTGAATGCACAGAAATAGAGCTCAAAAGTGCTACAGTACATATGCGCTAAGACAGAGGTCAAAAGCACAGGAAAATAATATATATGCGTCGAAATGACAGATGCGTCGTATTGGAGGATAGATGCACTAGAATAGAGTCTGTATGCGCCGAAAGAATGTATGCACTGGAACATACAACAGATGTGTGTTAGGATGTGTCAAATGCGCGGTTTCCTCCTATGTACGACTTTAAAAAAAAACACAAAAACTCAGTTTTTGGGTTAAAAAATTAGGGCTAGGCCCCACGGTGGGCACCAAAAATGTTAAGAGAAAATTGGATCTAAATGAATAATCAATATAATAATATCAATGATACCCAAAACTCAATGAAATAATGAACAAAAGAGATCAATCAAATAGTGAACAATACAAAGCAAACCTCCTTTAATTCTCAGCTTCCATTGATCGCCTATCACAAATGATCTTGTCTATGAATATGGCCCTCAGAAGGCACACTTCCTTGCTATGATTCTAAGATGTTCAAATGGGAACGACTATGATAGTTTCGCCATGAAGATGATCTTCACAACAATGATAGTAGTGTGTAGTAACAAGTTTGATCGCAAGAAATGAAGGAATTGGTGCCAAAGGCGTGCTATAATTCCTGCAGAGTAAGTTTTTTTAAAGCTTGGATGAATGAAATGGAAGAATAGGGTTCAATTTATAGGCTTGAGAGAGAGAGGATCAACGGTATAGAAAGAATGAGAAGATCAATGATATAGAACGGTTGAGGAATGTATGCAAATAAGAAGAAGACAAGTGTCACACAAAAGCTATTTTATTTGATTTAACTACTTTCTTTTCTAAAGATAAGATATGCTTTTCATAAATTAGAAAGTTTTTTTCTAATTTAAGAGATATTGATAAAAACAAGGTTGATTGAGTCAGTTAACTCAACTTGAGATTCGCTTTTGCATGATTTGAGAGAAATTAAATAATAAATTATTTAATTTTGTGTGCATGAAGAAGACTTATTTTTAGAAGATTTGGAAGATATTTGAAGATAGGAAAGTAAATTAAATAAATAAATTTATTTAATTGTTGTGCATGATTTAGAAGAATAAATAAAATATTTGATTATATTTTATTTTTGGAGATTTGAGAGGATTTAAAAAAATTTGATTTGATTTATTCAAATTTGGAGGAATGATTTTGACTTAAATTAAATAATTAAGAATTATTTAATTGTTTGGAAGAATTTAATTAAATAAAGGATTTTATTTAATTTTGACTTTAGAGGAGATAATTAAATATTTTGATATTTAATTAATTTAGAGGAATATGAATCGAATAAATAAATTTGTTTATTTATTTATTGATAGAAGAATTAGAATGAAATAAATATTAAGAGTATTTATTTAGACCGAGTTGTGTCATTTTTAGGCGTATACAATTATAACCCACATTAATTTTATACATCATATATGTATACTATGAGAATAATATAATAATATATGCTATCACCAAAATGACATTACCAATAATATAGGATTAGCATCAAACATGCATCGAAATGCAAACATGGGGTCGAGGCTAACTCCCCCACTTGAAGATCTTACAATATATCTAGAATAATTAAATCGATATACACAAAAATTAATATATAAATATATAGGATAGCTCCGACAAAGATAATGGCTAACTCTAGCCAATAATAGTGTTCTGGGAACATTATTTAGTTAGATCGACGTAGATAACATCGAGAAACCCTAAATCGACAAGATGACAATAATCGAATTGAAATCGACTAAACAAGGGAAGATGACTAATACATACCTTGTCTCACAAAGTTTCACGTAAAGAACAACTTTGAAAACCCAGATGACAACCTAACTTTTTCCACAACATCTATTTCCTTCTCTTGGGTGATACTCTCCTTCCCTAAATTCAGAATTGGAAGTCTCTTCTCCTGGTTACACTCATAATCATCCAAAACCATGATCAGTGTATCATCATAAAATTACTATGCATCATACTAAAATAATCTCAATAACATGTAATCTCATGTCTAATTTAAAATATTAATCATAATCCATATAACCAGTGATTTATCCTAACATTTTCCTCAAATGTCAAATCATTAACCTATGATTACTTATCTAGTTAATCACATGAAAAGTAAAAGTTAAACATAGTCAAAGTTGGGGATGTAACATGGGCGGTCCCGAAATAGTCCTTTGGCATCTCTGCTTCTAGGACATAGGTTATGACATCTTCATGATTCTCCCTATGTAATTGGTTTCTGGAGATTTGTTGTACATCTTCTGTTATAATCAGATCATCATAAAATTAGGGTTTAGTGCATTATTGACCTAGGGTTTGATAAAAAGGCTTGATTAAATTAGATCTTTCCATAGCACAACTGAGTACAAGATCTATAACTAAGTCCACCTCTATTTGGTAGTGATTTGGCTCAGTCTTGTCCTTGAATGTTATTGTGAAAGAGGGTTTGATCTAGTGTGCATGCTAGTTATCATCATTCACCTTTCTCACACTTAACACCTAGTGAGCTTATTAGAATAGAGATCATTCTTTGTAATGCCCTTAAATCTTTGGGGAACATGGACATATCCAAACTGGTGAGTCTACAGGTCCATGAAAAAATAACATTTCACGAAGTGTTTGGCAGTTATTACCATACATGTCACAGTCTAGGGTAAGAATAAATGGAACTTTGCTCATTACAATAGAGATTATGATCTATTAAACACACCCATTACAATTAAATTGATAAATTTGTCAGGTATTCTTCAATTTTGAGTTTGTGATGTTTAAGGCTTGCACAAATTTATTAATAAAACTTCTTATGTTTCTAATAGCAAACATGTAAATTGTTTAATCTTTTTCCTTTCCTAAAAGCTATTATTGATTGTCATCCAGAAAGTGGGCTATCTAAGAAGCCATTAGAAAAATTGACTAACTGTTCAGAATCACAGTGAAAATCATTCATGTATCCAACATATGCAAACTGAATGAAGGTGGGAATTAACTGTTTTTGAAGAATGTAATGTCCAACCTACTTTAGGATAAATTTCATTTGAATACTATCTTCTACTTTGTTTAACCTAAACTTGGCAAATAGGGGAAATCAATCAAAGAAAATTTAAAGCTTAAAATTGATTAGCCTAGAACTTATACCTCCAAAATTTGCATGCATTCTAGATATTACTATCTATAAATAAAGGCTATGAAATTTGTAGGAGTTGGAAAACATGGTACAAGGCATCATGAAAATATCTTCTTTGGAGACCATTTTATTGATATGTACGAAAGACATCATGAAACTGACACTTACTCACATATCACAAAAACTTTCTAACCAATTTAATCTTTGTCAACATCCTCGCGCCATTGATCTCTAGAGACTATCTAATGTGTTGTATAATAATAAGCATTAAGCAGTCTACTAGAGTCAAGTGCCACATTGTGGTGCAGTCACGGTAGGAGGGTTCACAGAATGAACTATCTGAATCGCGTAGCAAGTGTAAACACAATGGAAACAACTCAAAGAAATGGAACAAATGCATATTCAGTCATTTAGTATATCAAAGAATTCAAAATAGAGATCCGTCGGCAACATGCGGGCTTACAATTAGGGCTCATAGCCTTGATTACATACATGCGCAAGATAAAGCTTTGAAGCTCCTTTGCACAAATCTAAACTATCAGATCTTTCTTATGTGAATAGCTTGATAACTCCTTTCCTAACTATCTATTACATCTTTATATATCATTTCTGAAACAATAGATTCCTTCACATCGGCCAAGGAAGGTCACAAACTCCAATGAAGAGCTGTAACATGTTCATAGATAGGTCAAACCTAAATGCATAGAACAATTCCTTAAATGAATGGAACAATGTGTAGACCCTTGGGGAAGGTCGGCCATGAACCAAAGAACATTGAATGATGTGTCATTGAGATCCACAAGTTAAGGAATGATCTGCAAGCCTTCTCCTTTAACTGGTTATTAGGAACTGTTAGAATGCTCTACTACTCTGAGAAAACAACCAACTTCTGATAGCGATATCTTTCTGGTGACTAATCCAAATGCTCTAAATTCTTGATATGATGTAGATGAATGAATGTAGATGCTAAGTCTAGATCTGTAAGGTGTGAAATGCCAAAACTAGACCACAAGCTGAAAATTGCTACTGACTAAACTGAACTGGAAAATGAAAGAACTGAAATGCAAACAAACTGAAATACAAATGTTTTTGGTTGATGCAATATTACTCTTGAACTAGGGATGCTCCTACATTAGACATCCAAGGTTATTGAAAAAGTGAGTCCCTCACTTTTCTAGGGCTAGGGGAGAACCAAGACGGTCCACCTCAGCCTGAGAAATCCATGATGAATCCTCTTCTAGTTTGCCTTTCCACTTCACTAGATATTCTTTGTATTGTCTTCCTTTAGTGTTGCATCCAACTATGTTGTCCAAAATGTCTTCAATATGCTCTGGTGCTTGTTGTGGTAACTGCTTCTTCAAGTCTTTTTCCATGCTGTCACTGAACTTTGTTTCATGATGTTGATAAAGATCTGCAATATTGAAAATAGGTGATATACCCAATGTCTCTGGTAACTCTACTTCATACGCATTTCCTGAGTATCCTACAAGGTCCAAACTTCTTCATCTTCAACTTGTTATAAGTTCCAACTGGAAATCTTTCTTTTCTCAAGTACACCATCCCTTCATCTCCAACTTCAAATTCCTTATGTCTTCTCTTCTCATTAGCCTTCTCTTTGTACTTACTGTTCATATCCTCCAAATGCTTCTTCACCTGATTATGCACTGTCTTCATATGGTCTACAAATTCTTCTACCTCTGCACTCCTCTTTTCTTCCATACTGATGTCTCTTAATTATGCAACTCCTCTAGGATTCACTTTGGTAACAATCTCAAAAGGTGTTCTTCTGGTACTCCTATTCACTAAATTATTATATGCAAACTCTACTTGTGAAAGAATCAAATCCCAACTTTCTATTTTCTCTCCAACCAAACATCTCAACAAGTTTCCCAAACTCCTATTCACTACCTCTATTTGTCCATCTATCTGTGGATGAAAAGTAGAATTGAACTTCAAATCTATCTTCATCTTCTTCCAAAGTGTCTTCCAAAAGTAGCCAACAAACTTTGTATCTATGTCTGAAACTATACTCTTAGGTAATCCATGCAATCTCACAATCTCTTTGAAAAATAGGTCAGCTACATGCGCTGCATCAATTGTCTTCTTACAAGGTATGAAATGAGCCATCTTTGAAAATCTATCAACCACTACAAATATTGAATCATGTCCTCTCTATGTCTTAGACAATCCCATTACAAAATCCATGCTTATGTCTTCCCAAGGTCTCTCTGGAACTGTCCAAGGTTTATACAATCCAGTGTGTTGACTACTCCCTTTTGTAACTTGACAAACTCTATAACTCTGTACAAATATCTGAACATCCTTATGCATCTGAGGCCAAAAGAAATTTTCACTTACCAAAGCCACTGTCTTATCAATGCCAAAATGTCATGCCAATCCACCACTATGTTTCTCCTTGATCAAATTATCTCTCATCGAACTCCTAGGTATGCACAACTGACTTCCTTTGAACAACATATCTTCTTGAATGAAATAATCCAACCACTTGCTTCTATTTGTCACAATAGGTTCCTTATAGGCTTTCCAAGGTTCTACAAACTCAGTGTCTCCCTCATACATGTTTTTCAATTCATCAAAACCCAACATTTCAACTCTCATCTCTGTCAACAAGTTTCTTCTTCTACTCAAGGCATCAGCAACTTTGTTTGATTTTCCACTCCTATGCTTCAACACAAAAGTATAACTCTGCATGAACTCCACCCATCTCATATGTCTCTGATTCAACATACCTTGACTGTTAAAATATTGCAAGGCTTGATGATTTGTATACAACACAAACTCCATAGGCAACAAATAATGTCTCCACTTCTTCAAGGCTTGAATTATGGCATAGAACTCTTGATCATAAACTGAATATATTTTTCTTGCATCATTCAACTTCTCACTAAAATATGCTACTAGTCTACCTTCTTGACTTAATATTGCTCCTATTGCATTTCCACTTGCATCACAATCAACTTGAAATACCTTATTGAAATCTGGTAATGCCAAAACAGGTTGCTCTATCACTTTCTGCTTCAACAACTTAAAACTTTTATCTACTCTTGATGTCCACTTGAAATCTTTTCTGTCACCTCTCATTGTCTCTGTCATAGGGTTACAAACTGAACTAAAATTTCTGATGAACTTCCGGTAAAAACTAGCCAATCCATGAAATGATCTAAGTTCTCCAATGTTCTCCGGTGTAGGCCATTCAACAATTTCTCTCACTTTCTCAGGGTCCATCTTCAATCCTTCCATAGAAATCACAAATCCCAAATATACCAATTCTTCCTTCATGAAACTACACTTCTTGATATTTATCAGCAATTCCTCTTCTTTCAATCTCTGCAAAACTTGTCTAATATGCCACAAATGTTCTTCCTTTGTCTTACTGGAAATCATAATATCATCCAAGTATACAATCACAAACTTACCCAAGAATTTCTTTAAGAATTTATTCATCAATCTCATGAAAGTACTCGGTGCATTTGTCAATCCAAAAGGCATCACTAACCACTCATACAATCCTTCATTTGTCTCAAAAGCAGTCTTCCATTCATCACCTTCTTTGATTCTCATATGATGGTATCCACTCTTCAAGTCTATCTTTGTGAAATATCCTTCTCCACTCAAACAATCCATAATATCATCCATCCTAGGTAAAGGAAATCTATACTTAACTATGATCTTGTTTATTGCTCTGGAATCAATACACATTCTCCATTCTCCATCCTTCTTTGGTGCAAGCACTGCAGGTACTGCGCAAGGACTCCAATTTTCTCTGATCAAACCTTTCCTCAACAACTCTTGTATCTGTCTGTTCAATTCTTCATTCTCTGCCAGTGTCATTCAGTGTACTGCTTTGTTAGAAAAACTTACTCCTAGTATAAGATCCATGTGATGACTGATACTCCTTAAAGGTGGTAATCCTTCAGGCACATTATCTGATATGATGTCTTCATACTCTGTCAGCAACTCTCTTATCTCCTTCGGTTTAGTTTCTTTCTTCACTACTTCAGGCTTCTTAAGAATCAAGGCATAGCATATACTTTCCTGTCTCAAACAATCCACAAATTTCCTTCCATCTACCAAACAGATTCTAGCATTTCCACATACTTCACTCTTAGGATCATCCTCCAAAGGAATCAAGGTAATTCTCTTTCCATTTTCTGTTATAGTATATGTATTCTTTCTCCCATCATGTATAGCTTTTCTATCATACTGCCAAGGTCTACCCAACAAGATATGACAAACATCCATAGGCATAATATTACACAAGAATTCATCATGATAAGATCCAATATGAAATTTTACTAAACATTGTTCACTCACCAGTACCTTATGCTCATCCTGAATCCATGCTATCTGATAGGGCTTAGGGTGTTTCAATCTTTCCAACTTTAGCTTAGTCACCATCTCCTCCAAAACTAGGTTATCTGAACTACCACTATCAATTACAACTTTACAACACTTACCTTTGGATTTGCATCTAGTTCTGAACAGACTTTTCCTTTGTGGTGGTTCCTCATTTGCCTCTATTTGAAATAGTGCTCTCCTCGTCACCAAGGATTCTCCTTTCTTAGGTTTACCAATAGAATTGGGTGATTCAGCAAGTTCTTCTTCAACATAGGTTGCTCTCCCACTATTCTTTGTCTTCTTGCTTGCACTACCCTGATTACATTCAAATGCTCTATGTCCTTCACCTCCACACTTGAAACAAGTACCTCTAAATGTCTTCTTATCAAATCCTATTCCTTCTCTTCTGTATCCTTCATTCTGGTATGCACTAGGGTTTCCTCTCCGGTAAAAATTTATGTCATCTCTCCGGTAAGCATTGTTATCTCTGTCATCCTTTTTCAACGGGCTGTCAAACTTGTTCTGCTCCAAAAATGATCTGTCATATTCAGAAAATGTTTTAGCTCTCTATAATTTACCTCCTCTACCTCTCTGTCTCTGATCATGCTTCTTATTCAGCTTCTCTTCAACTTTCAGGGAAAATTGATATGCTTCTTCTAAAGATGTCATCCTTACCAAACTTAGTTCTTCTTGAATGTTTAATCTCAGTCCATTGATGTATCTTGCTACTTTCTCCTTGCTTACTTCACTATGTCCTATCCTTATGATTATCTTATGAAATTCTCTAGTTTACTCCTTCACAGATTTCTCCTTTTGTCTTAAGTTTTGCAATCTTTTCAACAGCTCCAACTCATAGTCAGCAGGTATAAACTGATTCTTCAACTTTGTCACCATCTAGTCCCACTTTGTAATCTTTTCTTTTCCTCTTCTATTTCTTTCCAACTACACTTTTTTCCACCATATAGCAGCATGTCCTTTCAACTTTGTCTTTACAAATTTCACCTTCTCCGAATCTTCAATCTCTTCATATTCAAAGTATTCTTCCATATCATTTATCCAGTCAATCAATTCTTCAGGAATCAAATTACTAGTATAGTTCAGAACATCAACTCTAGGTCTCTTTCCAGTCTTTGAAATAGCTCACAACATCTTTATCTGATCTAATTCTTCTTCTTCATTGCCTTCTAGGGTTTCGCCAATTTGTTCAATTGATTGAAATTCTTCCTCATCATCACTTTCAACATTAGGTCGCGGTGTCAATCCTCTTTGCCTATCTTCCTCAACAGCATCCAAATGAATTCACATTATTCTCATCAATTCCATCATCTCATACATTCTATTAGCTATTGTACCAATAGGAGGAACTCTTTGCGGTGGCATTCTTCTTAGGATCAAGTGCAAATTGCCTCAGGTTCGGCGATTGGGCTACAAGCAACAACTGCCTCTCAATCAGAAATCAGTTGCACATAGGTAACCTGCCTTGGATCAGTGATCTGCTTACAATATGATCTTACGGAGTCCCCTTTGCCAATTCTCTCTAAAGAATCAAACTTTTGCTTTGATACCACTTGGTGTAGTCATGGTAGGAGGGTTCACAGAATGAACTGTCCGGACCGTGTAGCAAGAGTAAACACAATGGAAACAACTCAAAGAAATGGAAAAAATGCAGATTCATTCATTCAGTATATCAAAGAATTCAAAATAGAGATCTACCAGCAACATGAAGGCTTACAATTAGGGCTCACAGGCCTGATTATATACATGCGCAAGATAAAGCTTTGAAGCTCCTTCATACAAATCTAAACTATTAGGTCTTTCTTATGTGAATAGCTTGATAACTCCTTTCTTAAGGACCTATTACATTTTTATATATCATTTCTGGAACAATAGATTCCTCCGCGTCAGCCAAGGAAGGTCACAAACTCCAATGAAGAGTTGTAACGTGTTCCTAGACAGGTCAGACCTAAATGCATAGAACACTTCCTCAAATGAATGGAACAACATACAAACCCTTGGGGAAGGTCGACCATGAACCCAAGAACATTGAATGATGTGTCATTGAGATCCGCAAGTCAAGGAATGATCCACAAGCCTTCTCCTTCAGCTGGTTATCAGGAACTGTTAGAATGCTCTGCTCTAAGAAAACAGTCAACTTCTGATAGCGATATCTTTCTGGTGACTGATCCAAATGCTTTGAATTCTTGATACGATGTAGATGAATGAATGTAGATGCTAAGTCTAGATCTGTAAGGTGTGAAATGCGAAAACTGGACCACAAGCTAAAAACTACTACTGACTGAACTGAACTAGAAAATGAAAGAATTGAAATGCAAATGTTTTTGGTTGATGCAAGATTAATCTTGAACCAGGGATGATCCTGCATCACATTGATACCCTAACACATAAGAAATACTTCCTAAAATATTAATGGGCAAGCTGCAGTTGTGCTCAAAGTGAATGGCAAACATCCATCTCATCTCTCAAAAGTATTTAGCATTACCATGCTTTAGAGGGTCCATCATTTTTCCATGCTTGAGAGCATAAAAGTCCATATGATTAAGATATTTTTTTGCTACTGCTTCTAACATATCCTTTAAAGTTTTGGCCCTAGCTCACTTTGGATGAGAACTAATCCTTCAAACTACCAGATACCAAACCGGTATAAGATTTATTTTTTAGTTTAAGCTTATGGTTTCTTTGGTATTTCTAATTAAGTCAAGGGCTTATGTTGTTTACCTAGTTTGGATGAGTACTGATCCTTAAAAGTTACCAGATGCCAAATTGTATAAGAGTTATTTTTGATTTTGCATCAAGGACATAAGTTACAATAGTAGGATAGTTAGTACAAACTTATGTGAAAAACTGAAAATGTATTATGCAAAACACATGTGCCAACATTTATGTCTCTAAATGAGAAAAGTATTGATGTCTTTAACTCTTCAGTTACAATTTGCATGGACCATTATTAAAACCTTCCAAGTTTAAAGTTTAACCAACCTTTACCGGTTTTGCCTGCCATGGTATACTTATTACATTATTCACCACAATCCATTCTCAAGACAGTAAAATAATAATAACAAATTGTGGAATATAGTTCTGAAGAGAGCTTTTATATTTCCTTTGCAAAAATCAAATATGGGTAAAAGTAAAAACTTGTGTCACACTTTTATAAAGGAATCAATCAACACAAACAAAAATTTTCAACTCCGACCTCATAAAAGTGGCATTAATGTTTTGAATTTCAAAATGATGTAAACTAATGAAATGCAGAACTCATGATGAATTTTATGATTGTAATTTTCAAAAATTTAAAAAAATTATTTTGATATTTTTTTATAAATTTAAGAGCAGATTTTGAATTGCTGAAAATTTTAGAAAAAGTGATGTCAAGTCCATGTCACAAACAAAAAGAAAACAATCTTATTTTTCCCTAATGTTTTTTTCCCAAATAGAATAGTTCAATATCTAGTGCATGGGAAAAAAATATTTCTCAATGCATATTTTCCTCGTAATAACGTTTTAAAGTCAAACTTACCAGAATTTGATAGTTTTCATTCCATGCAACTTTTGGAGACGATTCTTTCCTCTAGTGCACCATATAATTTTCAAAAAAATTTGATGTGGTTTTATATTTTTTTTCTAATCAGTGCCATCTTTGATAATAACAACCTACTTGCAATAATTTAAAACAAAAACCTATTAAGACTAATCAAAATATCAAAAAATATATATTTGGATTGTAGACTTAGAGCTCTACAAAAGGGTATTTTTAGTTTTTTGAAATAATCCATTATGACTGAATAAATATTTAGTCCAAGTTGAGAGTTTTAAAAAATTCTGAAAGAGGAGGTGGCTACTAAGTAGGATGCCACATAGATAGTTCTGATCGAGTTGAACTCGGGTGAATTTAACTCAAGCGAGTTTGATTAGCCCAAAACTGTAATATTCTGCCGTTAGCGCGCCAATTTGGTTGGCCATATTTTTTTTTGTTTTTAAATTCAAACAATTTCATATAAATATAGGTTCATATTTGCTTAGTTTTTTCAATTCAAGCATTAGGAGAAAATACAAGAAGCAATTTTTTTTGCAATAGAGGCTATAAATTAGTTTTTTTTTTCAATTCAAGCATTTGGAGAAAGCACACAAAAGGAATTTTTTTGGCAAAGGAGTTTTTTGCCAAGAGAGACTACAAATTTTTCGGTACAATGATTCTTGACTTGTCATTGATTAATTTTAAAAGTTCATGAGTGTATTTATTGTTCATATATATTGGTCTTGAATGATAGATTAAAACCATGTAGAAATTGAACTCCATGACTTATTTATTGGGATGCACATGCATGTGTATGTGTGTGTGGGTGAATTAAAACAAGAAATTTGTGATGGAGAATAAAAGAACTAGATCAAGGTTGTATGACTGAAAAAGAGATGAAAAAACTAAATAGGGGGAATATGACTTTAGGATTGAATCTAGTAAAGAACAACCCATTGCAATTATTGATGAATAAGTTGAAGAGCATGTTAATGAACAAGTACAAGAAAAAATTGGTACTAGTGATATAAATTTTTTGCATGGAATGGAAAATCTTATGGAAATGGATAAGGATTCTCTTTTCAAGAAGATTTCTCTTGAACATATGTTACCTAAAAGCACAATAAAATTTCACTCTAGAAAAGAATTTGGGATGAATTTTTTGAAGATAAATCTTTAATTGGAAGAGCATAATTATGTGCAAAGTTATTTAGGCAAAAAGAGATGACCCATGTTTTGGAGTTGTTAGGGGTTGATAATAAGAAAAAATATTCAGTTTTATTAAATCAGACAGTAATTGAAAACTTGAAAGAAGCATTGGATTCTATTAAAACCAAGAGTCGAGCTACTGATTTAAGTGTTGCATGTAGAGCATTGATGAATACAATTTCTAGTAAAAGATTATCACATAGAAGATAAGTTCAAGCAATTACCAAATTAGTAAATGTATCTAGGAGAACTATTCAAAGATATATCAAGAAGAGAAACAAATTAGATGAAAACATTGAAAATAATTAGGTAAATATTTGTTGACTCCCTCAGAAAGATAGAATTTCAAAAGATGTAAAACAAAAAGTAATTGGATATTGGACCAACGACTCCTGTGTTTCTTCCAATAGAAGGGACACTACAAATAAAAGGCGAAGATGGTACAAAAATTTCTAATCCAAAACATTTTATAGATATAGCACAAAGTGAAATTTTTGAAGCATTCAAGCAAGAATTTCCATAGGTGAAGATTTGTCAAAGGATGTTTGAGAGTTTACGACCATGTTTCGTACTATAAATAAAGTACGTGAAACTTGTTGCTATCGAAATCATGTTGAATTTCATCTACACCTACAGTCATATAGAAAAGTTATGGAAATAGTTAATCCAAATGTAGTCATCCTTAGAAGTATAACACAATTTGTGAATTCTATATTATGTGAAAAGTCAAAAGATTCAAATGAATTCAATGTACAATGTATAAAAATACATGTATAGATTGTGGAAATTTGAGAAAACTTTTAATAGAATTTGAGAATATTGATCATTCAATGCTAGTTGTTTGGAAGAGATTTGAATATGAGAAAAACTCGACAAAGTCAGGAGTTGAGTCCAAAAAAATGTTTTGAGAGAGAGTGAATTGCCCTACAATGAGTTTATGGAATCTAAATTTTGTAACATCATATATCCACATATCCAACATTGTCACGACACAAGATGGTAGGTAAGCAATTTCATGACTCATAGAATTATTTTCCATTGAGTTATATTCTCTCTATTGTAGATTTTTCTGAGAACTATACATTTAGTCCTCAGACCAATATTCAAAGTCAATATTATCATTAAGAATAAGTCACTATCTTTGTACAAGTTTGCTATAGACATGCTGAGTTACTTATAGATGGTGAATAAAGTAGCGAAGATGAACAAATTATCATCAAGGAGGTTCACTTTTATATCAGTGATGATATAGGTCATGATAGAAGCTATGTAACACATTGTTTTGGAATGTTTTTTGAAGATTTGAGACAGCGTGGGATATGTGCATTACAACATTGGATTTGGTTTGATGGATGTGCTGGTAAGTGTTGATTTTATTGTTATCACTGGGAATTACACATGTATGCAAGGCTGATTAATAGCACTGTAATTCTGTGTAACATGGGATAATCTTAGGTTGTGGGTGCCCTATGACGAGATTAGACCTCTAGATTATGGGTTGGTTCCCTTCAAATGTTCTATTGAGATGTATGTTTTTACTTTTTGGGAAAAGGGAAGAAAGAAACTAAATGAATACTAAAGGTAAAATGGTGATGCACCTGATATGGATAAAAATAATGCAATCTGATTCATGATGTTTACCCAGAAATCTGACTTCTACACAATCCAGACTTGGCATAAATACCACAAAAATGATTCTAAGGAAGGTTTGAAAATAGGTTTTTATGAAGGAAATGGTTTTTTGATAGCACAAAAAGACTGTTTCTGGTTAACACAACCTAAGACCTGTGATGAATATATGCTTTAATGCTGTAAACAAGGAGGTGAGACAATAATTTTGAAGGTTTAATAATAAAACACAGCAAAATTTCATCAAAATCACTTCAACATTCAGCACCAAAAGGAAAGGTAATTCAACTAATCTAAAATAAACAAAGGAAAGCTTTACAAAAAGACAAAAGATAACCTGTAACCTATCGATCTCTCAATAAAACTATAAAAGTGAGCTACAAGAATTCTCCAATATGTCTGAATTGGAATGAGAATCAAGAACTAGCAAAAACAAACTTTTGCTTTACAATATATAGGTCTGATCTCTCTAAGAGGCATGCAAAAAATATGGACTTGTAGATAACTGCCTCTAAAGATACTCATTCCCGAGCAACCTTAAAAATCCTCAAAATTAGGGCCTAAAACTACCACAATTTGAGCAAAAATAGCTTCAATTTGGGCCTCTCCATATGTTTGACCAAAATTTTGACTAAGGACCCTAAAAATATTCCTAAAAGTCATGCAAAACCTCCTAGGTGGCCTAGTTAACTCTACTAATCAATTTGCATGATTTTGCATGAGCAAAATTGATTGTGAGTAAATAATAAAGTAATAGAATATTACTCTATTATTGGTTACAATTTGTTCTATTTTTTATTTTATAATTTGTGAAAAATGATAAAGTAATTTATAGAGTATTACTTTATTATTTATTTACAATTAGTACATATGTAAAAATCGTACATGGCTAGAAGGAAAAAAAATGACTCCTTATCACTCCAATTACATTTGCCTATTTTGCATGATATAAGCAAAAAATAGGACTTACAGATAAATACAAAACTCCTTATCACTCCATGATCAATGAGAAAATATTATCTCCCTCTGCAAGGAAAATAAAAAGAAACTGAGTCACTCCACATGACATTCCATGCACAAAACAAATATGCATAAATATCCTTACGACTCCCCTTTGCAATTTGAGATCAAGGAAGAAAAAACAACTCCATTATGCATAAAACCCCATGCATAAAAAATGCTCCATTATATCTGCACCATCATATACTACCACCATGCAATCTCCTATTACAATTGCCTTTATGCAATAATCAAGTCAATACAAGATAATACCCTTATACCTCCCATTCAAAACATGCCTCCACCATGCATGAATGCTTACCTTTGAAAACTCCATGAATAGCCCTATGCATATGCCTATGTCAAAAAATACACCCTCTTGGTTATTAGCCACCATGCATAATGAGGAGATATTGCTATCTTTGGATGCTTTGAAAATGGACAAGGAACCTGAGCATGTGTATTGTTGTCTATGCAATAGCCGGCCACCAAGGAATCTTCAAAAGGTTTAAAAGGCATAAATCCTTTCTCTCCCATCATATTGGCCCTCTTGACTTAATAAAAATCAATTCTAAAACACTTCTATTGGCCACTCCATGTTATGATGGCTAGGAAAAAGTCTTGACCACGGCAGTGTTTTTTGGATAATGTAATTATTGGTTTTTATAAGTCAAAAAACACACTTGAGCAAAGAACCTTCGAACAAAAGCGAGGAAATAACCCTAAATTTGCTCATTCTTTACTTTGACTTCCTTCTTTCAGAGCTCTGCAACTGCATTAAGCTGGCTTAGGGTTTCAACCGTCTCCATATGGCTTTGGTCTTCTCTCTTCAACAGCTCCTTTTTGTTGTTGCCATGGAACTCTGCATGATAATGAAGAAGGTAACTCTGCTTTCTATTTCATATGAGACATTTTATGGATTTGTAGATTTATTTCTTTTAAATGGCTATGGCCTCCTCCTTTTTTATGGCTATCTCCATCCTTGTGCACTCTTTAACACCTTCTTTTTGTTTCTGTATCTTTCTTCCTTCATGGTCTTCATCTGATCTTGAAAGTTAAGGCCATTGTGAGGCCGTGGAAAGATCTTTCCTCCTGCCATCAAAAAGGGTAAGCACTTGTCATTTTCATCTCTATAGCTTCATTTGTCTTTGGTTTCACTCTTTATAGCATGACAAGTCTATTGGTAGACATGGGTATTACATTTTATAGCAAAAAATGTTGTCACTGTATGCCATGACTGTATATTTCTTCTTTTTGCCTTGATCTATTTTTATCATGCAGAAACACTGAGGGTTTAAAGCTTTGAAATGAGGGTTTTGACATTTTTTTTCCATTTTCAAAGCTTTTACCTATTCTAGCCATGCTTCTCCTGAAAATAGGCATCAAGTGTTGTAGACTGTCGAGGGTTTGTGAGCTTTGAAGTTAGGGTTTCAACCCTTCTTGCATAAAAAAATTTATAATGTCACGACCATACTCTCACTTAATCTCTTTCTCTTTTGACTGTAAAGAAATAATGGTTTGATATATCTTTGAAAAGATCTTGTTTAATTTGCAGATGGGTATACCTTCTTTCATGTTTCTTGCTCCTCTGGCATGGTTATGACTGTATCATGGCATCTGTTTGAAGTTTCTTAATTGTGTTTGCAAAAAATACCATTAGGGTTTGATATCTTGACATGGGTATACAATTTTTTCATAAACAGTCTCTTGCTCTATGTAGCACCACCTTGACTATGGTTTTTTCTCCATTTGTTGGCAAAAGTATAAAGAGTTTGAAGTATTAGCAAGTGGGGTTTTCTTTCTTTACATCACATAACACTCTGTCCTCCTCTTTGTGACTGTCATACATTACTAATGATACACTTTATTTTATTTGTCCCACTGTAGCTACTGGGTAGAAGCACATTTTGATATTCTGTATGATGACTGTTATTATTTCTGGAAGGTTATACCTATAGCATAAATGGCTTCTTATGCATATCTCTTTAGGTTGCTAACTATAATATGATGGACTGTATGTCGTATGGAAGCATCATTAACTGTGTACTTGTCTTTGTTGGAACTGGATTTATACTATGGCATAGATATCATGCTATCTTCTCTTGACTGTCATATGTATTGGGATTCTTTTGTGCATATATATCATGCATTTTCCTCCTTGTTGTCTGTGGCATTAATAAGACACATGTTCTTTGTCCATCCTTGCACCTGTAGTCATTCTTATGCACACTGACTGCCTATCTTATCATTTGGCTCTCACAATAACATATATATCAAGCATTTTTCCTTCATTTTTTTTACCATGGTAATTAACTACTATGATTGCATCACGATGACATAATGGCATAGAATAAAGAGGACTGTTTACCTTATAAATTTCATGCTCTTTCGTCAATCATTACTGTAGCATCTAGCATGTGTCATGTCTCTTTTAGCTATTCCTCTTTCATCATTGATGCACCTTTGTAGGTGGATATGGCCATTATGATATATCTTGATTGTATCTTGCTTGATAAGCTACTTCATTGGTCACTGTCCCTGACTGTACATGGTGATGGTGACTGAACCTATATTTGTTCTTCATGGTATCTCACTTTATGGCATTGCATCCTCTTGACTGCACCATGGCATCACTATAGCTTTAGGCATGAGGAATAAAGTTTGTCAAAACACAACAATGTTGAAATGCATGGAATCCACCTTATTTATCCTTGAACTGTTGCATTCTTTATACTCCACTGTGCCCTGTATATTTGATCTTTGTGTGCTCTATACATGACAGTCTCTTGCTTTTGAATATGTACTTGACTGTCATGTAAGTGATGGCATTCATTGTGTTCTGGTATTTGCTATGCATTATGTTCTTCATCCCTGGATGCTTGATTGTTTGAACATTTGACTATATTTAGATTGTAGCATTCATCTTCATTTATAGGTTCTCCTTAATGCCTAAATCATATGAGATTCATGGCCTGGCTATTTCATCCTTGAAAATTAAGACCCATATGCTCTAGTTGAACTGTTTCATGGTATCTTCATCTATCTTTGATGGTTTGAAGCTTTGATGCATTGGTGACAGCCTTTTGGAAAGTTCATATCCTTCTTTCAGGATGACTGCACACCTATCTCATGCATCTGTGAAGTTTTACTTTATAACAGTCAAGTTGGCATATTGTTTATGATTGTCTTGCCTTCTATTGTTTCATCTACTATTCCATGTGGCATTCTTAACTATCTCTATGAGACATTTGCAACTTTGAATGTGATATAACTGTTTAAACCTTGATCATCTTAAACAATATGAAAACAACATGAGAAATACCCAGTATAAAATGCTGCTTCATCTTACTCCTTTGTCATAATGAGATGACCCTTCACATGATTTGTTCTACAACTTGTTCAAATGATACATAAGTTCTTGTATCCTCCTTTACTCTGTCTCTCTTCTCTTCATCAGGCACAATAATCTGAAAACTTGTATCTCTCCTTAGATGACTATAATCTAATTTTTGCATTTTGTCCTTTTTTTAATCTTGACTCAGTCATATAGCTTTGATTTGCTTCAATCAACTGTAATAATGTCATGATGACATCTCCTTTATGTAAGTTGATTATATGATGCATGATATAGCTTAGAATGATGCATCTTGTCTTTTCTGATACTCTTTTCAAAAATGAAAAGAAACATGCTGGGCTCAAACCCTTGTGGGAGCCACATTTAATCCACATGTTTATTTGTCTTCAAACCAGCAACAAAATTTGTCCTATACCTGCACAGTGAACAAACAAGTTAACATAAAAAGTACCTGATAATGTTGATTGATCTTCCTCATGACTTCTTCCTGATTTGTATCATTATCTAATCTGAATTCTTATCTGAATGCACGATATGATAAGTAGATGTCTCTATTTGATAAAAGCATGTGATAACTGTAAACATCCGGAGCACTAACAGGGTTGTCCCCAAAATTTTGCAGGTTTCAACTAGATGGTGGCTTGGAGTGAAGAATGAAGACTGAAGACTTGAAGGCCAGCTTCAACAACAACCTCCATCATCAAGCAATGATGGATGTTTAGATTTATCATGTGTTCTTTTCTCTTTTCTTTTATCAAACAGATACATAGCTTGCATGTCTACAATTGCTCAGTCTAGTTACTCCCACGGCTTGTGTGGGACACATTTGAACATTTCTTTTAAACATGATCAGTTAGTTTCTTTGAGGCATATGATGTATATGTATTTCCTTTTCAATCAATGCATGAGATAAAGTAACAGATACCTGGATGTATGTTCAAAACATGACATGAAATAACAGTGTAATACTATATCTTTCTTTCTATTATTCAAAATTGATTAACTGAATAATCAATTTAACTTATAACTCCTGAAAGATCAAACTTTGTAGAACAATTGTATCTCCTTGAATGTTTGATCCTTTGATAATCAATTTTTTTTTCATGATAACTTATCAGTCCTGATTGGACTGATGGGTTATCCTGACAACTGGATCTTCTTTTCAACTTTGTCAAGGCATCAATCATTCAAGAAATGCATAACTTTAAAGTTTTCTATTATTCCTTCTGAACAATTACACTTAGGTCCAACTAATTTTCAGTGTGAACAAAAAATTAGTAACATTTATTTTTATTTTTATTTTTTATTTTTAAATTTAAATTTATTACTTGAAGACTTGAATCAATTACTTATATACATATAGTTTTTAACTTATTTTTGGTTTTCAAATAGTTGTTTATATAACTAAATACAAGACAATTTAATTATGTAAAAGCATTTAATTAGTTAATACAACAACATGCTAGACATAACAAATAGTTTTTGTGGAATTTTTTTGAGAGTGGACATGGAAAAGGAGAGCACGATGGAGCAGGAGCATGTGTGAAGTGTGTACTTCGCCAATATGAACTTGCATGTAAATTTGTACCATATGGAATTTATGTAAATTTAAAATTGTTGAATACTTCACCTTGACATGAACTTGCAGGTAACTCCATACGGAATGCAAATGAAATTGTTGAATGGTCCAAAAGTCATTTTGGTGCCCGTGACTCAATATACAACAAACGCTATTTTTTGGAAGTTAAAGGTACATGTAAATTGAATACTTTATTTGAAAAATTTATTTAAATTCAAGTACATGAATTAATTGAATTTGTTAATGTTGAAATACATAGGACAACTGAGAGGGAAGTGAATCAATTGTCACAAAAACTTAACTTCATATGAATATCAAACCATCAACTACTTAATTACTGATAATCAGATTTAACCATGAAAGCATGAAACTGTAGAATTAATCACAATCACACATTCAACAGAGGAAACATCAGATTTTTACGTGGAAAACCCTATAAGGGAAAAACCACGGTGGGTTCTAGCCCACAGAAATATATGAGTTATAACAATACTGAAAAATAGAGGCTCACTGCCTATAGGGCTCACTGCAAAGAACAACTCACTGCCAAAGGGTGGCTCACTGTGAAGGGGTGGCTCACTGCCAAAATTGGTGAACTGATTTAGTAGCATCTACTCCATGCCTGGGTTCAGTTCCATTGAAGCACAATGTAACTTCTCTTCTCTGCTCTTTCACACCTTCGCACTTATCTCTTCATCTTTGCACACTCATACACTTTTTTGCAATTCATTACAAGTCTTTATACAAGTCATCAACCTTGGAATGTACATCAAGGTCGGCAATATATTCATCAACCGTTGGAACAATCTCCAAGGTCAGCATTACAAAACATACATAGAAATAGGTCTAGACCTAATACAAAAATTATCTAAGGGAAAGATGTGATCATGGCACACCTTAGCTAGGACTCAAACGTAATTCTTCATGCCACGACACACTTCCACAAACTCCAAGGCATCTCCACAAGTAATGAAATCAACCAGGTCAGCCAAGACTAGTGAGAGCACTATGTCTTCTGAGAACATTCTTCATCCATGATCCAACTTTCTCTTTGCGGATCGATCCAATGGTAGGAACACAATCAAGAGACATCCACAAGCACATTGAAATCATCAAGAAAAAACCACACAACTTCTAACCACTCTGTCAAGAAGATTCATCAAACCAGAGCATAAGAACAATACTATCAACCACTGTCATAAAGAAAGAATAGCTTGCAGACCACCAAATCATGAACCATTGAAGTTGAAGGTACATAACATCATCCTAGACTTAACTCTAGAACCGCAGACCAAAATACTTTAATGCGGAGGAATGCAGAGCATAACACTTTCTCCCTATCACCACCAAACATTTAGGAAAAATAGTTTTCACTCTAGTGAACATAACTCACTTATCTCTTCATACCGGAGGCTCAAACTTGGAATGTAGCATCTTCAGACATGCCTCTAAACAACTTCCACTCTGTAGACAAATATATTCATCCTACAGGAAATGCGAAACAATCTTTTGGACTGTTCTTCTGTATGCAATACAGTGTTTCCACTGCAATCCACTATTTCTACCGAAGGGGCTAATTTTCTCAATATCCTCAACATCAAAATCAATTACATAGGTAAATACAAAGCATCTAACTCATTACAAGCAAGCAACAAGATAAGGGCATAGTTTGCACCAATGACAATAGTGATATGATGACATCAATGACAACACTAGTTAAGCACATACTTGCAACAATCTCCCCCTTTGTCATTGATGGCAACATATGATGTGAAAAACTAAAAACACCATCAAGAGAAGATTCTCCCCTTTCTCTTTACACATCTACATTATTTCTCCTTCTGAGTTTTTCACATGATTTCTCTCCCCCTTTGACATCAATGGCAAAGGGCACATACTTGCATTCTGTTGCTTTGATTCAACTGAGATGTTACCAACACATCTAGCTACTCCCCCTGAGAGGTAGCTTTTAAAACATCAATCTAGATCAAAGAATGGGACTTTGAACACCACTGGATTGATGAATTCTCATGCATCATAGTTTAAGGAAGGAGGGGTAATGACCCCTAACTTTCCTCTAAGATACTCAAAAGTATCCTTAGGCAGAGGCTTGGTGAAGATATCTACAATCTGATCCTTGTGGACATATATTCCAACTTTACTTCAATCTCTGTCACCTTCTCTCTCAAAAGTGATACCTTATAGATATATGCTTTGTTCTTGAGTGCATCACTAGATTCTTGGAAATATTTATGGCACTTGTATTGTCACACAAGATTTCAATTGGATCTTCATAAACAACTCTTATATCCTTCAAAGTCTGCTTCATCCATAACACTTGAGTACAACATGTTGCTGCAATATACTCTGCTTCTGCAGTTGACAAAGATATTGAAGCTTGTGTCTTGCTTAGCCATGAAACCAATCTATTACCCAAGAAGAAGGCACCTTCACTTGTACTCTTCTTTTCATCAACATCTTCGGCCCAATCAGCATCTGTATAAGCACTAAGAGTGAAATCATTGTCCTTTGGATACCATAAGCCATGATCAAGAGTGCCTTTTAAATACCTCAGGATTCTCTTTACTGCCATCACAAGTGATTCTCTTGGATCAGCTTGAAATCTTGCAACAAGACAAACTGAATGCATAATATCATGTTTGGTTTGAGTTAGATAAAGCAATCCTCCAGTCATGGATCTGTACCTTTTATGATCAATCTTAGGTGATTCATCAGTTTTTCTCAACTTGCATCCAGTCACCATGGGAGTACATACCAATTTAGAGTCTTCCATCACAAACTTCTTCAATAAATCTTTCACATACTTAGACTGAGATATGAAGATTCCTTTATTTGATTGATTAATTTGCAGACCCAGAAAGAAATTCATCTCACCAAACATAGACATTCAAACTCTTTCTGCATTTCACCATCAAATTTCATACACATACCTTCATTTCGTCCAAAGATGATATCATCAACAATGACTTCAACAATCAAAATTTTGTCATCATTGATCTTAAAATAGAGATTAATGTTAGTAATACCTTTACTAAATCCTAACTACAATAAGTACTTATCCAACCTTGCATACTGGGCCCTAGGAGCTTGCTTGAGTCCATACAATGCTTTCTTCAACCTGCATACCATATCACCTTGATTTGATAGTTGGAATCCTTCCGGTTACTCAATGGAGACTTCCTCTTCTAACTCACCATTTAGGAATGCAGACTTCACATCCATCTGATAAACATTGAAATCTTTGTGAGCTGCAAATTCTAGAAACATTCTAATTTCTTCAATCTGAGCTACTGGAGTAAAAGTCTCTTCAAAATCTATTCCTTCAATTTGAGAATATCCTTTGCACACAAGCCTTGCTTTATTCCTTACAACTTCTCCATTTTCATTCATCTTATTTCTAAAAACCTATTTGGTTCCAATATTATTTTTGTCAGTAGGCCTAGGAACTAATTCCTAAGTTTCATTCTTCTCTATCTACATTAGTTCTTCTTCCATTACCTTTACCCAATTTTCATCATTGCAGGCTTCATTCACAGTTTTTGGTTCAACTCTAGAGATCAAACAGTAATTCACTTGTTCTTCTGCAGCTCTTTTCCTTGTCAGTACTCCTTTTTCTTTTGATCTTCAGAGTGATTGATTCTTACATACTTGGGGGACTTAACAATTTCCAGAGCCTTTTCTTCTTCATCTTGACTGTCTTTTTGTTCAACTTTTTCTTCTTAAGTTATAGTATTAGGTTCATTTGATTCATAACCACTATGTTTTGATGTTCTTCCTTTGCCTTCATCCACCTTCACATTTGCACTCTCAATAATCTTTTTCAACCTTTTGTTGTAGCATCGGTAGGCCTTATTCTTGGTAGAGTATCCAAGGAAGATTCCTTGAGCACATCTTGCATCAAATTTCCCTAGGTCTTCATCTCTTCTGATATAGTATTTTCTTCCAAAGACTTCGAAGTATCTTACCGTTGGAGTTTTTCCACACCACAATTCATAGGGGGTTTTAGTACCATTACCTTTCACTTGAACTCTATTTTAAATGTAGACAATAGTATGTATAGCTTCTTTCTAGAAAACTTCAGGCAGGCCTCCTTCCTTCATCATTGTTCTGATAGCCTCTTGAACTGTCATGTTCTTCCTTTCCACAACTCTATTTTACTGAGGAGTCCTAGGTGTAGACAATTGTCTCTTTATTCCTTGCTCTTCACAGAAAATGTTGAATTCATTTGATGTGAACTCACCTCCTCTATCAGACCTCAAGCATTTGATTTTCAATTCTATTTCATTTTCAACCATTACCTTGAAGGATTTGAACTTCTCTAGGGCTTTAGATTTGTCTCTTAGAAAAGTAACCAAAGTCATTCTAGAATAATCATCAATAAGAAACATAAAGTACCTGTCACCTTGTAGACTTCTTATCCTTGTAGGACCACATAGATCCATATGAACTAGATCAAGCAAATTGGCAGAAAATTTCTCTTTACTCTTGAAACTTGTTCTTGTCTGCTTCCCCAACTGACATTCCTTGCAAATAGTATTGGTGGGTTTCATAAGTTTTGGTAAATCTCTTACAGTCTGACCTGAACTTATCTTTACCAGATTATCAAAATTTATATGACACAACCTTCTATGCCACAACCAACTCTTATCTGCTTGGGCTAATAAACAGTAATCATTTGTTCCTCTTAATTGATAGATGTTACCTCTGGCCTTCTTACCGATAGCAATCATAGTTCTGGAGCTTTCCATGATCTTGCATCCATTGTCTTTGAATCTCAGATCATAACCTTTGTGACACATCTGACCACCACTCAAAAGATTGTGCTTCAAACCCTTCACATATAGGATATTGTCAGTATTATGCTTTCCATCAAATGAAATAGATCCTTTTCCACAAATCTTACTAGCTGCATTATCTCCAAACCTAACCAGTCCTCCATCATATTTTTCCAAATTTACAAACTTTTGTCACCGAACATGTGATGTGAGCATCCACTATCAATAATCCATTCATCCTTATCTTTGTTAACCTGAACAGCCAAAGTACTTTCTTCCATTGGTTTTTCTTCCTTCACACAACTAGCAGGATTAGTAGACACAAGTTCTTCTTTAATAGCAATAAACAAACATTCATTTGCACTAGTACTAGCATCATCAAATTCATCATCAGTTACACCTTCATCATCAAAATCTCTAACATAGTAGCATTTCTTGGGAGCTCTAGGTCTATTCTTAAATCTCTTTCTATTCCTTTCAATTCTTTTAGGACATTTGGAAGCATAATGACCTACTTTACCACGTGAAAAACATTTGAAAGGTAGTTTTCCTTTGAACTTACCGAAACCTCTTTACAATCTGTCAACAAAGTTAGCTTCAATTTCACAAAGTCATCATCAGGTTCCACCTTATATTTCTCGGCTCTGGAGGTCTTTTCTAAAGTACTATCTTTAAAGGCCATCTCAACTTTCGAAAGAGCATTACCAAATTCTCTCATCTCAAAGACTGTAAGATTACCAAGCAATTGATCTCTGTCAATAGTTTTTATTGTCATTACTTCTTCAATTGCAGCTACCTTGTGACTGTAGGACTTTGGTAGTGATCTAAGAATTTTTATCACAACTTCGTTATCACCATAATTCCTCCCATACCTTTTATTCCATTGACAAGTTCATCAACCGTTTGCATGAAGGTTGTAATGTTTTCATCTTCATTCATCTTCAAACTCTCAAATTTATCTTTCAGGCCTATAGGTTGGATTCTTTTACATAATCATTTCCTTCATATAGAGTTTTCAATTTTTCCCAAACTTCATTTGCAGATTCAAGATCCATGACTTTTATCAATTCATTGTCATTCAAGGCACTTAGCAGGGCATCCCTAGTTTTTATATTCAACTCATATTCTTTGATTTCATCTTCAGTTGACAAACCATTTTGAGGCAAGGTATATTTTGATTCTATAGCTTTCCACACTTTATAACCAGGCCAAAGGAGATGGATTTTCATTTGTACCTTCCATAGCGCATAATTTCTCCCATCAAACTGTGGTGCTTCCTTTTTAAAAGACGTCCTGGATTTTCCTCAAGCTATTAGACTTAAATTTTGAGGAACCTTGCTCTAATACCAATTGTTGAAATACACAGGACAACTAAGAGGGGGGGTGAATCAGTTGTTACAAAAACTTAACTTCATATGAATATCAAACCATCAACTACTTAATTACTGATAATCGGATTTAACCATGAAAGCATGAAACCATAGACTTAATCACAATCACACATTCAACATAGGAGACACTAGATTTTTATGTGGAAAACCCTATAAGGGAAAAAGCATGGTGGGTGTTAGCCCACAGAAATATATGAGTTATAACAATACCAAAAAATAGAGGCTCACTGCAAAGAAGGGCTCACTGCCAAAGGGTGGCTCACTACCAAAATTGGTGAAGTGATTTAGTAGCATCTACTCCATGCTTGGGTTTAGTTCCATTGAAGCACAATGTAACTTCTCTGCTCTGCTCTTTCACACCTTCTCACTTATCTCTTCATCTTTGCACACTCATACACTTTTTTGCAATTCATTACAAATCTTTATACAAGTCATCAACCTTGGAATGTACATCAAGGTCGACAATATATTCATCAACTATTGGAACAATCTCCAAGGTCAGCATTACAAAAACATACATAGAAATAGGTCTAGACCTAATACATAAATTAGCTAAGGGAAAGATGTAAAGATGTATGCTAATTATGCCACGCCTTAGCTGGGACTTGAACACAATTCTTCACGCCACGACACACCTCTACAAACTCCAAGGCATCTCCGCAAGTAATGAAATCAACCAGGTTGACCAAGACTAGTGAGAGCACTATGTCTTCTAAGAACATTCTTCATCCATGATCCAACTTTCTCTTTGTGGACTGATCCAATGGTAGGAACACAATAAGGAGAAATCCATAAGCACATTGAAATCATCAGGAAACAACCGCACAACTTCTAACCACTCTGTCAAGAAGATTCATCAAACCGAAGCATAAGAACAATACTATCAGCCACTGTCACAAAGAAAGAATAGCTTGTGGACCACCAAATCACAAACCATTGAAGTTGAAAGTACATAACATCATCTTAGACTTAACTCTAAAATTGCAGACCAAAATACTTTAATGCAAAGGAATGCGGAGCATAACACTTTCTCCCTATCACCACCAAACATGCAGGAAAAGTAGTTTTCACTCTGGTGAACATAACTCACTTATATCTTCATACCGAAGGCTCAAACTTAGAATGTAGCATCTTTAGACATGCTTCTAAACTACTTCCACTCCACAGAAAAATATATTCATCCTATAGGAAATGCGGAGCAATCTTCTAGACTGTTCTTCTGTATACAATACATTATTTCCACTGCAACCCACTATTTCTACTGGAGGGGCTAATTTTCTCAATATCCTCAACATCAGAATCAATTACATAGGTAAATACAAAGCATCTAACTCATTACAACTAAGAAACAAGATAAGGGCATAGTTGGCACCAATGACAACACCGGTTAAGCACATACTTGCAATAGTTAATACACAGATATTTGTTTACACAAGTCTTAATTAGATGCTTGAAAGTAAATAAATATTAAAGAAGTAAATAAAGTTTACTCTTAATTGGATGAACTTGAATTTGTTCATACACAGATATTGATCGATCGAATCCTTATAATTCTCAAACAATTAATGGTATTATAAATTTGCATCAAGTCGGGTAGGGGCCCTGGCTCGATTGGCTAAGTAATTCCATTGTGGTAAAGATGGTCACAAGGTCCAGTCTCCCCCTTGCCCACCTGATATTGTAGCCGGTTCATAGCTCCGGTCAAAAGTGTTTACCCATGAATAAAATAAATAAATTTGTATCAAGTCATGACTATAGGACATAGCAAGCCTCTTGCTATTCAAGTGAGATAAAAATCATGTTTTTGTGTTGACTTCATTGAGAACAATGCAAATATTCTACAATGTGAGAATATTAGAGATGGATATGTTTCACAATGGGAAATGAAACAAATAGTATCAATGCCTCCTTTTGAAGATAATGACATTATAGATGTCTATCATCCTCTATATTCATCCGATTATGAACGTGTATTGGATTTAGATGTTACAAGTGAATTTTAAATGTAAAATTAAATTTTAACTTACATAATTTTGATTTATGTTCTACCTAAGTCAAGAGTGATTACAAATATTTGAATGATTTACATTGAAACTAGATAATGTACAAACATGTTTACTTGTGGTGTGTACAAGAGATATTTTTGTTGTGGTTGCAGAACCTGACAATAAGAAGGTGTAGATTACTATCTACTAAGATGCACACAACCAAAATCCAAATTGTTAGAATCAATGATAGAAGGTGATGGACAATCTTATCCCATTGGATCAGTCGTTGTTGAAGGCACATATTATCAATAAATAAAGATAGATAAAAATGGTATTACATTTATTGATTATATGTCAGGACAAAAGGTTCTACATTATAGTCACTTAGTTATAGCAACAAGATTAAATTTGGTAACTTTACAAAAAAGAGGACGTGAAGTGGAGGTTGTCTATTGAAGATCATGAAAAGGTTTTAGAGATAACAAAAGATAGAGAAGATCTAGATTATATGTACCAAGAGCTTTAAGTTACGTGGATGTTATAAGTTACATTATAGAAGAGCGAGTTGAACCAATCAATACATAGTATGAAGGTATGAACACTAGATAGATATATAAATTAATTAATTTTATTCTAAAATTTATGATTCTTGATAGTTCTTTCCTTTCAAGTTTTAATTTCAATGGTTCTTAACAAATTATAGAATCAAACATGATCAAGAGCTACAAACTCTATTTTTATTTACATAGATTTATGTTTTTACAATCATGTAGGTGTTCAAAAGGATTTCAAGTTATTGAACTTCATGTTGTGTAGGTATGATCTCTAAACTATATATAAGTCTTTAATTTAGGTAGATTATAATGATGTATTTCAATTGTCTTAGGTCTTAGGTGTCTTAGATATGTCTTAGGTGTCTTTAAGTCTTAGGTCTTAGGTTTATGGTTTTATGTTTTAGGTGTCCTAGGCCTTAGATGTCTTAGGTTTCTTAGATATGTCTTAAAGGTGTCTTAGGTCTTAGGTGTCTAGACACATCTTAGGTGTCTTATATATATATCTTAGGTCTTAGGTGTCATAGGTCTTTAAAGGTGTCTATGTCTTAGGTGTCTTAGGTGTCTTGGTCTTTAAAGGTGTCTATATTTCTTAGGTGTCTTAGGTCTTATGTGAGGCCACATAAGCTTCCACCTTCACATGGGTGGCCTTGTCAGTACAAAATTTAAATATTTCTTGAAGCTAAGGGAAGCTCTTTTTTTGTATCTATCTAGAGTTCATAATTTACATGTTCAAATGAGATACTTAGGCCATGGCCTTTTAAAGTTATGCTATTTCATCATGTGATTTTGGTAGATCATTATATGTAAATTTATCAATTGAGTTCTTTTTTAACTTTTTTGTATCATTATCATTTAGGGGCCTCAAACTTAACAAGCCTACATTAGATATCTATCTAGTTCATAATTTAAATATTCAAATGAGATACTTAGGTTGTGCGGCCTTTTAAAGTTATGTTATTTTATCATGTGATTTTGGTAGATCATTATATGTAAATTTATCAATTAAGTTCTTTTTTAACTTTTTTGTATCATTATAATTTAGGGGCTTCAAACTTAACAGGCCTACATTATATATCTATCTAGTTCATAATTTACATGTTGATTTAATATGTTCATAATTTACATGTTCAAATGAGCTACTTAGGCCATGACCTTTTAAAGTTATGTTATTTCATCATGTGAGTTTGGTAGATCATTATATGTAAATTTATCAATTGAGAACTTTCTTTATTAACTTTTTTGTATCATTGAGAACGTTATAAGTAATTGAGTCTTACACAAGCCACACAATCTAAGTAAGTCTACATGTAGCACTAACTCTTGCTATATCGTGGTGACCAACTCTCTTTAATCTAGGTAATGAATACTCATTTGATCTTATTTTCACTATTGTTGTTCTACTATCATCCACATCATATCACATCATTTTTTCCTTATTGTTGATCCTTGAATTACTATTTCATATATCCTCTTCCCCTTGGGGGGAAATTGTCTATTCTTCCCCTGGAGGCATCGTCTATTGTACCTAAGTCTCTCTATATATATCTATATCATGTACTATGAGCAAATTCAACATCTACATGCCTTTACCTCTTCGTTGATTACAACTTTTTCTCTTCTCTTATGTTCACATCATTAGCTTCTCACTAGGGGCATCTCGTCATTATCTCACATTACTACAATTACATGTTCCCTTCTCCTTATATCACTATATTTTCTCATAACTTAGTTATTCCTTGTACCACATAACACTCATCTATCATATATATATATATGTCCACTTGGGGGAATCTTATTTTTTCCATCATTAGGAGAATCACCTACATATTCTTCTCTTTCCTCTATTATCCTATCATCACATATACCTTGTCATATTATCTTTCTCCCCCTTATCATGTACCTTAAATTGACTAGCTCTACTCTTTCACCTATCAGTTCAAGGGGCTCATTATCCTTGATCTGCTAGCTTTTACCTTTGGCTTGGCCTAGCTTTATTTTAGTGGCAACCTCAAAGTTGTTATCACCATTTTCCTTTTAGCTAGTTGGATGGTGACCACATATAGCCAATCGATAACCACATAACCATAACCATCATCATTAACCATTTTGCTTTTGCCTTGGCTTGTCATTATCATGTGGGTGGCAACCTCAAAGCCATTATCATCATGAGCATTATCCTATCATATCCTATCTTATCTTATCTTATCAAACTTTACAAAGGTGTCATTTACTATGTAGACCTACCACATCCATCCATCTTTCTTTCATTGCATGATCCTCTTGGATCCTCCTTCTTCCTCTTTCCTATTCTTTATTTTATACAAAAATGGGAATGGTGTATTTATCGTCTTGTTTCCATCCTATATCCATTGCCTTGTTTAGTATATCATGGCTAGCATGGGTTTCCTTTATTGGTCATGTTTATGAATGTGTAATATGTTCACATACATAATTTTCATATTCTCAATGCTTGTCCTTATATATATGTTTATTTTCATTTTTAAATTTGTGTATCCTAATGTTTCCATCTCTATAAGCGCTTCTATCCTATGGTGACTACATTGCCTTGATGTGGTACATTGTAAGAACATGTCCATGGACATTAAAGAACATTATTAAGAAGAATATGAAGACTTTATCCTTTTTTGTGTACATCCTTGCATTAGTATAATGATATATTTGATATAATTCTATTTTAGCATGCTTCTTCCACTTAGTGTCACTAGCCCACAAAAATGGGGGAAAAAATTTAAATTTAAAAAATTGAATACCCTATAACTTCCTCATTACATTTCTGTCTTCATTTTAGTTTCTTCTCCATAGCATGTTTTTTAGGTCCATTTTACACCTACTTTTGGCCTCTTAGTGATCACAATTTGACCTTAGAGGCTTCCTAGAACTTCCTAGACCACCCTAGACCACCTCCAAAAGAATAAATTCATATCCTATAATGAAATTTGCACCCCTCTAGTACACCGACTACATGTCCCCTAATGATGCAGAGGTAGGAGGACCAAAACTATCCTCAATAACATTAACAAATCAAAGAACTAATCCAATTTCTTTGGTCAAGTTAAAGAGAACAATAATACATATTTTTTCTCCAATTTTTATGAAGATCCAATGGTAGGGGAGAAAGTTATGACTCTTTTCCCAAAACTACAAACCCTAGGCAGCATTCAGACCTGCCCTCACCAAAATTGCAATATCTCTCACAAAACTTAATAAAATTATACCAAAATAAAATAATTGTAAACTAGAAACACATATATTTCCATCCATCTATTATATGCATCAATGTGAGGTCGTACCAGGTTGTACCATGCATAGTTTTAGACTGCATTTTTAGAAAATTAAACTTTGCAGACCTACCCTCAATAAAAATGCCATAACTTATTCAAATCTTAATAAAATTTGATGCAACAAAAAGAAATGGAAAGTAGACTCAATACTCTTTCCAACCATATATGTCTTGTCCCTATATATATATCCGTACAAAACCATACCAAACGTTGCAACAGGACTGTTGTAGGAGAATTCTAAAAATTGCAGTCACTAAAACGGTCATAACTTCCTCAATATTGCACCAAATTCGATGAGACAAAAAGGAAAGGGAGGGTGATTGAATATAATTTCATTTTAAATTAAAAATAAATGTCCTCCTACCCTTATTGGGCTGTACCATGCAAGAAAACAGTAAATTTCTGAAGTACAATACATAAAAACATTACTTTTTACCATTCCATTCTCAATCTTCAATCACCTCTGAGTTTTCAAAGGTATACAAGGAATTTTTAAAAGTATTAAAAATGACCTTTCAGTTTCTAACTACTTGGAATGAACCAAGAGCCAAATGACTCTTCACCTTCCCTCATTCTACATCTTTTTTCCAACTTTACATTGACAACCTTTACATGGTTTGCAATATTTTGTATATTTGAAATTCCTAGTGACCTCTAATACATAACAATGACTTGATTAACCTTATAAAATGATGAATCATTACAATATTAGATTATTTTAATCAAACTCCTATGGAAGTCAAGGTGCTCCTGCACCATACAACCAACCAACAAAGATTTCTAAGTCCCTTGGAAATGTATCTGCAACAAAAGTCTCTTTCCTCTGTCTTCATCTTCTTAAACTTCAGGCTTCAAATCTTCTCATTCATAGAAAGGTGACCAACCAACCAACAAATCAAACTATCAACTTTAGAGTTTCTTCAGGCTCCTACTCCCATCAGTGGAGTACTCTTCAGGCTACAACATCAAGTGCTTCTTCAGGTATCCATCTCTCTCACTGCTTCACAACACCAACTTACCAAACCATTCATCTCACCCAACAGTAGATCTTGGTGATGCACCTACCACTCTCTCCTTAGTGGTTTCTCTATGCACCCTTATCCAGCCTAATCTCCATTGGAGAATGGTCATGACAGACCTCATCTTGTCTGCCAACACACACAACCTCAGAAAACATCCTGCTTGCAGCTAGATGGAACAAGCACCTGCATCCAAACAATTGAGCAACACAAAATCCAAAAGGTGTAGATTGCCTCACTTAGCAATCTATCTACACAATCAAAATCTTCTAGCTCTTCACCTACCTTCTCAATGACAAAAAAAAAATACACACCACCCAAATCTTTCACTAGCTCTGATACCAATATGATACAGAGGTAGGAGGACCAAAACTATCCTCAATAACATTAACAAATCAAAGAACTAATCCAATTTCTTTGGTCAAGTTAAAGAGAACAATAATACATATTTTTTCTCCAATTTTTATGAAGATCCAATGGTAGGGGAGAAAGTTATGACTCTTTTCCCAAAACTACAAACCCTAGGCAGCATTCAGACCTGCCCTCACCAAAATTGCAATATCTCTCATAAAACTTAATAAAATTATACCAAAATAAAATAATTGTAAACTAGAAATACATATATTTCCATCCATCTATTATATGCATCAATGTGAGGTCGTACCAGGTTGTACCATGCATAGTTTTAGACTGCATTTTTAGAAAATTAAACTCTGCAGACCTACCCTCAATAAAAATGCCATAACTTATTCAAATCTCAATAAAATTTGATGCAACAAAAAGAAATGGAAAGTAGACTCAATACTATTTCCAACCATATATTTCTTGTCCCTATATCTATCCGTACAAAACCGTACCAAACGTTGCAACAGGACTGTTGTAGGAGAATTCTAAAAATTGCAGTCACTAAAACGGTCATAACTTCCTCAATATTGCACCAAATTCGATGAGACAAAAAGGAAAGGGAGGGTGATTGAATATAATTTCATTTTAAATTAAAAAGAAATGTCCTCCTACCCTTATTGGGCTGTACCATGCAAGAAAACAGTAAATTTCTGAAGTACAATACAGAAAAACATTACTTTTTACCATTCCATTCTCAATCTTCAATCACCTCCAAGTTTTCAAAGGTATACAAAGAATTTTTAAAAGGTATTACAAATGACCTTTCAGTTTCTAACTACTTGGAATGAACCAAGAGCCAAATGACTCTTCACCTTCCCTCATTCTACATCTTTTTTCCAACTTTACATTGACAACCTTTACATGGTTTGCAATATTTTGCATATTTGAAATTCCTAGTGACCTCTAATACATAACAATGACTTGATTAACCTTATAAAATGATGAATCATTACAATATTAGATTATTTTAATCAAACTCCTATGGAAGTCAAGGTGCTCCTGCACCACCTAATGTAGATGAACTTGTGGAATTCTTTTACCACTCATTCATGCCCTAACCCTAACTACATTTTCCTGAGCACAAACCCTAAAAACTTATTTTAGGTTTGGTATATAAGCATATATTTTTCCACTTTGTAGTCATTTAAAGGTAATTAGACATTCTTGAAAAAAATAGTTTTTCTCTCCAATCCAAAGGCAAATTGTAGGTACATTGTCAAGACAAGAATGAAAAAGAGCTACCATTATAGATTTGAAGCTATAGAGTCCCCCTTAAGTCCTTGAGAATGTTTCCTTATAGTTTTCCTTGCCCATCTCTATTTATACACCCTATTCCTCTTCTTTTCATCACCCATAAGCCATAGAAACCCTTGTCATTTACCTTCTAAATTTTGTATTAGATTCTATGAAATTTTCTAAGAGGGAGCTATGAATAGTGTCTTGCATAATGTATCCTTCAAAAGTCTTCTAATTTTAGGGCTTGTCAAGGTAAAACTAAAAAATAATTAATCAACAACTTTTGTTGGGCCCTACGAATTATGTGTAGGGAAGTAAACAAGTAAGAGTGCTCATATTGTTATTTAAAATCTTCTCTAACTTAATGGGAGTAAATCAAAGAGAACTACAAAAAGATGTATAAGAAAAAAATATTAAAATACTAAAAATTGTTGTATTTTAATTGCACTTATTTTATGTAAATGATACTATGAAATATCTTAAGTGATAAATTTGTTTTTAAACATAGGATGGTGCTTTTAAATACACAATCTGAGGCTCATGAATTTGGAATTTTTGCACCCACACCAATTATGTAACACCCTATCTGGGCTACTAGTAGAAAAAAAATGTTTTTACAACTCAACCTCTATCAATCTATTTGCAACAAGGAGATATGGTCTATTGACAATAATAATTTCCTTTGGTAAGTCATTTTGAGCTTCTTGTTGATATTCTAGTTTCTTAGTTTTATAGAAGTCATAAAATTTAAATAGTCAATTATAATTATTTACATATGTGGTTGTGATGTCATCTCTAGATTCATTAAATTGACCTACCCTTATTTGAAATAAAAAGTTTAAGTTTTTATTGAATATAACCCTTTAGATTTCCTACCCAAGGCCAATCAAGTATCTAAATGTGTGTGATTTATTGTTATGTACTTGTATTTAAAGACATCCAATGCATTCATTCTAATTAAATCTAAATCATAAAGAAATATTCAAGAATTGAGATCTTATATACATATCATTGGCATGTTTACACTTCAATTGGTGCACTAAAATGAATGCATCATCTACTTGAGAATTCTAGGAGAATTTTCATGGCTAAAGACTATTTCCATTGATCATTTGTCTAGTCATTAAATCAACATAATTACCTAGTTTCACCTAAGGGATTCACTTTCATTGTTAAATACAAACTAGAAAATTAAAAAAACTAGTTTAAATTTGTGAGAGTAAATAGATATTAACATAGCGAATGAAAAAGTAGAAGTCAAAAAGTAGTAAAAGTTAAGTTCACTTGTAGAGATCAAGTTTACAATCATGAACACAATTTGACCCACAAAGTCAATCCATATAGAGAAAAATGGAACATATTGATTTTGATCCATTAATGTGATTGACATTCACAATTCCAGACCCCACGAAACATCATTTTTAATGGAACATTAGACTTACATGTATTATTCTTCAATCATAGATCTAATCTTCTCCACCTCTTATTTCTTTCAAAAAATAGAAAATATTTGTCTTTGTTTGTCTAACTCTAGCTCTTATATAATTGTGATTTAGTCTAGGTTATTTTTATGCATTGGAGTAACCTAGATTAACTATAGGATAGTATTCTTTTTTCCATCATATTTTTGGTGAACTTGATTGTATGCCACACAACCTAGTTTGCATACTTTAGTTTATATTTATAAAACATAGGTTTTCAAATCCAATATAATTTTGACTTTATTACTTATTTTAGATGTGCCTAGGGTTTATTCTTCATTTGATTATATTTTTTATTTATAGTTTAAGTTTGTATGTTAGCCTACCCTCCCAACCTATTTTACCCTACATTCATTACACCTATTAGGGTTTGTTCCTTGGCTAAGATACATTTATTTATTCCAAAATTTGACATAATTGTATCCTTCACATATTATAACACATCCATACCTAGTTTACATGTGCAATTTTACTATATGAATGAATCTTATCTATGGATGTCCTATTATATCATGTTATATCTTTCCCATCATTCATGGAGTTAAATAGTGTAAACCCAATATATTCAAATATGATAAATAGTTCATTTTCTCTTGTATTTCATGTGTAATTATAATCTTAGGGTCCTCAACCATATTAAGGTTCTATTTTATACAAGTAGTTCACAAAATTAAAATGTGCATACTTATAAAAAAACTACTAGATGACAAAAGAGTACATCTAATCATCTGATTTTGCCTTATAATAATCCTAATCTTCATCCTACACCTACACTTACAACCAATGCATTTAAAGAGTATGATATTATTGATCAACTTAAGAATATCTAGCAAAAAATTCTTTTCAGGAATTAATGCATGCATTTGAGGTATATAGAGATATTAAGAGGAAGGAATTATAAAACTTATTCTAGATTAAAAAATTGATCCTCTAGAGGTGCATACAATTCTAGATCCTGTTTAAAAGGTTGCTTCTAAGATTTCATTTGAGTCTCATGATTTACTTAGAACTATGGTTATTAATGCTCACATTTATCTCTACATAGTGTGATGAAATATATCATTATTTAAATGTAAAAAATGCCTTGGTTGATAATGGATCTAGCTTGAATAAATGTAGTGAGGATTGTTTGAAAAAATTGCAAGTGCATATGTCAAAATTGGGCACATTAGATGTTACTATTAGAGGATTTGACAATATTGGGCACGTAGTTTTCCTCAAATAGCTTGAATCAGGGCTTGTTCTCGTTACAGGTCCATTCAAGGTGAATTGTGTACCTATTAGATGAGTTAATCAAGTTAATGTGATTGCAACATCCACCAAGATTGATGTGAGTATAAGTGTTGATGTAAGCAAATATAATGATAAGTATTTTGAAAGGGAGGTTGTTAAGAAGAAGAAGATTGAGGAGCAATTCTTTGAGGTTGAGAAAAAGCCAACAAAGTATGTAGCTCCACATAGGAAGGAGGATCAGAAGACACTGGATGAACAAGTACTGAAGGTGGTAGAAGTTCTTCAGTTTGAAGCATTATTTGTTTGCTAGATTTTCTTTAAGACCAGGAATGAAGCCTCACGAGCTTGTTTTCAAGGGACTAGCGAGTTGAATCATCAGTTTTCCTCGGTTGAGACAATTGTTAATGCTTTTTGGTAGAATTTGTTTTAGGCAGTTGGTACTGAACTATCTTATAGTTAAATTTTGTCATATTTAAAAAATATAGTTTCTATCTGCAATCCAAAGGCAAATTGTAGGTACATTGTCAAGATACGAAGGAAAACGAGCTACCATTATAGATCTTTGAAGCTATAGATTTTAGGGCTTATTTAGTGTCCTTTGTGTTTTTTAGTCTGAAATTTCATGTGCAAGATTGATATGATTTGTAGACTATGCTTTTGATGATTTTGATTGATTTGAAATAATGTATATTTCTGAATGGTGTAATCAAAGTTTAAATTGCTAGGATGAAAGTATTGATTAGTTTATTTAGTTTCCCACTATGATTTATTGAGTTTGTAACTTGTTATTGATTTGTGAGTACGATACTCTAAATCTACTCACCACAAATGTGTATGAGTTGGACTTAGGATAACGCATGCATTACACCCTTGCTACTAGCATGAATTAGATCACTCATGCTCACATAGAAAAAGAAAACAGAGTGGGGTAGATTCTAATAGACTACTTTCTTTATGAGGAAGGAGAGTTTCATAGGTTGGTGGCAACAATATTAATGAGTTGGGTGGGAGTCACACCAACTTGCTCACCTGCTTCATGAGGAAGGAATTATTGATGGTAGACGATGGTGTTTAAGCATGGAGTGAGAGATAGGAAGTTTGGGTGCTACCTAGTGAACATTTGTAGTGGTGTAGTTGTAATGATTCTTATTTGGCTAGGTGGGTCATTTGCTCAAATATTTAAGTTCATGCGGAGCAAAGGCATGAAAGGTATTGAGCCTATGAGTCTCTAATTCAATTAGTTCATCTAAGATATCTAAATCTCTTGCATGGGCTAGTTCCCTTTCATGCCTCCTATTATTTTCTCTCTCGATTTGGCACAAGATAGAAGCCTATTCCTAGACTTGGTCAACGACAAATACTTATTGATTTACTTGTACAATTTCATTTGTGATGGATTTCACCCATTTTTCTCTAATCCTAGGACACATGGATCTATAAGTGTTAGATAGAGTTATAGAGGTATGTTCCATGCCTATTTTAGTTATGTTTGTCTTTGTTGGGTTCATTGATTACTTTGATTGTTAATTTTTTAATTATTGTATGTTGTGTCTATGCTTTCTTTGTTTGAATTTGACTACTTCATTGTTGAGTGCCTCATGTTGGTATTAAGGGATTTCATTTTATCATGTTCTCTACTAAATGAAAAAGAGTTATCTAAATGATTTAATCTAAATGCATGAAAAGAAACACTATTCTATATTTTTTTATTTTCCCAAAATTAACTATGATCTAATTAGCTCTTTGTAATTTTAAAGAATCGATATGATTTAAATGCACTTCAGACTAATTTATTTGGATTTATAGTTTTAGTTTGATATGTTGAAAGTGTTCAAATGTCTCATATTGTTACCAAGGGATTTCTACTTTTTAAATATAGAATTGATTTTAGAGAACATGTACATCGTCACATACAATATGTTTGATAGAAAATAGAAGTGTTTGCCATAACTTGGACTGCATGTACATCGTCACATACAATATGTTTGACAGAAAATTTGAGTGGGTTTTGTAAACATACCTGGTTGGGCTATTGAGGAAGGTGGCGGAGAAGGTTGGCAACAACATTTTTGCTTGAATGAAACCCTAATAGTCTCCTCACGTCATTGTCTGCTAGAAATACCTGCCACCAAATATGTTGACATTACTTTTTTTGTTTTTAATTACTTTGTTTTGGGTGAAACTAACTCGCTCAACAAAGACTCACCTGAAAAGTACAAGACATGTATGTGGCACGTAGGTGCCACATGGTTTCAGGTGAAAAGAACTCGCCTAAATCTGACTTAGGTGAAAATGACTTGCTCCGTACTGTCCTGTTGGCTGAAAATGTGACACACATTTGTACTTTTACCCATATTTTCCAAGACAAAATTAGGCACAACACCATTGCTTTAGCAATTGGGAATGCCATTTCTTTTTTTCTTTTAATAGTTTAACATTATTTAATACAAAGTGGTGAAAAAAATCACCAAAACTCGACAAATTGATGGAATTGAAACATTCCTCAACTACAAAAACAATCGGGTAGCTCTATTAGAAACTTTAATCCTCAAAATATAAAATGATGACCTACTACACATAGATATTGGTATCATTATATAACTTAAAACTCACCCTTAATTAGGGGTCTCTCTATGCACACTATCCATTCTGAGATCTAGACTTGTATAGCAGAGTCAGAATGACCACTTATACTTTAGACAACCAAGTCCCCTTTGACATTTGCTACTTCCATTGACAAGCGATTCAAAAATCTCATTACCTACAAGGCATGCATATAAAATTATCATCGATGACATCTATAACAAATTTTATAAAACAAAACATATCATTATATATGAGGATACATAACATCTATAACGAATTGATCAACCACTTACTCTACCCTCACCTTGACATTCTCCCATTCTTTTGTAAAGGTAAAATTCTCACCGCCCCCTTACAAATTTTAGAGAAATATGCATCTAAGAAACTCTATTGAATGGAATACTTGTCTCCACAGAAGCATTGGGCCCCTCTGCGTCTGTAAAAAAGCCACACCCACCATCATCATTACCACCACCACTGCAACAAAAATGAGCTTTTATGCCCCTACCATTGCTAATAATAGTATTATGGAATGAGGTTTAGGGTTGCGAAAGACTAATCTAGCTTGCATTGCAAGTTTTCCTTCGCTTGAGGTTGCTAATTATGTGGCCGATATAGGTAGATGGGACTTATTAGTACACATTAGTGCTAACCATCAATTGTCATGCCATGAATGTACTCGATGAGCGAACAGTAGAGATGTAGACAGCGGCCATCTCATTGCCACCATGAAATCTTTCTACGCTTCTACTGGTAGAAAGTCACCATGGTCATAATGGCAACCACTATGTTGCTTCACCTTCCCCGCCAATAGATCTGATGTGCTCATTCTCTCTGTCACAAGCCAAAGCAAACATCAAAAACCTGGAAATAAGTTGAAGCTAGAAAATAAAAATGAATGGCATACACAATAGCAGACCAAGACATATTATACTTGAATAAGCAATTAATTGAGAAATAAAAAAGGCTACAAAAGTGAGCACACCTTGTTCTACACTAGAAAAATTGGTCTTCTTGTCATCAAAAACTTATGCTAGCCCTTTATGTCCATCTTCTTGCATAGGGTTTTGAACTCCAAGCGTGGATTCACATCCTTTTATGTGGTCTTTTCTACAACATTTTTAGCCTCAGTAGGACTAGAATTCTCAAACCCTGAGCAGGTGCTTGGAGTTTTGTAAAAAAATCCTTTGTCGAAGTTGCCCACATCTCCACCGACCCAATCCAGGCATAATAGATAATCTCTGCTTCCAAGTCTCTTCCACCATGACATTTTCATCTCTAGAAGGCTAGAGAAAATATCACCTAATCTAACTTGCATTGCAAGATCTGCCTTGTTCTAGGCATTACCTATGTGGAATCCCACTATATAGATTTGGAGCGCTAGAATTGCATGCCAAGTACACTGCTTACTAGTTTGACATGAATGGCCAAGATGCATCTAATGGACATCCCTATACCTGTGTTGGCAGACATATTGCTGATGATAACCTACAACTATACAGAGCTTGACTTGCTCCATGAGTGAAACACCTATCGGCATAAATATTAATGCACATTTTAATTAATATACATGCTATGTTGTACTACACACACAATCTTGTCGTGGATAATCATTATTAAGTAAAGTTTTGAATAGTCACTCCCACCCCCCAAAAAAAAAAACATTGGGTCAATAAACATAAAAAATAATGTTGTCTCTTTCCCTCAATTAGATGTAATAATCTTCCATTGGGTGATAGGTCATGCAATTAGCAAAACATAAAGCATTACGTCTTCCCATATGGTTGTTGTTGACATTGTTGCTATTTTTTTAGTGATTTGTATTTTTTTAATGCTTCATCCAATAAATAAATAAAGAAAATTTAGATGTGGTGCATTTCTTACCAACTTTATACAAGCTTTAGTTTTAATAAATACGAGAAAAAAAGGAAATATGAATTGACATCCAAGCTCTAAGCATTTACAATTATATTCTTATTGTAAGGTAGTAAAGTATAAATGAGCAAACTTATCCAATTTGGCCTCTTCCAATCTATATGGAAGGATGGTTGGTTCAAAACTGAGAAGTGGGGGTGCTTTGTGTTGGAAAAACCTTCAGATTTTAATGATAAACTTAAAACTCTAGAATCATATAAAATTGCAGCACAAATTAGTTATGAAGAAATTAGAGAATCAACAGAATAAGAAACTAATAGAATAAATGATCACATAAAAAACAATGGAATTTATGTGGTAAAACTCCAACAATATGCTAGAGAAACATCCACAAGACAAAGTAACAATATTCTTATTGTTTAGAGGAAAAAATTACAATCTTCACACAGCTACAATTACAATTCCATTGCCTTTCAAGGCTACAAAGATATATAATATCTTCAACATAACCACCACCATCAAATTAAGAAAAAAAATAGATTTTTTTAAAAAGTAAAAAAGTAGATTTAAAACAAAAGATAAGATTTTAATCTTTCTTTGAAAGATAAGATTTTTTGCTTTCTTTCTTTGTTGTCACAAATCCAACAATCTCCACCTTGACAACAATTTACTTGATACTTTTTTCATGCTCATTCATCACCTTTTCTGCAAGCCAAGAGAAGCCAAACTCCACCTCAGCTTCTCTAATAGTTCTAGTTTTGTAAACATGTCTGCACAATTTTCTTGTGCATGGACTTTCTCAAGAGCTACTCCACCTTCATCAATAACATGTCTTACAAATTGGTATTTAACTGCAATATGCTTGGTCCTGCTGTGATAAACAAGATTTTTAGCCAAATGAATAGCACTTTGAATATCACATAATACATTCAACTTATCTTGTATTTTTCCAAATCTTAGTAGTGGACAAAGCAACTGTTCCTTGAATCTTTGACATCGAACAAATAGGTCCTCCTACAAGAGTAAAGACATAACCTGAAGTAGATCTCCTTTTGTCCAAATCACCTGCAAAATCTGAATCAACATATCCACAAACCAAATTAATGCAACCATTATAGGTAATACAATAATCACTTGTGCCTCTGAGATAGAGAAGTAGCCATTTCACTACTACTCAATGCTCTTTACCTGGATTTTCCATGTATCTATTGACAACACCAACTATATGTGAAATATCTGGTCTTGTACATACCATCGTATACATTAAACTTCCTACTGTGCTAGCATATGGTACATGAGACATATAATCCTTTTCTTCTTTATTACTAGGACATAAACTTGAAGAAAACTTAAAATGAGAAGCCAAAGGGATACTTATCGGTTTCACATTCTTCACACCGAATCTCATGAGGATCTTCTACACATACTTCTATTGTGATAACCAAAGTTTACCATTTTTTGTCTCTATGTATCTCCATGCCAAAAATTTATTTTACTGCTCCTAGATCCTTCATATCAAATGTCCTAGATAACTGAGCCTTTAACTTGTTGATCTCTACCATGCTTTTGCTTGCTAAAAGCATATCATCAACATATAACACCAAGATAATTATTAATAAACCATTTTCCAAAATTTTAAAGTAAACATAATATTCATACTCACCTCTTGTAAAATTATGGTTTGCCATGAAGGAATCAAACATCTTGTACCATTTCCAGGGTGACTTCTTTAGGCCATACAATGAATTCCTAAGTTTGCAAACAAATCTTCTTTTACAATCCTAAACAAACCCTTCTTGTTGTTCCATATATATATATATATATATATATATATATATATATATATATATATATATATATATATATATATATATATATATATATATATATATTCTTCCAAATCTCCATGTAAAAATATTGTTTTAACATCTAGCTACTCTAACTCTAGATCAAGTAAAGCAACTAGTTCCAATACTACTTGAGTAGAAACAAGCTTAACAACTGGTAAAAATAGTTCATAGAAATCAATACCTTCCTTTTGAGCATGCACACTTTTGCTACCAGTCTTGTTTGTACCTTTCAACTTTATCATCAACACCTTTCTTCAGTTTGTAGATCCATTTGCAACCAACAATTTTTCTACCCTTTAGGAGTTCTACCAAGTCACATGTTTTATTCTTCTCCAAGGCATCCATTGCTTCTTTCATTGCTAATTTCCATTTAGCACTTTCAGTATCATTCATCGCTTCCTAATAAAAACTAGGTTCCCCATCATTAGAAATTAAAGCAATAGATAAATTATAATCATCATACCTCTTAGGAGGATTTCTGACTCACGTAGATCTCCTTAGAGTTGATTGTGGTATTTCCACATTTTCTTGTATATTTTCTACATCTTCAGGTCTTCATCTTCAAAAGATTCTTCTTGCTCCTTTTTGTCTATACAGATGGCTAAGTTTGGACAACTGAATTTGTTGATATTGTGGTACTTATTCTTGTTTGATTTCAACATCTACTATGTCTAATTTTATGAGAGGAGATTCCTCAAATACTACATCTATGCGAATGATGATTTTGTGGGTAGTAGGATCCCATAATCTATATCCCTTAACTCCATCACCATAACCAACAAAGATATACCTCTTTGAGTTGGGGTCCAACTTAGAATGTTGATCTTTAGAAATATCAAAAAAATTTAGATTTGAATAATCATGAGAATTACCTATCCATACCTCTTTAGGAATCTTATAGTCTATTGCAACTAATGGTGACTAATTTACCAGATAACATGCTTTATTGACTACTTCTATCCACAACTCTTGCTCCAACTTGGCATTACTGGGCATGCTCCTTGCTCTCTCTAGAAAAGTCTTGTTCATGTGTTAACAACACCATTTTGTTGAGGAGTGTAAACTATGGTTTTATTCCTTTCGACCTTAGCTTCCTTGCAATAATTTTCAAATTCCAAAGATGTGAACTTGCCTTCATTATATGTTCTTAAACATTTGATTGATTTGCCAATACTCTTTTCAACCAAAGCTCTAAACTTCTTAAGTACACTAAATGCATCAGCTTTCCTTTTAAGAATATAGACCCACACTTTTCTAGAGTAATCATCTATAAATATCACAAAATATGATGATCCTCCAAATGAAACTGTAGGGGATGGTCCCCAAACATCTGAATGAATATAATCTAGGATACCCTTACTTGTATGACTACCTATTTTAAACTTCTATCTACATTGCTTCCTAAAAACACAATACTTGTAGAAATTCAAATTCAGAGATTTTAAATTTAGAAGTAACTTATGGTTTACCAATACCTTTAGCCCTTTCTCACTCATATGGTCCAATCGCTAATTCCATAAATGAGTAGATTCATTTACTTTTTCAGATACCATTGTTGCTTCACTTATTTCAATACTCCCCTCTAACTTTTAAAGGTTCCCAATCTTTGTAGCCTTCATTACCACCATAATGCCCTTGGACACTTTCAGTGCTCCACCTTGACATGTAAATTTATAACCTCCAAAATCCAAAACTCCCAAGGAAATTAAATTATTTTTGAGTTCTAGTACATGTCTTACCTCTATCAACGTTCTTACATTACCATCAAACATTTTAATCTTAATGCTCCCAATCCCAACTGTCTTACAAGAAATATTGTTTCCCATAAGAACAAAACCACCATCAATAGTTTGGTAAGAAGAAAACCAACTCGTATGTGGACACATGTGATGTGAAGCACCAGAATCTAATAATCATTCCTCGTGATATTGTGAGATATTACAAATAGACAATACTTCATCAATCGTACCTGAACTTTTTTCAACTAGATTTTCTTCCTTTTTGGAGTCATCATTGTCTTATTTCCTCTTCCAACAATCTTTCTTGAGATGCCCATATTTTTTGTAGTACCAACATTTTCCCTTACCCTTTTTTCCTTTTGACTTAGATCTTGATGTACCTCTCAAATTCTCCCCCTTTTTTGTGGATCAACCTCTAGCCACCTGATGAAGGGGGTAAATCATAAAACACACAACAATAGAAATTGCACACAGAAAATAGAACTTTCTTTTATTGATTTGGACAACTTATTATATTATAGAAGCTCAAATACAATCAGAGGAATCAACCCTCCACATGCTGCAACACATTACAACGTCCTCTCGCAAGACTCTGGAATCATCTGCCTTCTGTAACCCCAAATCAGCTAGGGTTTCTATTTTCCCACCTATTCTTGACTCTACGCTTCTCCCCTTAACTCTACTATTGTCCAGTGTTCCCAAAAATGGTTATTAATAGCCTTTTTGGTGGCCAACAACCTAATTTTGAAATTTGCATCTCCCTCCAAAAATAGGTCAACTTCCGGGAGCCATAAACTTTTGATCCAGGTGTCTGATTGATGATCCATTTTATGTGTCAGAAAGCTCGCGGAGTGCTCTATGTGCTAAGAACTAGCTTTGCCAATTTTGGCCATTTTCGGGCCCGTACGGGGCCGTTTAGTGCCTCAAACTTGAGTTTGAATAATTTTCAGGCATTTTTCAGGAAACTAAAACTTTAATATCTTTTAGCTCGCAAATGATCTTTGCATGATTCCTTCACCAAAGGTCTTATTTTTCCGTTATGAAGATTCCTATAAATTTTCACTTCAATCTATGCCCAAATGCAAACTTTCTAAAAATAGCAGGTTGTTATTTTTAGCAGTTTGAAAAAACTGAAAGTTCTACATCATTATTCAAGTGATTATGGAACTAGAACCAAAAATTTTGAAAAGAAATGGAAAGAACATCAACAATTTTGAAACACATTTTTTTTTTGGTGATGGAAGATTGCCCTTACACACCACTGGATGATCCTGCATCAAACACCCAGGGTAATTTGAGAAGTGACCCTGTCATGTCTCAAGTGTTTGTGTGAGGAAACCTAAACGGTCAACCTCTGCCTTAGACAACCAAGAAGTATCTTCAACAAGCCTTCTTTTCCATTTCACCAGATATTCTTCATATTGCCTGTTTCGAGTACTTCTTCCCACACGGCCATCCAAGATCTCTTCTATCTCCTCTATTGAAGTAGATGCCAGAATACTCCACTGTTCTTCTGTTGGTCCATCCTCTATTTCACCTTCATGATATTCTGATAAATCAACAATGTTGAAAATAGAGGAAATGTTGATCTCACTCGGCAACTCCACCTCATATGTATTTCTTGAATCATGTTTCTTCAAAATTCTGCATGGTCCAAATTTCTTCATTTTCAGCTTATTGTATGTTCCAATTGGGAACCTTTCTTTTCTCAAGTGAAGCATGACTTCATCTCCTACCTAGAATTCCTTATATCTCCTCTTATAATCTGTCTTAGCCTTGTACTGAATATACATCTTATTAATGTGCTTTTTCACCTCTTCATGCAAATTCTTCATGTGTTCTGCAAAGTCTTCAGCCTCTGCACTTGTCTTTTCTCCTTTTTCTAGATTCCTTAACTCTGAAGCATTTCTTGGACTATTTCCATATACAATCTAGAATGGTGATTTATTAGTACTTCTATTGATAGAATTGTTGTAAGCAAATTCTGCCTGTGGTAAAATCAAATCCCATCCCTTGGGCTTATCTCCTACTAAGCATCGTAGCAGGTTACCCAAACTCCTATTCACCACTTCAGTCTATCCATCAGTCTATGGATGGTGTGCAGAACTGAACTTCAAATATGTCTTCAACTTCTTCCACAATGTCCTCCAGAAATAACCAACAAACTTGGTATCTCGATTTGAAACTATGCTCTTTAGTAGACCGTGTAATCTCACCACCTCCCTGAAAAATGATTCTACAATATGAACAACGTCATTAGTCTTCTTGCAAGGAATAAAATGTGTCATCTTCAAGAATCTGTCCACCACCACAAAAATGGAATCATGTCCTCTCTGTGTCCTTGGTAAACCAAGAACAAAATCCATACTGATATCATCCCATGGCTTCTCTAGTATAGGTAATGGCTAATATAGCCCTGTATTCTGACTTGTTCCTTTTCCCATCTGACACACTCTACAACTCTACACAAATTTTCTCACATCCTGCTACAACTGTGGCCAATAATAATTTTCACCAACAATAGCAATGGTCTTATCTCAACCAAAGTGTTCGGCCAATCCTCCACTATGCCTCTCCTTAATTAGGTTCTCTCTCATGGCACTCCTCGGAATGCACAACTAGCTTCCTTTAAACAACATGCCATCTTGGATTATAAAATCCAACCATTTTGTCCTATCTAAAGTAACAGGTTCTAGACAAGCTTTCCAAGCCTCTGCACAATCTAGATCTTCAGGATACAAACTTTTGAGCTCATCAAACCCAACAACCTCTATCTTCATTTTTGTCAACAAATTTTGCCTTCTACTCAAGGCATCTGCAACTCTGTTGGACTTCCCACTCCCGTGCTTCAAAACAAAAATATAACTTTGCAAAAACTCAACCCATTTTAAATGCCTTTGGTTCAACTTTCCTTGACTATTAAGATACTGCAAAGCCTGATGATCAGTATATAAAACAAACTCTTTTGGCAACAAATAATGTCTCCATTTCTTCAAAGCCTGAACTATTGCATAAAATTCCTGATCATAAACATAATACTTTTTCTTGGCATCGTTAAGCTTCTCACTAAAATAGGCAATGGGCTTACCTTCTTGACTCAAAACAACTCCTATAGCACTACCACTAGAATCACAATCTACCTGAAATACCTTAGTGAAATCTAGAAGTGCCAAAACAAGTTGCTCTGTGACTTTCTGCTTCAATGTATCAAAGCTTTTGTCTGCTCCTTTAGTCCATTTAAACTCTTTTCTATCCCCTCTCATTGTCTTAGTTAGGGGTGTACAAATACTACTAAATTCCTGATAAACTTTCTATAAAAACTTGCCAAACTATGAAAAGATCTTACGTCTGTAGCACTCCTTGGAGTAGGCCATTCAAGGATAGCTCTCACCTTCTTTGGGTCCATCTTAAGACCTTCCTTTGAGACAACAAATCCCAGGTATACCAACTCCTTCTTTGCAAAACTACATTTCTTTAGATTAATCAACAACTTCTCTTCCCTCAGCTTCCCTAAAACTCTTTTGATATGCATCAAATGCTCATCCCAAGTCTTACTAAAAATCAAAATATCTTCCAAATAAACAATAACAAAACTTCCTAAAAATTCTTTCAGTACCTCATTCATGAGCCGCATGAATGTGCTTAGTGCATTTGTTAGCCCAAATGGCATGACTAACCACTCATACAAACCCTCCTTTATCTTGAAGGCTATCTTCCATTCATCTCCTTCTCTGATTCGGATCTGGTGATACCCACTCTTCAGGTCAATCTTTGTGAAGTACTTGGCTCCATTCAAACAATCCAGTATGTCATCCATTCTTGGCAATGGAAACATGTACTTGATCATGATCTTATTTATGGCTCGAGAGTCTGTACACATTCTCCACTCTCCATCTTTCTTTAGTGCTAGTACTACAGGTACCGCACATGGACTTAGGCTCTCTCTTATCAATCCCTTCCTCAACAACTCCTGAACTTGTCTGTTCAACTCTTCACTCTCGGCTGGAGTCATTCTATGGGCTGCCTTATTTGGTAAACTGGCTCCTGGTATCAAATCCATCTGATGACTTATCTTCCTCACTAGTACTAAACCTTCTGGTACATTATCAGAGATAATGTCCTAAAATTCTTCCAACATATCTAAAACTTCTGATGGTACATCTTCACATTTCTCTTGACTAATCTTAGGAATCAATGTAAAGCAATGATACTCATGCTTCATACCCTCCAAAAATTTCCTACCATCTACCAAGCAAATTCTGGCAGTACTACATACCTTTTCTTCCACCTCCTTCAAGGGCTTCAACTTATGAGGGAATATGTGTTTGCACGACCATCATGGACAACGATCCTATCATACTGCCACGGCCTCCCCAATAACATATGACATGCATCCATCGGTATGATGTCACATAGCACCTCATCATGGTAGTCACCAATCTTGAACTTCACTAAACACTGCTCATTGACCAAAGCTCTATGGTCCTTCTGCAACCATGCAATCCGATATGGATGCAGATGCTTTCTTCTTGTCAACTTCAACTTGTCAACCATCTCCTCTGAAACAAGATTATCAGTACTTCCACCGTCAATAATAATATCACAACACTTACCTTCACATTTGCACCTTATGCAGAATAAAATCTTCCTCTGATTGGGTTCTTTCTCCTCATTCAACAAAGTTCTTTTGACAACTAGGGTTTCTCCCCTTTCAGCATTTTCAGAATGCTTAGACTATGCATCTTCATCTACATGTGCAACTCATACATTACCTTCAAGTCTTCTATTTGTCCTTCCTTGATGTTGTGGACACTCGTATGCTTGATGCCCTTCTTCTCCACATTGGAAACAGGTTCCTCTGAAACCTCCTCTTTTGGGTCCTTGCCCAGGTCTGCCTCTTCCTCTTCCTCTTTACTCACCATTGTTCTGGTCATGAGGACAGTAGGCATATCCCCTCTCTAATTTTGACCGGTGCTAGCTTCTTCACTTTTCTTTTGATCTTCATTATAGCCTGCATAGGGTCTTCCACCAGTCCTTCCACCTGGACCTCTTCCCCTTTGCTTGCTATTGAATCTTTTATTCAGCTTCTCTTCCACCTTCATGGAAAAGTAGTACACATCTTCTATGGTGGTCATTCTCACCAGGCTTAGCTCCTCTTGAATACTTAGCCTCAACCCATTAATGTAACGGGCTACCTTCTCCTTGTTGGGCTCTGCATGGCTTGTTCTGATAGTAATTTTATAAAACTCTTCTGTATACTCCTTAACAGACTTGCTACCTTACTTCAACCCTTGCAGCTTCTTCAACAACTCCATCTCATAGTCGACAAGAATGAACTGCTTCTTCAGTTTCTCCTCCATCTGATCCCATCTAGCGATCTTTCCTTTTCCTCTTCTATTCCTCTCTAACTGGACCTCCTTCCACCAAATACTACCATGGCCCTTCAACTTTGTTTTTGCAAACTTGACCCGATCTGGGTCCTCCACATCTTCATACTCAAAATACTCCATGTCATTGATCCAATCAATAAGCTGTTCTAGATTCAAATCTCTAGAATATGTAGAAACTTTGATCCTGGGCCTCTTTCTGATCTTTGAAATGGCCCTCAACCTAACTTTTGTGGGATCTGGACTGTAACTTCTTGTTCTTCCTTATATAGCTCTTCTTCCACTTCATCTTCACTTTCTTCTCTTGTTCTTGGCTCAAACCCTCTTTGTAGCTCCTCTTGCAATGCATCGATTTGCCTTTGCAGAGCTCTAAAACCCTCTTCCGTCAAAGCATTCCTCCCAATACAAATTCTTCACAGAGGCATCTTGATCTCCGTAGCAAACCCACAACCTCAGGTCTTGGTGCAAACTGCCTCATGGTTGGCGATCTGTCTACACACTCAAGAACCCTTGCTTTGATACCACTTGATGAAGGGGGTAAATCATAAAACACATGACAATAGAAATTGCACACAGAAAATAGAACTTTCTTTTATTGATTTGGACAACTTATTACATTACAGAAGCTCAAATACAATTAGAGGAATCAACCCTCCACATGCCGCAACACATTACAGCTTCCTCTCGCAAAACTTTGGAATCATCTGCCTTTTGTAACCCCAAATCAGCTAGGGTTTCTATTTTCCCGCATATTCTTGACTCTAAGTTTCCCTCCTTAACTCTAATACTGTCCAGGGTTCCCAAAAATGGTTATTAATAGCCTTTTTGGTGGCCAACAACCTAATTTTAAAATTTGCATCTCCCTCCAAAAATAAGTCAACTTTCGGGAGCCATAACTTTTGATCCAGGTGTTCGATTGATGAAGCGTTTAATGCATTGAAAAGCTCACAGAGTGGTCTACGCACTAAGAACTTGCTCTGCTAGTTTCAGCCATTTTCAGGGCCGTACGGGGCCGTTTAGTGCCTCAAACCTGAGTTTGAATAATTTTCAAGCATTTTTCAGGAAACGAAAACTTTAATATCTTTTAGCTCGCAAATGATCTTTGCATGATTCCTTCGCCAAAGGTCTTATTTTTTCGTTATGAAGCTTCCTGTAAATTTTCACTTCAATCCATGCCCAAATGTAAACTTTCTAAAAATAGCAGGTTGTTATTTTTAGTAGTTTGGAAAAACTGAAAGTTCTACATCATTATTAAGCAATTATGGAACCAGAACCACAAATTTTGAAAAGAAATGGAAAGAACATCAATAATTTTGAAACACATCTTTTTTTTGGGGTGATGCAAGATTGCCCTTACACCACTGGATGCTCCTGCATCACCACCATTGCTTTTGGTGTGGAGGTTCACATATTAGATATCCTCCACACCTCCTCAAAAAACAAATCTCCCACAATAGAATCAAATTCAGGGGTGTTAGTTGTACTAAAGATAATGGAATTAACTAAGTGATTATATGATTCAGGCAATGAACAGAATAATGTGACTGTCTTATCTTCATCTTTGATTTTAACATCTACACTAGTTAATTGGCACATAAGAGTATTGAAAACATTTAAATGATCAATAATTTTGATACCTTCTTTCATTCACAAACTATACAATTGCCTCTTCAAGTAGATTCAATTTGTCAAGGATTTTTTCATGTAAAGGCTCTCCATTCTACTCCATAAGCCTACTTTTGTTTCCTCTCCAACAATATTGAAAAGAACATCATCTACCAAACATAATCAAATTGTACTAAAAGATATTGTATCAAGATCTTCCCATCCTTATCAATCATATTCGTAGCTTTCTTTGACTTGCCTACCAACACCTTGTGCAATCCTTGTTGCACCAACAGAGCATGCATCTTGAGCTTCCATAACTCAAACTTATTATTCGCGTTGAATTTCTCCACCTTGAACCTTGCATTCGAAACCTTCAACATTTGATGCTTTAGAACAAACACCAAATTGTAACATGATTGCTACAAAATAAAATCTCTGATACCACTTGTTGAAAAAACCTTAGGATTTTAATGATAAAATTGAAAGTCCAGAATCATATGATATTGCAACACAAATTAGTTACGAAGAAATTAGAGAATCAACAGAATAAGAAAATAATAGAATAAGTGATCACATTAAAACAATAAGAGGGTTTACGTGGTAAAACTCTAGTAATATATTAGAGAAACATCCATGGGGCAAAGTATTAGTATTCTTATTGTTCAAAGGAAAAAATTGCAATCTTCACACAACTGCAATTACAATTCCATTGCCTTTCAAGGATGCAAAGATATATAATATCTTCAACATAATTACCACTATCAAATTAAGAAAAAAGTAGATTTTTTTCTTTTAGGAAAAAGTAGATTTAATACAAAAGATAAGATTTTTGCCTTCTTTCTTTGTTGTCACAAATCTAACACTTTGTTACGAATTGTACCTTTGTTAGCTAAATTTATTATTTCTTCTGGAGTGGATTCCAATAATAATTGTGCATGGTGCTTGTTGTTGTTCCAAGGAAGATCTATTGGTCTCTTATTCATTTATGCACCCAATAATTCTTCATCTCAATCCAAATTGTGGGAATGGATGGTAAACAACCTCCCCACAATAGAATGGTTATGAGGAGGTGATTTTAACATGGTGGAAAAACACCAAGATAGAAGTTGGTTCAGCCCTCATAAACTCTTTAAAAAATAATTTGATGCTTGGATCCTAACTAGAAATACCATGGGTGTGTTAGGGTTAGCCGGCAGAAGATATCAATTAAATGCAAATAAAGATTAAAAAGAGGAATGGAAATACACAGAAATAATAACAACGAGAGACAAGTTTTAACGTGGTTCACCCAAACTCGAGCTACATCCACCAAATAGAGAGTTCAATATTATTATCTAGTAAATCAAACCGATTACAATCAGCAATCCCTACAACTCAATACCGCTGCAAATGCTACAATACAATATGTCAAAACCCTAACCCTTAGCCGCTTTTATCAAGCCTTTTTGTTAGTTACAAAAATTAGGGTTTTCTTATGTCGGTCATAAAAAAATAGGATTTTTTATGTTGGCCCTAAAAAATTTTTTTTAGGGGGCTGCCACTCCCAAACCCTGGCGAGGATACATGGCTAGTGTACAATACTTTCCTGATTAGTCACCACCTACCAACAATCTCCCACTTGGAGACTAAGCCTGGACGACATCGTTACGCATGTAGCTCCCACTGGAAATAAGCACCCTGGACTCTACTATTTTGTTTTTATTGTTTTCAGTCTAGAAGACCAACCGAAGCTAAAGAGGAGCTCAGCTTCTCCCTTTTCATTGCCTTTGTAAACATATCCGCTGGATTTTCATCGGTATGTATCTTTTCCAGCCTTAATTATCCATTATCCAACACTGACTGAATAAAGTGATACCTCAACTGTATGTGTTTGGTCTTTGAATGCAAAGTAGAATTCTTTGCAAGATGTATGGCACTCTGACTATCTGTATACAAAGAACTATTAGCCTGTTGTTTGCCCAATTCTTCCATGAAAGATTGTAGCCATATCATCTCCTTGCTCGCCTCTATTGCAGTGACATACTTTGCCTTTGTGGTGGATAAAGCAACCACCTTTTGTAACCGTGAGATCCAACTCACTGATGTCCCACCTATAGTAAAGACATAACCTGTAGTACTCCGCCTGGTATCAATATCTCCTACCAAATATGAGTCTACATAACCTGCTAAATCAGTATTAGAGCCTCCAAAACATAAATGTTTATTGGATGTACCTCTCAAATATCTGAGAATCTATTTTACTGCATTCTAATGCTCCAATCCGGGATGACTCCTATACCTTCTTACGACTCCTACAGCATGTGCAATATCTGGTCTCGTGCATACCATATCATACATTAAACTTCCTATAGCTGAAGCATATGATACCTTGGACATTTTTTCTTCCTCCTCTTGTGTCTTTGGACACATCTCCTTAGTCAATTTCAAATGACTAGGAAAAGGTGTGTTGACATCTTTTGCATTCTCCATGTGGAATCTCTGCAACACCTTTTCAACATAAGCAGCCTAAGATAGAGTCAATTTTCTATTCATCCTATCTCTGCAAATTTTCATACCAAGGATTTGTTTTGCTGCCCCCAAATTCTTCATATCAAATGACTGTGCTAACTGTTGTTTTAACTCTCTTATGTGATCTATGTTAGACCCAGCTACAAGCATGTCATCAACATATAAACATAAAATAATGTAGCTGTCATTATCCAACCTCTTAAAATAAACATAATGGTCAGAATTACACCTGTTGTAGCCTTGCTCAGCCATAAAACTATCAAATTTCAAATACCATTGTCGAGGTGCTTGTTTCAGGCCATACAAACTCTTCTTCAATCTACACACCTGTTTCTCCTTACCTTTGACCTCAAATCCTTGGGGCTATTCCATATATATCTCCTTCTCCAAATCACCATGGAGAAAGGCAGTTTTCACATCTAGCTATTCCAAATGCAAATCTTCACCAGCCACAATACTTAAAACAGTACGAATAGAAGTCATCTTGACAACCAGAGAAAATATCTCATCAAAATCAATGCCCTTTTTCTGTGCAAATCTTTTTACAACTAACCTGGCCTTAAATCTTTTCTTACCTCCATCTTCCTCTTTCAGCCAGTAAACCCATTTGTTTGGTAAAGCTTTTTTACTTGCAGGTAACTTACATAATTCCCAAGTCTGATTTTTTAGCAAGGAGTCCATTTCTTCTTTCATAGCATGCTCCCACTGAACCTGTGTATCGACCTACATAGCTTCATCATACCCTTCTGGTTCACCAGCATCTATTAACAAAATAGAATACAAAGAGGGAGAAAACCTTTCAGGAGGTCTACTTAGCCTTGTTGACCGTCTAACATTCACTGGAGTTTGTGGTATTTCTGGTTGCTATTGCAGAGCATGAGGAACCACTGGAACATCACTATTTGGAGTATCATCTAGCACCACATAATCTTTTTCTTTCTTCTCATGCTGCTGCAACTGATCTTTGTACAACACCTTCTGATTGAATATAACATCCCTGCTTCTCACAATTTTCTAATTTTCAAAATCCCAAAGCCTATAACCAAATTCATCAATGCCATATCCAACAAAGGTACATTTTTTTGATTTTGCATCCAGCTTGGTTCTATTTTCAGAATCTATATGTGAAAAAGTTTCACAGCCAAAGGTTTTTAGAAAAGAATAACTCACCTTCTTACCTGTCCATGCTTCCTCTAGAATACCACAGCCCAAAGAAACTGAAGGACCTCTATTAATTAAATATACAGCAGTGTTGACAGCCTTTGCCCACATATTTAAGGGCAGCCCAGCATGCAATCTCATGGTCCTTGCATGCTCCATTATTGTCCTATTCATGCGTTCAGCCACTCCATTTTCTTGTGGAGTCTCTGGAACCATTTTCTGCCTACAAATTCCATTAAAGGAACAATAATCTTCAAATTCTTTGCTGCAATACTCACCGCCATTATCAGATCTGAGACATTTTAATCTTTTACCTGTCTCATTCTCAACCAAGCTTCTCCATTTTTTAAATGTTTCAAAAACATCAGATTTCTGCCTAAGGAAATAAATCCATACCTTCCTAGTTGCATCATCTATGAATGTAACATATCGAGAGCCACCAAGAGAAGATACCTAAGCCGGTCCCCATACATCGGTATGCACAAGCTCCAACTTTTCATTTTTCTTTTGCTTCCCATCCTTGAGAAAACTGACTCTCTTTTGTTTTCCATACACACAACTTTCACAGAAATCCATATTAATACATTTCAGACCTGGTAAAACTTTCTTAGAATGAAGTACCTTCATACCTTTTTCACTCATATGCCTAAGTCTATTATGCCACAGTGTTGTTTCAGAACCTGCATCAACTTTTCCAGTCTCTTCCTGCAAACCTGCAGCAACTGTTCCTGAACCTATTTATTTTTCCTCTGTAACATCTAAAGTAGAAGGAACGGTATGACTTGTACAAAGATATAAGGTGCCTACTTTCACACCTTTTGCTACTACTAAGGCACCTTTTGAAACCTTCCAATTTTTATCAGTAAATGTAACAGTGCAACCTTGTTCAGTTAGCTGCCCTGCTGAAATTAAATTCCTACTGAGCCTTGGAACATGCCTTACCTCTTGTAGTAGCCAATGATTCCCATTCTGCAACTTAATCTTGATTCTTCCCTTTCCAACAATCTGACAGGGTTCGTTATCTCCCAAAATCCCCTTGGACATAATCAAGAAAATAACTTCTATGGGGCGTAGCATGAAATGAGGCCCCTGAATCTAAAACCCATGAATCATCAGCATTATCTAGGGAAAGAATCAAAGCATCATCTTTAGATTTATTTCTTACCACATTTGCTTCCTTATTGCCTTCTTGTTTGTCTCCTTCTTTATTTTTCTGAGACCAGCAATCTTTCTTCAGATGACCTAGTTTTCCACAGTACCAGCAATCTTTTTGTCCTCTGGTTTGAGATCTTTTGTCCCTTGATTTTCCTCGTGACTTCCCATGACCTCTAGAACCTTTTCCTCTCTCCTTTGATCTGCCCTTGCTTTCTACATTCAAAACACTACCTGATGTGGATCCACCTAAGCTTTTCTTATGAATTTCCTCACTCAGAATAACACCAATAACATCATCAAATTTCATGGTATTTGAACCAGAAACAGAGTTACTAACCGCCATTACCAAACTATCCTAGATTTTAGGCAACGAACATAATATCAAGAGAGCTCTAACTTCTTCATCAAATTTTACATTTAAAGAAGTCAATTGACTGACAATTGTATTAAATTCATTTAAATGACCTGTCACAGATCTACCTTCAACCATTTTCAAATTAAACAAATGCTTCATGAGAAATACCTTATTTGAGGCTGAGGGTTTTTCATACAATTTTGCCAAATCTTTCATTAAACTGTTTGTTGTCTTCGCTTCTGTTATATTGAATGCCACCGATGGTGCCAAGCACAACTGAATGGTTCTCAGTGCCTTTCTGTCAAGAAGATTCCAATCCTCATCAGACATTGTTGCTAGTTTCTTAGCTCCAACGGCATCCATAAATCCTTTTGATAGAGGTAATCCTCCATCTGCATCTTCCATAACTGATAGTTCTACCCATTGAATTTATCGACCTTCAATTTACCCTCGTCCGCCATTGCTCCCACTCAACCGTGAGACCTTCCTGCAGATGATAATCGAACACAACCTGCTCTAATACCACTTGTTAGGGTTAGCCGGTAGAAGATATCAATTAAATGCAAATAAAGATTAAACAGAGGAATGGAAATACATAGAAATAATAACAATGAGAGACAAGTTTTAACGTGGTTCACCCAAACTTAGGCTACATCCACCAAACAGAGAGTCCAATATTATTATCTAGTAGATCAAACTGATTACAATTAGCAATCCCTGCAACTCAATACCGCTGCAAATGCTACAATACAATATGTCAAAACCCTAACCCTTAGCCGCTTTTATCAAGCCTTTTTGTCTGTTACAAAAATTAGGGTTTTCTTATGTCGGTCAAAAAAAATAGGATTTTTTATGTCGGCCCTAAAAATTTTTTCTCAGGGGCTGCTGCCCCCGAACCCCGGCAAGGATACATGGCTAGTGTACAGTACTTTCTTGATTAGTCGCCACCTACCAACAGGGTGTTTTTGACCCCATTTCTGATAAAAAGAGATTGGCATACCCATCATTGGTTCACTTGGTCTAATTCAAGAGATGGTGAATGGAGGAAACTTAACCATCTTGATAAGTTTTATTTAGCTGATTCTCTTTCCATTATATCCCTTCGTCACAGAACACCCTTATTAAAGTTGATGTTGCCATCTCTCTCTCAAATCACCTCCCAATTTTTTGACCTATCAACTTTCTTCGTGCTCCTCCCATACCAATAATCTACCCTTCAAGCTCAACACTTCTCACCTTAACCAATCAGACTGCCTTGCATCTCTAATCGCCATTTAGAATGATGCCCCTGTTGCAAGTATGTGCTTAACTGGTGTTGTCATTGATTTCAACATATCACTATTGTCATTGGTGTCAACTGTGCCCTTATCTTGTTGCTTGCTTGTAATGAGTTAGATGCTTTGTATTTACCTATGTAAATGATTCTGATGTTAAGGATATTGAGAAAATTAGCCCCTCCAATAGAAACAGTGGGTTGCAGTGGAAACAATGTATTGCATACAAAAGAATAGTCCAGAAGATTGCTCTGGATTTCCTGTAGGATGAATATATTTGTCTACAAAGTGGAATTTGTTTAGAGGCATGTCTGAAGATGCTACATTATGAGTTTGAGCCTCCGATATGAAGAGATAAGTGAGTTATGTTCACCATAGTGAAAACTACTTTTCCTGCATGTTTGGTGGTGACAGGGAGAAAGTGTTATGCTCTGCATTCCTCCGCATTAAAGTATTTTGGTCTGTGTTTCTAGAGTTAAGTCTAAGATGATGTTATGTACCTTCAACTTCAATGGTTCATGATTTGGTGGTCAGCAAGCTATTCTTTCTCTATGACAGTGGCTGACAATATTGTTCTTATGCTCTGGTTTGAAGAATCTTCTTGATAGAGTGGTTAGAAGTTGTGCAGTTGTTTCCTGATGATTTCAATGTGCTTGTGGATGTCTCCTAATCATGTCCCTACTCTTGGATTGGTCCACAAAGAGAAAATTGGATCATGGATGAAGAATGTTCTTAGCAAACTGAGTGTTGTCACTCGTCTTGGCCGACCTGGTTGATTTCATTATTTGCAGAGATGTTTTGAAGATTGTGGAAGTGTGTCAAGGCATGAAGAATTGCATTTGAGTCCCATCTAAGGCATGGCATGATTGGCATACATATTTACATCTTTCCCTTAGCATATTTCTGTATTAGTTCCAGACCTATTTGTATGTATGTTTTTGTAATGCCGACCTTGGAGATTGTTCCAACAGTTGATGAATGTATTGCTGACCTTGATGTACATTCCAAGGTTGATGACTTGTATAAAGACTTGTAATGTAATTGCGAAAATGCGTAGAGTGTGTGAAAATGAAGAGATAAGTGTGAAGGTGTGAAAGAGCAGAGCAGAGAATTTATGTTGTGCTTCAATGGAACTGAACCCAGGCAAGGAGTAGATGCTACTTAATCAGTTCACCATTTTTGGTAGTGAGCTACCCCTTGGTAGTGAGCTACCATTTAGTAGTGAGTTGTTCTTTGCAGTGAACCTCTATTTTTTGGTATTGTTATAACTCATATATTTTTGTGCGTTAACACCCACCGTGGTTTTTCCCTTATAGGGTTTTCCACAAAAAAATCTGGTGTCTTCTGTGTTGAATGTGTGACTATGATTAAGTCTATGGTTTCATGCTTTCATCTGATTATCAGTAATTACGTAGTTGATGGTTTTATATTCATATGAATTTATGTTTTTGTGACAACTGATTCACCCCCCCTCTCAGTTGTCCTGTGTATTTCAATAATTGGTATTAGAGCTAGGTTCCTTAGAAGAAAGCCTAACAGCTTGAGGACAACCCAGGATGTCTTTTAAAAAGGAAGCACCGCAGTTTGATGGGAAAAATTATGCACTATGGAAGGTATGAATGAAAAGCCATCTCCTTTGTCTTGGTTATAAAGTGTGGAAAGCTGCAGAATCAAAATATACCTTGCCTCAAAATGGTTTGTCAACTTAAGATGAAATCAAAGAATATGAGTTGAATATAAAAGCTAGGGATGCCCTGCTAAGCGCCTTGAATGACACTGAATTGATAAAAGTCATGGATCTTGAATCTGCAAATGAAGTTTGGGAAAATTTGAAAAATCTGTAGGAAGGAGATGATTTTGTAAAAGAATCCAAGCTACAGGGTCTGAAAGCTAAATATGACAGTTTGAAGATGAAAACATTACAGCCTTCATGCAAAGGGTTGATGAACTTGTCAATGGAATAAAGGTATGGTAGGTGTTGGTGTTCCTAGATGATTGTCTGAGTTCCCCTAAAAAGTTGCCATCTTTTATCTACAAGGACCTCAGGTCAGTGGCCAACGAATAGGAGACAGACTCTAGTGTCTCCTCTGCACTTCAGGCTCTGCAAAACCTAGGGGGTGTCCCTACTCAATACCCATGTGGTGAATCTTGGTTGCAACTAGGTATTGACACAAATGTAGATAAATCATCTATTATGCAGACCAAAACTGTGAGATAAATACAAAGGTGCTAGCTTTGGATCCTACTTTAGTTGTGAAATAGAGGGTTTGAAACCTAAATCCTACTCCTAATGTTCTACAATTGAAGGTTTTGCGTTGATTCAAAATTTTATGTGTGGTTGCTAGATTAGGATTTGACTCATAAATTTAATGTAGGCCTTTGATCAGTGCCTATCCAATGGCATTGAGTCCAACTTAAAACATATAGATAAAATTCCATAAACCAAACAAACATACAAGTCTTAGAGGGTTATTTAGTTCCTGCCTTACAAAGAACTCCCAAGATTAAGTACTCCTACTAACTCTTACAAATATCCCTGTTATCACACATATTTCTCCACGTTTGACTTAGAGAATTTTAATTATATTCCTTGAACAGAAGCAAAAAATCAAACATGCAATGCAACAGATATGCACCCCAAAATTTAGAAACCCTTAGTTACTTCATTCTAAAGAAAGATGCAGATAACAAATGGAGATAGTTAATAGAAACACATGCACATTGTATTACTCATATAAATTAATCTGAAACTGATAAATGTCTTATGAACATACATACATCAAATAGAACTCACAAGACTAGAGAGAAAGCAATCAACCAAAATCTTGTATTACTTTTACTCCTCAAAGTCCCAAAACTTCCAACAACTTACAAAGTGAGGCAGCCAACTCTTTATAGACACAAAACCTGGCGCCAACATTCATTACATATGTTGGTTTGGTGAAATTACATTACAAAGCACCACTCAAGGGCATTAGGGCATTTATTACATTGAGCCTAGAAAAAGATAGAAAATAATATGTCACATGGGACCCAAATGACTTGAGGAGCCCGGCTACATGAATGTAGGGAAGAGGTAGTTGCTTGTTCACTTCAGGCACAACTATCCATACCTCTCCACCCATTCAACATATGATTTCTTTGATGGCCACTAGAATGCAATCAACTTTGAAATCTTGTCATTGTGTATTGTTTACTGTGCATCCATCAAAATATTTGCCTCCTTACAGAACAACTCAAAATTTATTGCTAATACATGCAGTTTATCCAAAGTTGAATTCAAGATCACCAGCTTGGGGTCTCCATTAGTGCAACAAGTAGTTATTAGCTGGCTGGCATTGCTACTGAAATCATCTTTCCACTTGTCAAGGCTTTTGACCTACACATCGGCCTCTAGTATACTAGGCACTATTTTCTTATCTATCTTCTCCATAAACTACTTCTTCTCACCTAGTACCTTATCTAGCTTTAATTGGAAAGCTACAACCCCTTCAAGAATTTCCAACATTTCAAGGGTTAGCTTCATCTCTGGTGGCACCTGTGCATCAAACCGTGCACACCTGATTAGATCTCTCAACTCACAAGTCCTTGGTAGCCACAATATCTACATTGTCTTAAGACATTTCTTATCCTGCTCATGTTTATCCAATGCATCCCTTAAATCAGAATGAGACTTACATGTCTCATCCATCCTTGCCACAACTTTGGTCACTCTATGGTTGATCAAATTGGTGACCATCTCTTTGAATGAATTCTTCTTCTCCTCTTTCAACCTCTTCACCTCCTCCTTCAACTCTCTTATTTTGGATAACAGGGGCTCTGTGTCAGCTAGAAATGACTCTGCTATTGGGATCACAGGTGGAGGAGTAGAAGTACCAGCTCCTAATGATAGCTACTCCTTGCACTTATTGAGCTCTACAATTGCTTGTGCATATTGTAGCAGCAACTCATCATGTTCTTTCTACATCTTATTAGTGACTGCCTCAGCAAATTGGGCAGTCTATACATTTAAACTTGCAGCTTGGGGAGCAGGGGTGTCAAATACCCTCTTGATTATTACATCTCCCATTAACTCCCCAAATCCAATCCTAGGCTTGTTATTGTTTGGGGCTAGAGCCCATATTGCTAATGTCTCAAACCTATTGATGAAGAGCTTAAAAAGCAGAGAGACCAGAATGACTTGTGGACCATGTACTTTGATGGTCTTTGCTCAAAGGAGGGCTCTGGTGCAGGAGTGTTATTTTTGTCTCCAACTGGTAAGATCCTCAAATTCTCCTTTTTGTTGAAATTTGCTTGCACAAATAATATTGCAGAATATGAAGCCCTATTGCTAGGATTGAATGTTGCTCTAAAGAATGGCATTAAGATGTTAAGAGTATTTGGAGATTTAGAGTTAATAATTTCCTAAGTAAGAGATAAATATTCCTCAGAGAATAAAAGGTTGAAACAGTATAAACATGTTGTTTGCGATACTATTGAATTGTTTGATGCTTTCTCATTAAGTTGGATAGAAAGATCAAAGAATGTTATGGCAGACTTCTTGGCTAATGTAGCTATTAGGCCGGATGATGTCACATTGTTTGATATTACAAATGTTGAGATTAAAGCTAGACCAACAGTGCCAGACAACGTATGTAGTTGGCAGGTCTTTAAGGATGATAAGGATTTAATAAAGTTTCTGCATTGTATTGATGAGTATGAAAATCAGGAAATTGATTTCTAAAACTTTGTGGAAGTTGTGGATGGGAAAGATACCCTTTTTGGAAAGGAAGTGATACAACTCAAAACCAATAAGATCCCAAGAGGGTTGGTGGCCTTGGAAAGAGCATTTGACAATAGAGATCAGTTGGTGGCCAAGACTCCTCCTCACATGGAAGACTTGGAGGAGATAAACTTGGGCACACAAAATGCTCCAAAGAAAGTTTACATAGGTAAACTTTTGAAACCACATATCAGGAGAATGCTAATAGCATTACTAAGAAAGTACAAACATGTCTTTGCTTGGTCATATGAAGATTTGAAGGCATATAGAGAGGACTTATTTCAGCATGAAATTCCCCTTAAGCCTGGAGCTAAACCATTTAGACAAAGATTAAGGCCTATTAACCCCTCTTTAGCTCCAAAAATGTAGGAGTAACTCATAAAGCTTAGGGATGTTGGAATTATTGAGCCTATAAGACACTCTACTTCTGTGTCAAATCTTGTCCCAGTTAGGAAGAAAAATGGAGTTATAAGATTGTGTGTAGACTTTAGAAATCTGAATGTGTCTTCTTTGAAGGATAATTATCCATTGCCCAACATGGAAGCTATGTTGCAAAAGGTGATAGGATGTGAACTCTTGTCCATGATGGATGGATTTTTAGGGTACAATCAGGTGAAGGCAAGAGAATCAAAACAGTATAAGATTGCCTTCACAACTCCATGGGGAACTTATGTATATGTTAGGATGCCATTTGGATTGACAAATGTTGGTGCTACTTTTCAAAGAGCAATGGATGCTGCATTTGCAGGTTTGATTGATTCTATCCTAGTTGTATATCAGGATGATCTAACTACTTATTCAAAAAAGGAAGAACAACACTATATGTATCTAGAGCAAATTTTTATTAGGGCATAAGAATATGGCATCTCCATGAACCCTAAGAAGTGTGCATTTGGTATAACTGAAGGAAAACTCTTGGGGCACATAGTGTCTAGGGATGGAGTTAGGATTGATCCAGAAAGGGTCGCAGCAATTAATAAAATTTAGATGCCCAGAATAGTTAAAGGCATCCAATCATTCTTCGGGTAGATCAACTTTTTAGAAGATTCATTCCTAATTTTGTAGAGATTACCAAGGCTATATCTAAGATGTTGAAGAAAGGTGAGTCTATAGCCTGGGCAAGTGAGGCAGTCCAATCATTTCAAAACATCAAGGAGGCTATCAAGACTGGCCCTATTCTAAAATCTCCTAATTTTTCTCAGCCCTTTCAATTGTTTTCATTTGCTTCATTCCACACAATTGTTGCATGCTTGTTATAGAAGTTTATGATGATGGATTTGAACAACCAATTGCCTTCTTTAGCAAATCTTTACAGGAAGCAAAGATGAAATATGATATTATGGAATGCTTTGGTCAAAGCAGTCAAGAATTTCAGACCTTATTTGGTTGGAGCTTAGATTGTGGCATATTTGCCACATGTGGCAGTTAAGGACATATTCACTCAACAGGAAGTGACTGGAAGGAGATGTAGATGGATAAACAAAATCCAAGAATTTAATATTGAGATTCAGATTACCAAATTAGTAAGGGGACAAGATTTGGCTAAATTAATGACAAAATCAAAATTGGAAGCATGCCAAGTGAATGTAGTTCAGGACCAATCCTGTGAACTGCATAAATCAAAGTGGTACAAAGACATTGTGTATTATTTGCAAAATCTGAATTGTCCTGCTAATTTGAGTGACAACCAAAGGAGAACATTGAAATTACATGCTGTCAAATATGTTATCCTCCAAGGTGAATTGTATTGGAAGAACCCTAAAGGTATACTACAAAAATGTGTGGATGAAAATCAAGCCATGAATATTCTAACTGATATGCATGGAGGGATGTGTGGTGGACATTATACAGCTAGGACTACTGCCCATAAAATTATCAGAGCATGATACTTGTGGCCAACACTTTTCTCTGATGCACATAAGATGGTGAGGAAATGTGATTCTTGCCAAAGATTTTTTGGAAAGTTAAAATGTGTAGGTGCATTACCTCTTAAGACTGTGATGGTGGAGGCTCCATTTCAGCAATGAGGAATAGACTTCATAGGAGAAATAGAAGAAAAGTCAAGTGGAGGACACAGTTGGATATTGGTTGCTACAGATTATTTCACTAAATGGATTGAGTCCATTCAGACCAAGAAAGCCACAAGTAAAGTTGTGCTTGATTTTATCTTTGAACATATAATAATTAGATTTGGAGTACCAATGAAATTGGTCACAGACAATGCAATGTGCTTCAGGTTTGGTGAGTTTGTTGATTTCTGCAATGGTTATGGAATCACTTTGTCTCGTGCTTCATCATATCATCCTTAGGGAAATGGCCAAGTAGAATCTAGTAACAAAAGTCTCATGAAGATAATTAGGAGGATAGAACTTGATAAAAACAAAAGGGCATGGGACTCTAAATTGAAGTTGGCACTATGGGCTGACAAGGTAACAATGAAAAAGGCAACTGGTAAATCTCCTTTTGAATTGGTATATGGTGTGGAGGTCAGGTTGCCAATAAATAATCTACTGCCAGTGTACAAGTTTATTCAAGAAGGTGATGACGATATTGAAGATCCAATGGCTGAAAGAGTGAATTAGTTGATTGCACTGGATGAAGTTAGGAGAGAATCTCAGAGCACCAATATTAAGAAACAACAAAAAGTGAAGTATTTGTTTGACAAAAGGACTACAGAAAGAAAATTTCAAGTCAATGATTTGGTTCTTGTGTGGAACGTTAGGAACTGGGATAAGGGCAAGCATGGTAAATTTGAACCGTTGTGGGTTGGCCCTTATTTGATAAGTAATACTCATGGAGAGGATTCCTATTTTCTCCAAGGATTAGACGGTGAACTTCAGGAGTTGCCTGTGCATGGATGATTCTTGAAACCTTACTTTTCATAAGTAAGCTCTTTTCCATGCGCATTGTAAAATAATTGTATATAGGTTTTAGATAGTGTATATTTTGTGCAGTTCATTCCTTTTGGTCTTGTCTGGTCTGCTCCTGGAGGTCCAATGGTTCTCGCTGCAACCTGAAAGCTTGTATGTCCCCAGTCAGAGCCAATGGTGGTACCCATTAGGGTTTAGGGTTTTAGGTTCATAAAATTATAAGCATTTGCCTTTAAAATTTTTTAAACCTAAGTTCCTAAGCTCTATGTGCTTTATCTTCTAATTCCTTGTTGACCACCTGCAGCAAGTTCTCAATTAGTTAAGTAGTGACTTGAAGCCTTTATATTCGTTAGGTGACCGGCCCCATGCCCTAGCCTTACCCCTTATAAGCTGTGAAGAATTAAATTTAAGTCCTAAGTCCTGGCATAGGTTATAAGGTTTAACAAAAGTGTATTTCGTAGCATCGCAGCACATCTTGCATGACATCATCATCCCGCTGCACGACTGCGACAAAGTGATACCTATTGAAGGATCAAGGCTTGAGTCCCTTTATTGAAGAATCTTACATTGAGCAACCATATGCTGCCAAGTGTCATCTTAAGAAGAATCTGTAGAAAAGATTTAATTTAATGGTTGCACATCATCGTAAGGGTATCTTGCAAGTAAGGAATATTCGTCGTGCGGTCACGAGATGGCGACATGTGGCCTCATCTTATTAAAGAAGTCAAAAGCAAATGAAGGATGGACGTGTGGATGCTTTATTACACCCACATAGGGTAGGTAGGTGGTGGGCCCTTTCCGGCTGTGACGTCATGAAATGGTGCCATGTGTCGGAGCTAGAGAAAAAGTGATGTGGTCAACGAAGGAAGTACATCCGATCTGACTTGTTCTTATTGGTCGAATACTTTTCAACTATGATGACCTAGATTTTCAAATTTGGTGGGTAAATGATAGTCATGGATCTCACAGGAATGAACTCAGATTAATGGCATAGATTTAAATTTTCATGATGAACATTGAAGGTGCCTTGTGACACGAACGAGAGATTAAGGTTGAGGCTACCTCCATTAATGCCTCAGAACTTGTTCTACGAAGCTTAAAAAAGGAGAAGAGTTAGGGATTTTTGCATCATTTCTTCAAGCACAAACATAATTCAAATGCGCAATGAGTTTTCAAACAAGAAAGGAAAGAATTTCAAGTTTCTACGGCCATAAAAACTAGTAAGTTCACTTTGTCTAGTTGTGCCCAATATATTTTAAGTTTGCTTGATTGAGAAGGTAAATAATTATCAGGATAAGAAGCCCTAGTCTAGTGCATAATCAGAGAAAATGAGTCACTCCGGTCAACCTTCCACCTCTAAGCACAACTTAGATGAGGACCTTATGGTCCAGCTCCTAGGCTCTACTAAGAAAACTCTAAATCTGCATGGTCCCGGTGGGCCAGATGATAAAATCCTTAACTTTTTCTATAGTTGTAGAGATGTCAGGTTGCCTGTTCCTAGCTGGGTCTTGTTTGAGAACTAGCACCATAGAATGGATTATAAAGCCCCAGTCTACCATGCTTGGCGCTTTGATTTAGCCAAGCTAATATGCCCTAATGTATTCCCTAATCTGGACCTAGTGAGGGTGATAGCACATAGATACGATCCTCAGAAGAGGACAGTTGTAGTAGGGAATGGCACAAAGATTATCAAGTTCACAAAGGGATACATTGTCACTGTGTTTAACCTAAACCCTTTAGCTAATAAGCCAATTAAGTTAAGCACTTTGAAGAAAAAGTACCAGATTGTCAAGCATCCATATAGAGACTTCAATTTGGCCAAGCATAGGCTGAGAGGAGTTGATGGTAAGTTGGTAAAGATATCAGATAGTGAAGAGGAACCTTTCCAATGCACTCTGTTCATGTATTATTTTGTCAGGACATGTCACAGTTTGTGTCAGGTGCTAGGTAGAGATGCCTCTGACAGAATGCCCATCTCTCTGATGATGATGGCAGTGGATATTCAAAGTCAAGAGACTAGGGAGCCATATGATTATGCTTCCTATATTGCAGATAAAATGCACAAACAGATGACAACAATCAAAAGCAAGTTATTTACTATGGATGCCCATGTTGAATTCACATGGTATTCCATGTTGTGCCATATGCTTCTGTTTGCCTTGTCAGGAATGTGGCACTAAAATTTACATTTCAAAATGGCAGATGCACAAGGAAATATGTTGCTAGTATAGATGTGGACATGTATGATAGATATGCATTGTGTTGATGCTGACTATGTAGTCTTTGAAGAGCATTTTGTGAGGAGAGTTCTCAGTTTCTTGGAACCAGAAGGAGAAAGGCTACATCCAGATGTATTGGATTTTTTAAGGCCTTTGGACAAAACTCCTCACTTAGGGATTGATCATAATTAGGGTGACTAGTTTTACCATGAGCACACCACCTACATCAGGGTTCATGGGTGTGAGGCCCCTCCCCACATTCTACCTAAATATGTACCTAAAAGAATTGCATTTTTGGAAAGTATTAGGTAGCTAAATGAATCAGATAAAGAGCATCTGAGGAAGCACAAGAAAGGTTCATTTTTCCCCACCTCCCTCAGATTTAGTGACTTTTTGACAGCTGGCAAAGGTGGGTTGGATCAGATTTATTTAGTGCTGCAATGTTATGGGATGTATTTGGAGCAGCCAAGGATATTTGACCCTGAGGGTTTCATTGATAGGATCAGGGTTAATAAACAAAGACCGAGGTACATTCACTAGGTCTACTTTGATGAGGATACTGTCAAAAATTATTCTACAATGAATGATGTCCATGCTATGAGAATCAAGTGGGACACAATAATGACAGGAGAAAGAATGAGGAAGAATGTGAATGCAGCATATCAGGGTGCCTTTGCAGAGGTGCAGAACCCCATACAAAGAATTCAAAAGATGTTGGATAATGAAGAGCAACTAATTGCTAGCGCTCCTGCAGGAGAAGAAAGGCCTTCGTACCAACTAACAGGTTGTCGTAAGGTCCTAACACTTTAGATGAAAATTATCAGTTTATTGACTGGGGTAGTGTCTGAGGCTGTATGCAATAGGGAGTTTAGATATCTCATTGAGAAATAGTTTTCTAGTTCCTTTAAAAGATTGAAACAGCATATGGAATGAAACAGTAATTATATCCTTCTACAAAAAACATTCAAATTTTATACTAAAAAGAATGAAAACTCTATACTAGAAAGCATATAAATTCTATACTAGAAATTCACAAATGCAATTTGCTATGCTGCAAACATTCTAACTTCCAACTATCAGTAAACAGTAGTTTAACTAAGGCAGATGCATCAGAAACATTTAAACAACACAGAGAGTTCTAAATTAGCAGTACATAACAATTTAACTTTTAAACAACACACCCTGTAGGTTCACGACAGAAAACTAAACATAAAATAACTTCAGCTAAATGAAAACATCCACAGAAATGAAAGTACTTATCTATCCTACACTACCGTGAGTGGCCAGCTCTTGGGAGAAACTTGTCTTTAACTCAAGTCACATACAATCATTTCCATAGCAACATGGTAACTTTATTCAGATCTCCATATTTCAAAAGAAATTACTCAGAACAACACTATTTGCATTCATGGAGAAAATTGCAAGTACACAGCTCTGATTATTTCAAAAACTAAGGGATTACTTTTCATTCATCCATAGTATATATTTATATCCATGTTTTGAGCAACAATTAAAACTAAACTACATTCAAAACTCCTAAATTTCAGATGGTGGGAAAATACCATTTGAAGAAGTCTTATAACTGAAAAATAGAATCTTAACTACTGATGTCTTTTAAAACATAAAGAGGACTCCGAGTGGAGCCATAATGTTTTTTAGGTAACCAACAGAAATAATAGAATTTAAACAGATCCTTCACTTAATGTACGCCTAAAATTTTTGGCGCCCCCAATTTTTGGCGCACTCATCCTCAGCTGCATGAAGTCCACTTCTTTTGTAGGAAATGCATTAACTTGCACAATTACCCAACTCTACATGCCATTATATCAACATTTAAAAGCCAATTTCAATCAATTTAGGAAATAAATATTTGTACAACATTTTATTAAAAATAGATAAATATTGCTTATAAAAATAAATAAATTGGCAAGGCTAGGGAATTGGGCAATGTAAAAAGGGCTATTTATTCCATCAAATAAATGAAGTTATTTATCCCTCATCATCCTCCCCTTCCTAACCTTGAGCAGGTCCTCCTGCTCTCTGATGCATCCATTGTCTCTCTATCTCTCTTTTCCTATTCAATTAATCAAACTTTGAACTTAGATCATATAGTTCATCGGCCTCTTCATCAATATGGTTAGGGACCTTCATAAAACCTTTGTGTAGTTTGATTCTTAGTTGTCAGGTATGTAAGTCCCTTGGTTCTTATTCTGTAACCACTAAGACTACAAGGGGTGGCTGTAAAAGTGGTGGTGGTCTGTATCTCATCCCTATCCACTTAGTCTTTAGTTGTTGAAGAATCTCTGTCAATGCCTCGGCTCTTTTGAATGACCATCTAAGGTTAGTAGGGGAAATCATTTGTCTCCTTTTTAAATACATAGGCAAGGGAGTATACCTTTCTTCACAGGCATTCCAAGCTTTGTCAATCAATTGTGGTCCATTAATCTTGAAATCTTCAAAGTAGATCCTAATACTTTCATTGTATTTTTCTTTCATATGTTCATAACTCTTAATTCTTCTGAACTGAGCTTTGAAAGCAAAAGGTTTCTAGTTGGGGTACCTCATGTGTAGTCCCACAGTTCTCTCTACATGAAGATATTCTCTAGTTCTGTCCTGCCACTGAATTTGATTTTACATATTTGACAAAAATGCCCTTAGTTGAACTTCCCCCACAAATAGATTGATGAAGAAATCATTATGTTTTTTGAGAAACAAATTATGAATGAAAAACTCACATAACAAATTTTTCTGCATAGGAGATGCTTCTTTAAATGCTTCAAGGAACTGTTGGTCATCAGGATCATGTGGTAAATTGCAAGAGATTCTTAAGAGCTTCCATCTTAACAGCTATTCATTAAGGAACATAGAATACAATCTGGACAGTTTCCTACAGGCTAGTAATAGCTCTCCAATCTAACATGCATCCATCTTAGCCTGATACAATCTATCATAAGATTCTTTCAACAATACTATTTATTTCTTAAGTCTAGCATTTTCAGCTCCAGATTGCCTTAAGAAATAGTATTGCTCCATCTACTTGGTTAGCATGGGAGGAATGTGGATCTAAAACCATTCCATCTTAGTTGGTTCGGTTTGAACCTCTTTTGATTCCACAGTTGGCCTAATATTAATTTCCTATAAATCTTTCTCCAGTTCAGTAGTTCTACTTATAACTTTATTTAATTCAAATTTCTATTTTTCCTGCTCCTCTGCAAATGTCCTCAGGCACTATTCCAAGTTGAAGGTTAGATTCTTAATTTTTCTATCTCTTTCAAATAGACTATCTAGATAATGCTTATCTCTTTCTTCAACTTTTTGCAATTGGAATTGCAGTTCTCTAATGGTTTGATCCCTTTGTTCCAGAAGCTCTTTCTGTTCTTCTATTTCCTGTTGTTGTCTGTTTAACTACTCTTCATTCAACTGTATTTTATTTCTCAATCGCATAATTTCTGCTATTAATTTCTCTGTTTCCAATGTCATAGATTCACCTTTGTTATCCTCTACATCTGTAGAGAGGGGAGAAATAAAAACTTCTGTTTCATTGCCAGACATATGCTCTTCATTAATTGCTTCAAATGGACCTTGTCCTATGTCATCAACATTATTTAAGGGAGACAGTTGTCTCTCCTTAGGCACTGTATCAATTTCATGAATGTTTACTGGCTATTGGGATGAAGAAATTGTTTCAACAGTCTCATATTCTTGACCCTCCTCTTCTTCAACTAGGACATAATTGGGCATCTGTTCACTGATTTCCTCTTGTCCTTTTTCCCCTTGTCCTTTTGGGTCCTTTTTAGATGGGTCAATTGATGGTCTAGATTCAGGGGGTCCATCACTTTCTAAAGTTTGAGTTACATTTGCACATGTTTGAGATACAGTTTCATCAGGCTGGGTCACTTTTTCACAGGGCCGCCTTTCTTGTCTCTTTTTCTTTGGAACAGGGGCAATTCACAAGCCATGACACAACTAGGTTCATCAGCTAACCATTTTCTCCTTCTCAAAGGAGTAGGTCTTTATAATTTCATTTTGGGCCTCTTCTCCTTTTTACGGGGCCAAATACATTCTTCCTTTGAGTCTACTAAATCCACATTTTCTCATTTTTCTGGGGTTTCAAGTACATTATGTAATTTAGGCCTTTCTTCATGGTCTAGAAGGTTTTGTGGGTTTTCTAGCGCTTCGCTGCCAGGAGCCTGCCTGTCACCTTGAGGTGTAGGGGAGAGTTCTCTCACATTTTGGGTTGCCCTACCAGACGACTCACCTTCCTCAAATTGTCTCGGAGGTTCAGGGTTCTCAAACTTTTGCAAAAACTTCTGCCATTTCTCATCTGGTTTTCTTTTCCTATGAAAATGATATTTGCAAATTAAATGTATAAGACCATGATGCTTCAAAGGCCCAGACCCTATTTTGAAGTGTTTTATCATACTCACAAGGGAATCATGGAGGAAGGTGGGAATGTTAACTTTTAATTCAGGATTTTCTAAACCATGGTGCAAATGAATGAGCAGTTGAAAAGGGGGACCAACTATTGTGGCGCATTGCCCTTTATAGGTGAAGTACTTAATAATCCATGCAACTGTTGTTCACCATGGCTTTGCAATGGACATTCTGTGAAATCCCTTGTTTTGCCCTCAAGTATTTACAACTAGTAATGGGTAAGGTTCCCTTTCCCATGCAAAAAGTTCTATCATTTTTTGATAGGAAATGTTTGTGGTTTTAGACAAATTAATACCTTCATTTCCAATACCAGATAATTCAGGGACTTACCTTGAATTTCTTCCCACTCACAATTGACTGCCCATCTGTAAAGTTCTCGGCAAATTCCTTTACCAACTGTGCATGGTGTCCCTCAAAATTCTTTATGAAGTCTAGCCACTGATGAGGAGCGCACAGCGGGAATGGACAATTTTTCAAAAATTGAACTTTTGAACTCTTGAACCTTTTGGAACCATTTCTAGGCTCAGCAAACAGATCTTTGAACCTTTGAACCTTTTGTTTTCGGTAACACTTTACAACTTATCTCTTTGAAGTCTTAGTCACTCCGATGGTTCCTTCCTCTGGTTGTTATCAACTCAACCTACCAGCAGTTGGAAAACCAATTGATGCAAACAGTTGGGAGACCAACCGATCCAAAATGGCTTCAAACTATCCTACTGCCCTGTTTTGGCACTATGTGATTACAATATAACAAAAGTGTGTTTTAAGTCACTTAGGACTTACAAAATGGGTTCTAGGTCCTGAAGGACCTAGAGACAACTAAAATGAAAATGCATTGGTCAAATAGACCTTATTACAAAAGAAAACAGGATTTTCTAGGTGCTCCTGCACTAGCCACCCTACTCTCTAAAACAGTTCTGAAATATTCCCCAATGCCATCAATTTATCTGGTGAAGCTGGCCCAGACTTGTGTTTGGCTCCTCCCATACTACTCAATGACTACTGAAATATTGTGGCACGCAAAGTGGTAAAACTGCTCAAGAACTAATATGAAGATTAAAGGAAATGTAGGTTTTGAGGCCACTTGGACTTCGGTAATGTTGGTTCAGGGTACTTGTCTTTTTAGCAATTAATTATGACTTTGCATGGGATAGAGTGAATGACTCGCCACCTTCTCTAGTGAAGGAACAGTTCACACATTTGCTAAATTTGGAAAAGAAAAGGGGGTTTGTGCCAATTTATCTACCTTTACTCACAATAAATGATCTATTTAAAATAAAAGATGTACGTACCTTCCATTCCATTATTGATTTGAAAGTCACTTATTTTTGCTGACGTAATAGTATCCTAGGTGGCGGTACTAGTTGGTTTGAATGGAATGAATTTATTATGATATGATGATGGGGTGGCTAGAATTTATCATGACGAAAAGTTATCATAATAATACTTATTTACTATGGTCAAAAATGACAAACTCGTGATGGCTTTCGCAGTGGATTGTGGGGTGAATGGTGTGTTTTTAGATAATAGGAACATTTTCACAAATAGAAATTACAAGTTTACAATGATGGAAGAAGATATCAAAGGAATGGATATGGGAGATATGAAAAAAATTCCAAAGCATCGTTGCAAGATGTAGCTAGTTGAAGGAACAAAAGTTCCAGAGCATTGCTGAAAGATGCAGCCGGAATGCAAGAACAAAGTTCTAGAGCATCGCTGAAAGATGCAGTTGGAATACAAGAACAAAGTTTTGGAGCATCGCTAAAAGATGTAGCCAGAATACAGGAACAAAGTTTCAGAGCATCACTGAAAGATGCAGGCAGAATGCAGGAACAAAGTTTCAGAGCATCGTTGTAAGATGCAGCCAGAATGTAGGAACAAAGTTCCAAAGCATCGTTAAAAGATGCAGCTGAAATACATGAACAAAGTTCCAGAGCATCGCTAAAAGATGCAACTGGAATGCAGGAACAAAGTTTCAGAGCATCACTGAAAGATGCAGCCAGAATGCAGGAACAAAGTTCTAGAGCATCACTAAAAGATGCAGCCAGAATGCAGGAACAAGGTTCCAGAGCATCACTGAAAGATGTAGCTGGAATGTAGGAATAAAGTTCTGGAGCATCACTGAAAGATGCAGCCAAAATGCAGGAACAAAGTTCTGAAGCATCGCTGAAAGATGCAACTAGAATGCAGGAACAAAGTTCTAGAGCATCATTCAAAGATGCAGTTGGAAAGCATGAACAAAGTTCCAGATCATCGCTAAAAGATGCAGCTAGAATGCAGGAACAAAGTTTTGGAGCATCGCTAAAAGATGCAGCCAGAATGCAGGAACAAAGTTCTGGAGCATCACTGAAAGATGCGGCTGGAATGCAGGAACAAAGTTCCAGAGCATCGTTGAAAGATGCAGCTAGAATATAGGAACAAAGTTCCAGAGCATCGCTGAAAGATGCAGCCAGAATGCAGGAACAAAGTTCTGGAGCATTGCTGAAAGATGTAGCCGGAATATAGGAAGAAAGTTCTGGAGCATCACTAAAAGATGCAGCTGGAATGCAGGAACAAAGTTCCAGAGCATCGCTGAAAGATGCAGCCAGAATACAGGAACAAAATGAGGGTATGGATCTTATTCAGACAACAATTTCTGGAGCATCACTAGGAGGTGCATCAGAATTTGTGACACTTCTTCAAAGATGGAACCCTACGAAACAGAGATAAAATTTAGGCAAGTACCAAGATGAATATATGAATAATCATTCCTAAATGCACATACACACATTCAAAATTTAATTTTTTTTTGTTTTGATACAATACTTATGGTATTGTTTCTGTCGAAGTAGAATCAACACATTGAGTTTCTCCGTGCATTTCTACCAGTCGAGTAAACTCTTCTTTATTGACAGGTTTATGGTAGATCCTGAATCGATGTCCATTGACTAAGAGAGTTTGAGAATCACCATCAATGGATTTGAGTTGTATTGCTCCGTTTGGGAATACCTCAAAAATCTCGTATGGACCCAGCTAATGAGTTTTGAGTTTGCCTTTCTGGTCCTTGTATCGAGAATCAAATAGCAATGCCCAATCTCCTTCATGGAATTCTCTTTCTTTGATGTGTTTATCATGCTAGGCCTTTCGTTGTTGTTGAACTAGCTCAGTTTGATGAATAGATTCTAAGCAGAGTTCATCTAGTTCACTAAGCTGCAAGACTCTCTCTACCTGAGCCCGATCAAGGTCAAAGTCTAGCTCCATTACTGTTCTAAGAGTTTGGAGTTCAAATTCAATGGGAAGAATAGGTTTCTTCCCAAAGACCAGTTCATAAGGAGTAAGATCAGTGGTGGATTTCCAAGTTGTGTTGTAAGCCCAAACAACCTTAGGCAATTTTCTGGCCCAGTCCTTTCTGCCTGATGAAATTGTTTTTGTTAGGATGTTTTCGAGCTCCCTATTAGTGACTTCTACTTGTCCATTTGCTTGTGGGTGATAGGGAGATGACTTCTTATGGCTTACCTAGAAATAATTAGTGAAAGATAATAGAACCTTGGACATAAATTGAGGTCCTTGGTCTATGACAATTGACCTAGGGGCTCTGAATCTAAGAAAAATTTTGTTATACAGAAAGTCTGCAACCTATTCTTCTCTAGCCACTTTCAAGGCTTGGACTTATGCCCATTTGGTAAGATAGTACGTTTAGACCAAAATATATTCTTTCCCTTGCGAAGGATGATCTAAAGGACCAATGAAATCCAACCCCCACTTTTCAAATGGTTCAAAAACTACCTATGGCTACAGAGGCATTTCGTTGGATTCTATAGGTCTTCCCACTCGTTGGCATTCATCACAACGGTGAACATATCTCTTCACATCCTTGTGCACCTAAGATTTTATGGGAAGTTCTTTTGGTAGATTAGTGTCTGCCAGATGGGTCGTCATGGCAAGCTCTAAGGATTTTGTATGTTTCATCTGGTCTGACACAACATCACAGAACTAAATCAGGCCCATATCAGAATAACATGCCATTAATCCATTTAAAGTGAGCACTTTCCCGAATAAGGTGTTTCTTTTGTTTTGATGTAAAGTGTAGGGAAAGCTCAGAGGTGGCTAAGTAATTGGTAATGTCTACAAACCAGGGTGTTTTAATGGAGATAGCAAATAAATTTTCATCGGGAAATTCATCTTGCATAGGGGTATAATCTCCATCGTCTTGCTTTATCCGGGATAGAAAATCTGCAACTATGTTGAATTTTCCAGGCTTATCCATTATGGTCACATTGAATTCTTAGAGAAGTAATAACCATCTGATTATTCATCCATTCACTGAGGGTTTGTTCATTAGGTATTTGATAGCTGAATGGTCTGTGAACACAGTCACTTTGTATCCTGTAATGTAATGCCAGAATTTGTTTATTGCATAAACTATTGTTAGAAATTCCTTCTCTGTGGTGGTGTAATTCCGTTTAGTGGGGCTCAAGTTTTTACTGATGAAATATATAGCATATTTTCCTCCATTCTCATCTTCTTGTCCTAACACTGCTCCAATAGCATCATTGGAAGCATCAACATAAATATGGAAGGGAAGTTTCCAATTAGGTCCTTGTAGGACTAGAGCTGAGACAAGCTTTCCTTTAATAATGTCAAAATATTTTTGACATTCTTTTGTCCAGGCAAAATCCACATCTTTCTGCAAAAGAGAGAACATGGGAGCTGCAATCTTACTGAAGTTTTATATGAACCTCTAGTAATAACCAACATGTCCTAAAAAACTTCTAACATCGGTTTGATTCTTTGGGGTTTCCAGTTGTTGTATCACTTCAATCTTCTTAGGGTCAACTTTTATCCCTTCAGCTGAAATATGATGTCCCAGTACTATACCTTGTTCTACCATTATTAGACACTTCTCATGGCTTAGAGATAGTTGATGATCTTCACATCGTTGTAATACACTATCTAGATTTTTGAGACCTTCATCAAAAGTGGAACCATAGACTGTGAAGTCATCCATATAGACTTCTACACAGTCATTTACAAGTTTAGCAAAGATAGCCAGAACAACTCTTTGGAACGTGGCAGGGGCATTACAAAGCCCAAAGGGAAGAACCCGATATGCGAATGTTCCCCAAGGATAGGTGAAAGTAGTTTTGTTGGTCCTCTATTGCCACTTGTATTTGGTTATATCCACTAAACCTGTCCAAAAATGAAAAATACTTCCTTCCTACTAGATTATCCAAAACTTGGTCTATGAAGAGTAGTGGGAAATAATCTTTGTAGGTTGCTTTGTTGAGTTCTCGATAACCAAAGCACACTCTCCATTTCCCATTTTTCTTTGGCACTACCACCAAGGGTGAAACCCATTTACTATTTGAGATAGGATAAATAAATCCTACTTGTAAACGTTTCTCAATTTTAGTTTTGACAATATCTTTGAGAGCAAGGTTGAGTCTCCGTTGAGGTTGATGGACTGGTCTAACATCTTTAGTATAGATGTGGTGGGTACAAACACTTGGGTGAATTCCTCTCATATCTGTATAGTACCAAGCAAAATCTTTGGACTTGTTCATCAAAACATCAAATAATTTGCGCTCATCACATTCTGTCAACCAACTATTGATATTTAAAGTCTTTCCTGGTAATAACATGATAGTCTTGGTTCTAGGGTAATTGGAGGTGATAGTGTGAACTTCCTTTATTAAAGTGTTGAGAGGATAGCTATGTGGTATGGTTCTATGAAGTTTGGCAATATCTGCGAAGAAGTGATTTGTTTTCAAGATGATATTTGCCAAGGGACAAGGTCAAGTTGTGAAGTTGGTATAATCATGTTCTTCATCATCAATGTGGATTGGATGTCCCAAAATTTCTTCCACCTCTAAAATATCTTCATCACCTGAGTCTATGGAATGATCTTGGATGTTTCCTAATTCATCTTCTAGTTCTTCGCCATGTTGTTTAATAACCACCATAGCAAGTGAAGCTATATTCTCTTCTTTGTCAGATTCATGTGATTCATCAACCCAGACTTGGTTATGTTCTGCAGGTTGAGTGGGGGGATATAAACTTAAATGTTTGCTATTGGGACCATGTGAAATGATCATTCCTCCTACTCTACAGTCAATCTTGGCTGCAACTATAGCTAACTATGGCCTACCCATTATTATCGGGTAACTATCTTTGGGTGTGAGGGACTAGAGGACTTGGAAGTCTATTGGGTATTCCCAATTGTCAACCTTGACAGGGACATTTTCTAAGACACCTTTAGAAATGGCTATGGCCTGATTTTCCATTTGTAATATGGTAGTCGTGGGGCATAGATCAGTGAGTCCAAGTTTTTCCACAACATCCATTGTCATAACGTTAATGGCTGCTCCCAAGTCCACCAATGCATTAGGTATTGCTACCTCATTAATTGTTATTGTTATAAGTGGACTACCTGGGTAGCCATATCTTGGGGTTAAGGTTTTTCCAGCCAAAGGGTTAGCTAGATATCCATTGATGTGCACCATATTAATTTGTTTTGGTTTCCTTCCTGGTGTTTTAATGCACAACTGTTTAACTAGCTGGTTTAGTTCAGGAATTTCTTTGATCACTTGTAACAAAGGGATCCCAATATGGAGTTTTTTAATTTCTTGTATCAGAGCAGTTTCATTAGACAATGATACTTCTGGTGGGTTCTTATGAACATTTGATTTGAGACGGTCTAGAAAAGGTGCATGGGTTTTCTTTCTTAATATGGGATCTTTTTCTGGACTTGTTGATGGTTGTTCGGCAACTTCCTCTTGAGACAATTCTATGGTAGGTGCTGAAGTTGCATGAGATTATGTTGGGGATGATTCCTCCTGATTTTTCTTGGGGTCACGCTTTGTAGGTACAAGAAGAGTCTCTGGTCTTATGTTAAGTCCCTCATCTGGGTCTTCTATAACTTCAACAATGGTCGGTTGATTCAGTGTTTTTCCTAACCTCAATTGAAGGTTTCCACAAAAGATAGCATTGACCCCTACCATGTTATCCTGATCAACAGCATATACTGGGGCATTTTGATGTGTGTTCTTCGGATTAGGAACAGGTTGTGCTGGTAATGGTGTTTGATTAACTTGTTCATTCTGCTGAGGATTTTGAGGAGCTGTTAGAAGGTTCTGTTGTGGATTTGGCATTCATCTTGGACCATTATAGAATTGATTTGGTGGTTGATTCCATTGTGAAGGTTGATTATGAAGATGCCATTGCTGATTTGGCCATTGGGGATTTCCCCAAGCTTGGTTTGTCTATTCAGGTGGTCCCCAAGGTGGGTAAGATCCCCATCCAAGTGGTACTACAGGCCATGGAGCTAACCACTGTGTATTGTTCCAAGTGTTTGGAGGTTGCCATGTAGGGTTGGAGTTTTGACAATAGGAGAAATTTCCTCCAAGTCTCTGGCCTACGAAATTGATTTCCTCCTTAGTGTGAGATGGTCATTTTTGAATTCTTGATTGCATTTAGAATCTCACATTAATCAATGGCATGACTCTTTTCACAAATTTGGCAATTGTTAGCCTTGTCCAAAGGACATTCTCTTAACAGATGCTTGTTTCGACACCTAGGAAAATAGATGGATAAGGTCTCAGGGTTACGTGTTTTGGCCTGTGTTCCATCCAAATTGGTGTTCAACTGAACAAGAATGTCAGTTTTTAGATTTGCTATTTCCTCTCGTAGTTTACCTATTTCATTTGAGCTTCTTAAGAGGCTATATTTTTGGATACCTCCACGAGCACAGGAAAAATTTTGACATAACTCAAAGATATTAGTAAGTTTGAGTTGGGACACGTCTCCCTTTCCCATTAAATCTAAGCTTCTCCTAGCATCCTCATTAAGTCCTTTGAGAAATATAGTCTTTAGAATCTCCAGACTTATGGCTTCTTCACCACATCATTTGGTTAGAAAGATAAACCTATCAAAGTAATCTTCCAGGCTCTCATCTTCTTTTTGTCTTAGTTTGAACAACTCTTCTTTCCTATCGCTAACTTTGCAATAACTCTGGTATTTGTTTAAAAAATAGTTTCCATGTCATCCCATGTAGTTATTGATCCAGAATCTAGTCCCATGAACCAACGCATTGCAGTGTCTCTCAGAGTGGAGGGAAAAAGTTTAAGCTTCTGGTTGTCATTCTTGTAGTCGTATGTTTGACACAAGACTTTCAACTCAAAGAGGAACTGGTCAGGATCTTCAAAAGAAAGCCCCCTAAAAGTTGGCAAGATGGATGGTGAAATGTTTTTCATTGGTGCATCGTCATCTTTGTTGAGAGCAATAGGGTAGGTAAAGGTTTGTGCTGCCAGTCTTCTCGGCATATCATCATTATGGAGATTGTTAGCCATAATGTCAAAAGGAATGTTCTCTTCCTCGAAGAGTAGGTTGGTTGGTTGAATAACTATCTTCTCAAAGATTGGGTCAGCTGGTAAAACTTCTAGGGTACTTTGGGAGGTCTCAGGTTGATCCTGCTCGATCAATTCATAATTTAGTCCTTTAGCTGAGACTTCATCCTCCCTATTTATGGTTGAAATTACTATTGGAGATTTTTTGGTATAAATCTTCCATGTGGGCCTCATTTCCTGACCATGCAAAAAGAGAGGTTTGGTGACGAGTTTTGGGTGTTTACTACAAGAGATTTCCAAGCATTCCCTAATAACACTTATAAAAGATCACGGGTCCCCGGCAACAGTGCCAAAAAGTGACAGGTTGTGGTAAGATCCTAACACTTTAGATGAAAATTATCAGTTTATCAATCGAGGTAGTGTCTGAGGCTGTATGCAATAGGGAGTTTGGATATCTCATTGAGAAATAGTTTTCCAGTTCCTTTAAAAGAGTGAAACAACATATGGAATGAAACAGTAATTATATCCTTCTACAGAAAGCATTCAAATTTTATACTAAAAAGCATGAAAACTCTATACTAGAAAGCATATAAATTCTATACTAGAAATTCACAAATGCAATTTGCTATGCTGCAAATATTCTAACTTCCAACTATCAATAAATAGTAGTTTAACTAAGGCATATGCACTGGAAACATTTGGATTTTTTAAGGCCTTTGGACAGAATTTCTCACTTGGGGATTGATCATAATTGGGGTGACTGGTTTTACCATGAGCACAACACCTACATCAGAATTCATGGGTGTGAGGCCCCTCCCCACATTTTGCCTAAATATGTACCTAAAAGAATTGCATTTTTGAAAAGTATTAGGTAGCTAAATGAATTAGATAAAGAGCATCTGAGGAAGCACAAGAAAGGTTCATTTTTCCCCACCTCCCTCAGATTCAGTGACTTTTTGACAACTGGCAAAGGTGGGTTGGATTAGATTTATTCAATGCTGCAGTGTTATGGGATGTATTTGGAGCAGCCAAGGATATTTGACCCTGAGGGTTTCATTGATAGGATTAGGGTTAATAAACAGAGACTGAGGTACATTCACCAGGTCTACTTTTATGAGGATACTGTCAGAAATTGTTTTACATTGAATGATGTCCATGTTATGAGAATCAAGTGGGACATAATAATGATAGGAGAAAGAATGAGGAAGAATGTGAATGCAGCATATCAGGGTGCCTTTGTAGAGGTGCAGAACCCCATACAAAGAATTCAAAAGATGTTGGATAATGAAGAGCAACTAATTGCTAGTGTTCTTGCAGAAGAAGAAAGGCCTTCCTACCAACTAACAGGCTGTCGTAAGGTCCTAACACTTTAGATGAAAATTATTAGTTTATTGACTGGGTAGTTTCTAAGGCTGTATGCAATAGGGAGTTTGGATATCTCATTAAGAAATAGTTTTCTAGTTCCTTTAAAAGATTGAAACAACATATGGAATGAAACAATAATTATATCCTTCTAGAGAAAACATTCAAATTTTATACTAAAAAGAATGAAAACTCTATACTAGAAAGCATATAAATTCTATACTAGAAATTCACAAATGCAATTTGCTATGCTGCAAACATTCTAACTTCTAACTATCAGTAAACAACAGTTTAACTAAGGCAGATGCATTAGAAACATTTAAACAACACAGAGAGTTCTAAATTAGCAGTACACAACAATTTAACTTTTAAACAACACACCCTGTAGGTTCACGACAGAAAACTAAACATAAACTAACTTCAGCTGAATGAAAACATCCACAAAAATGAAAGTACTTATCTATCCTACAGTCCCGCGAGTGGCTAGCTCTTGGGAGAAACTTGTCTTTAACTCAGGTCACATTCAATCATTTCCACAGCAACATGGTAACTTTATTCAGATCTCCATATTTCAAAAGAAATTACTCAAAACAACACTATTTGCATTCATGGAGAAAATTGCAAGTACACAGCTCTGATTATTTCAAAAACTAAGGGATTACTTTTCATTCATCCATAGTATATATTTATATCCATGTTTTGAGCAACAATTAAAACTGAACTACATTCAAAACTCCTGAATTTCAAATGGCAGGAAAATGCCATTTGAAGAAGTCTTATAACTAAAAAATAGATTCTTTACTACTAATGTCTTTTAAAACATAAAGAGGACTCTGAGTGGAGCCATAATGTCTTTTGGGTAACCAACATAAATAACAGAATTTAAACAGAGCCTTCACTTAATGCACGCCTAAAATTTCTGGTGCCCCTAACTTCCAACGCACTCATCCTCAGCTGCATGAAGTCCACTTCTTTTGTAGGCAATGCATTAACCTGCACAATTACCCAACTCTACATGCCATTATATCAACATTTAAAAGCTAATTTCAATCAATTTAGGAAATAAAGATTTGTACAACATTTTATTAAAAATAGATAAATATTTCTTATAAAAATAAATAAATTGGCAAGGCTAGGGAATTGGGTAATGCAAAAGGGCTATTTGTTCCATCAAAGAAATGAGGTTATTTATACCTCATCACCAGCCTGGCAAATCAAGGAGAGGACATGTTGTAAAGAGAGAATCATCTGCCCCTTCCCCTGCCAAGAGGGCAAAGATTATTGATTTAGAGAACCCAGAGGAAATTGAAGTAGTGGATTTAGAGGGAGAGGTGGAGGAACAGGTGCAAGAAGCTGCCCATCGAGTGAATTTGCCTAATAGAATAAGGCCCTACGCTTCCCCTGAAAATAGGGTAATGAGGACAATGACAAGCCAGACTGTAGATATAGAATATGTCAGAGTAATGGCTTGCAATAAAATCTTAGAAGATGATGAATTCATTAACACTCATGAATTCAAGAGTTATGTGCTAAAAGTAAGGAGTGAGGAATTCTAGAAAAAGATTGAGGATGCCAAGAGTGGGGCTGATCCCTTTGAATATGAGGCCATCGCCCAAAGGGTGTTGAAGGAAATCAATTAGGCCATCAACATAATGACTCCAGAGGAGGGGAGGGCATTAGTTGCCAAAAGTAATATCTTTCTCCTCCCTCATTGGACTTTGTTAGATGCAATTGCATTTGACACCATAACCAGAGAAGACTCTGATGTAACAGATGAGCAAGTAGAGAAGTCTCTCTCTAGTGTAGCCTTCAATCCTAGGTTTGAGACATTAGCAATATGGGCTCTAGGCCCAAACAATAACATGCCTAGGATTGGATTGGGGGAGTTAACGAGAGATGTAATAATCAAGAGGGTATTTGATACCCCTACTCCCCAAGCTGCAAGTTTAAATGTACAGACTGCCCAATTTGCTGAGGCAATCACTAATAAGCTGCAGAAAGAACATGATGAGTTGTTGCTACAATATGTACAAGAAATTGCAGAGCTCAATAAGTGCAAGGAGTAGCTATCATTAGAAGCTGGTACTTCTACTCCTCTACCTGTGATCCCAACAACAGAGTCATTTCCAGCTGACACAAAGCCCCTGTTAGCTGAAATAAGAGAGTTGAAGAAGGAGGTGAAGAGGTTGAAAGAGGAGAAGAAGAATTCATTCAAAGAGATGGTCACTAATTTGATCAACCATAGATTGACCAAAGTTGTGGCAAGGATGGATGAGACATGGAAGTCTCATTCTTATTTAAGGGCTGCATTAGATAAACATGAGCAGGATAAGAAATGCCTCAAGACAATGCAGATATTGTGGCTGCCAAGGACTGGTAAGTTGAGAGATCTAATTAGGTATGCACAGTTTGATGCATAGGTGCCACCAGAGATGAATCTAACCCTTGAAATGTTGGAAATTCTTGAAGGGTTTGTAGCTTTCCAATTAAAGCTAGATAAGGTACTAGGTGAGAAGAAGCAGTTTATGGAGAAGATATATAAGAAAATAGTGCCTAGTATACTAGAGGCCGATGGGCAGGTCAAAAACCTTTACAAGTGGAAAGCTAATTTTAGTGACAATGCCAGCCAGCTAATATCTACTTGTTGCACTAATGGGGAGCCCAAGCTAGCGATCTTGAATTCAACTTTGGATAAACTACATGTATTAGCAATAAATTTTGAGTTGTTTTGTAAGGAGGCAAAGATTTTGATGGATGCACAGTACACAGGACACAATAACAAGATTTCAAAGTTGATTGCATTCCAGTGGCCGTCAGAGAAAGCATATGCTGAATGGGCAGAGAAGTATGGATAGTTGTGCTTGAAGTGAACAAGCAACTACCTCTTCCCTGCATTCATGTAGTTGGGCTCCTCAAGTCATTTGGATCCCATGTGACGTATTATTTTCTATCTTTTTCTAGGCTCAGTGTAATAAATGCCTCAACACCCTTGAGTGGTGCTTTGTAATGTAATTTCACCAAACTAGCAAATGTAATGAATGTTGGCACCAAGTTCTGTGTCTATAAAGAGCTGGCTGCCTCACTTTGTAAGTTGTTGGAAGTTTTAGGACTTTGAGGAGTAAAAGTAATACAAGATTTTGGTCGGTTGCTTTCTCTCTGGTCTTGTGAGTTCTATTTGATGTTTGTATGTTCATAAGCCATTTATCAGTTTCAGATTAATTTATATGAGTTATACAATGTGCATGTGTTTCTATTAACTGACTCCATTTGTTAGCTACATCTTTCTTTAGAATGAAGTAAATAAGGGTTTCTAAATATTGGGGTGCATATCTGTTGCATTGCATGTTTGATTTTTTGCTTCTATTTAAGGAGTAGAATTAAAATGCTCTAAGTCAAATGTGGAGAAATATGTGTGATAATAGGGATATTTGTAAGAAGAGTTAGTAGGAATACTTAATCTTGGGAGTTCTCTGTAAGGCAGGAATTAAATAACCCTCTGAGGCTTGTATGTTTGTTTGGTTTATGGAATTTTATCTAAATGTTTTAAGTTGGACTCCATACCATTGGATAGGCACCGATCAAAGGCCTGCATTAAATTTATGAGTCAAATCCTAATATGGTAACCACACACATAAAATTTTGAATCAAATCAAAACCTTCAACTGTAGGACATTAGGAGTAGGATTTAGGTTTCAAACCCTCTGATTCACAATTGAAGTAGGACCCAAAGCTAACCCCTTTGCATTTATCTCATAGTTTTGGTCTGCATAATAGAGGATTTATCTGCTTTTGTGTCAATACCTAGTTGCAACCAAGATTCACCACATGGGTATTGAGTAGGGACACCCCCTAGGTTTTGTAGAGCCTGAAGTGTAGAGGAGACATTAGAGTCTATCTCCTATTTGTTGGCCATTGACTTGAGATCCTTGTAGATAAAAGATGGGATTTTTTTAGGGGAACTCAGACAATTAGTTGTGAATACCAACATGAGGAACTATTGGTGATAAGGAAGTTGTGATGAAAATTCTTAGATCACTACCAAAGTCCTATAATCACAAGGTAGATGCAATTAAAGAAGTAATGACAGTAAAAATATCGACAGAGATCAATTGCTTGGTAATCTTACAACCTTTAAGATGAGAGAATTTGGTGATGCTCTACCAAAAGTTGAGACAGCCTTTAAAGCTAGTACTTTAGAAAAGATATCCAAAGCTAAGAAATATAAGGTGGAACCTGATGATGACTTTGATGAAATTGAAGCTAACTTTTTTGACAGATTGCAAAGAGGTTCTGGTAAGTTCAAAGGAAAACTACCTTTCAAATGTTTTTCATGTGGTAAAGTAGGTCATTATGCTTCTAGATGTGCTGAAAGAATTGAAAGGAATAGAAAGAGATTTGAGAATAGGCCTAGAGCTCCCAAGAAATGCTACTATGTTAGAGATTTTGATGATGAATGTGTCACTGACAATGAATCTGATGATGCTAGTAATAGTGCAAATGAATGCTTGTTTATTTCTATTAAAGAAGACCCTGTGTCTACTAATCCTGCTAGTTGTGTGAAGGAAGAAAAACCAATGGAAGAAAGTGCTTTGGCTATTCAGGTTGAGAAATATAAGGATGAATGGATTATTGATAGTGGATGCTCACATCACATGACCGGTGACAAAAGTAAGTTTGTAAGTTTGGAAAAATATGATGGAGGACTGGTTAGGTTTGGAGACAATGCAGCTGGTAAGATTTGTGGAAAAGGATCTATTTCATTTGATGGAAATCATAATACTGACAATGTCCTATATGTGAAGGGTTTGAAGCACAATCTTTTGAGTGTTGGTTAGATGTGTGGCAAAGCTTATGATCTGAGATTCAAAGATAATGGATGCAAGATCATGGAAAGCTCTGGAACTATGATTTCTACTGGTAAGAAGACTAGAGGTAACATCTATCAATTAAGAGGAACTAATGATTACTATTTATTAGCCCAAGCAGATGAGAGTTGGTTGTGGCATAGAAGGTTGTGTCATATAAATTTTGATAATTTGGTAAAGATAAGTTCAGGTCAGACTGTAAGAGACTTACCAAAACTTGTGAAACCCACCAATATTATTTGCAAGGAATGTTAGTTGGGGAAGCAGACAAGAACAAGTTTCAAAAGTAAAGAGCAATTTTCTGCCAGTTTGTTGGACCTAGTTCATACAGATCTATGTGGTCCTACAAGGTAAAGAAGTCTACAAGGTGACATGTACTTCATGTTGCTTATTGATGATTATTCTAGAATGACTTGGGTTACTTTTCTAAGAGACAAATCTAAAGCCTTAGAGAAGTTCAAATCCTTCAAGGCAATGGCTGAAAATGAAATAGAACTAAAAATCAAATGATTGAGATCTAATAGAGGAGGTGAGTTCACATCAAATGAATTCAACATTTTCTGTGAAGAGCAAGGAATAAAGAGATAGTTATCTGTACCTAGTACTCCTAAGAAAAATGGAGTTGTGGAAAGGAAGAACATGACAGTTCAAGAGGCTACCAGGACAATGATGAAGGAAGGAGGTCTTCCAGAAGTCTTTTGGAAGGAAGCTATACATACTGCTGTCTACATTCAAAACAGAGTTCAAGTAAAAGGAAATGGTACTAAAACTCCCTATGAATTGTGGTATGGAAGAACTCCAATAGTAAGATACTTCAAAGTCTTTGGAAGCAAATGCTACATCAAAAGAGATGAAGACCTAGGGAAATTTGATGCAAGATGTGATGAAGGAATCTTCCTTGGATACTCTACCAAGAGTAAGGCCTACCGGTGCTACAACAAAAGGTTGAAAAAGATTGTTGAGAGTGCAAATGTGAAAGTGGATGAAGGCAAAGGAAGAACATCAGATCAGAGTGGCTATGAATTAGATGAACCTACTACTATAACTTATGAAGAAAAAGTTGAACAAGAAGACAGTCAAGATAAAGAAGAAAAGGCTCTAGAAATTGTTAAGACACCTAGGTATGTAAGAATCAATCACTCTGAAGATCAAATTATTGGAGACAAAGAAAAAGGAGTACTGACAAGGAAAAGAGCTATAGAAGAACAAGTGAATTATTGTTTTCTCTCTACAATTGAATCAAAAATTGTGAATGAAGCCTACAATGATGAAAATTGGGTAAAGGCAATGGAGGAAGAACTAATGCAGATAGAGAATAATGAAACTTGGGAATTAGTTTCTAGACCTGCTGACAAAAATGTTATTGGAACTAAATGGGTTTTCAGGAATAAGCTGAATGAGAATGGAGAGGTTGAAAGGAATAAAGCAAGGATTGTGTGCAAAGGATATTCTCAAATTGAAGGGATAGATTTTGAAGAGACTTTTTCTCCCATAGCTCGGATTGAAGCAATTAGAATGTTTCTAGCATTTGCAGCTCATAAAGATTTCAAAGTGTATCAGATGGATGTGAAGTCTACATTTTTGAATGGTGAGTTAGAAGAGGAAGTCTACATTGAGCAACCAGAAGGATTCCAACTATCAAATCAAGGTGATATGGTATGCAGGTTGAAGAAAGCATTGTCTAGACTCAAGCAAGCTCATAGGGCCTGGTATGCAAGGTTGGATAAGTACTTATTGCAGTTAGGATTCAGTAAAGGTATTGTTGACAATAATTTCTATTTTAAGATTAACGGTATCAAATTTTGATTGTTGAAGTCTTTGTTGATGATATCATCTTTAGAGGAAATGAAGGTATGTGTATGAAATTTGCTGGTGAAATGCAGAAAGAGTTTGAGATGTCTATGTTTGGTGAGATGAATTTCTTTCTAGGTCTGAAAATCAATCAATCAGATAAAGGAATCTTCATCTCTCAATCTAAGGATGTGAAAGAGTTGTTGAAGAAGTTTGGGATGGAAGACTCTAAACCGGTATGTACTCCCATGGTGACTGGCTGCAAGTTGAGCAAAACTGTTGTATCACCTAAGACTGATAAGAAAAATTATAAATCCATGATTGGAGGATTGCTTTATCTAACTCAAACCAGACCTGATATTATGCATCCAGTTTGTCTTGTTGCAAGATTTCAATCTGATCCAAGAGAATCACATGTGATGGTAGTAAAGAGAATCTTGAGGTATTTGAAAGGCACTCTGGATCATGGCTTATGGTATCCAAAGGATAATGATTTCACTCTTAGTGCTTATACAGATGCTGATTGGGCTAGAGATGTTGATTACAGGAAGAGTACAAGTGGAGGTGCCTTCTTCTTAGTAACTAATTGGTTTCACGGATGAGCAAGAAACAAGATTCAATCTCTTTCTCAACTGTAGAAGTAGAGTATATTGTAGTAGCATGTTGTACTCAAGTGTTATGGATGAAGTAGACTTTGAAGGATATAAGAATTGTTTATGAAGATCCAATTGTAATCTTGTGTGACAATACAAGTGCCATAAATATTTCCAAAAATCTAGTGATGCACTCAAGAACAAAGCATATATCTATAAGGTATCACTTTTTGAGACAGAAGGTGACAGAGAATGAAGTTAAGTTGGAATATGTGTCCACAAAGGATCAGATTGTAGATATCTTCACCAAGCCTCTGCCTAAGGACACTTTTGAATATCTTAGAGGAAAGTTAGGGATCATTACCCCTCCTACCTTAAACTAAGATACATGAGAATGCATCAATCCAGTGGTGTTCAAAGTCTCATTCTTTAATATGGATTGATGTTTTGAGAGCTACCTCTTAGGGGAGTAGCTAGATGTGTTCGTAACAGCTCAATTGGATCAGAGCAGTAGAATGCAAGTGTGTGCCCTTTGCCATTGATGTCAAAGGGGGAGAGAAATCATGTGAAAAACTCAGAAGGAGAAAGAATGTAGATGTGTAAAGAGAAAGGGGGATAATCCTATCTTAATGGTCTTTTCAGTTTTTCACATCATATGTTGCCATCAATGACAAAGGGGGAGATTGTTGCAAGTATGTGCTTAACCAGTGTTGTCATTGATGTCAACATATCACTGTTGTCATTAGTGTCAACTGTACCCTTATCTTGTTGATTTATTGTAATGAGTTAGATGCTTTGTATTTACCTATGTAATTGATTCTGCTGTTGAGGATATTAAGAAAATTAGCCCCTCCAGTAGAAACAGTGGGTTGCAGTGGAAATAGTGTATTGCATACAGAAGAATAGTCCAGAAGATTGCTCCACATTTCCTGTAGGATGAATATATTTGTCTGTGGAGTGGAATTTGTTTAGAGGCATGTCTAAAGATGCTACATTCTAATTTTGAGCCTCTGGTATGAAGAGATAAGTGAGTTATGTTCACAAGAGAGAAAACTACTTTTCGTGCATGTTTGGTGGTGACAGGGAGAAAGTGTTATGCTCCACATTAAAGTATTTTGGTCTGGGGTTCTAGATTTAAGTCTAAGATGATGTTATGTACCTTCAACATCAATGGTTCATGATTTGGTGGTCCACAAGCTATTCTTTCTCTATGACAGTGGTTGACAGTACTGTTCTTATGCTTCGGTTTGAAGAATCTTCTTGATAGAGTGGTTAGAAGTTGTGTGGTTGTTTCCTGATGATTTCAATGTGCTTGTGGATGTCTCCTAATCGTGTTCCTACTCTTGGATTGGTCCGCAAAGAGAAAATTGGATCATGGATGAAGAATGTTCTTAGCAGACCGAGTGTTCTCACCAGTCTTGGCCGACCTAGTTGATTTCATTATTTGCAGAGATGTTTTGAAGATTGTGGAAGCATGTCGTGGCATGAAGAATTGCATTTGAGTCCCAGCTAAGGCGTGGTGTGATCAGCATACATATTTACATCTTTCCCTTAGTATATTTCTATATTAGGTCCAAACCTATTTCTATGTATGTTTTTGTAATGCTGACCTTGGAGATTGTTCCAACGGTTGATGAATATATTGCCGACCTTGATGTACATTCTAAGGTTGATGACTTGTATAAAGACTTGTAATGTAATTGTGAAAATGTGTAGAGTGTGTGAAAATGAAGAGATAAGTGTGAAGGTGTGAAAGAGCAGAGCAAAGAAGTTATATTGTGCTTCAATGGAACTGAACCCAGGCATGGAGTAGATGCTACTTAACTAGTTCACCATTTTTGGTAGTGAGCCACCCCTTGGTAGTGAGCAATTTGGGAAGTGAGCCACCCTTTGGCAGTGAGCCAATCTTTGCAGTGAGCAATTTGGGAAGTGAGCCCTGTAGGCAGCGAGCCTCTATTCTTAGGTATTGTTATAACTCATATATTTCTGTGGGCTAACACCCACCATGGTTTTTCCCTTATAGGGTTTTCCACGTAAAAATTTGGTGTCTCCTATGTTGAATGTGTGACTGTGATTAAGTATATGGTTTCATGCTTTCATCTGATTATCAGTAATTAAGTAGTTGATGGTTTGGTATTCATATGAAGTTAAGTTTTTGTGACAACTGATTCACCCCCCCCTCACAGTTGTCCTATGTATTTCAACAACCCCTAGACCTCATCAAAATGAGAGCTGGTTACATTGGTGGAATGATGCTATTATCAATTGCACTACTTTCCTTAGACCTTATGGTAAAAAAATGGATAGAAAAAGTTCCAAAATGGAAAAATTTATAGGAAGCCAATTGGAAAAAAGAAAAGCTCTTTTAAATTCATCACCAACTAACTGCACTTTACATGTTTTTGTTGTTGAAACTAAATTGAGAAGATTTGAATTTTATTATGGGTGAGGAGCTCAATTAAGGGTTATGCTACATTGGATGAAAGAAGGTGACAAGGGAATAAAGTTATTTTTTAGTTATCTCAAACACAATCATTCTCAAGAGTGAATATTGTCTATACATGATCAAGAGGGACATAACCATGACAATCCTAAAGCTATTTAAAAATATAATTTCTTTTAGCATTATAATCTGAAGCTATTTATTAATCCAGTTAAAGGTGATCAAATTCAAGATATAATTGAAGATATGGTTGGAAATTACATACCTAATAATATTCATCTTAAATAGTAAATTTACCTAGACCGCCTGCTCACCCTTGAGGAGTTTGATGTTGTCTTGGAGGATATGGCTGACTCAAAGTCTTGGAATAGATGGGCTACCGATATAATTTGTCAAAATAATCTGGTCATTCATTAGGGAGGACTTTTATGAGGTCTATAAAGAAACTTTATCAAAGGGATCCTTGATCCCTCTATTAATCAAGGGCTGATAAAATTAATTACTAAATGAAAAATGAGAACATTTAGGGTGGAGACTAATTACTCTTATGAATACCTCTTATAATATTATAGCCAAAGCCATTGCTAAAATAATTAAACACATGGTGCAAGAAATTGTAAGACCCGAGTAATCTGGATTTATAGGAGGGAGATTCATACTTGACAACTTAGTGCTTTCTTGGGAAATGGTTGAATGGGCACAACAAAAAGGACAAAATTGCTTCCTCATCAAGTTGGATTTTGACAAAGCATATGATCTAGGATAAGGTGGAATTTTATTTTAAATATACTTAAATGGATAGGCTTTTGTCCCAAACTCATTTCCCACATTAAACTCCTCTTTACTAATGCTAATGCTTTCTTAGCCATTAATGGTTAAATCACTTAATCTTTTCCTCTGCAATGGTTGATAATGCAAGGCTTCCATTGACCCCCATTCCTTTATGTTCTCACTACTAATGCACTTGGATACCTTTTACCATGTTAAAAAACAAAATCACATCCATGGTATTTCTCTTATGGGCAATGAAGTAGCTCTTAATTCACATTGCTGATGATAGCTTATTATTCATTCAAAACTCTCATGAAGAATTAAATAAAACCCTTGATGTCCTGGACCTATTTTGCTCTACTTTTGTCTCTCAACTCTCTCTTAATAAAACTACAATTTCTATGACCTTAGTTGATCAGCCACCTCCTTGGGTACCCCCACAGCGGAAACTCATCAAACATGATGTAATTTCAAGATATCTTGGCATCCCCTTCGGGATAGGTGTTTCATTATCTGAAATGTGGAAATGGTTAATCAATAAACTAAAAAGAAAACTCAAACTTTGCTCAAACAAATTTATTTCTATGGCTAGGTGCATTCAAATTGCTGACAAAATTCTCAGCACTAGAGTCATGTTTACATTTCATCATGTTGGCTTCTTTCAAAAAGCAACTACAATCAACTAACTGAAATAATTAAAGGTTTTCTTTGGGGAAAATGGAATAATAAAAATGGTCATCCACTTGCTTCATGGATTTATTGTATTTAGACAAAAAAAGGGGGCTTAGGAGTGATTAATCCCCTCACACAGGGGCCTTCCTCAAAAAAATGGATCTTTGAGGTCTTCATGGATCAACACCATGGAAGACTATTATTAGGCACATAATTGCTACTACTAAAGCCAATAATGCTTGGAAAGAGGTAGGGTGCAAAGATAAAATCATTATGGCACAATACGTCAAAACTCAATCTTCTAGCGAGTTTATAAGTATATGGAAGGCCTGGAAATCTATGTCTTTTCTTCTTGAATGGAAAGGACGGGACCTTAGTCATGGGTTGAGTTTTTCTGCTTCATCTATTTGTTGGAATAGATAGATATGTATACATGAGCAACCTCTTTCTATTAATACTCAATTACATATCAAGGTCTTATTTAAAAGAGGCGTCACAAAATTTAGAAACATTTGGGACTTCACATCATTAACTTGGAAAAGTGACTTGCAACTCAAGCATGAATTCAATCTATCCAATGCTCTTATCAATGACATTCACAAGGTTCAAGATGTTCCTCTAGCCATTCAATTAAAAATCTCTACTCCCATCGCATGCAATTTTTTAAAGATTGGAGGTGGTTTCAAGGTTATACTATTGAAAAATTCCCTCTCAAGTTAATTTACTATAAAATTCTCCCTCCAATCCAAATACAACCAAGATTGAATCTAAAATGGAGAGTGAATTAGTTTGAGTCTAGGTGGTTTAGATTGAACCTTGCTGTTTAGAAATCCAAAGCTGAAGCTAAAGCCCAATTTCTAGCATGGAAGATTATACACTACAAAATTGTCGTGGGAGAACACCTCACCTTTCTTCCTACTCACTCCACCAAATGTCCATTTTGCCACACTTTAGAGAGTATTAAGTGTGTTTTTTAGACTTGCAAACATTCTCAACAAATTTGGCACACAATTATGACCTATATTCCTTCTATGTTCAATAGAAAATTAAGATGGAAATCAACTCTTTTAGGGTTGCATTGTTCATAGAATATGATTTCAGAATCTTATCGCCAATGCAATCTCTTATATATTTGAATACATCATTGCAAATCTATTTTTCTAATGCCTTTCCACCTACAAAAGTGATTATGCATGGTTTTTTCTCTAATGTTATTTTGCAGCAATTGACTCTTACCAAAACCTTGAAGGAGAGATTAAACATCGATACAAAGCTCAAGACATAAATTTCTAATGTGTAATCTCAGATGGAAGCTCTTGCAAAGGATCACAAAGGATCTCTTCTTATAGCTACCATTTTTATTATAGAGTGTGTGTAGTCTACTCTTGAAGAATTTTGAATTTATCTATGTTTGTAATGTGTAATATGCCTTTATACTATTTCTTTCAGATGTCTTATGTCGGTTGATCCATGTTAGATTTTGTGTAACATTCTATATGTACTCTATCCTGAAATTGTTACTTTCAGGTTGTTGGGCTTGGAAGTGCTTCTTTTAGGTCTTATATTTCTATTGTATATTCTTTCAGTATTTTTAATAAACATATTTTTCTAATAAATAAATAAACTATAGATGAGCCATATGTCAATCTAAGCTTAAGACAAGCCATCAAGTTTAATCAGGCATGATTCCATGTGAACAAAGCAATATAATGGTAGCAAGGTGTTGAGTATGCATAGGTATATCAATTTGCTTGGGTATATGACAATCTTTTTTGGGTGTGGTTTAAACCATAGTGTTATACTTATGTGTGGCTTTGTTGGCATCATTATGCTTTTGGGTTTAAAATTGTTAGACTAACATATGCAAGCAAGTGACTAAAACTTCCCCTATAATAGTTTTGCGTTTGAAAATTACATGGGATTCAAGTCTTGTAAATCCTTGCATATAAGAAACTAATTAAATAGAAATCTTTATTAGAAAAATGACACTCATAAATATTGCAAAACTAAACCATTATTGCACATATTACACAAAAATAAATATAATATTATTAATGCTCATACGTGACTTCAATATCAATCTTCGTACAATGAACTTGCATTTGCTTATAAGTCATTCACGTAAATAACTACCAAACTAAACCCCAAACCAACTATATATGATAAAGTTCCTAAAACTAATAAAACATTAAAACTAACACCAAGTCACTAAGGTGACTTTATTATAAAATGTAAACCTTAATTTTTCCAACACCCCCCCTTAAGGTTTATATTAAAAAAATAAAAAAGAAAGAATGGAAATATTGCAGACTGACTATAGCAACCCATTTGGAAATTTGTAGAAGTGCCTCCACCAAATATTCTTTTTCATCTAGAACACTCCAAACTGCTCATGTCTAGGCAAATGCCCTAGCTAACCACCAAAACTCCTTAGAACACCCCAAATTGCTCATGTCTAGGAAATGTCCTAGCTGACTAGCAAATCTCCTTAGAACACCCCAAACTATTTATGTCTAAGCAAATGTGCTAGTTGATCATCAAATATCTTCAGAACACCCCAAACTACAAGTGTCTAGGAAAATGTCTTGATTGTCCAACAATACTTGTGAATCATGGCATACTCAACTACTCACAAGTCCACCACACTTCTTATGAATCAAGATACACTCAATTAAATCCACAAGAAAAAGCACCAACCATCTATGAATTGAGACTTACTCAACTATTCACAGTAACACTTCTCTCTTTGTGGATCAAGACATACTCAACTATCCACAATTACACACATGGAAGTCTATGGATTGAGCCATACTTAACTATCCATAGATATAAATAACGAAGTCTATGGATTGAGACATAGTCAACTATCCACAAACCATAAAATTATCAATCCCCCCTTGCTCCATCAAGGGACTCAAATGTGGAACTAGTACTTCTCATACACAGTATCATCTTTGAGTGAGAAGATAGCTTGAGATGATAATATTCGTCTAGCCTCCAATGTGATATATTTAGATCTTATTCACTAAATATGAGAATAATATCTTTGAATGCACTAATAGTAAATGCAGTACATATATAAAAGTATCTGTACACAAAAATAAGGATGTTAGATTCAACTGATAATGCATCCATTACAATAAAAACCTTATATCTTCAAAAAAACAAATCTATAAATATTAAATACTTTACCCTTATTTCTTCCAAAAAGATAACTAACTATTTTTTAAATTTTTTAACTCTCCTTATTTTATGGAATCTTCCACCCCTCCTTTTAAATGAAAAAATATTCATACAAAGAGATTTTTACATTTACTTTGGAAAATAAAAAATAAATGACTTCATACATATTATACGATGAATCCTTTCATGACTTTTGCAATTTTGAATGAATAAAAAAATATATGTAATAGTATTTGGACAAATACTTGGTGGCTACTAAAAAAGATATGATCAAATTTTGGCCACTAGTTGGCTTGTATTCTTCCTTGTTGTTGCAAGGAATAGAAAATAACTTAATGTAGATCATTTCTTTATTATGCTCTTTCATCTCTTAGAGAGTTCCCTCAAACATCTCTCTTCTATTGACAACCATACAAGTTTTGCTATCTTCAATGCCTCACAAAACCTCCCTAGGCTCTAATACCATATTACAAAAATGGCACTCACAAATATTGCAAAATTAAACCATTATTGCACATATTACACAAAAATAAATATAATATTATTAATGTTCATAGAGGACTTCAATATTGATCTTCTTACAATGAACTTGTATTGGCTTATAAAAAGCCATTTCTATAAATAACTACCAAACTAACCCCCATACCAACTACACATGACAAAGTTCCTAAAACTAACAAAACATTAAAACTAACACTAAGTCACTAAGATGACCTTATTACAAAATGTAAAATATAATTTTTTCAACAATCTTTTTTCAAATGGCACAGTACTTAGTTTAGAGAATGTACACATGGTAACTTGAGGCTTGTCTATTAAACATTCAACACACAATTTTTGGTACCCTTTGCCATTCCTTGGATAGCTGTTAGTCTTCCATTTCACTTCACATTCTTTTACTATATATATTATATCTTGTACCTCTTTTATTTTGTATGCCATTGACGCATCAACGTACATGATTTTCTTCAATCACTATTGGTAGGCCACCATGGGCCTTGATTTTGTTGGGATTTTGTTCAATCAATTCTCTTTATTTTACTAAGAATTTTTTATACTATTCCAAGAGAGATTCAGTTGAAAATCCTATTTAAATGAATTTACTTAAATAGGTAAGTTAAAAAAAACATCTCCTAATGGATAGGTACAAGGCTTAAATTTGACAGTCGATCTTGCTTGTCAAACAATTTTTTTATGACAGTTATCTATTCAATGGTGCCCTTCAAATACTATGACATACCTTAGTATAAATAAATCATATAAAAATCAAATATATATATCATCATAATCCTATATAAATTTTGATAGTTTGTCCAAAATTATATAGTCTTTTAAAAATTTTGATTGTATTTTATAGGAAAAATGCCTAAATACAGCTATAAAACTATCAAATTTAGGCCTTGGATAGGTAAAATAAAAATGGATTTACAAGAATCAAAACACAACTTGGAATTTTCATCATCTCCAAAGCATGAGGTGCCTAAGGTCATCCACAATCACTAGCTAGTCAAACACCCACCAACAATTATCATCTACAATTTCATTGAAGTTTGTCTTGGCCTATGAATTAATGGTTGATGTGTCATTTGGTTTACTTTTCGTAATTTTAGTGGTTATCTTTAGGTTGTGTTGGAAGAGTTTAAGTTTGGCGAGTTGTAATTTTGATTTAAGTAAAATAAAATTTTGTTTCTATTCTTAGATGAATTGGGAAGTTTTATTATTAAATAAAATTATTTATAATAATGGTACAAAGTTTATTTAATTTTTTGTTCTTTTATTAAATAAATTTATCCTTTATAGATATAATATTTTTGCAGTTTATGAAAATAAGTTAGAATATTTCTTGTAGAAATTATATCAATTTTTTGAGTCAATGTTTCTAATCATATTTTATTAATTAGGATAAGAGAGAAGTGAATGGTGGAGAGCTAATATTTATTTGGTTTTGAGTCCCTTCAATGTGGATACATGAAGGTGGAGAGTTGATTAATTTTGTGCCCTTCCATTAAACAAATTAACTCCTAAAGGAGAGGACCCAATAGTTTTTTTATCAATCAAAAAGATGTAAAATGCCACTTATATTATATTAAAATATATTAAGTCAAAAAGATTACATACTAAAGAGTAGGATTTTCATTCTTAAAACAAAACAAGGTAGTAGGTCCCATAAATCTAGTGACATATAACACTAAGAAACATTAATATGCTATCCAATGGTGTCAACCATCACAACTACCACTAGAATTGGCAACCTTAGAAGCATCCAATTGTAGAGGTAGAAATTTTCCATGAAAGTCATTAGCAACATATCTGAGAAAAAAATGAAGGGAATTAAACATGTTGGAAGCTTGTATAAAAATCTCCTCACCAATAGCCTTGTGATGCAACTCCAAGACGAAAAGAGTATTAATAATAGAGTGAGAAAGAAAACTTGATCTCACGGCCAAGAGGGAACAAAGCATCGCTAGAGAGTTTTTTAGAGTCACTTTTGGGAAAACACCACCAATGATTGTAGCCACCAAATCAACATCATAACATGCCAAAGCCATATCCAAATATTGCAAAGAGAAAATAAAAGGTTGAATACATAGACTTTTGCCAAAAAATGCACCAACCCTATATCATTCATAATATCCCTTTCATTCGATAGAATGGAAGAAGCAACATCAGAGAACAACAATGAATGATAATGAACTACTGACAAATTCTTCCCTAAAACCTGATGAACAACTTCTTCCACTGGATCACAATATAAAATGAAGAATCTACTTAATAAATATGCTTATCAAATAGATGGGCATGTAGCTTCTCCCAGAAATATCAAGGCATTTAGACATTCTTCTATTCAACTTTGTTATTCCAAATTTGTAGAAGAATGATCATAAATGCTTTGAATGAAAACTACAATGCAAGAAGAGCCCCTAAATAACCTAGAATCCATGTGAAGCCATCACCATACCACATGCTAAGATAAGAAAAGGTGCAGTCGCACAAGAGAATTCATTTGGATATCACCAACAACATGAGAGAAAACTAAAAAATTGAATAGAAGTACTATTGATCCCTACAACTAAACCAAATGCATATTAGCAAAAAAGGAGAACTATCCAGTCAAGTGGGTTGGCAAAATTGAGTAGATTATTTATTTGGTGTCTCCATCATGACTGAAACACTTTCCATCAAGGTAAGAGAAGAAAGGGTCACGTCGTTCTAAGCAATAATATTTGAATTTTCCAAATAATTAGAATCCCCATCAATTTCCATATTGGCTAACCTAATTTCAACTCCATTGGCTTCTCGAAAACAATGACGACATTCAAAATAATCAAATTAATTTAATAGGTTCCAAGTAATTTGCATCACATTTGACAATTTCCAAGAATCCAAGTGATAGTTTTTTTATGGAATTTATCACAAGCATTGAACCTCCTTCTATTATGACCTTTAGAAAGTTCTCCCTGATAGAAATACCAAGACCTGAAGTCAAATATTGCATTTATGCTTCATTATTCGACCCAAAATTTAATTTCTTTTAGGCTACAAATAGAACTCTACCAATCGAATCATGTAAGAATACCTTGCTCCAAAAAATCCTAGGTTTCTCCTAGAAGCTCCATCAAAGTTAATTTTAATGAGAGAGGGAGGAGGAGGTAGTCATTTAACATTCAATCTAGAGTACTTAGATTTACTCACATTAATTGTAGAGGATGACATTTAACAACCGGCCAAGCCTTAAGAATGGAGGATTCCCAAGAAAAGCTTATATTTTTTTTAGATTGATGAATAATTGAGGACATCACAATTCTAAGATCATCAATTCCATTTTATGAATATAAGCATTTCACATGATTTGGAAGTATTCCTAAAAATTTTGAAATTTCTCTCCCACCAAAGATGCCAAATTAATAATGATGGAGAAACCTTCCAAATGCAACTAAAAATAGAGTTGTGATAAAAAATTGGCTAGCTATAAAAGAGTTGTAATAAAGTTTTCAAAAGCACACTTTTCCATTGTAGGTGTGCACATAACCAATTCCAACACTTTGTAGAAAATTTACAATGGATAATACTAAGATGATCAATTATTTCATTTTCTTCTTTACAAAGTGGGCATTTCAAATGAGTAACTATTCCAAAATTTTGGAACCTTTCCCTGATAAGGATTTTATTTTGGACTACTAACTAGGAGAAGGAGCTAGCTTTCGATAAGCAAAATTTATTCCAACACAAGGATAAAATCCAACTATGATAGAAAGATGGTTATACCTACTTAGATAGCCTAATTTAACAAAATAAAATACTTGTAGCAGGCCCCATATACTATAATTCATCATCACAATTAGAAAAATAAATCTTCCTTTCCAAAAGAATTTTCCTCAAAATAATCTTTTGAATTTTCAGGAAGTGACATGAAGAAAACTCTTTCCACTTTGGAATGGGAAGATTATTAAGCCAAGAAAGTTCAAAATAATCCCCCACTTTACTACTCCATTATGTCAACAAAAAAGACTTAGCTTTGGCAATATCCACTCTTTTGTCAAGAATTTCATAACCATTCCATGAGTCATGCCAGAAAAGTGCTTTCTTCCCATTATGAATAATACATGATAAATTAGAAGTGAGGACATTTCTACATTTGATGATAAAGTTCCACATAGAATACCCATTTGGTGGATTAGAAATGGTAAAAATATGAGAACTATTTGAATAATCCAAATATTTATGTTGTAAAATTTGGCACCATTTCGCCTTAGGAGAATAAAAGAGTTTCTAGGCTAATTTTACACCCAAAGCAATGTTCTAAACAACAATGTCCCAGATTCCAACACCACCAAAGAGTTTTGGCTTCCATACTTTATCCCAGGCTAATACTTGGCCATTTCAGAATTGTCTCCTTTACCACTCCAAGCAAAGAATCTCAAAATCTTGTTGACTAAAGATCTAATACTTTTGAAGGCAAAAATAAGTGAGACATCATGTAGATAGGGACAACTAATAAAACATATTTGTTAAGAAGAATTCTACCCGCTAATGTGAGCCATCTACTCTTCCATGAATAAATCTTGGAGTGAATGGAAGCTATCACATTATCCAAAAAAGTAGCCTTGCTCATACCTAAAAATAAAGAAATTCCAAGATAAGTACATGGAAGGTATCCCTTTTGAAAACCTAGTAAGTTTAAAATTTTGCCCATGATATTAGTTGGAGTGTTAAAGGAAAAGATCTTAGATTTAGCATTATTAAATACTACATGTCCAAAGAATTTACAATAATTATTCAATGTCCTCTTAATTGACGAAGCTTCCACAAAGTTAGAAATCCCAAAAAGGAGAGTATTATTAGCAAAGAGGGAATGGGTAATAAAATCCACATTATCAACAACTTTAATTCATTTCCAATTCCCTAAATTCATTTCAACCATTATATTTCTACTCAATGCATCAACCATTATTATGTTGAGAAAAGGGGAGATGGGGTCTCCCTATCTTAAACCTTGTGAAGAATGAAAGAAGCCCGTAGGAGAACCATTAACCAATACTAAAAAATTTGGTTGAGGAAATGCAAGCCAAAATTAAATTGCACCAATCAAAGTTAAAGCTAAACCCTGATGGAAATATGTAGCCATATAGATTAATTCCTTATAACCCAATGAGAGATTAATATGCAACAATACCATAAATTCACATGCAAAAGAAATAGACAATCATACCATCAATGGTGACACAAGATATACCCTGAGAAAAAGTCTGATTGAGGGAAAAACCCAGCCTCCAAAAGCATCCATCTCTCATGTATTATTCAACAATAAAGATTACAATAGATAAGGAATACCATGAAGCATCAAGCTCTCTACTTGTACTCCATGTGAACAAGGATGTAACCACACATCAAATTCCATGCTTCAAACCCTCACAAATGCAACCTGCAAGAGATGCTCAAACAAGATAAACCTAGCCTACAACCAACAAGCCAACTCAACCAACCTCTACAACTACGTGTGTGTTTTCTTTTATAAATGTAAGCTCACACAAATACAACATGTGGTATGGTAAAACCATCTTCCCCAAAACCATGAGTCTACAAAACCATTGACTCCCACACTTAATTATCAATACTAAGTTTTCCCAATAATTAAATAATTACAAATGAATAATTAATTACTCTATGTGTCCCACACACAAAATAATTAATCCAATGTTACATATGTAATTATTACAAGTGGCACCAAATAAATATTTAATGTGTCTAAACACATCACCCATGATGCACCACAAATAAATATTTATTTTACATAATAAAATAATACCAATGTTATGCAAGGTGTACAACACACCAATTCCAACAAACCCACCCAATATTTTTAAAAGAAAAGACCATATAACCTTATCTTATGTCTTCATCATGTCAAGTTTAATTTCCATAGATTGAATCCTATATTTTTTAATGGTATGAATAACCTCATGATCAATTAAGACACCTTCAAAGATTTCTCTACCAAGAACAAAAACACCATGCTCCATGGAAATAATATCTATGAGAATAACACTTAACTTGCATGCAAAGGCCTTAGTGATTATTTTATAAACAATATTACACAAGTAAATTGGCTTGAAATCTACAAATGTGTTGATATTATTTGATTTTGGAATAAGTCTAATAAAGGTACTATTTAGTTCTTTAAGGATCTTCTTATTTTTTCTTGCTTTTTCCACTACCAACTAGACATCCTTCCCCACAAAATTCCAACATTTTTGAAAGAAAATTGATGGAAACCTATTAGGGCTAGGGGATTTTTCTCCTTGCATAGAAAGCACCACAGTTTTGATATCTTCCTGGGAAAATGGAGCCAGTAAAGAATTATTTTATATATCTAAGACCAAACATGGGATATGATTTGATTCTTAAGATCCTTATCAATTGGGGAGATATTGACCATTAGGAGATTATGAAAGAAGCATACAACTTTTAGTTGAATCTTATAGATGGTAGATATAGATTAATTGCCTTCAACCTTAATATGTGATATCTGATTAAAAGATCTTCTTGCCTTAGTGGACACATGATTTTTTTGTGTTTCTATCCCCCTCCTTGAGCCATAGATCTCCCTTGATTTTTGTTTCTAGAATACTTCCTCGCAAGCATGAATATCTAATTTAGTTGTTATGGTGTTGTGTAGTAAGAGGCAAGTATGTTGTTTTTAATTTTTCCCTATTACTCATAAAATTGAGGACTAATAGCCATTATGTTTGTGCCTAACAAATGGACAAAAAGTATCCATGAGGCCACATTTCTTTAAGGCATTTTGTTAAACAATGCATGTGCCTTGTGCATGCTTCATTTTATATATATATATATATATATATATATATATATATATATATATATTAGGAAAGGTATCTCAACCTTGCTCTAGTAATGTTAAGATTACAAAAAGTACAATTTTTAGGTTATACAATAGAAAACTTTGTTTTTGGGCTATAGAGTTGGTTTTTGGATACAATAAAATTTTGGGTTGTTCAACACCAGTTCTTGAGTGCCTATCATGTGCACCCCTTTGATCTCTACAATTAAAAAATGGGCCCAATTGGCCTCTTGAATCAAAAGTTATGGCCTCCAAAAGTTGGGCCACCTACATGTTAGAAATGTAAAAACATCTAGGACACATAAAAGAGTTGTAAGGGGGAGTTACTCTTGTTGACCAAATTATGATGCATGTTATGAGACATCATAAGGCATCTTTGGTTGGGGATAATGGAGCCAAAATACAACACCCAATTTGGTGAGTGGATTATAATGATTTTATGACAGGTGGAAGGAATATGCTATTTTTAGCTTGTGGACACATCTTGAAATTTGGGTGTTGGATTTCTAACTAAGGATTTGGGAACCACTATTTTATGTGGTTTTAGCTCATGGTTTTCTAATTACCATTTTATGGTTTCATGTATTGTATCTCCTATTTATTGGGTGTTGGAGATAGAGGTTTAATAGTGAGTTTTGTAGGTATTGTTATTTTGTTAGAATTCCCCCAAATCTTTGGTTGGTGATACTCATATGAAGGCTTGCTTTATAAGTGTATTGAAACTATGTTGTTTATTGAATAATACATTGGCATGCTTTGGAGTGTGGGGTTTTTCTCTCAAAAGGGTTTTCTGCATGTACACCTATGTTATGGTATATTATTTATTTTATGTTGATATGTGTTTCTATTTTCATTTGGTATTAGAGCTTGATCACCTTAGATTCTAGGTGTTGGGTAGAATGTTTTTTGTACTAATCTTCATTTGAGTGGGAGATTGCATAGAGAGGCTTTTGAACTTATTGCAGGAAGAGATGGAAAGCACATCAAGGATGGAGATGGAGAAGTTCTCAAGCACAAACTTTGAGTTTTGGAAGCTCAAGATGGAGGATGTGCTCATAGACTAAGATCTATGGGTTGTAGTATCTAGATTGAACCTATAGCCACATCACAAGAAGACTAGGAAAAGATGGATAGAAAAGAAAAGGGTCTCATTAGACTCTGTTTGGATGATTTAGTGTTGTTGATTGTGCATGAAGAGACTACTGCATAAGTTTTAATATTTTAAATCATGTTATGTATTGTATTTGTATAAGTTTCATTCTTTTGGTTAGATAACCTTGCTCTTGTATTCAATTAATGACTTCATTATAGTCTCCTCCTCACCTTGGTGGGTCATTAGAGATGGGTGTTGATGTACTAGTATTATCTTCTATGCCTCTCACACAAGTATGATCTAGTAATGTAAATGACATTATGACTTTCTTGTACTAACATTCATCTTTTCACTAAATTGATTCTTCATCCTTGCCACAAAAAGGGGTGAGAACTCTAGTTCCTACACCTATCCATGAGGATGATGATGAGAAGTAGAGGATGATTCAAAGGGATCATGAGATTGCGGTAAGTGATTATTTACTTCTGTCAATTTATGTTGAAAAGTTTTATACTAATGTGTATATTGCCTAATTGTATTGATAGGTGGAGCTACAAGCTAGTTATGATCATAGGAGGTTTGATCGACAAAGGGTAGCTATAAATTATGATAGCGTCTCTTCATCTTCTTGGTGTGTAAAGAGTTTCCAGTTGTTCGATCACACACCCTAGTTATGATGCATAGAGATCTAGTTGTATGCCTTCATGGAATGTAGGTGTAGATTTGTATTTTGCTAATGTATGTCATTATACACCAATATGCCTTTGTTGATAAATTCATTGTACGTCTATATGGCATTGTAATCCTACTAGTAGTTTATGACATTTCCATTACATTATGTATTCCTTCATGGCCTTATTGAGAATAATATATAGATATTTTGTACATATTGATGGCTTAAATGGTTTAAAATTAAATGGTTTGAATTTAGTAAGGTTTAAAATTAGTCATTATTGAGAGCAATTTAAATAGTTTAAATTGGTTTAATGCTCACTTCAAACTTAAAATTTCCTTCATTGTTGCTATGAAATCAAAATAAGATTCTTGTGTACCCTAACTAGCATAGTTTGTTAATACATTATTATATTTTACATTTGGGTATTTTATAGAATTCACTCAACTCTGTGTGTGTGTTCATGTGTAACCCTCTTCCTCTCTCTACCTTTGTTTGGTGAGTTTAGAGCTTGAATAATGCTTGTATGTGCATGGACAATGATAAGGGAACCTATGTGAGGCTAGAAATCCTCTACAATAGTGAGTTATAAGCCATATAAGGCTACAAATGTATTCCTTCATGGCCTCATTGAGAATAATATATATAAATATTTTATATGTATTCATGGATTAAGTGGTTTAACTTTAAATGTCTTGAATAATAAGGCTTACAAAATTAGCCATTGTCGAGAGCAATTCTAAACAGTTTAAATGGTTTCGATGCTCACTTCAAACTTAAGATTACCTTCATTATTGATATGTAATCAAAATAAGATTCTTGTGTTCCCTAACTGTAGTTCCTTAGTTTGTTAATGCATTATTGTATTTTACATTTGGGTATTTTATAGAATTCACTCCTCTATCTCTCTCCCTCTCTCTCACCCTTTGTACATCTCCCTCTCCCTCTCTCTATCACTTTGTCTCCTTATCTCTATCTATCACTCTCTTCCCCTCTCTCTACCTTTGTTTGGTGAGTTTGGAGCTTTGATAATGCTTGTATGTGCATGGACAATGATAAGGGAGCCTATGTGAGGCTAGAAATCCTCTACAATGGTGAGTTATTTTGCAAAATTGTATGCATCATTGACACACAAACAAATTCAAGTTGAAAAAATTAATATACATATTTGTAGGTGGACCTAACATCCACCTATAGGATAGACTAGACATTCCCAAGTGCCATGGTTTGAGATAATTTTCATGCCAAAGTTTGGCATTTTTTAGTCTTAGGGCTCTTAGGGGACTTTGTTGGTCCAATGTAGCTCAAAAGGATTAGGATGCTTAGTATTGGAAAGACACCTAGATACTAGTAGTAACCTACCCACATAGACATGTTGGCACTATTAGTTTGGTGTCATGAGGTGTTAAATGCAAAATGTCACTCCTAGCACCCTTTCACTAAACAAAATTGAAGCATTTTACAATATTCTCATCGTGTCAACATGGAAAATAAAATTCAAGTTGAAAAACTAAGATAGTATTGTAGGTGGACTCGATGCCCACTTGTAGGTTTAGACGAGACATTCCTAGCTACCATGATTTGAGAGAATAGTCATGCCAAAATTTAGCATTTTTTGGTCTAAGGGCTCTTATGAGACATTGTGGGTCCAATGTAGCTTGCAAGGATCAGGAAACTTGGCCATGAAAAAAACATCTCCAATAGTAGTAAGCCACCCACCTAGATGTGTTGGTGTTGTTGGTTAGGTGTCATGAGGTGCGTAATGCAAAATATCACTCCTAGCACCCTTTCACTAAACAAAACTAAAGTATTTTGTAACATCACATTCATCACCACCATGCACAAATGAATTTGAGTTGACAAAAAATAAGATAAGTATTTGTAGGTGGACTTGACATCTACTTATAGGTTTAGATTAGATATTTATAGGTGCTATGGTTTGAGAGAACAATCATGCCAAAATTTGGCACTTTTTTGATCTAAGGGATCTTAAGAGACTTTGTTGTTCTAATGTATCTTGGAAGGATTGGGATGCTTGGGAACTAAAAAGACACCTCTAGTAGTAGTAACTCACTCACATAGATGTGTTGGCCTTATCATTTTGATACCATGAGGTGTAGAATACAAAATATCACTCATAGCACCCTTTCACTAAATGAAATTGAAGCATTTTCCAACATTACATTCATCACCATTGCACACAAATGAATTTGAGTTGACAAAAATTAAGATAGGTATTTGTAGGTGTACTTGACATCCACTTGTAGGTTTAGACAAGTTATTCCTAGGTGTGAACGTTTGAGAGAATAGTCATGCCAAAGTTTGGCATTTTTTGGACTTAGGGGTCTTAACAGACTTTGTTGGTCCAATGTAGCCTGGAAGGATCCAGACACTTGGGAATTGAAAAGGCACCTCCTATAGTAGTAACCCACTAACCTAAACATGTTGGTACTGTCATTTGGGTGGCACAAGGTGCAGAATGTAAAATATCACTCCTAGCACCCTTTCACTGAACAAAACTAAAGTATTTTACAGGTGTTTGTCAGCACCACACACAAAAAAAATTGAGTTGATAAAAATGAGACATGTATTTTTAGATGGACCCAACATCCACCAATAGATCTGGATGAGACATCTCTAGGTTCCACTATTTGAGAAAATAGTAATGCCAAAGTTTGGCATTTTTTTAGTCTTAAGGCTCTTAAGAGATTTTGTCGATCCAATGTAGCCTAGAAGGATCGAGACACTTATGCATTGAAAATACACCTGTAGTAGTAGTAACCCATCCATCCAAACATCTTAGCACTATTGGTTTGGTGCCATGAGGTGCAAAACAAAAATATCACTCCTAGAACCATTTCACTAAATGAAACTAAAGTATTTTTGCAACATTGTATTCATCGCCACCATGAACAAATGAATTCGAGTTAAAAAAAACTAAGATAGGTATTTGTAGGTGGACCCAAAATCCACCTATAGGTTTTGTACTCCTCAAAATGTGACTTAGACACAAACATGGATGAGTCAGCTTTGATAAAACACATGAACCCTCTCCTTGCTAATGGCAACCTCCAAGTCACTCCTGCTCTCTTGGCAAAATTCAATCAAGTGGAGGCGTAATCTGGGGGTGGTTCTATTCATGTGGAAGTGAAAATTTGTGAGAGTAGTTGGCCAAACCTGGGGCCTAGTCTATGTCAATGTTTATTCTGTAACGGAGATAACCCTATGACCTGAAAGGGCACTAGTTGTCGATCTCTTGTTTGGATTCCTAAGGTTCCAACACCTAGATGGATATCAATTTTGTTTGTTGATGAGTATGGAATGTTGTAACCTTTCTTCGTTATCCTATATGATTTGTTGTATGATGTTCACTTGTTGTATGACCCTAAGGGTGTGTTCTTGTTCTTCTTGTGTTTGTTGAGTGTGTTGTGGTCTTAGGTGTATCAACTCTATTTCCTCAAGGATAGCTCTAACCTACTCTCCTCTAAATCTTGGGCACATTTGTATGCTTAGATAAGAGAGAGTTGACTAAAGTTAACCTTGGGTTGACTTTTTGTTTAAATTTGACTTTGTAATGTAACCAAAGGTTTTATATGACTCAACCTTGTGATGATATCAATGTTTTTTTACTATGTTTGAAATTGACCTCATGATGAAATCGAGGGTTTTGCACATTTTTAATTTTTTTTGTATTTTGATGAATGCAAAACAATTTTTTTGTTCTTTTTCCGAATGAATAATAAAATAATTTAATTAGCTAGGAATTGAAATATGAATGCAATTTTAAAATGAATTTTTCAAATGAAACCTTAGCTATGTTTATGTGTTTTTTGAGACAATTTTGAATCTAAACTAGTAATTGAAAACACTTGAATCAAATCTAATCTATGAATTGCAATGAAACTAATTTAAATGATGCTAATCTAACCAACTTGAAATAAATTCTATCAAGGAAATTGCAATACAATGATTACTTTCTACAAGAGAAAAATGTGATTTAGTTAACTATGAAAACATGAAAAGAACTTGTATCCCTTGGTGCATGAGCTTCACACTATCCTTAGAAATCCTTATATTTGGAAATCTCTTTCTCCTCTACAATAGTGGAGCCTTCCTCTTGGTGACAAGGACAAAGGGGTCAATTGATTCAGAATGGCTCGAGCTTTGAGAGATAAAATTAAAAATGAATGAGCTTGGGGGAGCTATGAGTGCTATGAAAACATTAATTGACCACAATGGCTATGGGTTGGGAGAAAATTGGGAGCATGTCAATGCTATGGAAGCTTTATAAATCTTGGAAAACTATCCTAAGCATAAAAAAGGCACACAATTCCTGCATGAGCATGAAAATGCTAGTGGAGAGCAAAAACAAAGTTTAAATCAAATGGATGCAACAATGAATTTCCCCCCTTATTGCTTGAGGGAGGGGGTGTTTATAGTGTTGAAGAGATCACAATAGGTGGGATTGATTGAGAAGTTAGCTCTTTTGATTGAAGAGATAATATGCTTGATTGATCAGAGTACTGGGTTGATTGGACAATGAACTAAGCTTGATAGCTTATCACTCATGGAGGAATGAGAGTTAGCATGAGAAGAATGTGAGATAAGAATAGATCAATGGGAGCTAGTTATGGATGATTGGAAGTGAAGAATGGGCTTAGAATAGATTGGGCCCAGTTAAGGTCGAATTTACATGCAAACTAGAGTCAAAACAAACTAATTTGGGCCCAAACTGAAGAGGAATTTACATTCAAAATATGACTGGTCACCACTTGTGATAGAGATGGTCACTCCTGGGGGGACCATGGGTCGCCCAGGGGGGTTAGGAAGAGACAAGGGGTAACCCACAAGGTCCTGCAGGTGGTTCTAAGGGCTATAAATGGTCAGAAGGGGTTGAAGATGACATTTGAATCCGGAGATTGACTAGTAGAAAGAAGGAAAGAGGGTCACCCCTTGTAGTAGGGTAGATCAGCCCCTAGGGGGCCATGGATTGCCTAGGGGGGTCAGGAAATAATTGGGGGTGACCCAAAAAGTAAGAAATGGATACAAAAAATGATGAAGGGGGATGATCTGGAAGGCCAATTGGAGGCTTCTAAAATGTTGAAATGGATGAAAGGAGCTCAAGGAGAGTGTATTTCCCATCTTGTGACACTAGGGGCCTAAATCAACAAGGTTGGAAAGTGATAAAAGTGAAATGTCGACAAGGAGTGAAGGGTGAAGACACAAGGCCTAGGAGGGTTAGCTAGGGGACTAGAGAAACACAAACAAGATGGAGAACCTTGATCGAATGGGTCACCAAGAGAAATGCTACTGATAGGGTATAATTACATGCTTGCATGTACGTGCTTAAGATTATAGCTCATCATCGGATCATCGTGTAGGTTCATGTGTGTTTTTAGTGCTTATAGGTTCAGATGAGATATTCCTAGGTGCCACGATTTGAGAGAACAATCATGCCTAAACTTGGCATTTTTTAGTCTTAGGGCTCTTAAGAGACTTTGCTTGTGTAATGTAGCCTGAAAGGATCAGGATGCTTGGGCATCAAAAAGACACCTCTAGTAGAAGTAACCTTCCCACCTCGACATGTTGGCATTATTAGTTTGGTGCCATGAGATGCAAAATACAAAATACCACTCCTAGCAATGTTTCGCTGAATGAAACTGAAGCATTTTGCAACATTGTGTTTGTTGCCACCACACACAATCGAAGCAAGGTATGCGGAAATACTTCCTACACTAAACTACTGAGGAGAGTGTTGTGCAAATATCAATATTTTAACAATTACAAAAAGTAGAAACACATATAAACATAAAATAAACAATATACCATAACACAAGTGTACGTAGGGAAAACCCTTTCGAGAGAAAAAGCTTCACACTCCAAAGTAGACCAATGTATTTTTTAGTAAATAACACAGTTACAATACACTTGCAGAGCAAGTCTTTATAGGAGTATCACCAAGTAGAGATCTGGAAGAGTTCTGATAGCATAACAATACCTACAAAACTCGTTATATATATCTTCCATCTCAAGAACACAATAAATAGGAGATACAATACATGAAACCATCAATCAATAATTATAAAACCATGAGCTAAAACCACCCAAGATGGTGGCATCTAAATCCTTAGTTAGAAATCTAACACCCAAATTCCAAGATGAGTCCATAGGATAAAAATAATATATTCCTTCCACCTTTCATAACCTCATTATAATCCACTCACCAAATTTGGGCATTCCATTTTGGCTCCATTATCCCCAACCAAAGATGCCTTATGATGTGTCATAGCATGCATAATAAGTTGGTCCACTTTAAGTGTAACTCCCACTTACAACTCTTTATGTGTCCTAAATGTTTTTTTACATTTCTAATGCAGAAGGCCCAACTTTTGGAGGCCATAACTTTTAATTTGGGAGGTCGATTGGGCCTATTTTTTAAAAAATTGTAGACCTTGAAGAGGTCCATGTGGTAGACACTAGGGAACTAGTGTTGAACAAATCAAAATTTTTATTTTGGCCAAAAACTAACTCTATAGCTTAAAAATCAAGTTTTTTTGAAATTTTTTTAACTTAAAAATCACACTATTTGTAATCTTAACATTATGTGCAAGGTTGAGATGCATTTACTAAAACCTAGCACCCTTTAACTAAATGAAACTAGAGTATTTTGTAACATTACGTTTGTTGGCATCGTACAAAAACAAATTTGAGTTGACAAATGTTGAGATAGGCATTTGTAGGTGGACTTGAAGTCCACCTTTAAAGGAAATTGCGAGAAAAATATACCAATTTCACATAACCCTCATGAGAGAAACAAATTCAAAACAAGTATTTAGAATCCACAATGCAAAAGAATAACAAAGCATACCATAAGATAACACCAAATGTACCCTTGGAAAACCCTCTAAAGGGAAAATCCCAACCTCCAAAATCACTCACACACTCAATGTATTATCTCAAGAAACAAGATTACAATACACTTGCAAAGTATCCATGCAAGGCCTCTAAAGCATCAAGCAACCTAGTTGCATTCCTCCATGTGAAAAAAAACAAATGAGAACCATGTAGCCACATATCCTAATCCATGTTTCCACATGCAACCTAGAAGAGATGCTCAATCCAGACTTAGCTAACAAGCCAAAGGGTCAACAAGCCAACCTTGAAAACTACTCATATGCTTGCTTTTTTAAAGAAAAGCTTCCACAAAACCACTAAGTGGTATTATATAAACCATGCGCCTCAAAACCATGAGCTCACTAAACCATGACCCCAAATTAAATATTTGGTACTAAGTTTTCCCAAAAATAAATATTTTTCCAATGTGACACCCACATTAAATATTTATCCCAATGTTGTTGGGAATTAAGGTGTCTCAACCTTGGTAATTCCTTGTATTTTAACATTGTATTTATTTATTATTTTCCTATTGTATTAATTGGATGCAAATCCTATGTTGTCATATTGTGGGAGTTGGCACGATGAAGTGTCATCCTACATGGCATATGACCACATGTATTTTTGTCCTCACATGAGGAGATAGGTGTCCCACTTAGTGGTAGGAATATTTTGCCATGTGTCAACATCTTGAATGTTGTGTAAGGGAATATTGACTAAAATGGTCATGACAGATTCCTATGACGAAGTTGACATGTAAGAGTCAGAAATAGGAGATTCTATGACAGGTGAAGACATGTGTTGAAGAGCATCTTTGAAAAAGGCATCTTTGGGCACCCCAAGGTGGACTATGACATGTTGTAAGAGAATATAGTCTGTGTATGACAAATTCTCTTATAGCTATAAGTTGTAACTACTATGACAGATTCTATGACCGTCGTAAGAGTCGTAAGAGCATCTGTCATAGCCCATTTTGAAAATAGGCGACCTCTTTGAGATGGGGTGTGTGAACAAGTGTCAGAAGCATCTTCCAATGTTGACCAAGTGTCCATAGGTGTGGGTTTTGGGCCATGACACCAAGTTGGACGCCCATTCCAAGATAGAGGCAATTTTGCCTTGTATATTCTATATAAACAGGTGCTTTGAAGAGGAGATATTTTACAGGTTTGACAGGTACTATTTTGCAGCTAGTTTGTCTTCAAATATGAGTGTCAAAGACTCCTGAGAGCTTGCATTACAAGTGTATTGTAAACCATTTTAGTTTTGTTAATACATTGTGCAGGTTTTGGAGTGTGGGGTTTTTCACCCGATAAGGGTTTTCCCCATGTATATCTTGTGTCTCTCTTCTCTTTTTGTTTATGTGTTTGCTGCAATATCTCTATTAGTGGTTTAACATTGTTGTAATTGTAAGGATAAAATTGAATTTACACTCTCCTCCCCTCATTAGATTAGTGTAGGAAGCGATTTCCACACACCTAGCTTCCTTTTAGTTGGTATCAGAGCTTGATCACCTTTGGTCCTAGTTATTGGGTAGGAGTTTTTTGAGCTGATCTTAGGTTGAGTGGGAGTGTTGTGCAGAGTATTATGTATCTTGTTGCAGCAAGGAGATGGCAACCACATCCAGAAGGTTAGAGGTTGAGAAATTTAATGGCATTAATTTTGAGTTGTGGAAACTCAAGATGGATGACCTACTTGTTGATCGTGACCTATGGGAAATGGTATCCAGTGTGAAACTTACAGCAATGCCACAAGCTGATTGGGACCTCAAAGATCGGAAGGCTAAGGGTCTCATAAGACTATGTTTAGTTGACTCTGTCCTGATGAATGTCCATGAGGAGAAGAGCACAAAAGACCTTTGGAAGAAGTTGGGTGATGTTTATCAGGCCAAGTCCTTGGTAAACAAACTTTTTCTGAAAAAGAAGTTGTTCGCTCTGATGATGGAAGACGAAGGATCTGTTGCAAACCACATGAATGCTTTCAACATGATTGTTGCACAGTTGACATTTGTAGGTGTAAAAATGGAGGAGGATCATTGTATGACCCTGCTTTGTTCTTTGCCAAATTCATGGGATCATCTTGTCATGGCTATCGGAAGCACCACTACCACTTTCAAGATGGAAGATGTGGTGTCCTCACTATTATCTAAAGAAATGCGAAGGAAGTCTTTTGAGGCAGCCAAAGAGGCTCTTGCAGTTCATGGAAGACCCAAAGAGAAAGGGAAGAAGAAGGACAAGAAAGGTGATAAGGGTAGATCCAAATCCCATGGGAGATCCAAATCTCCTGGAAAGTCCAAGGCTCTTTGTTGGAATTGTGGAAAAATTGGGCATTTCCGAAAGGAATGCAAAGAGGAGAAGAAAAAGAAGAAGAAAGCTCCTAATTTAGATTCTGACAAGTCACAAGATGATGGTGATGCCTTCATCGCAGCCTTGGCCACCCATGCCTCTGATGATGTGTGGTTGATTGATTCTGGTGCATCATTCCACATGACCTCACATTGAGACTGGTTCATAAAATATGAAGAGTTCGATGGTGGAAGAGTGTACCTGGGTGATGACTCTCATATGAATATTGTTGGTCATGGAAGAGTCTCAATCTGATTCCCTGATGGACGAGTGAAGGGGATCACTGGAGTTATGCACATTCCAGGCCTTGCACAAAACCTGCTTTCTATAAGTATGTTGAATGATGCAGGTGTGCAAGTTGTCTTTTCGAAGGATGCATGCAAGATGACTAGAGGATCTATGGTGCTTGCGAAGGGTACTCAGAGAGGTACTCTATTTTAGTTGGAGGCATGCACTTCACAGTGCAATAGCTCTTCTAACTCAAAGAAACGAGTTGCAATCACTTCATCCCCACCATCTAAACGAGCAGTGAAGAAATCTATTACAACTAGTTTTGATGGTAGTGCACATGCTATGGAAGCTAAGCTTCCTGCTGAAAAGACTATGTTATGGCATTTGAGATATGGCCACATTGGTGAGAAGGGTCTATGTAACCTGAAAAATAAAAACCTCATTGAGGGGCTAAATGATTGTAATCTCAAGTTCAACTTTTGCGAACATTGCATTTATGGAAAGCAAAATCATGTTCAGTTTTACTCTAGTTCTCACAGGTCTTCTAGTGTATTGGATCTTATTCATTCTGATGTGTTTGGTCCTATTAATGTTCCTTTGATTTCAAAATCTATATATTTTGTATCTTTCATAGATGATTACAATAGAAGGACATGGGTTTATTTTATCAGAAGCAAGACTGAAGTCTTTAGTCGGTTTAAGGAGTTTAAAGCCTTTTCTGAAAATCAGACTAGTAAAAAGATTAAGTGTTTGAGAATTGACAACGGTGGTGAGTTTTGTTTGGCAAAGTTTGATAATTTTTGTAAAGAGCAAGGGATTGAAAGGCATAAGACAACTCCATATACCCCACGACAAAATAGAGTTGCAGAGAGGATGAATAGAACACTGATGGAGAAGGCTAGGAGTATGCTTAGTGGAGCAAGCCTCGAACAAAAGTTTTAGGCTGAAGCTGTTACCACTGCTTGCTATCTGGTAAACAGATCTCTTACATTAGCTCTTGTTGGTAAAACACCTATAGAGGTGTGGTCTAGTAAGAAGCCTTCAGTTAGACATCTTCGTGTTTTTGGTTGTGAAGCATATGCACATGTGCTTAGGGAGAAAAGGTCTAAATTGGAGAACAAGGTTGTTAAGTGTATCTTCATTGGCTATGGTGTTGGTGTGAAAGGATACAAGCTTTGGGATCCTGTGGCTGAAAAGGTGTTGTATAGCAGAAGTGGTATCTTCAGAGAGCTAACACCTTCTTCCGTTGTTCTACAGCCAAAATGGACAAAAAAGAAAGAAGATGTGGTTTAGTTTCGCTCTACCCCTAAGAAGATTGAACAAACAGACCCTGTGAGACCTGATGATGAGGAGAGCTCTAGCATCTCTGAAAGCTCAGAAGAAGAAGCAGAACCTCAACCTCAGCCATTGAGGAGGTCTACACAAACAAGAAAGCAACCTGATAGGTTTGGTTATTCATTATTTGATTCTAGTTGTGCTTTTGCTTTACTTACTAACATTGATGAGCCTAGAACTGTGAAAGAGGCTATGGGCATGAAAGATGCAGGTTCCTGGAAGGAGGCCATGGAGGATGAAATGTCTTCTTTGGAAAAGAACAAAACATGGGACTTGGTGCCTTTGCCTAATGGACGGAAACCCATTGGTTGCAAATGGGTGTTTAAGAAGAAATTTGGTGTAGATGGCAGTGTTGAAAAGTACAAGGCTTGACTGGTTGCCAAGGGGTATTCACAAGTGGAGGGAATTGATTATGGTGAAATTTTCTCTCCCATTGCAAAGCTGACATCCATTTGATTTCTATTATCTCTTGTAACTACTTATGATTTAGAGGTAGAACAGATGGATGTGAAGACAACTTTCCTTCATGGTGATTTGGAGGAAGAAATCTACATGTCACAGCCAGAGCATTACATAGTGAAAGGTAAATAAAATTTGGTTTGCAAGCTTAAGAAGTCTTTGTATGGTTTGAAGCAATCTCCTAGGATGTGGTACTTGAAGTTTGATACCTTTATGTTGCATTATATGTTGATGATATGTTGCTGATTGGGAAGGGTAAGAATATGATTTCTAATTTTAAGTCTCAGTTGGCAGCACAGTTTGAAATGAAAGATTTAGGGGCAGCCAGGTACATTCTAGGAATGGAAATCACAAATGACAGAACTAACATAAAACTTTGGTTAAGCTAGAGTAAGTATGTGAAGACCATGTTGGATAGCTTTAGCATGGAAGATTGTAGACCATTGTGTGTTCCTATTTCATTGGGGACAAAGTTGTCTATTAGTGATTGTCCAAAATCTCCTAGTGAGGTGGAGGACATGAGTAGAGTACTTTATGCTAGTGTTGTTGGCAGTTTGATGTATGCCATGGTCTACACAAGACCAGACATTGCCCAAGCAGTGGGAGTCCTTAGTCAATTTATGGCTAATCCTGGACGAGTACATTGGGATGCAGTTAAGCGAGTGTTCAGATATTTGAGGGGTACTTCCGAGTATTCCATTTACTATCATGGCAATGCTACAGGACCTCTGTATTCAGTTTGTATTCATGGATTTGTGGATTCTGATTGAGCAGGTGACATTGATAGCAGAAGATCCACCAATGCCTATGTGTTCACTATGTTTGGTGGTGCAATTAGTTGGATGAGTAAGCGACAACCTATGGTTGCTTTGTCCACGACAGAAGCTGAGTACATGGAAGCAACTCATGCTTGTAAGGAAACCATTTGGCTTAAGAGATTGTGTTCAGATATTGGTGTTGATGCAGGATAGATTATGATTTATTGTGACAACCAGAGTGCGATTTGCCTTGCGAAGAATCCAACTTTCCATACCAAAACAAAGCATATTGATGTACAATTTCACTTCGTGCAAGACATGGTAGAGGATGGGAAGGTAAATTTGGAGAAGGTATATACTTTGAAGAATGTTGCAGATGCATTGATGAAGCCAGTGGGCATAGAGAAGTTCAGATGGTGTTCGGAGTCTATGGTCCTCTCGGCCTATAGCAGTTAAATCTTGTCAGTTCTATTGGCTCTTACAAGGTGTTCAACAAGTGGGAGAATGTTGGAAATTAAGGTGTCTCAGCCTTGGTAATTCCTTGTATTTTAACATTGTATTTATTTATTATTTGCCTATTGTATTAATTGGATGCAAATCCTATCTTGTCATATTGTGGGAGTTGGCACGATGAAGTGTCATCCTACATGGCATATGACCTCATGTATTTTTGTCCTCACATGAGGAGATAGGTGTCCCACTTAGTGGTAGGAATATTTTTCCATGTGTCAGCATCTTGAATGTTGTGTAAGGGAATATTGACTGAAATGGTCATGACAGATTCCTATGATGAAGTTATGACATGTAAGAGTCAAAAATAGGAGATTCTATGACAGATGAAGACATGTGTCGAAGAGCATCTTTGAAAAAGGCATCTTTGGGCGCCCCAAGGTGGACTATGACATGTTGTAAGAGAATATGCTATTTATAGCCTATGTATGATAGATTCTCTTATAGCTATAAGTTGTAACTTCTATGACAGATTCTATGACGATCGTAAGAGTCGTAAGAGCATCTGTCATAGCCCATTTTGAAAATAGGTGACCTCTTTGGAATAGGGTGTGTGGACAAGTGTCAGAAGCATCTTACAATGTTGACCAAGTATCCATAGGCATGGGTTTTGGGCCATGAGGCCAAGTTGGATGCCCATTTGGACAAGATAGAGGCAATTTTGCCTTTTATATTCTATACAAATAGGTGCTTTGAAGAGGAGATATTTTACAAGTTTGATAGGTACTTTTATGCTGCCAGTTTGTCTCTAGATACGAGTGTCGAAGAATCTTGAGAGCTTGCATTGCAAGTGTATTGTAAACCATTTTAGTTTTGTTAATACATTGTGCAGGTTTTGGAGTGTAGGGTTTTTCACCCGATAAGGGTTTTCCCCACGTATATCTTGTGTCTCTCTTCTTGTGTCTCACTTTCTTGTTTATGTGTTTGCTGCAATATCTCTATTAGTGGTTCAACATTGCTGTAATTGTAAGGATAAAATTGAATTTGCACTCTCCTCCCCTCATTAGATTAGTGTAGGGAGCGATTTCCGCATACCTAGCTTCCTTTCAAATGTCACATACAACATACAAGTGTTCCCAAGGATGCCTAACCCATGTGGTATCCACATCTCTAAGATGCACCAATTAAATAATTATTTTTTACATTTTTAGCATTATTATTATGCAAGGTGTACAACACACCTTTCCCAACATTCTCCCACTTGTTGTATACATTGCATAAGGGGTCAAAAGTAAACTCAATCATCAAAGGAACAATCCCTATAGCCAACATGTACCATCCAAACATCCAAGTGCCCTATATGTGCTCCATCAAGATACTTGTAACAACAACCAAGGTGACCCAAATCTCAAACAAGAACCAAATGAACTCATTCGCCATCATGCCAATGCATGAAAGATAAGATCTTATTCAAAAGTGATAACACACTAACTGCCACATAGAAGCATCATTAAATCCTAGCTCAACTCGATATTTGAACACAAACACCAAATTCAATGGTAACAAATAGGCATGAGTAGCTTCCAAGAACTCACCAACAACCGGAATATCAACTATAGCTATTTGCTAATGCATCCAACTAACTATACCTCAAAAAATAAGGTATCCTCATCATCACAAGTAGACCTTCTACCATCAACATATCCAACCCAATCCATAGCCATGGGTGATTTCAAATCTGAAATCAATCAAAGCATTTGAAAGTACACCAATAGCACTCACATAGAAGGTGTGGCTAATGTCATCAATATCATCTAATACTAAGAACATACATAATGATCTATAAACCTGTAAATTAAACTACTACAAACTCACTCTCACCACTGATCACCATAGCTCTCCCACATTCTCCACATCATAAAGGATAAAGATTAGAGATCCTCCATATTGATCACAAGAGCTCCACACAAACCTCGTATGAAGGAAGGACAACAAGATGACGGCACCTGGACATCCATCCTAGTTAGTACACTAGCAAGAATGCAATTCTTGAACAACAAAGTCTCTGGCCTTAAGAAGCTAATGCTCAAATAAAACGTTAAAGCACCTAAAAAATTTCCAACAAAACGAGGGCATGAGTAGGTGAAACATGAGCGACTATAAGGCCTCTTCAAAGGCATCCAAGATGGGAATTTTGGGCAGACCTTATGTTCAAGCAACCAAGTTCCACACCTACATTGAAGAGATAGACATTGTAAAAACCAAGTCAGTGGAACATGTCTTACAGGTCAATAATGATGAATTTCTCAGAGGGGTGTGTGAAGAAGGAACAAGAATTTGTTGTATTGCAAGCAAATCGAACGATGAGCACGTATGTAGCAAAATCTAATGGTGGAGTGAATTGTACACAAAGTAAGGTGCACCTTTGTCGATATTAGCCATTGGTGCTATTTTATGCCTAGGCCTATAGAATATCGATGCATGGATACAACTTCAACAATAGTATTAAAATAATACATAGTTATTAGTTTACAAATATTTTATATCAAAAAGTTTAATTGATATTGATATGTAGCTAGCTCTTATGTGCTAAGAATAAAAGGGGCCATTAGGCAAACTTGATGGATAAGGATAACTGACTTGACTTGTGCTCATAGTCTTGAGGATCAATAATAAATCACCATAACTAGGAGAAAAGACCCAATAGGTGTGATAGTTTGAATGGTTGGGAGGGTAATTGTCATAGTTTGATCCATTAGTAGAACATATTTTCATTATTGCTTGAATATAAAAATATCAATAAAAGTAACTTTTTGTATTAATAACTATTGCTTTTAAACCCGTCAAACATGTATCATTGATAGACCAATTTTTTTCTAACTGCCCATTCAATAGTACAAAATTAACAAACATCCCTTTTCAACTTTTAGCTCTAAATGGAACAAAAGATAATATAATTTATTCCAAATAAGATTCACATCTGAACTTATAACAAAACTATATTAAAATATTATGTTCAAATTTGTACAATCTTCCAATTACTTTGTCCACCTATAGACACATTAAATAATATGCATCTTATATTTATTAACATTAGAAAACTAAAATTTTTATTTGGGTTTGATAGAATAAATAATAATAACCAATTAAACAATTCTCATTACAATAGGAACTACAGTTAGTAATAATAGTTAATAACAAATATTCATGTCCCAAAGAGCAGGAAATGTAAAAGATGTACATAGCTAACAGGTATCCAACAAACAACATGTTGAAAATCTTGGATTTAAAGCTTCAGAAACATATAATATTGTAGCACAAATTAGTTACGAATAAATTAGACAGAACAACAGAATAACAAAATAAGTGATCACATCAAAGACAACAAGAGGATTTACGTGGTGGAACCCACATCCATGAGGCAAAGTATTGGTATTTTTATTGCTCAGAGGAAAAATTCCAATCTTCACATAACTGCAATTACAATTAATTTGCCTTTGAAAGCTGCAAAGATATATAATATCTTCAACATAACCCCACCATCAATTTTAGAAAAAATAAATTTTTCTCTTTAAGAAAATAATAGATTTAAAACAAAAGATAGAGATTTTTAATCTTTCTTTGTAAGATAAGATTTTTGCTTTCTTTGTTGTCACAAATTGAACACAGCATACTGTATCTATTGAAAATCTTAACTTCCTATATCCCCAATTCAGTTTGCTCCCCAGTATAGCCAGTTCAAATTGAATTCTTCTTCCACAGCTTCAACTTTAAGGCCAGACTTGGAGCTCCTTCTGAACAGCTGCTCATTGTCCTCATCACAAATTACCTTTTCTAGGGTTGCCAGTTGGGCTAATGATTCAAGGGTTTTCTTCAATTCAGAGTCTTTTCTCCTGTCCACCTTCAAACCCATGCACGATGAGATGTCAAGCAATTCTAATTTTCCAAGACTGCAGATGGATGGTGGTAATGCTTTTAAGTTTGGAGACTGACACAATCTTATCTCCTTAAGTGATCCAAGCTTACCCAGATCATCAGGTAACCTTGCAAGGCTATGACAATGAGTAATCGACAACATTTCCAGGGAATTTGAAGAACAGATTCCTGCCGACAATTCCTCCAGATCACTGCAGTGGTCCACATTAAATTCCAAAAGCGCGGGCAAGTTAAACATTTTATCCTTACCAAGGCCTTCACATAAACTAAGGTATATTTTCTGCAAACACTTCAAGACTTTGCAGTCCTCATGTAGAGGAGGAATTATCACCCTTTCAAGGTGCAGAGTTTTAAGCTGAGTAAGTGTTTGAAAACCAGCCAGTCCACTGAGCTTGGCTCGTTTTGCTGTGTCATTATGGATTATCAGAACCTTGAGTTTTCTCATTCTGTTCAAAAATTTTGGAATGCAATATTCACTTGCAGTGAAATATAAAACCAAAGCTTCCGCCTCAGGAAACTCCATTTCGGGCCATTGTGTGTCCTTCATTGCCCCTATATATTCCCAACAAACATGCAAGTCAATGCCACGCTATGATTAATTTTTGTTTTAAAAAAATCCATGTGATAAATTTTCAATGTTTTGGAGTAGGGAGCAAAATCACAGGCATACTTGAATTACAATAAAAAAAGACCAGCTGTAGCAGTTACCTGTGTGAATGGAAACAATCTGAGCTCTAGATGAATAATCTCCGTCTGTTTGCCACTCGGGGGGAAATTCAGATTGCTTTTGAGACATATACAGCCTCCTAAAATGAGTCTCATTGTCCTGCTCCGCCAAAAACAGAGCCAGTTGTCTCATTACATCATGTTGGGAAAAGGAATAATTATTCATGCAGTCAACTGTGATTTCTGGGGTCCTGGCATCAGACATTAGGAAAAGAGGTTATTATAAGAAATCAGGTGAAAGTTAAAAAAGGAATTCAGTGTGCCTTGAGGGCAGAACGTCCCCTCTCTGTTTCATTTTTTTGAAATGTAAGGACGTTGCCGCAGCTCTCAAGTTTACACATAAAAAAATAAATGAGAACACTCAAAACTAAAAAATTGTTGTCTTCAAAACCCCATCCCTTGTCCTGGAAACTTGGAATAACATTAAAAAGAAGGGTCCTTCTTGCTCTCCTCCAAGTGAAGGCTTGTTTTAAAACTCAGGGCAGAGTCTGACTTCCTCTGCAGATAAGTAACACAGAACTCCCAAATCTTAAAGTAAATCTATACCTACATCATTCAAGAAGATTCGAACTTCTATATAGTGAGGCTAAACTTTTCATTTCAAAGTTGTTCTCAAAAACCCTTCAGTCAATAGAATTCGGTATCAAGCACAAACAACATAATCAAGATAGAAAACAGTTAGAAATAAGTAGCAATGTTTCTTACCAGGGATCCCTCTTCAAGTCCAATAGATAGCGAGATGCAAATTTCTTTAAACGAAGAACAGCATCGTTCCGTCTCATTCGACGAACATACACCCAAATGTCTAACAATACATTTGCAGGAATGATTCGTCGTTTTGGGAATACAGCCAGGTCCAAGAAACACTGCTTTTCACCGGGATTCAGCACATCTATGCTTGTTTCCAAGCGCTTAAGAAGGACATTTTTCTGATTATCATCTGAAGCTCCTCCTCTTGCAAGCGCATCCTTAGTAGCTTTCCAAACAGAGTCGGGCTCACCATTCAGAGAGCTACCAATTACTTGAAGAGCTAGTGGCAAACCTTTACACTCTGTTTGTACCTGCACATTAATAGACCTAAATTAAGCATTTAGATGTGGGGAAGAAAATTGAAGACCTTTCAAGTATTGTGAGTAGTAGGCTACCTGTTTGACCAGTTGTTCAGGATGTGTATCTGGAATTGTAGACATGTCAAAGGCACAGCGGCAGAAAAGTGACAGAGCATGCTCCTCTTCCAAGGACGGTAGCTCATAAAGCCTTTTCTTGAACCAGGGTTTGATTGACTGGATGATCTTTGTATCTCTGGTGGTTACTACAGTCATGTATTGCTCCCCTTTGAATAACACTTCTTTCAGGTCAGAAAATTGCCAAATGTCGTCCAATACCACCAGAATCGGTTCATTTCTTCTTGACTTTATTTGCGATTCCAATTTGTTATGTGCGTCCTCAACATTTGTAAAATCAGGTTCTGGGCCACCAACAATGTTTCTCCACATGGTCTTCAGGATACGTAGGAGATCTGGCCTTTCTGAAACGACAATGTATATTACTCTCTGCTTAAAGTACTCTGCAAGTCATGAGAATAGTGTATATAAGATTTTTTTTTAAATGATAATACATATAAGATTTTTATTAAAAAAATTATAAAATTTATTTGTATCAATATAATCATATTTTATTATTTATTAGAAAGAAAAAATAATTAACTTGTCAAAAACAGAAGCTATTATGAGCACAGGAAGAGATATGATAGAAGAATATTAAAAAAAAAATCTATAAATTAAACATTAGAATGAAATCAGACGAAGAAGTATTCTATTAAATTAGTCCTAAAAATATTACAATTTGTTTGATTTTATTTTAATATTCAACTTATATTTTCCCTTTTCAATAGTTTCTGTATCTTCATTGCCATCTCGACTTTTTTAATGATACTGTATATACAATTTCATTATAGTACAACATGAAATGTGATGAAACATTTTTCCTCACAATTCTTAAAAATTTACAGTAATCAGAATGATTTAAAAGAACCATTTTTCTTCCATTCAATAGGGTAGGACAAATCTACAGGGTAAACAAAACTCCAGATAGCAGCCACAATCATAGAAGGACGACAAAATGGAGCTAGAACAAGATTCCGAAACAATAATTAAGATATTTATTTTGCTAGATTTATGAAACTGAAACAAAATAGAGAGCACAAGCTGTTGGTACCTTCGATTTCAATATGATGGCAAAGGGCTGTAACAAGTGTGGATTTCCCCGCTCCGCCCATGCCTGTAACTCCAACCACGTCCACTTCGGCATCCAACAGAAGCTCTTTCAACTCCATTACATGCTTATCGAATCCCAAAAAGCAGTCCGGCATATCTGGGGGGCGGCAGAGGATCCGATCCTGCTGTGAAATCTGAAATATTTGCTTAGGTTGTTCTTCCATTAATCTCTTGAATTGGGTGGAGAAAGCATTGGTGATATCTTCACGCAGAGTTTCGTGTTGGGTGGAGAAACAACTCACGATATCTTCATGCATAGTTTCCTGTTGGGTAGAGAAATCATTCTTGATATCTTCAAGCAGAATTTCTTGATTCGAGGCTAAATTCCTGATTACTTGAAGCAGAATGGAGAAAGAATTTTTCATATCTTCGCCATCAATCCGCAATTTAATTTGATTCAATGCGACGTTCGCCAAAACGACATTCTGCATTGAATTATTGATATCATCGTGCAGCTCCTTACCTTTTTTGGCCTCTCCGAATTTCTTGAGCATGGGAGTTTTGGCGCTATTCTGTACCAGCACTTTGCCCTGGATAAGCTTGTCGTTCAAGTTTGTTACCCATGCCTCTGATGGCGAATGAATAGTCAATTCGTACATCTCGTCGAAGGTCGGCGACAAGGCATTCACAGTTTCCCCGAGTTTGTTAATGTCAGTACCTTTGTAAACGTCGTATGCATATTTAGCGCCCTTACGAGCCACGCTCAGGCCAATGTCCAAAGCAAAACCCCCAACCGTCTCGAGAGCCATTGTGAAACTGCTTTCCCACGGACCGTAGGTGAGATGGTAAATACAAGAATGAAGAAGCAATTGCAGGGAAATGTTATTCCCACCTCTGTAACGAGGGAAAAGAGAGGAAACTTACAAGTCACGCTTCATTGGAATAAAGTGTAACGGAAAGTGATAAGAATATTAAACACGTATGCAAGGACGGAGAAATATGCTTACTCCGCGACATTTTTTCAGTACTTTTTTAGTGCGGAACAATCGCCTACTTAAATTCATAATGTCCACTATTTCCCAAACCCTATTTTATATAGTCATCTTTTCAACTTTTTTAAAACTCAAAGGGCAGGTCCCATGCTTATTTGGAAGAACTTAAACAATGGGTACAACTTACCCATTGTTGAAATTTAAATTGACAAATAGCAGGGTCGAAATCATAAAGGAGGGCCGACTGCACATGTCGATTAAAGAAGTCGAATCTGGAGTGTAGCAGTCATTGCTCAACATTTTAAGGAGTTATTTGTGGAGCTATTGGCCCCATGAAGATTTAATTTATCTGCTTAATTTTAAGCAACGATTTTACGTATAAATTTTTTAAACAAAAGTTTCAAAAAATATTTTTTTTTTAATCTCCAAAGGAGGGAAAGAAATGTATAGTGCCACGTGACATTTTTCCCATTATGCAATTTTCTTGTTTCCAGCCCCCTTTTTTCCATAACCTAGTTTCAATTTGCTCCACTAAAATAGGGCATTTTTCCCATTATGCAGTTTGCTTATTTCCAGCCCCCTTTTTTCCATAGCCTATTTTCAATTTGCTCCACTAAAATAGGGAAAGATTCTATATTATCCTTTTCCCATAATTATAAATTTGCACTAGACCACTCCAACTGCTTAAATTTAAGTAGAAAAACCACTTAAACACTCATATGGAGAGTGGGACATGAGGTAAACACCCATTTTTTAACCACAACCACTATTTCCTCTTTGTTTTTATTAAACTTTTTTTAGAATTATTTTGAATAATTTTGATTTATAACTATTTAGATTTTTAAAAGTTATTTGAAATAAAGTTGATTTCATTAAATTTTATTTTAAGTAAATTAGACTTATTCAAAAGAAAAGAGATTAATTATATTATTTTAATAAACAAAATTAAATTGTTTGTATAAATATATAAATTATATTAAATAAAATAAACTCATTCTAAATAAATTAAATTTATTATTCTAAATAATTTGGATTTGGATTTATTATCTTGAATAATTTAAACAACTCTATTATTTTGAATAATTTTACTTCTTATTATTTAGAAGAATTATGAATAATGTGACAAACTAGGCAACTCTTTATATTTTGAGTAATCTAGACAAATATATTTACCCTTAATGTAAAAAAAATTTCAAAATAAACTAGGCTAATTCAAAACATAAGTCTAATTTATTATAAAAAAATTGTACATATTTATTTTTTTATAAAATAAAGAGGGCCCTCACCTTAATATATTTCATCTATTTAAAGGATTACAATATTTAGCAACATCTTATCCTTCAAGTGTCAATTTTGTTGAGAATACCTCAAAGGCATCAATGGTTCATCACAAATCAATAAACTTTTTCTTAAGTAAAGTGCTTATGGATTGTGTGTATTTTGCATCAACATTTTGGATCACACTAAGTGATCCATCATTAGGAAGAGGAGAGTAATGAGATGGATTGCAAATAAATCCTTTAAAAGGAAGGGAGGCAACAAGAAGACCAAAAATCAAGGGGTTGAAGAGGAGGAGAAAAGATAAAAATAGGGGGCAAAATGATTATATCATAAAAGAAATAAAATGAGAGAAAATGTAATCACAATAATAAATATGTGGATATATATAGACATAATTCTATAGGAAAATATAAGATATAACAATGTAGACTATGGATATAAAATAATGTACTATAATGATGTGTATGTCGTTACATAACAATTGGGCATGTTGTAAAGAGATGAAAAAACAAGAACAAATGTAACAAAATATTAATATATCAGACAAAATAAGGGAAAAATATTGATGAGTATAGGTGAGTGCGAGATCATCATGGGCCAAACAATATACCTCTAACTACAATGAAAATGTTAAAAAATAGACTAAAGCAACTTCACATGAAAATTTGAATGAGTTATCTACATAATTTGAAAAATATGTAGGAAATTGAATGTAGTTTATGGGCTACTTTTTTTTTTGAAAAAAAAAATTATTTAGTGAAAATTGAATATTTCAATGAGGCACTACTAAAATTTTTTTTAAAAAAAAAAATAGGTGTGCCCAGCCAACCTAAGTATGAGATTTTTTAAAAAAATCTTTAGATATAAGTAAAGGACACATGCTTGGATGTGACCCATATTTTTATGAATTCTTTTTGTAAGTAAATAATTAGTTATGAATTTTTTACAACTTTTTAAAAATATTAAAAAGTAATTGTCTGACCAACCTAACTTGGCCAAAAAAATCTGAAATTCAAATTTTTTTAGACCTGTAGCTAGCGAAGTGTAGAGTGTGACTCAACTTTTAGATTTGAAAAAGGTCAAACAATTTGAAAGTTATGGATGTTTTTCAATTAGTGTGTCTCTCAAGAATTTAGACATAGTGTAGGTATAAAATTATTAATAATTACCTATTAAAATTATAATTAGACATGTATTATATTTTTAGAATCTTTACTGTCTGTTGAATATACCCTTTTGATTTTATCAAATTCAGATTAAAAAAGTTTGTCAGCATCAAGGGTGAAGTTGAGGAAAATCTGTAAAAATATCTCAATTCTTCATTCACGTGAAAAAGGCAAGTTTGGGTTCCCAAGCCTAATTACCATGCAATTTTTTGGGGTAATTTTTTTAAACCAAAATGGATATCCGTTATGGAATAATGCTTAAAAAAAGCATTTTTAAGCATTTTTCCATAACGGATATTCATTTTCCCATTGAACACGGATATGAAAAAACTTACCAGGCCAAAATTTGAGCCTAAAAAAGTGTTTCACGATTTTGGCTAACACTTTCATGCAATTTTTTCCTTCATTGCCACTATTTGGCCCATCATGATCTTGCACTCACCCATATAAATGTAATCATAATCTTATTCTAATATGGATATATAGTTATATCGATATTGTGTAAAATTATGATGCATGATGTTAGGATAAATGGGTACACCTATTGAAAGAAATAAAGGGGCAAGATAATTATGAACATAACAAAGATGTAAAAATAGAAATGCACAATTACAATAAAATATAATGATTAGAGAAGAAATATTTAGATTTATATATGTATATGTATATGTATGTATGTATGTAAGCATGCATGCATGTACATACATACATATGTGTGTGTATACACTTACATATATACATGAATACATACATACATACATACACATACATACACATACATCCATACATATATACATACATACATAAATACATATACATCCATATATATGGATGTCTTAGTCTCTATAAATTTCTAGGGTTCCTTGTTCTTTGTTTGGTGTTTTTCCCACCTCCAGACGCCTCATTTTAAATTTTCAAATCTTATGTTTTGGTGTCACTTTTTCTAGTGACTTGTTCTCCTAGTAATCTTCACTTAAGTTACTCCATGAAGCCCCTTATTTTTGTGATATGACTAGCCTCTTTACTGCTCTAAACAGTTACCATGCTTAGTGTTTGTGGCCCCCTCTTATCTTATCAATAAAGTATTGCTAGCGCAAGCACTTTGCCCTAGCATGACCTCTTACAAGTAACGAATTATCTGAAGGTTGCATTGAAGCACTATTGGGTCGCGTGTACCAAGGGTTTCAAGATGCTTTGGTTATGTTCATTGTTTAAATTGGTGATATTTTCATGTTGAGTATTGCCAAGTGGTAGCATCTTCCTCACAGCACCATGTTTCTTCTTGACACAACCTTCCATGTTGCCTCATTCCCAAAGTCGCAAAGTTGCGCTTGATGACTGCATGTCCTCTAATCTCTCCAAAGGATTAAGTAGGCCATCACATGAGATATTATCCCCACTTTACACATGACGTGGCCCTAGTGGTTCAAAATGTTTGATGTGTACCTTGCAAAGGATCAAATCTTTATACTCCAAGTGGTAGAATCCTTTTCATTTCTCATCGGTCCCACCACAATGCAACTTGGAGCTTGCTTGTTTAACCCAAGGCTACATCAGTGTGATATGTTGACAAGTGTCCTTCCAAGCAAATGTAAATCAATGGTGGTGTTTTAACCAGGATCCTAAGTGATGATCCAACGGTGCAGCACACACTATCCTTTTAGCACAACCTAGTATTTAAGATTTTTCTCGGCGAAGCTTGCACTACTTACTATTGCATGCACTATCCATTGATTTGGGTGTCTGAAGAAATCAATGGCTAATTTTTAAAGATGGTAACGTTCACGGCATGCTGATGTTGATGCAGACTTTCCAGCCCATTTGAACATTTAATGAAGAATGAGGAGAATTCAATTATAGTCAAATGCAATTGGGTATTTCCTTTTATCCCTAGATGAACTGAGGATTCAACTACTGGTGAATTTGCGAAGGAGATATTTGGTAAATTCCCAATTTCATTTTTGGTCTGCAAGTGTATCCCTAGTAAGTCCTTAAAGTCCTTCCTCTGTGCATTCAAGGATTTTTCTAGGGTTTTAAGGTGTTTATGCAATTCCCCTATTTGAAAGAAACCATCAAGCTATAGGCAAACCCTAGTTTGATTGAGGGAAATTCCACCAGAATCATGAGTCAAAAACCTTCCCGTAGCAGTAAAGATAAAAGAGATCTATCCCATTCACATGTTAGAGATGTCACCTTTTCAGTAGACAGATGGAATTTATTCCAATACTGCAATTATAGGCATTCCCTTGATAGACCTATATCAAATATCTAGAAATTTAGCCCTGGGAAATTGGTTGTTCCAAATGTGTTTGTAAATGTAGACCTAGTCGAGGCCATTAGCAACAATTATAGTGCTACAACTAGGATATTGTCAAGTAGTAATGGAAGGCCACTATTTGAACCAAACATAGAACTAATTATGGAGGTATTTGGCCTTGACCCATTGGCCAATGTTGAAATTAAACTTGATGTTTATAGAAAAGAATATAACAGAGATAGGCAAGGTTATAGAATGTGCTATCCACCTTGCCACAGACCAAGAGGTAGTGATGGAAGATTCGTAAAATTTGGTGACAATGAGCTTGAGCCTCTCAAATACTAGGGGTTCGAAGGCTATTTTACCAAATCACATCATGGTTATGATTGTTGACATCCAGGATTGTTATTACAACCAAAATTTTCACTATGCCACATACATTGCAAATGAACTTCACAAGGATCTAGTGGCATATAAGCAAAAGAATGATGCTCATTCTTTCAAAAGATATTCAATGCTATACCAAATAATGTTGCATTGTGGTGGTAATTTTTGGGGCAAGGAGTTACAAATATAGAGCTTGACTATAGAGGGAGCCCTTATGTCTATCCAAGGCCAAACACATGTATGGGATTCTCATTGCAAGGAATCAAGTTACAGTCGATTTGAAGAGAATTTTGTGTAGAGAATTTTGGGGTTATTGGGACAAGAGAAGCCAAGGTTGTCAAAGGAAATCATGGACTTCCTGAGACCAAAGGAAAGGGTGCCAAATAGTAAAGTTGACCATAATTGGGGTGATTGGTATTTATATTCAGATGTAACACTCATTAGAGTTTATGGCTCAACTTTTATGCCTCACCTTCTTCCTAAGAAGGTGCTAGATAGGATTGCTTTCCTTGAAATCATATGGAAATTGAATGAATCTGATAAAGCACACTTGAGATTGCATAAAAAGGGATCCTTCATCACTTCAAGTATTGTGTTCCTTGGCTTCATGATCACTGCTAAGGAGGGATTGGATGTGGCGGACCCCATGCTACAGATATACAGAATGCCAGTCACTGACCACAAATTATGACCCTGAGCATTTTATTGAACAAATTAAGAGTAAGGGAAAATCAAGTTATGAACACTATTGAGAGAGAAGATCTTCTCAGAATTTTTTTATTTGAGGTAGGGGTAAAGTAGAGGAGAGACAATTTGGGTCTCATTGTTTTAGGAGAAAGACAAATGGTGCTAAAAGTTCTTGGTTATCAAGGAGCCTTTAGGGAGTTGAATGAACCTATTCTTAGAATGCAGGCAACGCTTGAGCATGTAGAGAAGTTGAAATTTGTTCCCATAAAGACTCCTATCAAACAAAAATCTCCCGAGGTGTAATAGTTAGAGAAGCGAGAGGTTGATCAGCTTGTGTGTTCATAGGTGGAAGGAATAACAAAAGTAGCTTAGTAAGAGATGCCTCCTCCTGAGAAACCTGCTATGAATCTATTGAAATACACAGGACAACTGAGAGGGCGGGTGAATCAGTTGTCACAAAAACTTAACCTCATATACAAATCAATCCATCAACTACTTGATTACTGATAATCAGATTTAACATGAAAGCATGAAACCATAGAATTAATCACAATCACACATTCAACATAGTAGACACCAGATTTTTACGTGGAAAACCCTATAAGGGAAAAACCACAGTGGGTGTTAGCCCACATAAATATATAAGTTATAACAATACTAAAAAATAGAGGCTCACTACCTACGGGGCTCACTACCCAAAATGCTCATTACAAAGATCAGCTCACTGCCAAAGATTTTTGAACTGATTTGATGGCATCTACTCTATGCCTGAGTTCATTCCATTGAAGCACAATATTCTTCTTCTGTTCTACTCTTCTTACTCTTCGCACTTATCTTATCATTTTTGCACACCGATTCTTTTTCACAACTACATTACAAACTTCTTTATACAAATCAACCTTGGAATGTACATCAAGGTCAGCAATACATTCATCAACTGTTGGAACAATCTCCAAGGTCGGCATTACAAAACATACATAGAAATAGGTCTGAACCTAATACAAAAATTTCCTAAGGGAAAGATGTAAGGATGTATGTTGATCATGCCACGCCTTAGTTGGGACTCAAATGCAATCCTTCATGCCACAACATGCTTCTACAATCTTCAAAACATCTCAACAAATAATGAAATCAACCAAGTCGGCCAAGACTGGTGAGAACACTAGGTCTTCTAAGAACATTCTTCATCCATGATCTTTGCAGACCAATCCAATGGTAGGAACATGATCAGGAGACATCCACAAGCACATTGAAATCATCAAGAACAACTGCACAAATTCTAACCACTCTGTCAAGAAAATTCTTCAAATCGAAGCACATAAACAACACTACCAACTACTGTCATAAGGAAAAGATCACTTGCAGACCACCAAATCATGAACCATTGGAGTTGAAGGCACATAACATCATCTTATACTTAACTCTAGAACCACAGACAAAAATACTTCAATGCAGAGGAATGCAGAGCATAATACTGTCTCCCTGTCACCACTAAACATACAGGAAAAGTAGTTTTCACTCTGGTGAACATAACTCACTCAAATCTTCATACTAGAGGCTCAAACTTTGAACATAACATCTTTAGATAGATCTCTACATAACTTCCAATCCACAGATAAGGATATTTGATCTAAAGGGAATGTGGAGCTATCTATTTGACTACTCTTCAAAGATACTCTGTAATATACAGTTTCTATTGGAGGAGCAAATTTTATCAATATCCTCAAAACTCATTACAAGAAAGCAACAAAACAAGAGCATAGTTGACATCAATTACAACATCGATTAGGCACATACTCACAACATTCTCCCCCTTTGTCATTGATGGCAACATATGATGTGAAAAACTGTAAAGACCATCAAGGTAAGATTCTCCCCCTTTCTCTTTACACATCTGCACCCTTTCTTTTCTAAGTTTTTCACATGCTTACTCTCCCCTTTTGACATCAATGGCAAAGGGCACATACTTGCATCTTTCTACTCTGATCCAACTGAACTTCCTCTGATATCAATACTTTCTTTTTGGGGAACACATACCGGTAACATCTAGCTACTCCCCCTGAGAGGTAGCTCTCAGAACATCAATCCAGACCAAAGAATGAGACTTTGGGCACCACTGGACTGATGCAATTCCATGGATCTTAGTTTAGGGTAGGAGGGGTAATGACCCCTAGCTTTTCTCTGAAATACTCAAAAGTATCCTTAGGCAGAGGCTTGGTAAAGATATATGCAATCTGATCCTTTGTGGACACATATTCCAACTTTACTTCATTATCTGTCACCTTTTCTCTCAGAAAGTGATACCTTATAGATATATGCTTTGTGATTGAGTGCATCACTAGGTTCTTTGAAATATTTATAGTACTTGTATTGTCATAGAAGATTGCAACTGGATCTTCATACACAACTCTTATGTCCCTCAAAGTTTGGTTCATCCATAACACTTGAGTACAACAACATGTTGCTGCAATATATTCTGCTTCTGTAGTTGACAAGGAGATTGTGTCTTGTTTCTTGATCAACCATGAAACCAAACTATTACCCAGAAAGAAAGCAGCTCCACTTGTACTTTTTTTGTCATCAACATCTCTGACCCAATCAACATCTGTATAAGTACTGAGAGTGAAATAATTATCCTTTGGATACCATAAGCCATGATCTGGTGTGCCTTTTAAATAACTCAAGATTTTCTTTACTGCCATCACATATGATTCTCTTGGATTTGCTTGAAATCTTGCAACAAGACAAATTGCATGCATAATATCAGGCCTGGTTTGAGTTAGATAAAAAAATCCTCCAATCATAGATTTGTACTTTTTCTGATCAGTTTTGGGTGAATCATTAGTTTTGCTCAATTTGCAGACAGTCACCATGGGAGTACATACCGGTTTAGAGTTTTCCCAAACTTATTCAACAACTATTTCACATACTTAGACTGAGATATGAAGATTCCTTTATTTGATTGATTAATTTGTAGACCTAAAAAGAAATTCATTTCACCAAACATAGACATCTCAAACTCATTTTGCATTTCTCTTGCAAACATTATGCACATACCTTCATTTCCTCCAAAGATAATGTCATCAACAAAGACTATAACAATCAGGATTTGATTATCATTGATTTTGAAATACAGGTTGTTGTCAGCAGTGCCTTTACTGAATCCTAATTGCAACAAATATTTGTCTAACCATGCATACCAGGCTCTAGGAGCTTGTTTCAGTCCATACATGGCCTTCTTCAATCTGCACACCATATCACCTTGTTTTGATAGTTGAAATCCTTTCGGTTGTTCAGTGTAGACTTCTTCTTCCAATTCACCATTCAAGAATGCAAACTTAACATCCATCTAATATATTTTGAAGTCTTTAAATGCTGCGAATGCCAAAAACATTCTAATTGCTTTAATTCTTGCCACAGGAGCATAAGTCTCCTCAAAATCTATCTCTTCTACCTGAGAGTATCCTTTGCATACCAATCTTTCTTTGTTCCTTACTACTTCTCCATTCTCATTCATCTTATTTCTAAAAACCCATTTGGTCCCAATCACATTTTTATTAGCAAGTCTAGGAACCAGTTCCCAAGTTTGATTTTTTCTATTTGTGTTAGCTCTTCTTCCATAGCCTTTACCCAATTTTCATCATTGCAAGCTTCATTCATAGTTTTAGGTTCAACTTTTGAAAGTAAACAGTAGTTCACTTGTTCTTCTACAACTCTCTTTCTTGTCAATACTCTTTTTTTTGTCTCCTATAATCTAATCTTCAGAATGATTAATTCTTACATACTTGTGAGTCTTAGCAGCATTTTCTGGAGCCTTTTCTTCTTCATCTTGACTGTCTTCTTGTTCAATTTTTTCTTCACTTGTTATAACAACAGGATCATCTGATATATAGTCACTCAGGTATGATATTCTTTCCATGTCTTCATCAACCTTCACATTAGCACTTTCAATGATCTTCTTCAACCTCTTATTGTAGCACTGGTAGGCCTTACTCTTGGTAGAGTATCCAAGAAAGATTCCTTCATCACACCTAGCATCAAACTTGCCTAGATCTTCTTCTCTTCTAATATAGCATTTACTACCAAAAACTTTAAAATATCTTACTATAGGAACTCTTCCAAACCACAATTCATAATGAGTTTTAGCACTGTTACATTTTACTTGAACCCTATTTAGGATGTACACAGCAGTGTGTATTGCTTCTCTCCAGTATACTTCCAGTAGGTCAGCTTCTTTCAACATAGTCCTAGCAGCCTCTTGAATTGTCCTGTTCTTTCTTTCAACAAGTCCATTATGCTGAGGAGTTCTAGGTGCAGACAATTGTCTCTTTATCCCTTGTTCTTCACAGAAAATATTGAATTCATTTGATGTGAACTCACCTCCTCTATTAGACCTCAAGCATTTGATCTTCAACTCTGACTCATTTTCAACCATTACCTTGAAGGCTTTGAACTTGTCTAGGGCTTTTGATTTATCTTTTAGAAAAGTGACCCAAATCATCCTGGAGTAATCATCAATAAACAACATGAAATACATGTCTCCTTGCAGATTTCTTGTTCTTGTGGGACAACATAGATCTGTATGAACCAACTCCAGTAACCCAGTAGAGGATTGTTCTTTACTTTTTAAACTTGTTCTTGTTTGTTTCCCAAATTAACATTCCTTGCAAATGGTGTTGGTGGGCTTCACAAGCTTAGGTAGATCTCTTACTGCCTGAATAGAACTTATCTTTACCAAGTTGTCAAAATTGATATGACACATCCTTCTATGCCATAGCGAACTCTCATCAGTTTGAGCCAATAAACAGTAATCATTAATTCCTTTCAAATGATAAACATTACCTCTGGTCTTTTTACTAGTAGCAATTACTACTCTGGAGCTTTCCATGATCTTGCATCCATTGTCCTTCAATCTCAAATCATAACCTTTGCCACACATCTGACCAACACTCAAAAGATTGTGCTTTAAACCCTTTACATATAGAACATCATCAGTATTGTGTTTACCATCAAAAGAAATAGATCCTTTTCCACAAATCTTACTAGTTGTATCATCTCCAAACCTAACCAGTCCACCATCATATTTTTCAAAAACAAACTTACTTTTGTCACCAGTCATGTGATGTGATCATCCACTGTCAATAACCCATTCATCCTTATCTTTCTCAACTTGGACAGCCAAAGCACTTTCTTCCACTGGTATTTCTTCCTTCACATAGCTAGTAGGATTAGTAGACACATGTTCTTCTTTAATAGAAATAAACAAGCATTCATTTGCACTAGTACTAGCATCATCAGATTCATCATCAGTCACACCGTCATCATCATGATCTCTAACATAGTAGCACTTCTTTGGAGCTCTAGGCCCATTCTCAAATCTTTTTCTATTCCTTTCAAATCTTTCAAGACATCTAGAAGCATAGTGACTTACTTTACCACATGAAAAACATTTGAAAGGTAATTTGGCTTTGAACTTACTGGAACCTCTTTGCAATATGTCAACAAAGTTAGCTTCAATTTCATCAACGTCATCAATAGGCCCCACTTTGTATTTTTGCAGCTCTGGAGATCTTATCATAAGTATTGGCTTTGAAAGCAGTCTCAACTTTTGTTAGAGAATCACCAAACTCTCTCATCTCAAAGGAAGTAACCTTTCCAAGTAATTGATCTCTGTTGATAGTTTTTACAGTCATTACTTCTTCAATTGCAGCTACCTTGTGATTGTAGGAATTTGGTAGTGATCTAAGAATTTTCATCACCAATAGTTCCTCGCATACCTTTTATTCCATTGACAAGTTCATCAACCCTTTGCATGAAGGATGTAATGTTTTCATCTTCATTCATCTTTAAACTCTCATATTTTGCTTTCAGGCCTTGTAGTTTGGTTTCTTTTACAGAATCATCTCCTTCATACAATTTCTTCAACTTTTCACAAAACTCATTTGCAGATTCTAGATCCATGACTTTTATCAACTCAGTGTCAGTCAAAGGACTTAACAAAGCATCTCTAGCTTTTATATTCAACTCATATTCTTTGATTTCATCTTCAATTGTCAAACCATTTTGAGGCATGGTATATTTTGATTCTGTGGCTTTCCACACTTTATAACCAAGACAAAGGAGATGATTTTTCATTCATACCTTCCAAAGAGCATAATTTGTCCCATCAAATTGTGGAGCTTCCTTTTTAAGAGACATCCTAGATCTTCTTCAAGTTGTTAGGCTTTCTTCTGAGGAACCTTCTCTGATACCAATTGTTGAAATACACAGGACAACTGAGAAGGGGGTGAATCAGTTGTCACAAAAACTTAACCTCATATATATATCAAAACATCAACTACTTGATTATTGATAATCAAATTTAACCATGAAAGCATGAAACCATAGACTTAATCACAATCACACATTCAACACAGGAGACACTAGATTTTTACATGGAAAACCCTATAACAGAAAAACCATGGTGGGTGTTAGCCCATAGAAATATATAAGTTATAACAATACCGAAAAATAGAGGCTCACTGCCTAAAATGCTCACTGCAAAGGTTGGCTCACTACTAAAGATCGGCTCACTACTAAGGGGTGGCTCACTGCCAAATATTTTTGAACTGATTTGATGGCATCTACTCTATGCCTGAGTTTAGTTCCATTGAAGTGCAATATTCTTCTTCTACTCTACTCTTCTTACTCTTCACACTTATCTTATCATTTCTCCACATTGATGCTTTTTCACAACTACATTACAAGTCTTCATACAAATCATCAACCTTGGAATGTACATCAAGGTTGGCAGTACATTCATCAACCATTGGAACAATTTCCAAGGTCAGAATTACAAAATATACATAGAAATAGGTCTGGATCTAATACAAAAATTTTCTAAGAGAAAGATGTAAAGATGTATGCTGATCATGCCATGCCTTAGCTGGGACTCAAATGCAATCCTTCATGCCACGACATGCTTCTACAATCTTCAAAACATCTCTACAAATAATGAAATCAACCAAGTCAGCCAAGACTGGTGAGAACACTAGGTCTTCTAAGAACATTCTTCATCCACGATCCAACTTTCTCTTTGCGGACCAATCCAAGGGTAGAAACACGATCAGGAGACATCCAAAAGCACATTGAAATCCACAAGAACAACCACACAACTTCTAACCACTCTATCTTGAGAAGATTCTTCAAATCGGAGAAAATAAACAACACTGCCAACTACTATCATAAGGAAAAGATCGCTTGTAGACCACCAAATCACAAACCATTGGAGTTGAAGGCACATAACATCATCTTAGATTTAACTCTAGAACTGTAGATAAAAATACTTCAATGCGGAGGAATGTGAAGCATAATACTTTCTCCCTATCACCACCAAACATACATGAAAAGCAGTTTTCACTTTGGTGAACATAACTCACTCAAATCTTCATACCGAAGGCTCAAACTTTGAACATAACATTTTCAGATAGACCTCTAAATAACTTCCAATCTATAGACAAGGATATTTGATCTAAAGGGAATGTAGAGCTATCTGTTTGACTATTCATCAGAGATACTCTGCAATGTACTGTTTCTACCAGAGGAGCAAATTTTCTCAATATCCTCAAAAATTATTACAAGTAAGCAACAAAACAAGAGCATAGTTGACATCAATGACAACACTGATTAGGCACATACTTGCAATAGAATCAACCTTTGGTTGATTATTCATTAATGAAGGAGGTGGGAGAGAATCAAATTGATCTTGAAGAGGTCCAACAAATAATGAGGTCTCCCCACAAAAATGAGTTTGTTATTGTGCCCCCTGAAAGGGCCTTATTGAGCTTGGATGAGGGAAGCAAGGTAGTGCAAGATGTGAGAGCACTTGCCTGCAAAGAATTTCTATTTGATGACCAATTCATAAGGTCTGAATAATTTAAATCCCTATTGATGAAGAAGAAATCTTGAGGAATCTTTATGCTTTGTCATCTTTTGTTTTAGAAGTTAGTTGGTGACTTTGATGGGGACATGTGTCATCCATCTATTGCATTGTAAGAGGCTCCCTTGTTCTATAAAATAGATGCTCTCATTTTTACAAAGAGTTGGAAAAATTAGCAGGAGTGTAAACCAGTAGCAAAATAGGAATAGATTTGTTATCAACTGTTTGTTTTCTATAGCAGAATACTTTCCCTAATTTGGGATTATATGAAAAGCAAGTAATTATGTGCATCTTGTCTCCATTTGTCAAATGTAATTAGTCTTTCAGAGTTAATAATCAAGGATTGTTGATTCTCTGGTGTACATTTGCTATACAAAATTTTTCTTATGTTAGTATTCATTCAAGTAATGAAGTAATCCTTTCATAAATAAATAGTAAATGCTGGTTGTATTTGATTGGATAACTAACTATGAGTGCATTGTTGATTACCTTTTGCAAGTATTTGTTATTACAATGCATTAACATTTAATTGGACTATCAGGTGTATGTCAAACTATGATAGAATTGTTACAACTATGACTCTGTAATCCCCTATTAGGCATTGATTTGTATTTGAGCAAACCCCAACCATAACACTTTAAAATGATAAATCTCTCACTCTGTGTTAATTATTTGTAATTATTTGCATTTTCATATCAAGCTTTCAAAAATTACAAGAGATTAGCTTAAAGAATGCATTAACCTTGCAACCTCTTGTCAAATGTGTGTGAAAATATCTTTTCTTCTTGACATTGCTGTCAATTATGAATACTCACTTTAAATCAGTGTTTATAAGGGAAACCCACCTAGGCTTTATAGAGCCTAAAGTGTAGAGGAAATATTTGATTAAGATATTTCTTGTTAATTGGTCGATTGTCCACTTGATCCTGATCATACGTTAATGTTTAGGGATAATTTGCAATTAGTCAGAGCACCAACATGATGTATATGTATGCATGCACATATATATGGATATACAACTAAACAAAGGTTAGACCTAATAAAGGACTCTAAAAACAAAAGGGGACAAGCAAGCAAATGACTTGAAATCAGGGAAGGGGAAGGGGAAGGGGGAGGAAAAGAGAAGGGGAAGGAAGGATGGTCAAGGGGGGAAAGGGTGTCAACCTATAGATATGAATAAAAAGGGAAAAAGGAAGGGGAGAAGGGGGAAGCGATGAGGAGAGCACATGGATGAAAATATTGAAAGAGATGGAGGGAATGGAAGAAGAGTAAGGAGGAGATAGAGATCAAGAGGGATGAGGGTGCAAATAGAGGGAGTTCAGTAAAGGATGCTAAACTTGGTTTAATTGTTGCCCTTCATCTTAGTTAAGATTGGTAGGGTTATTTCTAATAAGTATGGAATCAAAGAGTTTTCTCTTGAAAACATTATCTTCCTTAATAAGAACTTGAGTGCTTGGTATAGTGGGAGTACTTTCCTAGGGTTGATTTAGAAAAAATGGTTTTGTCTAATATTAGCACTATGTTCTCTGATCCTAGTGCAAATGGAGCATTTTGTTTCTCCAATGTAAGGGGTTTCGTAACAAAAAAATCTTATAGACCCCTTAGTTGAGAAATTTATGATGGGGATATTTGGTAGAAGGGATAAGTTTTCTTATGGTGGAGAATGGTTTAAAAGTGCACAAGAGGCCTTTCTTGTGAAGGATTTTGGAGAGGCCTTTCTTGTGAAGGATTTTGGAGATCTTATTAGAGAGGCCTTCTATGTAGGGTGGCAACATAGGTATCACATAGGACATTAGACTTAGGCTTGGAATTCTTAAGCTTTTTGGCAACGTTAAAATATTTGGAGAAGCATTTATTATGGAATCCATTCAACTTGAAAAATTAGAATAGATGGGTGAACTCTTGGTTAATGTGTTCCTCATTGTAGAGAAGATAAGCATGGGTGGTGAGCATCTTCAAGAAACCAATTTTTTGGGCAAGATGGTAGTGAGAGGATACATGGAGGCATAGGTCAATATGGGTGGATTTTATATAGACTTGATGAGAGAGGGAAACATCCTTTTTCCTAATGATAAGAACATCTAGGAAAGGAAGTTGGTTATTGGACTCAAGCTCTTTGGTAAATTTGATGCAGTCAACTAAATTGTTTAAGTGTGTGTGGAAGCAATCTAATTAGTTAGGGCCATGTAGCCAACATATGTTGGTATAATCGACATAACATTTCTACCATTTGGGCTTGAGGGGGAAGGAGTTCAAGGCTAATTCCTCAAAATGATCCATATACATGTTGGCTACGATAGGGGACAAAGGAGATCCCATGGTAATGCCATCCGATTTATTATAGACCACACCAAGAGAAGTGAATATAGTGGAATGAAGGCATAATTTGATAAGGGGATCAATTTCATCATTGGTTTTGTGTCTAATGAGTTCCAAAGAGTCATCTAGACAAGGACTTTGGTGAACAAGGATAGCACATCAAAGCTAACAAGGATATCATTATATTCTACCTTGTTGTCTTGTATGAAATCAATAAAATGGGTAGTCCTTAATGAAGGAACCTGACTTCCCTACTAGGGGAGAGATAAACTTAGCAAGGTAAACAACTATCTTTTAGGTGGGGGAATGGGTGGTGTTGATGATTGGTCTAAGAGGAATGCCAAGTTCGTGGATCTTAGGAACACCATAAATATGTGGGGTGATTTCTTTATTAGGGATGAGAAGCTTCTTGGTAAGGTCATTAAACGATGAGAGGGCAATGTCATATTTGACTTTTTCATGATTTTGGAGATGGGGTTAAGGGAAAGGACTTTATAGATACCACTATTGGTTAGGTGGTCAAACATTTTGGAAATTTAATCTTGTTTGTTAAGGATGATGGTAGCATTGCATTTTTCAACTTTAGCAATGATGATGTCTTTTTTTCTAAGGAATTTTTTAAGGCAACAAACTCATCTTTAGGAATGTTTCAAGTGGGAAATTTCACATGCCTTTGTGTAACCACACAGTCTTTCCTAGTCTCATTGTCTAACAAACTCATCTGGATCATGTTAACATATCTATCTGGTGTTTCTCCTATAGTTCTTGAATATACTCAAAGAGTGAAAGGTTTTGAGGACTTGTGGGATATCTAATTGTGGTGTAATTTCCAAGGTAGGTTCTAAGTGTTCTTCCTTTTCAACAAGATCTTGTCTTACCCTACTACTATCACCTGTAGTTTGCTTCTTGGGTGTTTGTTTAATGTATCTATGTTTTGGATCCCTAGGTCTAACCATATAGAATTAATCTAATATAAAAAGGACTGTTAATTAGGGTTTACTTATTAACACATTTCCACAGTAACAATGCCAAAAATGACAAGGGTCGTTGTACCTTGGCATTTAATCATATTTTATGTGTCAAATCCAGGGTTGTGTCCATGGCTATTTACAATAAAAAAAACTAATAATTAACAGTTGTCACATCTAAAACTATTATGATTTATGAACTTAACTATAATTAGAAATGTTAAATGCTTATTTATGATTATGTTATGGATGAATAACTATTAAGAATATAAGTAAATTTTATCTTTCAATTTCAATTATAATGTATAGTGCTTTGGCTAATGATTTGGGATACTAACCTATTAATGGAGAATTGAGTTTAATGATGGCAGGTTGTCAAAGACAAGAGTATGGTTAAGGTAGAGGCGACTTAGCCACCTGGTAGGGATGGGATGGAGAGAGACTCTAGGTTTCACACACAAGCACTTAGTTTGCATTTCATTTGCATTTTTGTCATTCCTAAATGATCTATATGGTTAATGCATTGACTTATCGTTTAGGTTAGGAAAAATTTCTTTATGTTTTCCTAGATGCATAGTTAAATAAATTGTTAATTAAATTTAAATGTTCTTTTATTTAATAAAAAAAAAATTAATAGTTATATTCTTTTCATTTAAATTGTGTATGTGAGGAAATGATTTCTCTTACAATATTATTTACTTAGATAATTATGTGGCAAAAGTAAAAATGATAATATATTTTTCATTGGTTTTGTTGGTTCCCAAATCTGAACACATCAAACTCTAAAGACTTGCCACTTCTTATGATCAAGTTCAATGGAAGACTTGGCCAACAGAGTGGGAGATTTTCTCTTATCTCCCCTTCACTAGAGGTTCTGCCACACCTAGGGGGATGTCCTTCATTCATAATCTATAAATATAGCTTTTCAACACCATGCAAAATGTTCTCATGTATGCACCAAGATTTATGAGATTAACTCCAGATTGGCAATGTTTTTGGATTATCTAACTTATTCACATCAGAGAATGTGCATGACCCTTACCTAAAACAAAATAAAACATGAAATGGTTTGAATGATTTGTTTTTAAATAGTTGGGTTTCCTAGACCTTTGGGCAAATAAAATTCTAGATCAGTGCCTTATCCAGTCAGTAGAGTCAAACCTAACAATATAAATGCTTCCATATGATAGCAAAAACTCATACCTAGAGGACTGAAAACAATGAAATTACTATCTAACAGTAGTTTCTCCAAGAAAGAGAATCATCTATGACCATATGCTTCAATAATCCCTTGATATTACACATTTTCCTCCATGTCTGATCCAAAGCAAATTTAATCTACTCCTTGAATAGATGCAGAAAATCAAACATGCAACATAGAAAATGTATATTGAAGAACTCAGAAACCATTGGCACCAAAAGAAAAATGCAAATACCTAATGAGACAGTCATAAATAATCCACACAGAATGTGTTACTCATATAACTCAACCTGGAAAGGAAGCTATCATTTAGAAATTATTCACTTACATAGCAAAATATGCCTCTACAACCTAAAATCCAGTCACCTTCTCCTACAGAAAGATAATTCCCAAAATGTGGACACCTTGTATCCAAAACCCAAAAGAATCCCCTTGCAAAGTGGAACAACATGTTCTCTTATAGAAACAAGAGCATGTTGCCCTAAAAATTTATTACATCCTGGCAGTTAGGTGAGTCTTTCATTACAAGTTGTTGCCACTGAGCCTAGGGAAATTACAAAATACACAAAAGAGAGGATAAGATAAAATATAAATAAAATAGGGAGCAAAATGACTTTTTAATTTGTTTTTCCCCTTTTGACTTTGTCCATATTTCAATATTGCAACTGCTAGGCATCTCCATTTTGCACTGTCGCACAGCATGTCCAATGGCTCCTTGATCCCTATACGCGACTGCGATATGAGGCTGTGGGGCCTCATTTCAAGCTCTTCCTTGATGGAAACCATCATTTGAGATGATAGAGGACAATATTCAGCAACTTCCTATTATCTTTGAAAGTTGCACCCTACCAATTTGCAGAAAATTAGTACTCTAGAGGAATATGGAAACACTCCTATGGTTGTGGGACACCTAGAAACTAGAGTGAATCTCCAGAGAAGGCCGGCTTCCTAAACTTTGTATCACCTAAGACTAACTACTCTATGGTCTTGACAAGGAAAAGAGTGAGAAGGACATGCACTAAAATTGAAATTAACTCTAAAGGGTGATACACCTAACTTAATGAGGAACATAAAAATACCAGATTCAAACACTTGTTAAAATGACTAGAAGATTTCTTGCACAACCTATCACTTATACTTCTGCATAAATATTTCACAAGTAGGTTTATGTATGCAGAATTCTTAAAAGGAAAATATGAATTCACACTTAAAGATAAAACACCTTAAAACACAACTTGCAACCTACATTAGTATTTCCTACATAAAGGGCTCTAATTTTTGAGATAAAAGCTAGGAGGAAGTAAACTTACTTCACAGATAACTCTATCAAATCAATTGATAAGCATAAGGATGCATAAGACAAGTAGGCACAATCTCCAATCAATGGCATTCAAGGTCTCCACTGTATTCCATATCAAGTAAACTGGTAAAATGAGTTACAAATTGTCAAAATTTGAGCAAGGATTGCAAAATCACAAGTCTCCAAAAGTTGCATAATCAGAACTAGTTACAAAATGAGTCACATAAGTGACTATATCCACCACTATCCAAGTGGTTCCACCAAACAAGGAGGTAGAAACAAACTTGGGTCCAGTGCCCACAAAAAACTTAGAATATAGGGCCTATATCTTCTCCACAAGAGCTCATAATGAAGGAAAAAGTCCATCATGACCTAGTCTAACATGATGACTCATGAAAACTACTCCAAAAGGACTCTAAAACTAGTAAAATAGCTCCTAGATGCTGTCAAGAGCATTCAACTCAACTATGACTGCCTTTATGACTTAGTCAAAACACTCATCTCAAGGGAAAACTAGTAGTTATATACTTGGCAAGTGTTTTCCATTCTCCTATATGCTTGGCATAATAAGGTCACTTAATGCCAAAAAATATGCTTTACAATTACCTTTGCATATAATAATACAATATAATTAAATGATTTATAATTACATCATTCAAGCTTAATTATTTTACATTCTCTATCTTATGCAAAGAAAATAAAAGTAAAGAAACTAAAAGCACCGAAGTATTGGCCCTTGCAAGAGGGAACAAAACATTATAAAAGTCTCAAAAGACTTATATATCTCATCGTGGCACATGACAAGGCACAACACGTTACTAGGGCATAAGATTTTCAAGTTTTGGACCACGAGCTCTTTAAAAAAAATGTGAAATGTAAAATATGATAAAAAGCCCATCAGGCTTTTAGGGCTCAAACCCTAAAAGATAGAAAGTTGAGCAAAATTACAACTTTTCATTTTGCAACTTTTTGTTTATCCTGAGTGCGCTGCCATGAGTGAGCTTTGTTGCTTGACTTGTAGAGGTTCCCTGTTGTTTTCTAAGGCATTTTCAATGATTTTACACATATTTGTGTGAGCTTTTGACTGTAAGTTTAATGCCTGCTCTATTGCTTTTTATGTGTTCTTCACTTTATATTCTAAGAAAAAAAAGTGATAAATGCTTCATTCTTTTCATCTCTAGCAGCAATGCATTTGACAAAACACCTCATTTTGATTCATCCATGTATGTTTTAGCCATGTGCTGTCTAAATCTTTACAAAGGTTCATGATGACTCAGGAAGCATATTTTATAGCTTTGAAAAATGTTGACAATACCCAGAATGCACCTGTCTTATTGCTTGGTTCACTTTTACATGCTTTACACCTTATATATCTCTATCAAATGCACTAGGGTTTGGTGCATCAAACCCTCCACTATGAACATACTCTATCTGTGTTATGGGACTTTTCATAGTATTCTACATCATTGCAAGTTTATATATATACGATGAAGCATTAATATCTTAGGGTTTCAATAAACAACCCTCACTATGGAATTTGAGCACTCCTATATACACTGGCAACCAATCTGCATGAGTCTTCTGTAGCTTTGTATGTGTTGTTCTCTTGCTTTGTTATCCTTGTCTTTGTGTATTGAAATTGAAACACATCTAACATTACTACATAGTGGTTTGACTGCTCCACAGGTTTACTATTGATTGTATACCTTGTATAGAGTAGCTCTATTCACTTAATAAGTGTTACAAACAGATGTTAGGTACCCCTTTACACTTTACAATTTGATCTCTTATGGGTGTGCAAGCATGAGGCTCATGAGAAAAATGATTGTCCTCTGATAACTTGGTGACTGCCATCTCCGTTTGATACCCCTTTCATGATTGTCTCCACTTCAATGAGCTATTCACTGTCCTACCACTCTTATAACAATGACAATCATTTTCCTTGCTTGCGGACTATTACTTTCATTTCATGTATAGTCTAGCTGATTTCTGTTGAAGACTAATTTGCTTTCATATAGACTGCTCATTGTATTTCATTAGGGTATATACTGTTTACTCATAACAAATGCATCAAACTCATAAAGAGTCTCCAATATGTGACAATTACTAAAATGAAGATAGTTTACTTATCATAATGTTTCATACAAACACACTAATGTGGTTGAGCCACTCTGCTCCTTGTGTTTATTATGCTGACTTATGAATATGTCCCTGTTAAGCTATATTGTTGTCTTTCTTCATTTTTGTTGCATACTGTAAATCCTTTATGATATTGACATGTATACACTTTCAATCTCTATGTGATCATGTTCTTTTCACATGAACTCTATGGCTATGACAGCAACTGAAACATGATTTTTCTTTCAAAACAACATATGTTTGTTATTGCATGAATGTTTACCACTTAAGATAGACAAATTTTGATGACTTGCTATCATAACTTATAAATGTTTGTACAATAACAAAACATAAGCACTATATTCATGATTTCTAAAAGAAAATCAACAAGGGCAAGCTGGGCTCAAGCCTCATGGGAGCCCATTTCAATCCAGTCACTCATTATGATCATATTGAGAGTGATTAATACAAACACAACCTATACCTGTACATGAAGAAAACTTGTTAGGAAAATAAATGCATATTTTGGATGTGTTTGATGACTTGATTGTTCTCTAGGACATCCAAGGTTTACATTTATTATTTAATGCATTTGGAGATTAGTTTCTACATGCATCGATGTTTGTTCATGTAAGGCTTGAGACCTTTCATTGCTTAGAGCATTGCTCTAACATCATTGTTAATGCCAGATGCAAGAACTAGGAGCAACATGGAGCTAGGAAGGGCAGAGGCATCTTGGGGCAGCAACAGGACAAGATGACACATCCAGAACCAGTCATTCTCAAGGAATGACTGGTCTCCCTCTTTGTATGTACATTTACTTTTATTTACTTATTCATGTACATATTTTTCTTCAATTCCATTGAATAAGTAAAGTTAGTCTCACGGCTTGTGTGAGACGATGTACATTTTACATTCAATAAAGATTAATTCTTTGTTCAGAAAAGATTTGCGTAAATCTTTCTTATGTTACATGCAGTTGTATGAATGCAGTAATTTGATAAACATAATCCTTTGAATTATTTCATTTATGCACTTGAATGTAAAATAGGAAGGATTAGATGAAATGTACCTTTTAAGTTTTTTAATCAAAGCTCTACCTGAATGAGCTATAGAGAAATTTAGGTAACATTTCTGGTGACATCTGTTATATGTTTGCCTACTAAACATTAGAGCAGTTGCCTGAAACTTATCCATTGGGCATAGAGTCACTCTGAGACTTCTAAAACACTTGGATAATAGATTTCTGACTTCTGCAACTCAGCAAGAGAAAGTGAAAGACACCTGAAAACCTAAACAAAAAGCAAAAATGCAGAAAGGTAACTATCTAACTATGCTGAACAACACTTAGGGAATTAAAAACTATATTTGGAAACCTATTCTAACCTATCCTAACTAGAAAAGAAGCTAGTTAAACAAAACCATCGACTGGCTTTTGCAAAATAACACCCCTTTCTAATCAACAACTGATGTATTACATGATTATATATTGCTGAAAGAACATGAAACACATGCAAATATTCAATAGACTGTTGCAATGTTTCATGAAAGGTGCAAATAAATGCACTCACACCTTGATTTTGATCATACCTATTATTGTCTTGGACTGGACAAGTGAGCTGAATTTGATCACTTTCAGCTACAACTCCAAAATTAGTTTATTCTTCAATTTCATCCTCATACTTGGGTGCAAGCATGACCTCTGGTACTTTAGTGACCTCCAAACTAGCTAAATATCTGATTGGACAACCACTAGAATGAATAAAACTTGGACTCCCATTGTTGGCTGCTTCACATTCTTCTTGCTTTTCATGGTTTTCTTGTTTCGTGGCTAAGTTTGCACTATAGGAAAAATAATCTAGATGCTTAGAAAAAATAGCATTACCTTCACCTTGCATAATAAGTTGCCATGCTGATTCCTCCTCCATGGTCAATGGACAATCCTCTTCCACTAGGGTATCTAGCAACTCATCAAAGCTATCAGCTCTTGGAAGGCTCTTAGGGACAACTGGTTCAAGCTCAAAATCCTCATTATCAATCAAGGAAGTACCCTTCAAATCAAGACTTTCTTCTTCAATGAAGGAAGGAAAAAACTCAAACATTGAAGTAGCCTCTTGAAGCAAACTTTTAGTTGATATATCAGCCTCAAGCTCTTCAAAACAGCAGAAAGGAAGCTCCTCCAACCAGCTAAGACCTTGCAAACCAAATTCATGAGAAGTTTCTTGACTTGAAAGAATGAACTCCTCTCTATCAGGGCCATATTCCTCCTGTTGCTTTAGCACTTGTTCAAGCTTGTGAACTTGCTGTTCTAGTTCATCATGATTGTCAACTCCTCCTAAAAGGTCTGACTCCTTGTCATCCAACATTGAACAAAACTGTTCAATTATACATGTGCACATCTCTCCAAAAAGCTCAACATTAGCTTTCTCATGCATAACATGCTCAAATATATCAAAGCTCATAACTTGGAAAATGGTGTTAGGTTCAGACTTATGCTCTTTTTCATGGTCCAAGGTTCCATTTTCATACTGATTATTGTCAATCAGAAACTCCTTAGATTTTTTGATATCCTCTTGTTGTTCTGAAACTGTTGTTAGAGTGGAAAAACTCACACCTTCTTCATTCCAAACTATAAACTATTCTTCTCAACCAGCCTCTTTCACCATTTCACCTTGCTATCCAATATTCTCCTGTTCTAATCGATATTCCTCAATAGGTAAATGTAGCAAGTTTATATTTCTATTTTTCCTCCATGTTGAGTGAGCTATGCTGGTCAAAATTTTGCTCTTCTTTTGCTTTATGGATGCTAGGAAGAGTTAAGCTGAAACTAGGAATGGAAAGGGTTGCCTAGGTTTCACACCCTTTTTGGCATTGATAATCTGAGTAAGCTTAACTACTTTGCACCTGAGTAGATAAAAACTTCATTTGCTCCTTTTTAGCAGCTCTCTCTCCTTCAAGACTTCTTTCAAACTATATTCTTTTTGTCAACCACTCTTGATCATAAACAAAGGATTGTTCAGCCAACTCTTGCTGCTACAAGATAATCTTTTTCTGCTTCTCGATGTCAACCAACATCCAATACATGTGTGAGAACTCCTTACTAATATTACTAATCTTCATATGTTCAAGCTTTTGGCTCAAATCCCACAAAACACAGTCAAACTTTCGGATCAGATCCAACACATTCTAGTAAGGGTGCTCTTGAGGCTGATTATGTGAATAATCATGCCGGTTGGCATCAAAAACCTCTTCTTGGGGTTGAATTTGATCATATATCAACTGGGATTGAGATTGAGCAGGGATGGGAGGGTGGAAAACATGATAGGACTATTGGTAATTTGTTGTTATAGGATCATTTGGAATAAAACCAACAAGTTGTTCTATGTGATATGGTTGGTAAGGGGGCATATATGCATGATTTTCATGGAATGGAGGTGAAAAATCATCACAGTGCTGATAACTAGACATTGCAAGAGTAAAACATGAAACATAGGCAAGCCTAGATAACTGATTTGGAATGTATATAGACAACGGGGTCTTGAAACACTAAGAAATGATTTATAACACCAAATAGTCACCAGGTGCTGAGAAAATACTTTCAAATGGTAGAAAACTAACAAGTAGCACCAACCTCATTAGATGCTTGTACCTGGACTGCTAAAACCAGCTGATTCTTCACTTGTAGATTCGCTAGATGTGTGAATATTGCCTCCAAAGGCTGATGTTGTTGACATACACACCAAATATCAACAACGAATAGAGGACTTGTGGACTATGATAGTCCAATCTATCCCACCAAGTGTGCCAAAAATTGTTATCTCTAAAAGTTGTACCCTACCAATTTGTAGAAAATTGGTACTCTAGAGGAACATGGAAACACTCCTATGGTTGTGGATCACCTAGAAAATGGAGTGAATCTTTGGAGAAGGCTAGATTCCTAAACTTTGTATCACCTAAGACTGACTACTCTATGGTCTTGACATAGAAAAGAGTGAGAAGGATATGCACTAAAACTAAAATTAACTCTAAAGGGTGATACACCTAACTTAATGAGGAACATGAAAATACCAGATTCAAACACTTGTTAAATTGACTAGAAAATTTCTTGCACAACCTATCACTTGTACTTCTACATAAATATTTTACAAGTAGGTTTATGTATGTAGAATTCTTAAGAGGAAAAGATTGTTGCAAGTATGAGGTTAGCCAGTGTTGTCATTGATGTCAACATACTCATATTGCATTGGCAAGAAGGATTGGATGAGCTGTGTGCTGAGGATATTGAGAAAATTAGTCTCAATCAGGAACAGTGAAGAACAGTGTTGAGAGGAAGGCAAAAGTACTCAATAGGTTGAGATTCAGAGGATGCGGATTAAAGGGTTTGTAGATATGAGTCCTGAGATAATCAAGTTAAGATTTTGGAGGTCCGTATGAAGATTTGAAGAAGTTGTGATTGATCAAGTAGAACCGGTTCCGGGAGTTGCTCCGGAGTGACAGAGTGTTACAAAAAGGTCCGGTGAGATCCGGAAGTGCATTTTCCTATTCTGCAGATTGGACAAGAGTGTTTGGGATGTCCTGGTGATGTGTCATCTCGATTGGTATGTGGTTTGGAGGTTTGGAAGCACCTCTTGTAGTATGACAGTGGCGATAGACTATGTTCTTGAAGTTCTGGATGAGGAAGAGAAGAGATTCTGGTGAGCAGAGGAAGTGCGGATGTTCCTGGTCATTCAAGCAAGCTTGTGAAGGTTCTTAGATCGTATTGCGGTTGTGTCGTTGATCCGCATTGGTGGTAGAGCCTAGAATTGAAGTTATTCTTCCGGATGAAGTTCTTGTTCTGACTAGCCGACCGGATGAGTTGTTCATCCTGCGAATGTTCTTGTGGTGGCTGACCAGATGTGTTATTCATCTTGCGGATGTTCTTATGGTTGATTTCCAACTTATATGATTGTTTCTAAGTCGATGTCTTGTATAAATAAAGGATTGTGAGTTCGTTTCGTGGTGGGATGTGGAGCGGATGAATGTGGTATAGCGAAAGAGTGAAAGGCAGAGTAGAAGTGTTTCGGGCTTAAATGGAACTGATCTAGACATGGTGAAGATGTCATTCTCCAGTTCAAGATTGTGATCCTTATGATCTTGTAGACAGTATGTCTCTTTGTAGGCAGTGTGCCTCTTTGTGAGCAATGTGCTCAGGTAGTGAGCCCTGACTGGCATGTGCCATGCATTTTTCTTATTCTTCTAATAGAGAATAATCCTTGGGTTAATCACCCCGTGGTTTTTTCCTTAACTGGGTTTTCCACATTAAAAATCTTGGTGTCTAGAGTGTTGATGTTTATCTGCTCTGGTGTTTATGTTATCTGCTTTCATGAATAGTTAATTGATATGCTACTAACTAACAAGAAGAATCAAGTGTTTGAAATAGAAGCAAGGTTTTTGCACAACTAATTCACCCCCCCTCTTAGTTGTGTGCCCTAGATCTAACAATTGGTATCAGAGCTAAGTTCCTCTGAAAGGAGCTTAACTGCTTGAGGAGATCCAGGATGTCATCATACAAGAAGGATAGTCTGAAGTTTGATGGATCCAACTTCACTCTCTGGAAAGGTCGCATGAAATGTCACTTGGAGTGTATGGGAAAAGCATACTTGGCCATGGTTTCAAAACCATATGTACCTCCATAGGGTGGTCTGTCAACTCTGAATGAAATTACAGATGCTGAAAACAATTTGCAGACCAAAGAAGCTCTTCTAAGCGCTTTGAATGACTCAGATCTCTCAAATGTTATTGACCTACCAACTGCACATGAGATCTGGACTAAACTGGAACTTCTGTATGAAGGAGATGAGTTTGTTAAGAGTGCAAGATTACAAAGTCTAAAAGGGAAATTTGAAAGATTGAAGATGAGAGATGAAAATATCACTAGCTTTATGCTAAGAGTGAATGAACTAGTGTGTGGAATCAGGAATGTTGGTGGAGTTCTGGATGAAAATAAAATTGTTTGCAAAATTCTCAGATCCCTTCCTACTGCCTACAAAATCAAGGTTGCTGCCATTGATGAATTCAGAGCTTATGCAACTGTCACAAGAGAACAATTGGCTAGCAAACTGGCTGTATTTGAAATAACTGAGTTTGGAGATGATCATTGCAAGACTAAATCTGCATTCAAGGCCAGTGCCTATGTGAAAGGCAAACAGAGATTTGATCCGGGAGAGAATTCTTCAAGGAATCTGTCATGGTATGATCAAGCAAGGAAAGACATGGAAGAGGAAGAAGTAGAAACAACTCAACTTGAAGCTCTCATTGCAAAGAGACTGCCAAGAGGATCCAATAAGTATGAAGGAAAACTACCCTTTAAGTGCTTCAACTACAATAAGATTGGTCATTTTGTTTCAAGATGTCCGGAAAGATCTGCAAGGTCAAATGCTAACAGACAAAGGTTTCAAAAGAACTGCTATTATGTTCATAAAGAAGATGATAATGAAGGAGTAACAGATGATGAATCAGAAATGGGAAGCAAATCCGAAAATGAATGGGTGTTATTGCCATCAAGGAAGAAGATTCAATATCCTCTGAATCTGTCAATCATAAGGTTATAGAAAGAGCTTTAGCTGCCCAAGTTGAAAAGGATGATTGGGTTATTGGCAATGGTTGTTCTCACCATATGACAGGTGACAAGAACAAGTTCTTAGATTTGGAAAGGTATGAAGGAGGAATGGTAAGGTTTGGAGACAATTCTGCTGGCAGAATCAGAGGTAGGGGAACTATTTCTTTTGATGGAAAGAGCAAAACCAGTAATGTACTATATGTTGAAGGATTGAAGCACAATCTTCTCAGTGTTGGTCAGTTGGTGGACAAAGGTTATGATCTCTGGTTCAAGAATGGAAGATGCGGGATCTTTGAAAGCTTTGAAACTGAGATTGCATCTGGTACTCAAATAAAAGGTAATATCTTCCATCTAGTTGGTTCTAATAAATGTTGTCTGTTTGTTCAAGTTGATCAGAGTTGGTTGTGGCATAGAAGGATGTGTCATGTGAATTTTGATAACATCATCAAGATAAGCAATACTCAGGCTGTAAGAGATCTTCCTAAATTGGTGAAACCTACAAATAGTTTGTGCAAAGAATGTCAGCTAGGTAAACAGAGCAGAGTCTCTTTCAAAAGCAAGGATCAGTCCACTACCAGATTACTGGAATTAGTCCATACTGATCTATGTGGTCCCACAAGAATTAAGAGTATGTAAGGTGATAGATATTTCATGTTATTAACTGATGATTATTCTTGGATGATGTGGGTTACCTTCCTAAAAGAGAAATCAGAAGCCCTTGAGAAGTTCAAAATCTTCAAAGCTATGATAGAGAATCAAACTGGATTGAAACTGAAATGTCTGAGGTCTGATAGAGGTGGTGAATTCACATTCGGTGAATTCACAGACTTTTGTGAGAAGCATGGGATAAGGAGACAGTTGTCTGCACCTAGAACTCCACAGCAGAATGGAGTTGTTGAGAGAAAGAACCAGACCATCCAGGAAGCTCCCAGGACAATGATGATGGAAGCAAATGTTCCCCAAATGTTTTGGAGAGAAGTTGTCAACACTACAGTCTACACTCTTAATCGAGTTCAAATCAAAAGCAATACCGGTAAGACTCCTTATGAACTTTGGTTTGGTGTAACTCCTACTGTGAGATATTTCAGAGTATTTGGTAGCAAGTGTTATATCAAAAGAGATGAAGATCTAGGAAAGTTTGATGCTAGAAGTGATGAAGGAATTTTCTTGGGTTACTCCACTCAAAGCAAAGCATACAGGTGTTACAATAAGAGATTGAGAAAGATGATAGAAAGTACAAATGTGAAGGTTGATGAAGGAATTGAGAAGCCCTCAAGATTCTATGAGTATGATGAAGATGATCAGAATGATTCTTTGGTGGAAAGAGCTCAATCCTCCTCTGAAATTTAGATTCAGACTGATCCGGTAAATCAGGAAGAAGAGGTGTGTCTAAATGAGCCTGATCAAGAAACAATAGTACAAGAAACTCCCAAAATTCCAAGGTATGTAACTCTAAATCATTCTGAAGATCAGATCATAGGTGACAAAAACAAAGGGGTACAAATAAGGAGAAGAATTGCTCAAGAGTCAAATGAATGTTGTCTGATTTCAAAGATTGAACCTAAGACAATTAATGAAGCTTGCAATGATGAAAACTGGACCAAAGCAATGGAGGAAGAGTTGATACAAATTGAGAAAAATCATACTTGGGATCTTGTTCCCAGACCTAGAAACAAGAATGTGATTGGAACCAAATGGGTCTTCCAGAAAAAACTAAATGAAGTGGGTGAAGTGATCAAAAACAAAGCTAGATTGGTCTGCAAAGGCTACTCTCAAATAGAAGGAATTAATTTTGAAGAAACCTTTGCTCCGGTGGCAAGAATTGAAGCAGTCAGATTATTTCTAGCATTTGCTACCTTCAAAGATTTCAAAGTATATCAGATGGATGTCAAGTCTGCCTTCCTAAATGGTGATTTGGAAGAAGAAGTTTACATTGAACAACCGGATGGATTTCAATTGTCTGATAATGATGATATGGTCTGCAAGTTGAAGAAAGCATTGTATGGATTGAAGCAAGCCCCAAGAGCATGGTATGAAAGGTTGGATAAGCATCTTGTGCAGATTGGATTCAACAAAGGTACTGCTGACAGTAACTTATATTTCAAAATTGATCATGAAAACATTTTGATTGTTGAAGTATTTGTGGATGATATCATTTTTGGAGGAAGAGATAGTATGTGCAAAACTTTTGCAAATTAGATGAAAAGTGAGTTTGAAATGTCTATGCTTGGTGAAATGAATTTCTTCTTGGGTCTGCAAATTACTCAAACAAAGAAAGGGATCTTCATTTCTCAGACCAAATATGTGAAAGAATTGTTGAGGAAATTCGGTATGGAAGATTCAAAGCCAATGAACACTCCTATGGCAACTGGATGTAAGTTGAGCAAAGATGATGACTCTCCTAAGGCAGATCAGACAAAGTATAGATCAATGATTGGTGGATTGTTTTATCTCACTCAGACTAGACCAGATATAATGTAGGTTGTTGGTCTTGTGGCAAGATTTCAGGCTGATCCTAGAGAATCTCATGTCATGGCAATCAAGAGATTCTTTAGATATCTAAAGGGGATAGTTAAGTATGGTTTGTGGCATCCTAGAGATCATGATTTCTCTCTTCATGCATATACAGATGCAAATTGGGTAGGAGATGTGGATGACTAGAAGAGTACCAGTGGTGGAGCATTCTTTTTGGGAAAGAGATTGGTTTCTTGGTTAAGCAAGAAACAAGATGCAATATCTCTGTCTACAACTAAAGCAGAATACATTGTAGTAGTAGGTAGTTGCACTAAAATCTTATGGATGAAGCAGATGCTAAAAGACATTAAAGTAGAATATGAGGAGCCTATCACAATTTTCTGTGATAATTCAAGTGCAATAAATATTTCTAAGAATCTGGTGTTGCATTCTACGACCAAGCACATATCTATCAAGTTTCACTTTCTGAGAGAACAAGTGAACAAGGATGAAGTCAGATTGCAGTATGTATCCTCCAAGGATCAGATTGCAGATATCTTTACTAAACCTCTTCCCAAGGACTCTTTTGAGTATCTCAGGGAGAAGTTAGGGGTCATGGCCCCTCCAGAGATGAACTAGGATGCACTAATGTGCATCAGTCCGGTGGATATCACAGTCATATCTTGTGATCCGGATTGATGATGGGGAGCTGCTACTAAGGGGGAGTAGCTGATATGGTGCTGATGTGTTAGTATTGCAAGTATGAGCCCTTTGCCATTGATGTCAAAGGGGGAGAGAAGACATGTGAAAAACAAATGATTAATGATCAAAGGGGGAGCAGTAAAGGAAGAGAAGACATGTGAAGAGTTGTTGTTGATAGGAGGAGCTGTGACAGAAAGGAGAAGTTCTTGTCTTGATGGTTTTTCACATCATATGTTGCCATCAATGACAAAGGGGGAGATTGTTGCAAGTATGAGGTTAGCCAGTGTTGTCATTGATGTCAACATACTCATATTGCATTGGCAAGAAGGATTGGATGAGCTGTGTGCTGAGGATATTGAAAAAATTAGCCTTAATCAGGAATAGTGAAGAACAGTGTTGAGAAGAAGGCAAAAGTACTCAATAGGTTGAGATTCAGAGGATGTGGATTAAAGGGTTTATAGATATGAGTCTTGAGATAATCAAGTTAAGATTTCAGAGGTCCGCATGAAGATTTGAAGAAGTTGTGATTGATCAAGTAGAACTGGTTCCGGGAGTTGCTCCAGAGTGACAGAGTGTTACAAAAAGGTCCGGTGAGATTCGGAAGTGCATTTTCCTATTCTACGGATTGGACAAGAGTGTTTGGGATGTCTTGGTGATGTGTCATCTCAATTGGTATGTGGTTTGGAGGTCTAGAAGCACCTCTTGTAGTATGACAGTGGCGATAGATTGTGTTCTTGAAGTTTTGAATGAGGAAGATAAGAGATTCTGGTGAGCAGAGGAAGTGCGGATGTTCCTGGTCATTCAGGCAAGCTTGTGAAGGTTCTTGGATCATATTGCAGTTGTGTCGTTGATCTGCATTGGTGGTAGACCCCAGAATTGAAGTTATTCTTCCAAATGAAGTTCTTGTTTTGACTAGCCGACCAGATGAGTTGTTCATCCTACGAATGTTCTTGTGGTGGCCGACCGGATGTGTTATTCATCTTGCGGATGTTCTTATGGTTGATTGCCGACTTAGATGATTGTTCCTAATTCGATGTCTTGTATAAATAAAGGATTGTGAGTTCATTTCGTGGTGGGATGTGGAGCAGATGAATGTGGTATAGCAAAAGAGTGAAAGGCAGAGCAGAAGTGTTTTGGGCTTAAATGGAACTGATCCAGACATGGTGAAGATGTCATTCTCCAGTTCAAGATTGTGATCCTTATGATCTTGTAGATAGTGTGTCTCTTTGTAGGCAGTGTGCCTCTTTGTGAGTAGTGTGCTCAGGTAGTGAGCCCTGACTGGCATGTGCCATGCATTTTTCTTATTCTTCTAACAGAGAATAATCCTTGGGTTAATCACCCCGTGGTTTTTCCCTTAACCGGGTTTTCCACGTTAAAAATCTTGGTGTCTAGAGTGTTGATGTTTATCTGCTCCGGTATGTTTTCTGCTTTCATGAATAGTTAATTGATATACTACTAACTAGCAAGAAGAATCAAGTGTTTGAAATAGAAGCAAGGTTTTTGCACAACTAATTCACCCCCCCTCTTAGTTGTGTGCCCTAGATCTAACAAAGATGATTTCACACTTAAAGATAAAACACCCTTAAAACACAACTTGCAACTTGCGTTAGTATTTCCTACATAAAAGGCTCTAAATTCTGAGACAAAAGCTAAGAGGAAACAAACTTACTTCATAGATAACTCTATCAAATTAGTTGATAAGCACAAGGATGCATAAGATAAGTAGGTACAATCTCCAATCAGTGGCATTCAAGGTCTCCATTGTATTCCATATCAAGTAAACTGGTAAAATGAGTTATAAATTGTCAAAATTTGAGCAAGGATTGCAAAATCACAAGTCTCCAAAAGTTGCATAATCAGAACTAGTTACAAAATGAGTCACATAAGTGACTATATCCACCACTATCCAAGTGGTTCCACCATACAAGGAGCTAGAAACAAACTTGGGTCGGATGCCCACAAAAAGCCTAGAATATAGGGCCTATATCTTCTCCACAAGAGCTCATAATCAAGGAAAAAGTCCATCATGACCTAGTCTAACATGATGACTCATGAAAACTACTCCAAAAGGACTCTAAAACTAGTAAAACAGCTCCTAGATGCTCTCAAGAGCATTCAACTCAACTACTGTCTGCCTTTATGACTTAGTCAAAACACTCATCTCAAGGGCAAACTAGTAGCTATACACTTGGCATGTGTTTTCCATTCTCCTATATGCTTGGCATAACAAGGTCACTTAATGCCAAAAAAATATGCTTTACAATTACCTTTGCATATAATAATAACAATAAACTTAAATGATTTATAATAACATCATTCAAGATTAATTGTTTTACATTTTGTATCTTATGCAAAGAGAATAAAAGTAAAGAAACTAAAAGCACCAAAGTGCTGACCCTAGCAAGAGGGAACAAAACATTATAAAAGTCTCAAAAGACTTATATCTCATCGTGGCACATGACAAGGCACATCACGTTACTAGGGCATAAGATTTTCAAGTTTTGGACCACGGGCTCTTTCAAAAAAAATGCAAAATGTAAAATATGACAAAAAGCCCATCGGGCTTTTTGGGCTCAAACCCTAAAAGATAGAAAGTTGAGTAAAATTACAACTTTTCATTTTGCAACTTTTTGTTTATCCTGAGTGTGCCGCCATGAGTGAGCTTTGTTGCTCGACTTGTAGAGTTTCCTTGCTGCTTTCTAAGGCATTTTCAATGATTTTACATAGATCTGTGTGAGCTTTTGACTGGTAAGTTCAACACCTGCTCTATTTCTTTTTCTATGTTCTTCATTTTATATTCTGAGCAAAAAAAAGTGATAAATGCTCCATTCTTTTCATCTATAGAAGCAATGCATTTGACAATACACCTCATTTTGATTCATCCATGTATGCTTTAGCCATGTGCTGTCTAAATCTTTACAAAGGTTCATGATGACTCAAGAAGTATATTTTATAGCTTTGAAGAATGTTGAAAATACCCAGAATGCACTTGTCTTATTGCTTGGTTCACTTTTGCATGCTCTACACCTTATATATCTCTATCGAATGCACTAGGGTTTGGTGCACAAACCCTCCACTGTGAACATACTCTATCTATGTTATGGGACTTTTCATAGCTTTCTACATCATTGCAAGTTTATATATATACCATGAAGCATTAATATCTCAAGGTTTCAAAAAACAACCCTCATTGTGGAATTTGAGCACTCCTATATACACTGGCAACCATTCTACATGAGTCTTCTATAGCTTTGTATGTGTTGTTCTCTTTCTTTGTTATCCTTGTCTTTGTGTATTGAAATTGAAACACATCTAACATTACTACATAGTGGTTTGACTGCTCCACAGGTTTACTATTGGTTGTATACCTTGTATAGAGTAGCTCTGTTCACTTAATGAGTGTTACAAACAGATGGTAGGTACCCCTTTACACTTTACAATCTGATCTCTTATGGGTGTGCAAGCATGAGGCTCATGAGAAAAATGACTATCCTTTGATAACTTGGTGACTATCATCTCCATTTGACACCCCTTTCATGACTGTTTCCACTTCACTGAGCTATTCACTGTCCTACCACTCTTATAACAGTGACAATAATTTTCCTTGCTTGAGGACTATTACTTTCATTTCATGTATAGTCTAGCTGATTTCTATCAAAGACTGATTTGGTTTCATATAGACTGCTCACTGTATTTCATTAGGGTATATATTGTTTACTCATAAGAAATGCATCAAACTCATAAAGAGTCTATAGTATGTGACAATTACTGAAATGAAGACAGTTTACTTATCATATTGTTTCATACAAACATACTAATGTGGTTGAGCCACTCTGCTCCCTGTGTTTATTATGTTGACTTATGAATATGTTCCTATTAAGTTATATTGCTGTATTTCTTCATTTTTGTTGCATACTGCAAATCCTTTATGATATTGACATGTATACACTTTCAATCTCTATGTGATCATGTTCTTTTCACATGAACTCTATGGCTATGACGGCAACTGAAACATGATTTTGCTATGACAGCAACTGAAACATGATTTTGCTATGATAGCAACTGAAACATGATTTTTCTTTCAAAACAACATATGTTTGTTATTGCATAAATGTTTACTACTTAAGACAAACAAATTTTGATGACTTGCTATCATAATTGATAAATGTTTGTACAATAACAAACATAAGCATTGTATTCATGATTCCTAAAAGAAAATCAACAAGGGCGAGCTGGGCTCAAGCCTCATGGGAGCCCATTTCAATCCACTTGCTCATTATGATCATACTGAAAGTGATTAATACAAACACAACCTATATCTGTACATGAAGCAAACTTGTTAGGAAAATAAATGCATATTTTAGATGTGTTTGATGACTTGATTGTTCTCTAGGACATCCAAGGTTTGCATTTATTATTTAATGCATTTGGAGATCAGTTTCTACATGCATAGGTGTTTGTTCATGTAAGGCTTGAGACCTTTCATTGCTTAGAGCATTTCTCTAACATCATTGTTATTGTCAGATGCAGGAACTAGGAGCAACATGGAGCTAGGAAGGGTAGAAGCAGCTCGGGGCAGTAGCAGGACAAGATGACACATCCAGAACCAATCATTCTCAGGTAATGACTGGTCTCCCTCATTATATGCACATTTACTTTTATTTACTTATTCATGCACATATTTTTCTTTAATTCCATTGAATAAGTAAAGTTAGTCTCACGGCTTGTGTGAGACAATATACATTTTACATTCAATAAAGATTAATTCTTTGTTCAGAAAAGATTTGTGTAAATATTTCTTATGTTACATACAGTTGTATGAATGCAGTAATTTGATAAACATAATCTTTTGAATTATTTCATTTATGCACTTGAATGTAAAATAGGAAAGATTAGATGAAATGTAACTTTTAAGTTTTTTAATCAAAGCTCTACCTGAATGAGCTATAGAGAAATTTAGGTAACACTTCCATGTCAAATTTTTATCGTCACTGGATTGTTTTTCTGGATGTAAGGGCATTTTTGGCCATTCTGGCACCCAAATTTCATCACAAACATGCTTAAAATCCTTGCCCATGCATTGGGAATGGTCAGGGAACGAATTTAAAACTTGGAATAGCAATTTTGAGCTCCAAAACACGCCCAAAAATGCACTGGAAAGCAAAAAACGTGAACAACAATGTACTCTATAACAATTCCTGCCTAAAGCTGCCCAAAATACATCAGAGGAACCTCCATGGAGAAGGAAACACTTCAATCTTTACCACAAAAGAGATTGCAGACCGAAATTTTCCCTGAGAAGACCATTTCGTACCATCGCACAGCTGCAGAGGAGAAAAGGAAATGGTTGTGCGCTCATGCGATAAGCTAATGAGATGCTTTAATTTTTACCATAAACATTATAACATAATGGTATATTGTTTGATTTATAATATTTCATTTAAATCATTAAAAATGTGCCAATAAATATTTTTGAAATTGCATTTTAAACATTGGCAAATGACAATTTTTTTTGTATTTCTCCTTCCTGGGAAATGGCGCCTGTTCACTACGGGCACACTGGACATTTGGAGGCCATGAAAATTTGTACAGGGCCATTATCAATTATTTAAAAATACCCATTTCCTCAAAATCCACATTGTCGAAAGATTTCAGGGACCTCCTTTGTAAACTAGCCTGTCGGATGCCTTTGCCACAACTGGAATGAATTAAAATAATGCATCATATGATCTCTGATTTTGATGAAACTAGAACTGGAGATGTTTTGGACCAAAACAAATGGGTCGCCCTCAAAATTGTGAGATTTGAAACTTTCCGGAACACCAAATCTAGCTCGATCATAGTCATAAAAGCATTAAATGGCCCATCAAAACTCATCCCGAAGGCGTGAGACTGAACATGTATGTTACCATATGTGCCAAAAAACTTCCTACCAAATGGATTTGCAAGATGATCTCTGAGTTGTAATATTTTAATCAGCGAAGGTAGGCTCCGGGGTAGATTAAGCAACATGTCAACCTAGCCTCTGTCGACACATCGAAAGGATATAAGCACTTCAAATTTGCAAAATTTGAGGGTGCCAATAGGTTTAATATAATTCTATATAATGACATGATTTAAAAAGATAGAATAAAACTAAAAGAATACAATGAAAACAAAAATGCATAAAACAAAAAGGAAGCAATTTACCCACGATTAGAAAGAAAACCAAAGAAAAGAAAAAATTGGAAAAAGAATAAAAGATAGAAACTATCTAAATTGGGGGGAGAGAATTCTTTTAAAAAACATATCAGGCAAAAAGAAGGGTACAAACAAAGGAAGACAATAGGAGAGGATGACAGAGAGAAAGAAAGAATGCGGGGAAGGAACAATTAGGAAGTGCAGAGGCAAAAACCTAGAAGATTCAGGAGGAAATAGAATTTCCAAGGGCACCACGGTTTACCAGTATGGGTACTTTTCTTGTTAAATCTATATATGCTTCCTTATTATCTGTAAGTTGTTTGGTCTCTATAACTTGGTAATTTTTGTAGCCATCGCTTGGTTTTTGTCATCTTTTTGTGAGACATGAAAAGTGATTGTTGAACCATTTTAATTTTTGGAGGAATGTTACTGGTCATGCTTTTGTTGCAAAAGTCTTCTTGACACTAGTTTTGTTCATCATTGACATGCGATTTGTGGATGCCCTTCTGTGGACTGTGCCTTGTTGTTTGAACTCATGCTTCTTGCTTGTGCATTATAACTTGATCATTGCAGTTCTACTTTGTTCCTTACCATTATCCTTGGGAAATTACGTCATAAGTTGTATTATTCTGACACCCTTCTTCTAGTATATGTGCATCAGCATATTCCAATACAGACTCCATGCCTTTTTAAGTGATCACCCTCTCAACCATGCGTACCAGTCTTGACTGAGCATTAACATCCATGTTTTCTTTGAGTTTGATTTATACTTTCCACCGGTTCCTTATTCCTCCAACCTTTTGCTATTATTTTATCATGTTTTAAGATGGTAAAAACTATTTATTCCAATACCTAATAGGTTGACAAATCTTGGAGTGGCTGTTGTCGTGCTTTGCATGACTACATATTCGGATCAACATATCTTTTAGTTGCCTGATAAAATGAAAGCATCAGCTGAGTTAACCCTTGGTTTGGCCTTTCCTTGGCTACGTCGACTTTTCTTTGTTTCCAAGCGGCCTTATTACAACTAAATTCTGTCTTTTTAGCTTATGAAATTGGCCTCACCTTATTATTCTTCTTCTACTCATCTCTCTTGATTATCAATGTTTTTTTATTGAACAACCTAATTCTACTTTCATGTAGATTCGACCTCTCCTTAACCGAATCTGCCTTATAGCCAGGGTAGAACTTTGTTGGGTAAGTGCACAAAGATGGGGGACCAAAAGGGGGTCTTAAGATGCCACTTTTTTTTTTTTTGCTAAAATCAGGAAACATTGATGTTGGATGAGAAATTGAAGACAGCTACACTCAAAATTTGAAGATGGAACAAAAACAAGAGTTGTAGTGCTCCAAATCTAGTTTTTAAACTACTAATTTTTTCCAAAAATGGTTGAGATTAAGGGGTTCAAAAAGGGGGAGCACACAAATTGGTCCTGTTTTTCTCAAAAAATATAACATAGTGTCTGTTGTGCTCCCCTTAAAATGTTAACTTTTTTTAGTATTTCAAAAATCACTTTGGTGAAAAATTAGCTAACACCATGTAGTTTATCTCTAATTTTTCTAATAGTTTTTTCATGAATAATTGATTTTTTAGTAATTTTCAGAGTGGACATCTTGAAAAACAAAAAATTGAGTGTGCTCCCCCCTAAATTTTTTGGAAACTAATCAAAAATTGATTTTTTTTTTAATACACGTCGAATGGAGTTTAGTTTCTAAAAATGTAACTTATTTCAAATTTTAATGAATGGTTAAAAAATGTCAAAAATACTAGACACTAGTTTTTGACAAAAAATGGACACACTAACAAAATAAATTAAAGATGAAACCCTTAACATACTCAAAATGTGAAAAAAATTATATGGTTAGATAGCTAATAGAGAGCTTAAGACTATGGTGGTATTTTTTTTGAGTTTTCATTGAAAAAGTGCCATCCTGATGGGGAGCACGCTCTGGATTATCTCAAAATTTTGCTAAAAACTAATAAAACACATCCAAACAAGCTCGTATTATGTGAAATCAATAATGCAAGTGCGTTATAATGCACTCGTGTTATGTGAGTTCATATAACGTGAGCGCATTATAATGTGCTCGCATTATGTTGAGCATGTTTGGCAATACACATGCCAATTGCATTTGCTTGAAAGTTTCTAAAGCCTTTTCAACAAATCCATTTTTTGCATATCTTGCAATCATTGCATTCCATTACAGAACATCTTTTTGAGGTGTTACGTCATACAATTGACATGCCTTGTCTATGTTTCCACACTTTACATACATGTCTACAAGGGCAGCTACACTTCCTATCGTCTCTCTCACTCTCTACTTCCCTCCCCTCTCTATGTCCTACCCTCTCTCTAAGTCTTTGCTTCCCTCCCCTCTCTACCTCCTACCTTCTCTCTCACTCTCTTCTTCCCTCCCCTCTCTACCTTCTACCCTCACTCTCACTCTCTAATTCCCACCCCTATCTACCTCCTACCCTCTTTCTAAGTCTCTGCTTCCACCACCTCTCTACCTCCTACCTTATCTCTCACTCTCTTCTCTCCCCCTCTCTACCTCCTACCCTCTCTCTCACTCTCTCCTCCCCTCCCCTTTCTACCTCCTACCCTCTCTCTCAGTGTCTACTTCACTCCCCTATCTACCTCCTACCCTCTCTTTCTCTTCTTCCTTCCCTTGTCTACCACCTACCCTCTCTCACTCTCTACTTCCCTCCTGTCTCTACCTCCTACCCTCTCTCTCTCACTCTCTACTTCCCTCCCCTCTCTACCTCTCCTCATCATTCTTCCCATCCAATGAAATTTCATAAATTATCTTGTTTCCATTTCATCATCCCAATTTATGTCCTCATCCCTCTTTGCATGTCCTATTTTTCTTGTTTCCATGTTCTTTGTTGACATGGGAGAGGAGAGGGAGGAAGAGGGAGAGAGGATGGAGATGGAGGGGAGAGATAGGGGAGAGATATGCTAGAGAGAGAGAGAGTCCCAGTTTTCTTTTTTTAGAGAGAAAGGGTTGGTCAGGTTTATGAGTTTAGGGTTGCTTAAGTTTAGGGTTTAGTGGAATTATTTAGGGTTTAGGGGTTTAGGCTTGCTCAGGTTTATGGTTTAGGGGTTAGGTTTTAGGGGCATTGTTTAGGGTTTAGGGGTTTTGGGGGAGAGAGAGAGAGGGTTGCTCAGGTTTAAGGGCATTATTTAAGGTTTATGAGTTGAGGGTTGCTCAGACCTTTAGGGGCATTATTTAGGGTTTATGACTTTCTAGGGTTGCTCAAGTTCAGAGTTTAGGGGTTAGGGTTAAAGGGGAATTATTTTATAATTTCCCTCCAATCCTCCTAATTCTAACACATTAGTCCACCCGTCTCCTAATCCATCAATCCCTATCTTCCATCCACCATATAACTCACCATCTAATCCACCATCAAACATTCTAAGCTCTAATCCATCTATTGTAATTAAGGAACACTGAGAGTGTTGGCAAGAGACACTATATGGATTCATGTTTGTTGTCATTAATGGCAACAAAGGTCATCCCACACATCTGCAAGACATGGTGTGTCTCTACCGGAAGTGAGAGTGAAGAATGTTATGGTCCGGTAAACAAGAACAGAGCATGTAGCAAGGTCCGACAGATAGGTCCGGATCTCTCAGAGGAAGTATCTTGTTGCAGTACGGATTTGGGGAAGTCAAGAGGACTACCTTGAGTGGTATATTCCAAGGATTTAGCCTCTGGTAATAGATGAGGAAAAAGATATGGATAGTTGAGTACCGGATTCCTGAGTGACAGTGTGAATAGAGGAAGAACTGACTGACAGAACATCAGATTTCTTTCCGAATGAGTTACTGATTGTGGTAAAGGTTATGAAGGCATGAAACATGTTTGGCCGACATGATTAATGATTCTTACAAGCATATACTTGATCCGCATTACTTGATGTGCAAGGATTCAGCCGATAGATCAAAATTAGTGAAAAGATTGACTATTCTGGGTGCCGACTTGAAAGGTGATAAAATTACTTGTGCGGATATATATACATGATGAATTTAGTTGTGAGTGTTGTTGTTGTGTATTGTGTTGTGTGAATAAAAGCAAAAGGGCAGAGCAGAAGTAGTAAAGAAGGTCCGGTATGTAAAAGGAAAATAAGAAAAGAAAAGTGGAAAGATGAAGTGCAGCAGATTAGTGTACTGAGCTTAACCAGAACTGAACTCCAACATTTGTAGATGCTTCCAATCAGTTCAAGTATTGTATTACATTCTTTTTGTAGACAGTGAGTCTCTTGTAGGCAGTGTGCCTCTTGTGAGCAGTGTGCTCGGGCAGTGAGCCCTAATTGGCAAGTGCCATTTTGTTTTTCTATTCTTCTAACAGAGAATACAATCTTGGGTTAATCACCTCGTGGTTTTCTCCCTTAACAGGGTTTCCACGTCAAAAATATTGTGTCATGTGTATTTCCATTTCATGGTTGTGTTTGCTTAATTGAATTAATACTGCATTGATTAATAAGAAAGTTCAAAAGGAAGAATTAATTAGGATAACTGATTCACCCCCCCTCTCAGTTATCAACAATTGGTATCAGAGCTAAGTTCCTCCTAACAAGAGTCTAACAGCTCAAGGAAGATCTGGGAATCCAAATGGATACATATGGTTTAAAGGAGCAACTCAAGACTACCCTTGAGGATCTTGAACAGTCAAACTCTGAAGTCAATGAATTAAAGGAAAGACTCAAACAGGCTGATGATTCCATGAGAGAACTAAAAGACAAATTAAGTCTCTCTATGAAAAAGAGAAAGGAGCTACTTCAACAATTGGCAAGACAAGGTGAAGCTAATGATGTAAATGAAGAGCTGACTAAAAAAACCAAGTTATGTGAAAAGTTATCAAAAGAAGTCATTATGGTAAGACATGAAATGGAATAAGGAGTTATAAAGTTTACCCAAGAGATTGAAGAGAAAAGAAAAACTGAAGATAATCTAAGACAATCTCTCAAGGAGAAATCAAAAGATTGCCACCAAATGGATATAATTATCAGACATCTTGAATTTGATCTTGAAATGCTAAAGAAAATGAAGAAAAACTTGAGGATCAAATTGTCTCTCTCAAAAGGGATCTTCAATCAGCAAATGAATATAAAGAGAAATTCAAGATAAGTTATGCTCAACTTGAAGTTCTTCTTGGAAGTCAAAAAAGGGCAGATGACAAGTGTGGTTTGGGATATGAGAAAGGAGAAAGCTCCGGATCCGGTCAGAAGAATTTTGGATCAGAAAATCCAAGGAACAGGTCTAGAAGACCTCCGGTAAGACAGCCCAATGCTCAAAGATATCCATCTTTCAATGGATACTGTCACAGCTGTAATCTCTTTGGTCACAAGGCTAATCAGTGCAGAAAGAGAATGAATCAGACTAATTCTTTCTTCTCCAGACAGTGTTTTAACTGCAAAAGGTATGGTCACAAATCTCATGAATGCAGAAATATGCAAATGAACAAATCATTCAATGGTAAATGCTTTGCATGCAATAGAATAGGTCATATGGCTAATCAATGTAGATCAAAAGGATATTAGTCAAATATGCAAAGAAGTGTTGTTTGTCAAATCTGCAATAGATCCGGTCACATGCAAAATTCTGTAGAAACAAGAATCAAGACAAAAGAGGTCCGGTATATCATAATCAAAATCAAGATAAGGGTAAACAAAAAGTGAATGCAAATGAAGTTAAAAGTGAGATGAACAAGATTTGGGTGAAGAAAAGTACAGAGAATATAGAGGTTGGATCTGCACCAGACTCTGGTGCTGATATTCCTTCCAGAAATTAAGAAGTGAGCTCTGGCTCAGGGGGAGACAAAGAAAACCTTGTTCCCCTAGCTAGTCAAGTGGTGCCAGAATTGGCACAAGTAGAGGATGCGGATTAAAGGGTTTGTAGATATGAGTCTTGAGATGATCCAGTTAAGATTTCAGAGGTCCGCATGAAGATGTGAAGAAGTTGTGATCGACCAAGTAGAACCAGTATCGGGAGATGCTCCAGAGTAACAGAGGGTTACAAAAAGGTCTGATAAAATCTGGAAGTGCATTGTCCTATTTTGCGGATTGGACAGAGTGTTTGGGATGTTCTTATGATGTGTCATCTTGATTTGTTCATGGTTTGAAAGATCTGCATAATGTTCATAGATCAGGACAAATCCGGTTCTTCAAGTCATTTGATTAAGGCAAACTGAATAATGTAGGTCGAGCATTTATTGCAGTCTGATATTAGGGTTTGCAGAGCGATATAAGGGTTTTCTCTTTAATCACTTGTTCATTCTGCACTCAAGAAGAAGTGAAAAGTGGAGCTCTGCAATAAATTTCATCAAGTTCACCGAAGATCACTTGCAGAAGTCATTACATCCAGAACTCAATCCAACCAACTCCATGTAACCGAAGGTGCATAAGGTATTTTCCGTTTTCAATATCTCACTGCAAATCTTTTGAAAAATGGCTACTCCAAATATAGTTAAGATCTCTGATAGACCTCGCCCCACATTCAAGAAACATCCATACAAATCCCTGGAGGTAGATCCCCTAGGAGTCTTCTCTAGTGTTCTACATGGCATGCTGCACACCAAAGATATTAGGGTTTACATACATGCGAGTATTGAAGAATTTGGGGAAATCAAACTAAGAGATATCTATCATAAACAACTGCTAGATGATTCATTTGAGCTTAAACCAAGATATAAGGGCATCCAAGAGAAACATTTTGATCAATTCATTCATTTCCCCTGCTTTGAAGAAGATGAATGGGTCCGGTACATATTGAGTAGGATGCATGACAACTTCCTATGGCTGAACAAACCTTGCAAAATCACAAAGGAGGCAATTAGGGCAGTAACTGGTTTATACTCCTCCTGAGGGATACCTGTCCTCAAATCTGTCAAAAACAACATTGTAACTGAGGCCACCGGATCAAAGTTTGATAAGAGGGCAATGACTATAGAAGATATTACTAATCCGGACATCAAATTTGCATCTATGATAATAGGCTACAAGATATATCACTCCAGTAGGGAAAATTTAGTATTCGGAACTACAATATACACAGCCTATGAGATGCTGAGAAAAAATGCAAAATATGATCTTTGTGAACTTCTTTTGAGCCAACTAATGGAAAACATACAAAAGATCAAAAAGGATAAGAAAAACTCTTTCAAATTTGGTGCATTAATTTTATGCTTGTTTTTCTACTTCATGAATGAGTTGCCCGGATCAAGTGGATGGGTATGGGAGAATGACAAACTGGTAGCAGTTCAGATCAGAGACTATTTGCATGGGCTTGGGGATGCTAAAGCAAGAAATTCAGCCCTATGGGGATACTTCAAAAACTTCCAGAGCATGATGCAAGCAAGAGAAAGAATTCCTCAGTCTCTTGTTGAAAAATACAAAGATACAGTATGCTTTATGGTAGATACTGATCAGTGCCTAATGGAGGCAGTAGAACCAAGGATAGTCTGGATCATGCCCATGGGGTATGAAGTTGATGAACAGATTGTGGAACTGCATGTTCAACACATGCTGAGTCAGCCTAAAGATCCAAAGGCAGAGAGGTTTGGAACCTTTGAGGAACTGAGTATAAAGATTCATGGGGAACTCGGAGAACTAGAGATAAAAAGGAAGGTGAGAAAAGAAGTAGAACATATTGCCCAAGGCCTTGGCATCTCAAAGGAGGCACTTGATGCCAACCAGGAAAAGAGACAAAAAGCTGCTGAAGAGAAGAAAGAGGCAGAAAAGGGAAGCAAGAAAAGTGCTCCGGTAGAAACTTCCTCCTGGACCAGATCTTCAAGGAGACCAGCACCTATCCCTGCTAAAAGCTCAAAACCAAAAGTCCAAGCATCTGGTAAAGGAGAGAAAAGGTCCAAGACAAAAGCCACAAGGGCTTATACAAGTCAGAGAGATGAAGAGGAAACTGATTCTGATGAAGAAGTTAGGAAAATGAAGAAAAAGAAGAAAACATTTGGTCAACCCTCTACCGAACAGATGGAAGAAGAAAAGGCAGAGGAATATGTTGAAAAACCCACTCTTAACATTGATGACATAATCAAATCAGTCACAGTGGACAAAAATCTTCAGCCAATGGTTGAATTTTATGATGATTATGGTGAAGCAGATCAGAAGATATTGCAAGATGCCACAGTCAGGTATCTAAATATTTACAACAAAGCATTTATTGAAATTATATCTTTGATCCCTAAAAGCTTGGAGCAGGAACTAGAATCAAGAAAGAACACTGCCCAAGCTAAAGATCTTGAGATTCGGGAACAGATAGCTCTTCAGCTATATCCTTCAATTGATCCCAAGACAATGAACATGGTATTCAAAGACTGCAAGGATGAGTTCAAGAGCAAAGCAAGGATGAATCAACTCATGCTTGGTGAGACTGACAAGGTGGCCAAGGATACAAAAGAGATCCTCTGGAAGGCCTTCAAAAGATTTAATCTTCCTATTGTAGAGGACTTGGGTACTGATCCTTCAACCACAAGTGTTGCAGAAGAAACTTCTGAGAAAGTGACAGAAGAGGTGGGCCCTGAACAGACCAACATTTCTCCTCTGATTTCCCCTACAGTCTCTGGATCCAAAGAAGAAGAAAAATTACAGGAGAAAGAAGCAGAGGTGAAGGAAAAAGAAGGTGACAGTGTAGAGATTGCAAAGGAACAGAAGACTTCAGCAGAGAAAACCACAACTAGTGGTGGGAATGTAGGAGAGAAAACTCTAAAGGACAGCTCCAAGACTGCAGAAGAGAAGAAACATCTGTCTCTAGCAAGAGACACTGCACAAACTGTCCAAGAATTCCTGAGCAAAGAAACAATAAAGATTGATGAACCGGAGCTTCTACAAGGTCCATTCAATTTTGATTCTCTTTCTTCGATACAGACAATGAAGATAGCTTCATTTGCGAATGCTAAGGCAAATGAAAAACTCCTAAAGTCTCATATGGAAGACTGTGAGTTGATAGAAGCTGCATCCGGAGTGTTGGAAAAGATCATGCCATCTTTTCAGAAGGATCCCACAGCCTCCTCTTCCGGTAATCTCAAAACCTTAGTCAGCGGTGTTAATACACATTTTAATTCTCTAGAAAAATCAGCTAAAGAAAAGATCCAGAAGGAGTTTTTGGATAAGAGATTCTCAGAGGTACAAGGATTAATCACTAATGATAAGAGAAATATGAGTATTGGTATAAAGAGCTTAGAAAATGCTCTTAAGGATGGCGGTGAAGTATACAAATTTTGTATTTCCTAGTAAAAAGCAACAGTAGAAATTGAGAAGAAAATAAAAGAGGAAGAGGATAAACTACTAAGTTTGTCTCAAAGTTTTGATCCTCTCTCTTCCTCCATAGTAAATCAAGAGTGTCAAACTATTGCAATCACAAATGCAATAAAGAATTTTGAGAAGGAAAGGAAGAACATAATTAACCGGATGGGTGAACTTAGAAGGATTATTATCCCTAAGTTAGAGGCCATGCATGAGGCCATAAGTGATGCTTAGACTACCGCCCAGACCAATGATCCAACAGATCTTAAGAGGGCAGAAGCTTTTGCATTTTTGTTGAGTGGTCACATCTCAATTTTGGATAGAATGAAGCAAAGTTGGGCTACAGAACTCATCCAACTGAAAACAACTTTTGCAAATATACTATAGTTTATATAAGTATTCCACATATATATACTTATGCGACTAAGTACAATTAAAATTTTGAAATTTTTGGTATGTGGACCCTACCCTTTGCCATTGATGTCAAAGGGGGAGTAAGGAGTAGTGAAAAATGAGGAATCCAACTAAGGGGGAGCTCCAGAAAATGTATATAAAGATATAGCATTAGCCAAGGGGGAGCATAGTGTAAACACTTAGTCATTTTTCACTAAGTGTTGCCATCAATGCCAAAGGGGGAGATTGTTGGCAAGAGACACTATATGGATTCATGTTTATTGTCATTGATGGCAACAAAGGTCATCCCACACATCCGCAAGACATGGTGTGTCTCTACCGGAAGTCAGAGTGAAGAATGTTATGGTCCGGTAAACAAGAACAGAGCATGTAGCAAGGTCCAACAGACAGGTCCGGATCTCTTAGAGGAAGTATCTTGGTGCAGTACAGATTTGGGGAAGTCAAGAGGACTACCTTGAGTGGTATATTCCAAGGATTTAGCCTCCGGTAATAGATGAGGAAAAAGATGTGGATAGTTGAGTACCGGATTCCTGAGTGACAGTGTGAACAGAGGAAGAACTGACTGACAGAACATCAGATTTCTTTCCGGATGAGTTACTGATTGTGGTAAAGGTTATGAAAGCATGAAACATGTTTGGCCAACATGATTAATGATTCTTACAAGCATATACTTGATCCGCATTACTTGATGTGCAAGGATTCAGCCGACAGATCAGAATAGGTGAAAAGATTGACTATTCCGGGTGCCGACTGAAAGGTGATAAAATTACTTGTGCGGATATATATACAAGATGAATTTAGTTGTGAGTGTTGTTGTTGTGTATTGTGTTGTGCGAATAAAAGTAGAAGTGCAGAGCAGCAGCAGTAAAGAAGGTCTGGTATGTAAAAGGAAAACAACAAAAGAAAAGTGGAAAGATGAAGTGCAGCAGATCAGTGTACTGAGCTTAACCAGAATTGAACTCCAACATTTGTAGATGCTTCCAATCAGTTCAAGTATTGTATTACATTCTTTTTGTAGATAGTGAGTCTCTTGTAGGTAGTGTGCCTCTTGTGAGCAGTGTGCTCAGGCAGTGAGCCCTAATTGGCAAGTGCCATTTTGTTTTTCTATTCTTCTAACAGAGAATACAATCTTAGGTTAATCACCCCGTGGTTTTCTCCCTTAACAGGGTTTCCACGTCAAAAATATTATGTCATGTGTATTTCCATTTCATGGTTGTGTTTGCTTAATTGAATTAATACTGCATTGATTAATAAGAAAGCTCAAAAGGAAGAATTAATTAGGATAACTGATTCACCCCCCCTCTCAATTATCAACAGAGAGGGGGGGTGAATCAGTGTTCTGCAAAACTTCTTAGATTGTTCCTTAATTTATTTGCCACATACATTCAAAAGAAAGAACTATAATGACAAAAACAACAAGATCATAACACATGAACACTAGGATTTTTATGTGGAAACCTGGTTAAGGGAAAAACCACGGTGAGGGTTAACCCATAAGAAATTATACTCTATTAAAAGTATTACAAATGGGGAAGGCACATGCCTTCGGGCTCACTGCTCAAAGAGGGTCATTGCCTATAGGAATGATTATAAGAAGATTACAGAATGTTTGAATTGATGAATTGCATCTGCCAATGCAAGAATTCAGTTCCGGTTAAGTACAGAATATTGATCTTACACACTTCATCCTTACCTTGCCCTGTTTACTGTTCTGCCATGATCTGGACCTTAGATCTCTTCTCTTTTGCACTTCTTTCAGCCTTTTCACACTTACTTCATCATCACAACACACACACCTCAAAACACTCGAATCCATTGACTATATATATTTGCATCAAGAAATTCAATCAACTGTAGTCAGCTTGAAGAAAACTTAGAACTTTTATTAAAAAGTCTATTTTGTCGGCCGAATCCATGCACAAATAATAACGTGGACCAAAAAATTGTGTTCTCAAATCATCAATCATGTCAGCCAATACCACTGATTGTCACTAATTGCTTATCCAACAACTTTTTTGTATCCAGACTAAGATCAAATACTAGGTCGGTCTATACTTCTTCTGACTGTGCTAACTAATTGGACATGATGCTCAAATGCTTATATCTTTTGAAATCTTCATCACCAGAGGTTACGATTCTGGATTTACATAGTCTTGACAATCCTTATCACTCCCTTAGATCTGTAGAACACTATGATTTACCACCAAAGAGATCCAGACCAAGATACCGGACCCTGTCACATGCTCTGTTTCTAACATCCAAACTTAGACAAATCCTCACTCTGACTTCCGGTATGAACAAATCATATAATGCAAATGTGTAGGATAGAATTAGTTACCATCAATAACACCTATAATGCGTAGCAGTGTCTCTTGCCAACAATCTCCACCTTTGGCATTGATGGAAACACTTAGTGAAAAATGACTAAGTGTCGGAACAACTCCTCCTTAGTAAGTATACTTATGCTTTTCACTATTCTCCAATGCTCCCCCTTTGCTGGATTCCTCATTTTTCACTACTCTTCACTCCCCCTTTGACATCAATGGCAAAGGGTGGGGTCCACAAACTAAAAGTTACACAAAAAATCTACATACCAGGCCACATATATACAAACAATCCTTACATCCGATTTACATAAACTTAAGTATATCACCAAAAATGTTCTTCAATTGTGCCATCTCACTATCCCAGCTCTTCTTCATAGTGTTCAAAATTGAGATGTGACCACTGAATAGGAATGCTTGTGATTCTGCCATTCGCAAATCAATGGGCTCACTTTACTGGGTTGCATCTTGGGCTTTGGTCAGAACATTGAACATTGCTTCCATTTTGGGGGAAATTAGTCCCTGGAGCTCACTCATCCTTGCCTCTATTCTCTCCTTTTCTTTTGTTAATTTCTTTATATCTTCAATCAAGTTGATGGCCTGACTCTCCTTGCTTGTCACTGATGTTGTCACAGGATCAAAAGATTTGGATACACTAGATAGTTTTTGCTTAGACACTTTTATTTTATCTTCAATATCCTTTATAACTTTAGGACAGGATAAGAAAAATTTATATATGTTTAATCCTTCTGTAAGAGAATTTTGAATACTCTTTACATTGGCATCCAACACCATTCTATCTACTCCAATCAACCCCTTTAAAGCATCAAATCTTTTATCATTGAATTCCTTTTGAACCTTGACTTTTACAAATTTTTCAAGAGATTCAAAATGGGTACTTACAAAGTTTATCAAGTTCTTTAGAAGTCTAAAGGGGGATGCTCGACAGTCCTTCTGAAAAGTGGGCATGATCTTCTCCAAGATCACTGATGCCAAACCAAGTAGCTCGATGTCTTCTATGTGAGACTTTAGTATATCTTGTCTTTCTTTGGCTTGAGCTATAGAAGCCAACTTTATCTTCTACACAGAGATAAGGTATCAAAATTTATTGGACCTTGAATTATGTCTTGATCTTCTTCAATTTGTTTGTCTCTTTCTAGAATTTCCTTCACTGCTTCTGCAGTGTCTCTTGCCCAAACTGACGATGTATCTATCTGATCCTTACTAGTACTATCGACCGAATTGTCCTTCTTGGGCTCTCCATCAACCTTTGTAATCTCTTCTTCATTTACATTTTTTGCCTTGGCCTTTTCTGCTTCTTGGTCCTCACCTTCTTCTAATTTATGCTCTTTATTCTTCAATGAATCATTTTCAATTTGATCATCTGCTTCAACATTCATCACTGTATCTTCTTTTAAAGATTGACCAGGAGGAGTTTGAATACCTCTTGTATCATCAAATTCATCTGTCATCTTTACATCTTCCTTGTTTATTGCTTTCTCTTCTAGAATAGAGGAGACATCTAACTTAGTTTGCTACTCATTGATCTTTAATTCTTCAACATCTAGAATTGAGGAGTCAATCCCATCATCAATATCTTTTTCAACAATAGGTAGATTATGTCTTTTCAATCCATTCAAAAGGATCTCCTGAGTATCTTTGACTATCTCATCTGTTTCACCAAGCATGAGTTTATTCATTCTCTTCTTACTCCTAAAGTCATCCTTCACTTCTTTGAATATCATGTTCATCTGATCTAGAGTAATCTGAGGGCACAAATTTATCAACACATGCTCCCTAATCTCAATGTCTTTACCTTTTGCATTTTATTTTCTTAACTCCAAAATATCTGCAAGACTTTTTGGGATTTTAGAAGTTATTTCAATTAAAGCCTTATTGTAGATGTTCAAATATTTGACTGTTGCTTCTTCTCGAACCCTCTTATCAACATCAGTGTAATGATCAAAGAATTTAGTCATTGGCCTTAAGTTACCATCTACAGTGACTAATTTGATGATATCATCCAAAGAGAGTAGGATTTTCAATATATGTTTCAGTCTTTTGCCTCTTGCTTGCTCTTTTTCTTTTGGAGGACTTCTCCTTAGACACCTTGGCTGCTTTTGTACCTGATGCCTTTAATTCTTTAACTCCAACATCAGAATCAGTTTCTTCTTCATCATTCTTCATGCTTTTATATGTTTGGGAGGCCTTAGTTTTCACCCTTTTGCCTTCTTTTCTGGATGATTTGCCTTCCAGTTTCTCAGGTTTGGCAGGTTGTGGGGGAATAGGGGCAGTAGTAGAGCTTCTAGTTTTTCTAGGCTAGCTGGAGGAGACTTCCAAAGTACTTCCTTGTTTCTTATCCTGCTTCTCCTTCTCATCTTTTTCTATCCTTTCTCTATTCTAGCTCACAGCTTCCTTAGTTATGCCAATACTTTCAGCATACATCTCTACTTGCTTCTGAGATTTCCTTTTGATTTTTGGTTTTCTAAGCTCAACATACAATTTCATACTTAGCTCCTTATACGTTCCAAATCTTTCAACTGTGGTATCCTTTGACTTGCTTAGAAGGTGTTGAACAAACATGTCTAATACTTGTTCATCAACTTCATAATCATAGGCATAATCCATATAGTTCTTGGTTCAACAGCTTCCATTAAGCACTAATCTGTATCTACTATAAAACATACTATATCCTTGTATTTTTCAACTAGAGAAGAAGGAATTCTCTCCCTTGAATGCATCGTGCTTTGAAAATTCTTGAAAAATCCCCAGAGAGTTGTCCTTTGGGCATTTGCATCTCCAATATTGTTCAAGTGCTCTCTTATCTGAATAGCAACAGGTTTATTACTGGGCCAACACATGCTTTTCTTACTTGGTAACTTGTTCATGAAATAGAAGAACAAACATAAGACCAGTGTATCATATTTGAAGGTGTTCTTCTTATCCTTCTTTACTTTATTCAAATTTTCTATCAGCTGGTTCTGTAACAACTCGCACAAGTCATAATCAACATTCTCTCTCAACATCTGATAAGTTGCATAGATAGCCGTACCGGATACAAAATTTTTTCTGCTGGAATGATAAATCTTGTATCCAGTCACCATTGAAGCAAACTTAACATCTGGATCAATAATGTCATTGATAGTCATTGCCCTTTTGTCAAACTTTGAACCGGTAGCATCCGTCATAGTTTGATTTTTTATAGCCTTCAACATTGGTAGTCCACCGAATGAGTTTAACCTTGTCATAGCTTTGATGGTGTCCTTGGTGATTTTGAAAGGTTTCATTAGCCACATAAACTCATCATGCATATGGCTTAAAACATACCGGACCCATTCATCTTCATCAAATCATGGAAACCCTATAACCTGAATTAAATATTTATCGTGCAATGCCTTATACTCAGGTTTAAGACCATGAATTTCATCCCTTAGATGATTCTTAAACAAATCTACAAACCTTGAGTCTCCAAATTCATCTATTCTGGCATGAATGTAGGCCTTAATATCCTCAACATGTAATATGCCATATGAAACACTTGAAAATGCACCTAATGGGTCGACTTCTACTACTTTGTGTGGATGCTTCTTGAATTTGGGTTGGGGCCTTTCAGTAATATCAACAACCAACGGTGTAGCCATTGCAAAAGATCACAAGTTCAAAGTTTCACAGAAAATAACTTTTTCTTCACAGAGTTAGGGTTAGCGGATGAATTTGCCAGTTACACTTCAAATCCTTGAAATCTTAGGTCAAGTGATATTTTCTTGCTTTCTTTGAATGCAAAGTGATCCAAATGCTTGAATGAATGACCTTTTATCCTCCACAAAACCTAATTCTTTATTGTAATAAATACTTTGCCCTAACGCATCTGGTTACACTATTTTTTGCATACAGTTGATCTTCAATTGCTCTGCAATCAGTCACATTAGCTTCTTTTCTTCCAGAGTTAGCTTCAATAGATCTGCAATAGGCTTCTTTAACTTCATTCATTGTGCCAGATTCAGGCACCCACTTACTGGTTGGGGGAAGTAGATTTTCAAGGCAGCTCCCCCTGAGCCAGAGCTCCTAATTCAATTCCTAGAGGAATTATCAGCACTAGATTCTGGTGTGGATCCATTATCAACATTCATTTCACCTTTCTTTACCTATGTTTTGCTCATTTCATTCTGGACCTCATTCACATCAACTTTACCCTTGCCTTTGTCTTGTTTCTTCATGTTTTGGTTTTTGTTTACTAGACCTTTTCTATTTTTCCTGCTTCTACAGAATTTTGCAATATGACCAGATCTATTACAATTAAAGCACACAACATTTCTTTGCTTGTTTACTTGATGCCCTCTTGATCTGCACTGATTAGCCATGTGTCCATATCCATTGCATGCAAAACAATAGCCATTAAAGGAATTGCCATTTTCTCTATTGTTAGAGTTATTCATTGTCATACTTCTACATTCATTGGATATATGACCATACCTCTTACAATTGAAGCATTGATCAGAGAAGGATGGACTACTTTGATTAACTCTACTTCTACATTGAGTAGCTCTATGACCAAATTTATTGCACTTGAAACAATTGCCATTGAAAGATGGATACCTTTGAGAATTGGGTTGTCTTACTGGAGGTCTTCTAGGATTCCTTCTTTGATTTCTTGCATCAAGAATTCTTTGACCGGATCCAAAGCTTTCACCTTTCTCAAATCCTAGACCATTCTTATCATCTACCTTCTTCTAATTATCAAGCAACACCTTAATTTTAGCTGAGCTTATCTTGAATTTCTCTTTATATTCATTTGCAACTTCTAGGTCATGTTTGAGAATGACAATTTGCATTTCAAGCTCTTTTTTGTTGTCTCTAATTTCATGTAGATCAGACTCTAGATGGCCAGCAATTCTATCCAATTTATAGTATTCTTCTCTTCCTTCTTTCAGAGTTTGTTTCAGGTCTTCTTCAGTCTTCTTTCTTTCCTCAATTTATTTGGTTAACCTCATCACCCCAAATTCCATTTCATGTTTTAGAACAGAAACTTATTTTCTAGCTTCTCACATTCCTTTATCTTCTTCTTTAGAACTTCATCCATGTCATTGTCTACATTCTAATTTCCTAGTTGAAGAAGTAGCTCCTTTCTCTTTTTATTAGATTTGCTCAATTTCTCTTTTAAGGTCTCAATGAAGTCTTCAGCATCTTTAAGGTTTTCTTTCAATTCTTTGACATCTGCTCTAGACTGATCAAGATCTTCTAGAGAAAGTTTAAGTTGTTTCTGAAGGTTGTATGAATCCATTTAAATACCTTCCCAGATCTTCCTTAACTTGTTAGACTTCTTTCAAGGAACCAAAGCTCTGATACCAATTGTTGGAATTAAGGAACACTGAGAGGGGGGGTGAATCAGTGTTCTATTAAACTTCTTAGATTGTTCCTTAATTTATTTGCCACATACATTTAAAAGAAAGAACTATAACAATAGAAGCAACAAGATCATAACACATGAACACCAAGATTTTTTGTGGAAACCTGGTTAAGGGAAAAACCACGATGGGGGTTAACCCACATGAAATTATACTCTGTTAAAAGTATTACAAATGGGGAAGGCACATGCCTTCGGGATAACTTCCCAGAGCTCACTGCTCAAAGAGGCTCACTATCTATAGGAATGATTATAAGAATATTACAAAATGTTTGAACTGATGAATAGCATCTGCCAATGCAAGAATTCAATTCCGATTAAGTACAAAATACTAATCTTACATACTTCATCCTTACTCTACCTTGTTTACTGTTCTGCCATGATCCAGACCTTAGATCTCTTCTCTTTTGCACTTCTTTCTACCTTTTCGCACATACTCCATCATCACAACACACACACACACACACACCTCAAAACACTCGAATCCATCGACTATATATATTTGCATCAAGAAATTCAATCAACTATAGTCGGCTTGAAGAAAACTTGGAACTTTTATTAAAAAGTCTATTGTGTCAGCTGAATCCATGCACAAATAATAACGTGGACCAAAAACTTGTCAGCCAATACACTAATTGTCACTAATTGCTTATCCAATAGCTTTTTTGTATCCAGACCAAGATCAAATACTAGGTCGGCCTGTTCTTCTAACTGTACTAACTAACTAGACCTTGATACTTAAATGCTTATATCTTTTGAATCCTTCATCACCGGAGGTTAAGATTCTAGATTTAGATAGTCCTGACAATCCTTATCACTCCCTTATATTTGTAACACACTGTGATTTACCACTGGAGAGATCCAGACCAAGATATCGGACCCTGTCACATGCTCTGTTTCTGACATCAGGACTTAGACAAATCCTCACTCTAACTTCCAGTATGAACAAATCATGTAATGCGGATGTGTAGGATAGAATTAATTACCATCAATGACAACACCTATCATGCATAGCAGTGTCTCTTGCCAACAATCTCCACCTTTGGTATTGATGGCAACACTTAGTGAAAAATGACTAAGTGTCAGAACAACTCCCCCTTAGTAAGTATACTTATGCTTTTAATTGTTCTCCAATGCTCCCCCTTTGTTGGATTCCTCATTTTTTGCTACTCTTCACTCCCCCTTTGACATCAATGGCAAAGGGTGGGGTCCATAAACTAAAAATTACACAAAAATTCTACATACCAGGCCACATATGTACAAACAATACTTAAGTCCTATTTACATAAACTTAAGTATATCACCAAAAATGTTCTTCAATTGTGCCAGTTCACTATCCTAGCTCTTCTTCATAGTGTTCAAAATTGAGATGTTACCACTGAATAAGAATGCTTGTGATTCTGCCATCTGTAGATCAATGGGGTCACTTGACTAGGCTACAGCTTGGGCTTTGGTCAGAACAATGAACATTGCTTCCATTTTGGGGGAAATTAGTCCCTGGAGCTCACTCATCCTTGCCTTTATGCTCTCCTTTTCTTTTGTCAAATTCTTTATATCTTCAATCAAGCTGATTGCCTGACTCTCCTTGCTTGTCACTGATGTTGTCACAGGATCAAAAGATTTCGATACACTAGGTAGTTTTTGCTTAGACACTTTTATTTTATCTTCAATATATTCTATAACTTTAGGGTAGGATAAGCAAAATTTATATATGTTTCCTCCTTCTATAAGAGCATTTTGAATACTCTTTACATTGGTATCTGGTGGTGCCTGCATAAACATTCAGGTTTCAAGCATTTAAATATGTAGGCACCCTCCCAAAAAGTCAAAAAAATCTAACTCTTTCGGCCTCTGCAGTTGTAAAAAATGCAAAAAAAATTAGTTAAGGTGCAGGTGTCTTTGTATATACAAAGGTGTTTGTATATGCATGCAGGTCAAATATACATTGGTGGGCTTGTAAAATCTCCATCGCCCTTTGGAAAATTGAGTTAGATGCATTTCTGAGTGCATATCGGGCTCTAAATGCGCATATACAAAGGGAGAATCTTTCACAAATTCCCAGGAGTATTCCCGCTTTGTATATCGGGTTGTATGTAATGGTGCATTGAAAAGTATACAAGGGTGTAGATGCATTTACTACAGTGCTGGAGATACAAGCAAAAAATATACATTGCAGGCATATTCCAGGAAAGATTCATTGTTTGTATGCAGAGGAAATATACAAAGCAAAATATACAAGGGCGTGCTAATATGCATTTGCTACAGTGCAGTGGGAAGATACATGTGGTAGGACCCGCAGGCATATACAAATAGGTTTGTATATTCGGCATACAGGAAAGGCAGATACAAGGTTGAATGTATGTTTGACATACATTGGCGACATACAAGAGGGAATCTATATCGCATATCCTAAAAGATTCTTTGCTTGTATGTTAGGGGATTTGTATGTTTGCATATATAGGCTGATATACAAAAAGAGGACATACATTCCAGACCTGAGGGATAAATCAGATGAAATTAATAATATTTCAGGTCTGCTACATGTATATTGGGCACTTGTATGTGCCGATATACACTGAGAAGGTACAAAGGCTAGATACAAGCTGAATTTCAAAACAACTTTGAGTGCCTCATTAAAATTTGAAATCCGCCTTGTATGTATGAGGTGAATGTATATGTAGTTATACATTCGAATATATGCAAAAGGAGAGACGTGCAATCCGGACGCGATAGAGGAATAAGGTGCAGTGAATGAAATTTGGCGTCCATGGGTTGTATAAAGTGCTTGTATATGCTGATATACAAGCCAATATGCAATGAGAGATACAGGCCGGACTTCAAAGGGAGGTACATTCTGATGCATAATGGTTTGGGGTCCATGGCATGCATGTATATGGCGTTTGTACATGTCGATATACAAAGGGGATATACGAGGAAAGATGATGCAAAGCGGACCCAATGGTTGATTTTCAATTTGTTCTATGATGTTTTGGGGTCCGCCTTGTATAAAGGTGCTTGTATATGCTTTTGCATGTACAGGGCGAAAAGGTAAAGTGGAGAGAGCGAAGGGTCAGCGATAAGAGCATGAAGTGCCTACGTGGCATGTTTTCATTGGCTAATGACTTTTCAATATTTTTGAGTACCGTGGATCACAACAATGGATTTTGGATCGACGGTCGGGTTTTAAACCTTTAGCAATGGTTTTTTCCTTGTGTGCGGCCATTTTTGAGTGGAAAAATCTTGAAACACATCTGCTGTTGCATCCCACGGGTGGTTGATCCATTATGGTAGGATTGCAGACAGGCATGGGCCGGTGGTTGAACAGTCAAGTACCAGGTTTATGACGAAAATCTTCCAATGGCGGCACAGGGCTCGAGCTCAACTACTCCTCGCCTTTCTCTTGCTTCTTCCTGTTGTGTCCCCTATTGCTGCATTTTTTTTAGCACCATTTCTCACGATGCATTGTATCTGGCAGATTTTTTATTAGCCTTGTAATTAATTTCGCTGAGTTCACGGTTTTACTATAAAAAGCAAACCGTGTTACTCATTGTTGTTGTTGAAGATTTGGGCAATTTTGGGGGAAAATTTTAACAAAACATAGGACATTTCCTATCCATTCTATCTCATTCTAGAGTTTATGTATTGCATCTATGATGTATCTTGCAGATATGTTCAGTTTCAATGTTGATATTATATGAAAAATGCTTGTTGCATGTATTTATCTGTTTGTCTCCATTTGTTGCATGCAATTTCTTCTTTTGAATCTGGTTGCTAAGGGTTTCATAGATTCAAGGATACAAGTTTTTGTATCACATGCTTCATCTCTAACTTCCATTCAAGGAGTGGATTAAATTGTTTTAGGTCAAGCATAGAGAAGGTTGTGTGTCAGCAGGGATATCTATAAGTAGAGGCAGCGAAATACCCATCCTTGGGTGATGTTTGTAAGGTAAGCATCAATCCATCCCCTTGAAACTCGAATGCTAGTTGCAATCCATCGTCATGTATATGTCTATTTGACTCCTTGCCCTGAGATAGATGCCAGTCTGCCCTTGTGAAGTAGTTATGATCCAAAACCCCCTGTCCTGCATCCAAACCATCAATTCAAACCATTCCACATTTTCAACCCATTAGTTGTAGGAGTAGGATTAGGAGCCCTTGCATACTCTCATCCTGACCAGACAAATATGTCCAAGAATGTTACCAACCTTGTGATTTATCACACAAATCTTGGTCCACACATGAGAGTATTTTGCATGTTGCTGTCAAGCTAAATCTTCCTTTCATTAAGCTAGTCAATGTTACACCTTTATCAAATAGGGACACCCCCCTTGGTGCGGCAGAACCAGAAGTGAAGGGGAGGCTGCTCACACAACCTCCCGTATCTGTAGGCTGAATCTGCCTGTGCATTGGAACTGGCAAACCCTCTGTCGATTTAGGAAAAATTACCAACAGATTTTGGCGACTCTGCTGGGGATGTGAAGTCAAAGTACTATCTAGTCATCTCTGGTGATATATTTGTGGCCCATCTGAGTCACCAACAGAATTTGGTGACTCCGCTGGGGAGTGATATTCGGATCTTTCATGTGAATATGGTGCTCTACTGGTGGAATGAACTTAGAAACATATTTGATGAGCTTTCAGTTGTTTGAAAATTTTATCCTCTTTGGAGAGGTGGCAACTCTGCAAAAAAGATTTAGTGCACATGAAAGTTTGATGTGTGTTGTGATAAAGAATGTCTGTTCATGGTTTCAACATTTGGATGAGAAAAGGTACCTAGTTCTTCCCACCTTTATTTGTTATTTTATAAGTTAGATGCCAAGGGGAAGCCTTAGGTCTTAGACAAACATAAGATGTCTAAGAGTGAACTTTATATGAATCCAAGTATGTATTCACCCATACTCAGTCAAGAGGGGGATGATGTATTGAATAAAAGAATAGAAGAGATAAAAAATAGATTGATATACTTAGAGGCTCAGCAGGCCCAGTTAAATAGTAATAACCCTATTGTGTCTTCCAATCAGAAAGCTAGACCTCTTGTCAGCCCTTTTGATCCTTTGTATGACCAACTAGATTTGTCATGGGTTGATTATCAAGTTGAAAGTATGCCTACTAAAGTGTACAATCAGATGCCTAGATTTAGTGGACACATTGTGTGTGATGGGGGTGCACATATCCAAAACTTTCACTACTTCATGGAGAGACATTCATTTAGGGATGATAATATGTGGATGAGGTTTTTTGTTAGATCCTTTGATGCTAGAGCCAGAGATTGGTATTTGAGCTTTCCAAGGAAATTCTTTGCCTGTTGGGATGAACTTGCTGACTGATTCAAAGAAGAATTTGCAAGAGAACCTGCTAATCTTGTTGCAAGATTAATGGAAATTAGAAAACAAGATAAAGAGCCCTGTATTGATTTCAATCATAGATTTGCAGTAGCCCTTTCACAAATCCCTGAAGGCTTCAGACCTGATACTTCATCCTGTATTGGCATATATTTTGAAGCTTTCGAGGAGGGCTCTAGTGCATTGTTGAGGGAATTCAAGATAAAAGGTATGCAGATGGCATACAAGTTTTTAGAAAATATAGAAAAAATGAGAAATGAGCACAGGCAGAATTCCCTGTCCATAGGTATTGGTATGAATAATGGTTATAAGGCTGCAAATGACCAAGTGATTATGGCATCATGTGAAGATAAAAATGAAAATGAAAATACATTAGTTGAGGATGCCAGTAGAAGGATCAATGATAACCCCTGTTGCAAGGTTGAGGTGTCTGATTCTGAAAATAATGATGAGGTTATGGACAACAATGAACATCTGTTTGAATGGGTTTGTGGAGATAATTGTGAGTATTGTGCTCAGGATAGAGAAGAAATAAGCAAATAGGCTGATACTCCTCCACAAAGGAAATCCGTTGGTAATGAAGATGCATGTTCTGTTGCCTATAAACTAGTGGCATACTATAATGAAACTGAAACACCTGGATCAACCTTTTTTGACACATGTGGTGATGAGGATCTATTTGAGTATGGTGGGAATCTAGGCACTGATGTTGATATGGATTCTAGTTCTCATCCTGATGAAAGAGAAACCAACATATATCATGAAGGTTATTGCAGGGAGGTGCCAGAATCTGAGTTTTTTCTATTTGGTGCAGCTGAAAGTTGTGTGCCTGAAGTGCACAAATATGGATTTGAGAACTTTGTCTTTGATATGCCAGCTCATGATAAAATGAAGCCTGATGCTCCTAGCTACATGATGGACTTTGAGTGTTTTTAGTTTTCAATCCAGCTAGGAGATCATTTTGCAATGAATAATGCTAACACAGATGATAACATGTGTTATATTTCATTTGAATAGGCATTGTTTGATAAATATGACACCCACATGTCACATGATGCTAAAGGTTGTTTGCATGGGGGTGACAGTGTCAAAGGGTTGAATATGCAAATGACAAGATTTGTTTGTGGGTAGGTCATGACAGTGTCTCCAGGATTGATCCAGTGAATGTAGATGAAAAAAAGGTGTTTGATAAGGGGAGATACAGGTTTTTATTTTCTTGGTGGCCTTAGGCCATCAAGTGTGTTTGGTGATGTAAGTCAGTGTAACTTCATGACTTTGAATCCCAATGGATAAGGGACTGGTCTGCATCCCAGAGATCTGTGATTCTTGCCATGCCTGCAAGAGGTATGCATCCCCAGATAGAGCCACTGGTGGTGCCTGCATAAACATTTAGGTTTCAAGCATTTAAATATGCAGGAACCCTCCCAAAAAGTCCAAAAAATCTAACTCTTTCAGCCTTTGCAGTTGTAAAACATGAAAAAAAAAATAGTTAAGGTGCAGGTGTCTTTGTATATACAAAGGTGTTTGTATATGCATGCAGGTCAAATATACATTGGTGGGCTTGTAAAATCTCCATCGCCTTTTGGAAAATTGAGTTAGATGCATTTTTGAGTGCATATCGGGCTCTAAATCTGCATATACAAAGGGGGAATCTTTCGCAGATTCCTGGGTTCCCACTTTGAATATCGGGTTGTATGTAATGGTGCATTGAAAAGTATACAAGGGCATAGATGCATTTACTATAGTGTTGGAGATACAAGAGAAAAATATACATTGCAGGCATATTCCAAGAAAGATTCGTTGTTTGTATGAAGAGGAAATATACAAAGCAAAATATACAAGGGCATGTTAATATGCATTTGCTACAGTGCAGTGGGGAAGATACATGTGGTAGGACCCGCGGGCATATACAAACAGGTTTGTATATTCGGCATACAGGAGAGGCAGATACAAGGTTGAATGTATGTTTGACATACATTGGCGACATACAAGAGGGAATCTATATCACATATCCTAAAAGATTCTTTGCTTGTATGTTAGGGGATTTATATGTTTGCATATATAGGCCGATATACAAAAAGAGGACATACATTCCAGACCCGAGGGATAAATCAGATGAAGTTAATAATATTTTGGGTCCGCTGCATGTATATTGGGCACTTGTATGTGCCGATATACATTGCAAAGGTACAAAGGCTAGATACAAGCCAGATTTCAAAACAACTTTGAGTGCCTCATTAAAATTTGAAATCTGCCTTGTATGTATGAGGTGAATGTATATGCAGTTATACATTCAAAGATATGCAAAAGGAGAGACATGCAATCAAGACGCGATGGAGGAATAAGGTGCAGTGAATGAAATTTGGTGTCCATGGGTTGTATAAAGCGCTTGTATATGCTGATATACAAGTTGATATGCAGTGAAAGAGATATAGGCCAGACTTCAAAGGGAGGTACATTTCGATGCATAATGGTTTAGGGTCTGTGGCGTGCATGTATATGGCGTTTGTACATGCTGATATACAAAGGGGATATGCGAGGAAAGATGATGCAAAGTGGACCCGATGGTTGATTTTCAATTTGTTCTATGATGTTTTGGGGTCCACCTTGTATAAAGGTGCTTGTATATGCTTTTGCATGTATAGGGAGAAAAGGTAAAGTGGAGAGAGCGAAGGGTCAGTGATAGGAGCATGAAGTGCCTACGTGGCATGTTTTCACTGGTTGATGACTTTTCAACATTTTTGAGTACCATGGATCACATTGATGGATTTTGGATCGACGGTCAGGTTTTGAACCTTCAGCGATGGTTTTTTCCTTGTGTGCAGCCATTTTTGAGTGAGAAAATCTTCAAACGCATCTGCTATTGCATCCCGCGGGTGGTTGAGCCATTATGGCAGGATTGCAGACAGGCATGGGCTAGTGGTGAATGGTCAAGTACCAGGTTTATGACAAAAATCTTCCAGCGGCGGCACAGGGCTCAAGCTCAACTACTCCTCGCCCTTCTCTTGCTTCTTCCTGTTGTGTCCCCTACTACTTTATTTTTTTTTTAGTGCCATTTCTCACGATGCATTGTATCTGGCAGATTTTTGATTAGCCTTGTAATTAATTTTGCTGAGTTCACAGTTTTGCTATAAAAAGTAAACTGTGTTACTCATTGTTGTTGTTGAAGACTTGGGCAATTTTGGGGGAAAAATAACAAAACACAGGACATTTCTTGACCATTCTATCTCATTCTAGAGTTTATGTATTGCATCTGTGATGTATCTTGCACATATGTTCAATTTCAGTGTTGATATTATATGAAAAATGTTTGTTGCATGTATTTATCTGTTTGTCTCCATTTGTTGCATGCAATTTCTTCTTTTGAATCTGGTTGCTAAGGGTTTCATAGATTCAGGGATACAAGTTTCTATATCATGTGCTTCATCTCTAACTTCCATTCAAGGAGTGGATTAAACTATTTTAGGTCAAGCATGGAGAAGGTTGTGTGTCAGCAGGGATATCTGTAAGTAGAGGCAGCTAAATACCCATCCTTGGGTGATGTTTGTAAGGCAAGCATCAATCCATCCCCTTGAAACTCGAATGCCAGTTGCAAGCCGTCCTCATGTATATGTCTATTTGACTCCTTGCCCTAAGATAGGCACCGGTCTGCCCTTGTGAAGTAGTTATGATCCAAAACCCCTTGTCTTGCATCCAAACCATCAATTCAAACCATTCCACATTTTCAACCTGTTAGTTGTAGGAGTAGGATTAGGAGCCCCTACATACTCTCATCATGACTAGACAAATATGTCCAAGAACGTTGCTAACCTTGTGATTTATCACACAAATCTTGGTCCACACATGAGTGTATTTTGCCTGTTGCTGTCAAGCTAAATCTTCCTGTCATTGAGTTAGTCAATGTTACACCTTTATCAAATAGGGACACCCCCCTTGGTGCGGCAGAACCAGAAGTGAAGGGGAGGCCGCTCACACAACCTCCCGTATCTGTTGGCTGAATCTTCCTGTGCATTGAAACTGGCAAACCCTCTGCCGATTCGGGAAAAATAACCAACAGTATCCTACACCATTCTATCTACTCCAATCAACCCCTTTAAAGCATCAAATCTTTTATCATTGAATTCCTTTTGAATCTTGACTTCTACAAATTTTTCAAGAGATTCAAAATCGGTACTTACAGAGTCTATCAATTTCTTTAAATGTCCATAGGGGGATGCTGAACAGTCCTTCTGAAAAGTGGGCATGATCTTCTCCAAGATCCCTGATGCCAGACCAAGTAGCTCGTTGTCTTCTATGTGAGACTATAGTATATCTTCTCTTTCTTTGGCTTGAGCTATAGAAGCCAACTTTATCTTCTACACTAGAGATAAGGTATCAAAATTTATTGGACCTTGAATTATGTCTTGATCTTCTTCAATTTGTTTGTCTCTTTCTAGAATTTCCTTCACTGCTTCTGTAATGTCTCTTCCCCAAAATGATGATGTATCTATCTGATCCTTACAGGTACTGTCGACTGGATTATCCTGCTTGGGCTCTCCATCAACCTTTGCAATCTCTTCTTCATTTTCATTTTTCACCTTGGCCTTTTCTGCTTCTTGGTCCTTGCTTTCTTCTAATTCATGGTCTTTATTCTTCAATGAATCATCTTTAATTTGATCATCTGCTTCAACATTCATCTCTGTATCTTCTTTGCAAGATTAATCCAGAGGAGTTTGAATACCTCTTGTATCATTAGTTTCATCTGTCATCTTTACATCTTCCTTATTTATAGCTTTCTCTTCCAAAATAGAGGAGTCATCTAACTCAGTTTTCTGCTCATTGATCTTCAATTCTTCAACATCCGGAATTGAGGAGTCAATCCCATCATCAATCTCTTTTTCAACAATAGGTAGATTATGTCTTTTCAATGCATTTAGAAGGATCTCTTGAGTATCTTTGACTATCTCATCTATTTCACCAAGCATGAGTTTATTCATTCTCTTCTTACTCCTGACATCATCCTTCACTTCTTTGAATGCCATGTTCATATGATCTGGAGTAATATGAGGTCCCAAATTTATCAACACATGCTCCCTAATCTCAATGTCTTTACCTTTTGCATTTTCTTGTCTTAACTCCAAAATATCTGCAAGACGTTCTGGGATTTCAAAAGTTATTTCAATCAAAGCCTTATTGTAGATGTTCAAATATTTGACTATTGCTTCTTCTAGAACCCTCTTATCAACATCACTGTAATGATCAAAGAATTCAATCATTGGCCTTAAGTTACTATCTATAGTGACTAATTTGATGATGTCATCCATAGAGAGAGTAGGCCTTTCAATACATGTTTCAATCTTTTGCCTCTTTCTTTCTCTTTTGCTTTCAGAGGACTTCTCCTTAGACACCTTGGCTGCTTTTGTACCTGATGCATTTAATTCTTTGACTCCAACATCATAATTAGTTTCTTCTTCATCATTCTTCATGCTTTTATATGTCTGGGAGGCCTTATTTTTCACCCTTTTGCCTTCTTTTCCAGATGATTTGCATTCCAGTTTCTTAGGTTTGGCAGGTTTTGGGGGAACAGGGGCAGTAGCAGAGCTTCTAGTTTTTCTAAGTTGGCTGGAGGAGACTTCCGAAGCACTTCCTTGTTTCTTATCCTACTTCTCCTTCTTAGCTTTTTTATCCTTTCTCTATTCTGCCTCATAGCTTCCTTAGTTATGCCAATACTTTCAGCATACATCTCTACTTGCTTCTGAGCTTTCCTTTTGATTTCTAGTTTTCTGAGCTCAACATGCAATTTCATACTTCTAGCTCCTTATACGTTCCAAATCTTTCAACTGTGGTATCCTCTGACTTGCTTAGAAGGTGTTGAACATACATATCTAATACTTGTTCATCAACTTCATAACCATAGGCATAATCCATACCATTCTTGGTTGAACAACTTCCATTAAGCCTTGATCTGTATCTACCATAAAACATACTATATCCTTGTATTTTTCAACTAGAGAAGAAGGAATTCTCTCCCTTATATGCATCATGCTCTAAAAATTCTTGAAAAATCCCTAGAGAGCTGTCCTTTGGGCATTGGCATCTCCAATACTGTTCAAGTGCTCTCTTATCTGAATAGCAACAGGTTTATTGCTGGTCCAACACATGCTTTTCTTGCCGGGTAACTCGTTCATGAAATAGAAGAACAAACATAAGACTAGTGTACCATATTTGAAGGTGTTCTTCTTATCCTTCTTTACCTTATTCAAATTTTCCATCAGCTGGTTCTGCAACAACTCACACAAGTCATAATCAACATCTTCTCTCAACATCTGATAAGATGCATAGATAACCATACCGGATACAAAATTTTCCCTTCTGTAATGATAAATCTTGTATCCAATCACCATTGAAGCAATCTTAACATCCGGATCAGTAATGTCATTGATAGTCATTTCCCTTTTGTCAAACTTTGAACTGGTAGCATCAGTCACAATTTGATTTTTTATAGCCTTCAACATTGGTAGTCCACCGAATGAGTTTAACCTTGTCATGGCTTTGATGACATCCTTAGTGATTTTGAAAGGTTTCATTAGCCACATAAACTCATCATGCATATGGCTTAAAACATACCAGACTGATTCATCTTCATCGAAGCATGGAAACCCTATAACTTGAATGAAATGTTTATCATGCAGTGCCTTATACTCAGGTTTAAGACCATGAATTTCATCCCTCAGATGATTCTTAAACAAATCTACCAACCTTGAGTCTCCAAATTCATATATGTTGGCATGAATGTAGACCCTAATATCCTCAACTTTTAATATGCCATACAAAACACTTGAAAATGCACCTAACGGGTCAACTTCTACTGATTTGTGTGGATGCTTCTTGAATTTGGGTCAGGGCCTTTCAGTAATATCAACAACCAACAGTGTAGCCATTGCAAAAGATCACATGTTCAAAGTTTAGAAGAAAATACATTTTTCTTCACGGAGTTAGGGTTAGCGGATGAATTCACCAGTTGCACTTCAAATCCTTGAAATCTTAGCTTAGGTGTTCTTCTGCTTGCTTTCTTTGAATGCAAAGTGATCCAAATGCTTTAATGAATGACCTTTTATCCTCCACAAAACCTAATTCTTTATTGTAATAAATACTTTTCCCTAACGCATCTGGTTACACTATTTTTTGCATACAGTTGATCTTCAATTGCTCCGCAATCAGTCACATTAGCTTCTTTTCTTCCAGAGTTAGCTTCAATAGATCTGCAATAGGCTTCTTTAACTTCATTCATTGTGTTAGATTTAGGCACCCACTTACTGGTTGGGGGAAGTAGATTTTCAAGGCAGCTCCCCCTAAGCCAGAGCTCCTAATTCAATTCTTGGAGGAATTATCAGCACCAGATTTCAGTGCAGATCAATTATCAACATTCATTTCACCTTTCTTTACCAATGTTTTGCTCATTTCATTCTGGACCTCATTCACATCAACTTTACCCTTACCTTTGTCTTGTTTCTGCATGTTTTGGTTTCTGTTTACCAGACCTTTTCTATTATTCCTGCTTTTGTAAAATCTTGCAATATGACCAGATCTATTGCAAATAAAGCACACAACATTTCTTTGCTTATTCACTTGATTCCCTCTTGATTTGCACTGATTGGCCATGTGTCCAAATCCATTGCATGCAAAACATTAGCCATTAAAGGAATTGCCATTTCCTCTATTGTTAGAGTTATTCATTATCATACTTCTGCATTCATTGGATCTATGACCATACCTCTTACAATTGAAGCATTGACTGGAGAAGGATGGACTACTTTGATTCACTCTACTTCTGCATTGAGTAGCTCTATGACCAAATTTATTGCACTTGAAACAATTGCCATTGAAAGATGGATACCTTTGAGCATTGGGTTGTCTTACCAAAGGTTTTCTAGGATTCCTTCTTTGATTTCTTGCATTAGGATTTCTTTGAATGGATCTAAAGCTTTCACCTTTGTCAAATCCTAGATCATGCTTATCTTCTGCCTTCTTCTGATTGTCAAGCATCACCTCAAGTTTAGTTGAGCTTATCTTGAATTTCTCTTTATATTCATTTCCAACTTCTAGGTCATGTTTGAAAATGACAAGTTGCCTTTCAAACTCTTTTTCATTATCTTTGCTTTCATGTAGATCAGACTCTAGATGGCCAGCAATTCTATCCAATTTGCAGTATTCTTCTGTTCTTTCTTTCAGAGTTTGTTTCAGGTCTTCTTCAGTCTTCTTTCTTTCCTCAATTTCTTTGGTTAACCTCATCACCCCAAATTCCATTTCATGTTTTAGAACAGAAACTTCTTTTGCCAGCTTCTCACATTCCTTTGTCTTCTTCTTTAGAGCCTCATCCATGTCATTGTCTACATTCTGATTTCCTAGTTGAAGAAGTAGCTCCTTTCTCTTTTCATTAGATTTCCTCAATTTCTCTTTTAACATCTCAATGAGGTCTTCAATATCTTTGAGGTTTTCTTGCAGTTCTTTGGCATCTGCTCTGGACTAATCAAGATATTCTAAAGCAAGTTTAAGTTGTTCCTGAAGGTTGTATGAATCCATTTTAATACCTTCCCAGATGTTCCTTAACCTGTTAAACTTCTTTCAAGGAACCAAAGCTCTGATACCAATTGTTGGAATTAAGGAACACTGAGAGGGTGGATGTGAATCAATGTTCTACAAAACTTCTTAGATTGGTCCTTAGTTTATTTGCCATATACATTCAAAAGAAAGAACTATAAGAATAGAAACAACAAGATCATAACACATGAACACCAAGATTTTTACATAGAAACCTGGTTAAGGGAAAAACCACGGTGGGGGTTAACCCACAAGAAATTATACTCTGTTAAAAGTATTACAAATGGGTAAGGCACATGACTTCGGGCTCACTACCCAGAGCTCACTGCCTACAGGAATAATTACAAGAATATTATAGAATGTTTGAACTAATGAATAGCATCTGCCAATGCAAGAATTTAGTTTCAGTTAAGTACAGAATACTAATCTTACACACTTCATCCTTACTCTGCCTTGTTTACTGTTCTGCCATGATCCAGACCTTAGATCTCTTCTATTTTGCACTTCTTTCTACCTTTTCACACTTACTCCATCATCACAACTTACACACACCTCAAAACACTCAAATCCATCAACTATATATATTCACATCAAGAAATTCAATCAATTATAGTCAGCTTGAAGAAAGCTTAGAACTTTTATTAAAAAGTTTGTTCTGTTGGCTGAATCCATGCACAAATAATAATGCGGACCAAAAATTTGTGTTCTCAAATCATCAATCATGTCATCCAATACCACTGATTGTCACTATTTTCTTATCCAATAACTTTCTATATTCGGACCAAGGTCAAATACTAGGTTAGCCTGTTCTTCTTCTGACTGTGCTAACTAACTAGACCCTGATACTTAGATGCTTATATCTTTTGAATCCTTCATCATCGGAGGTTAAGATTCTGGATTTAGATAGTCCTAATAATCCTTATAACTTCCTTAGATCTGCAGCACATTGTGATTTACCACTGGAGAGATCCAGACCAAGATACCAGACCCTGTCACATGCTTTGTTTCTAACATCGGGACTTAGACAAATCCTCACTCTGACTTTCGGTATGAACAAATCATGTGATGCATATGTGTAAGATAGACTTAGTTGCTAGCAATGACAACACCTGTCATGCGTAGTAGTGTCTCTTGCCAACACCATCAACCCATGAACCCTTGAAAAATTTTCTCCAAAGACTCTTTACAAAATCCAAAAATAAAAACAAATATATGGAACCATCCAAATCCACTGATCCGATTTCATCCCCCTCTAACACTCCCAATCCTAATCCATCCCCTCCTATATCCAGTCACTCGGTCCTAATCCTAACCCCACAACATCTTCCATCATTGTCTATCAACTATATGCATATCCCAGTCCATCAACCCATGAAGCCATGAAGGATGTGACCCAAGGACTATTAGCAAGGAATCTAAGAACATCATGTACTCAAATTCCTATCCTTGAGCCTAACAAAGAACTTCCTAATAACATGTCTACCACTCCAACACCATCATCCACTCCTATGTCTATCCATGTCATTGAAGAGTCTCCTACCATAAGTCTAAGTCAAGCCCCATCATGTAGCCATGTTGTCAAACATCCAAAGATTATTGATCCCATCCAAGAACCCATCACATCTATCTAAGAAACCCAATAGCTATGTTAAAAGCCTAGTCCAAAGCATGTGGAAACAACAACGACCCAGCCTAATCAAAATCCAAACATCCCATCTAATCCCATCCCATATCCCTTACCATATCATGGTCAACCCATCAACATCGATCCCATCATTAATCCTCCAACATCTCCTAGTGAACCCACATCACCACCTCTTACTCCCCAATCCAATGAATATCAATGCATCCCCACTTACCCTATCCATATCTAATATCACACTATCCATGCTTATCCTCCCTATGATCAAGATCTTATCCATGAGCAAGTAACCCACATCACTCGTATCCATCATCCCATTAGCTTTATCTATTATCCCACTAGTCCTATTCATTATCCATCAATATCCCATGATGAGACACTTGGTCCCCAAGAAAACACAGATAATCAAACAAATAACTCAGATCCTATCAAATCACATCCCAATGAGGATAATGATAATCAAGATCAAATAATTCTACATCCATTTCCCATTAATCCTCCATCATCCCCTATTGAAGTATATGTTTAGGGGTTTAGCCTAGTTGCTCGAGTTTAGGGTTTAGGGCTCAGGGACATTATTTAAGGTTAATGAGTTTAGGGTTGCTCAAATTTAGGGTTTAGGTTTTAGGGGAATTATTTAGGCTTTAGGGGTTTAGGAATGCTCGGGTTTAGGGTTTAGGGGTTTAGGGTTGCTCAAGTTTAGGGGTTAATGTTTAGGGTTTAGAGAGAGATAGAGCAAGGGGATTGATAGAGATTGGGAGAGATAGGGAGATAGAGGCTTAGGGTTGCTTCCAGGGTTTATGGTTTAGGGGTTAGGGGTTAGGGTTTAGGGTTTAGGGTTTAGGGGTTAAGTTTTAGAGGTTTAGGTTAGGGTTTAGAGAGAGAGAGGCTGATAGGGAGATATAGAGGAGACCGAGCCTGGGAGAGATATCTCTGTCTCCTCTATCCCTCTCTCTAACTATATATGCCTCTCTATATCTCTATCTCTCTATGTCTCTCTATCTTACTCTCTCTATCGATCCCCTCTCTAACTCTACCTTTATATCTCTCCCTCCCTCACTATCTCACTCCCCCTCTCTATCACTCTCCCAATCCCTCTACCTCAAATCTATCTCCCTATGTCTCTGGACATCTCTTGATCTCTTTCACTATCTCTATCTGTCCACATATCCCTATCTCTTAATCTATCCCTCTACCTCTCTCTCCCTCCCTCTCTATATCTCTCCTCCTCTCTATCTCTCTCCCCATCCCTCTACCTCTTGAAATCTCTCTCCCTATGTCTCTATACACCTCTCCATCTCTTTCCCTATCTCTATCTCTCCCCATAACCCTATCTCTTAATATATCCCTCTCGACCTCTCTCTCTATATTTTCCCATCTATCTCTCCCTCTCTAGATCTATCTCCCTATATCTCTCCTCTCTATATATATCTATCTCTATCCCCCTCTTTATCTATCTTTCTCCCTCTATAGACCTCTTTGTCTATCTCAATCCCCCTCTCTCTCCCTCCCCATCTCTATCTCCACCTATCCCTCTCCATCTCTCTATTTGCCCCTCTTTCTATATTTTTTCCTTTCTCTAACTCTATCTCTATCTATCCATCTCTTTCCATGTCCTCAGGCTCTCTCCCTATCCATGTCCATGTCCCTCTCTATCTCTCCATGTATCCGTCTCTCTATCTCTCTCTATTTATCCCTCTCCCCCTCCTCCTTTCTATGTCTCCCTCCGTCTCTATATACGTCCCTTTCTATCTATCTATTTCTCCCTTTATCTCTTTATTTATCTATCCTCCCTCTATCTAAATATATGTACCTCTCTATCTCTATATCTCTCTTCCTCACATTCCAAGGGGTCGACAGAGAGGGAGAGAGATATAGAGAAAGAGAGGCAGATATAGTTGTAGAGAGGGAGGATAGAGAAATAAAGAGAGAGAGAGAGAGAAAGAGACTCTCCCATGTAGATACAAGGTCACATTTGTCCCTCCTAGTATATACAAGTTCTATTTCACGAACCACATGGATATTTGAGTCTAGGGATACTCTTGGACCATCACTTGATTACCTATTTGATGCACTACATGCATACTTATAATATATTTTATGTGAGAGCATGACATCCTAGACCATTATTTTGGCACCAACATTGAGAAGGTTATGATTTTTGCATGCATGAAGCTTAATGTTTTCATGCTTCCCAGAATGCACTCGTGTTATAACGTGAGCGTATTATAATGTGCTAGCTTTATAGGAAGCAAAAAAATAGCCAAAAAGCATGTGGGATCCGTGATTCAGACCCTGTAAGCACAAAAATCATGCACTACCTCCACAAGGACCCCTATGATGATTCAAATCCTTGTCACATATATTTAAGTGTGAAAATAAATCCTTTGGGCAGTAGGCCTCTTGATGATGTGTCCTCTCTTCTTGTTTTGCGTCGTTTCTGCTTTGTCAATTCTCCTTCTTCGCCATTTGCAACACTTTTTGACACTTGTTGTGACGCTTGTCAACTTGCATTTTCTAGCTTTTGACCTTGATCCTAAGCCTTGTGAGTGTCTTGTAGGTGAAGTTTTCACCTCTCCCCTTTGTATTTCGTCTAGTGTACCTCATAGAAGCCTTCTAGAGGTCTCCCAATCCATCTCCCACTAACTATTTTTGATTTTGACCAACCAATCCAAATCTCCCCCTATTATTTCCAGATCCCCACTGGGGATCCTAAAGATGCAAGTGGAGATTTGGATTCTTCCACATGACTGACCTGTTTCTTGATGCAGAAATCATCCTTTTCCTCCCCTATACCTTCTGCCAGCCTAAATTTCTACATTCTACACTTTTGATCCCGGATCTCCCCGGGTGACCTAGGGTCGCCCCTGGGGTGATCCATGATCTCCTTAGGTGACCCTGCTATCTTTTGACCCGCGGAAAAACTCAAGTTTCTCTCACATTTTTGCTCCATTTTCACCTATTTTTCTTTCTGTTTGCATGATTTTTGATTCTTGATATGGAGTTAACTATATCATGTACCCACACCTGAATAATTAGCTCTATTTCATCTATAATTAACTCTCTAATCAATCTCATGCATTCCATCACCTCCATTTATTCTTTAGTGATAAGCTATCATTGTTTCATCACTCTCTAATTAGCTGAGTTCACTGGGTAATCAACCTTGTTAACCCCCCAATCTATTCTTGTTAACTCATCAATCAAATGAGTTAACTCTTCAATCAATTCCACCTCTCATCCCCTCTTCTAACCTATAAATACCCCTCACCTCTTCATTATTTTCTAAGTTGAGCAAGTTGGAGAATACTCTTCTCATCTTCACAAGATTTTTCAAGCTTCTTCACAGGACCTTGAGCCTCTTTATTTATTTCTTTCTTTAGTTTTCAAAAGCTTCAAATCTTTCATTTTTGCATAGCTTCAAAGCTCTTCCACAGAGGTAAATTCATTGTGCACCAGCTCTTGCCAATTTTGCTCTCCAACCTAGCATTCATATGCTCATACAAGACGTAAGTGCCTTTTACTTTCTTTGTTTCAATCAAGCAACACTACGCTGCTCAATTATTAGCCATTGTGCTCAATTCATAGCTCACATCAAGCTCATACAAGCTTTACAAGAGCTTCTTTTTGCTTCTTCAGGTCATTTTGTTGTCAAGAGGATCACTTGCTGCAACAGAAGGATTCAAGGTTGCCTACACAAGGATACTGATGGTAGTGGAGTCAACAAATCTTCATCTTTTTCAGGTTCTTTCATTTCTTTCATAGTAATTAGATAATCACTTTGCTCTTGGGAATAGTAACATTTTGCTTTTTCCTTGATAGATTAGATCTTGCATGCTAGATTAATTATTTTTGCATTCCTAGATGTACTTTGTTAGAAAAAGCATCTTTCCTTTCCATTAAATTAGATTGCATTGGAAACACCAAAAACTCATAAAAACATAGATTAAACTTTGCATTTGAAAAGACATATAGGATTGCATACATATTGCTTTCATAGATTAGAAGCATTTTTCTTTCCAAAATACTCTTAAAAATACCAAAAAGACATTTTGCATGTTATCATTTAGTTTGCATCCATATAGAATCTATTAAAATAGAAAACATTGCAAACCCTCAATCCCATCACAAGGTAAATAGAGTTGAACAAAAGTCAAAACCCTAGGTCAAACAAAACCCTAGGCCAAAACCCTAGATCTAATTAGAGTTAGCAATTATATGATTTCCTCTATCCTGATTCACGAATGTGTTTAGGAGTGAGAGGGGAGTGGGTAAGGGCTATCCATGATGAGATCGAGAAGTTGTATCTGCAACCACAACAACAGACACACATTCCACCACAAGAAGATCCATTTGTTCTCTTGTTGATTGAAGAAATTAGGCAATTACAACTATGTAGAGCATTTCTCAGGGACATAGAAACAGTAGAAGCCATCAATGAAAACAACCGCTTGTCCACACAAAGGTGGAATTCAAGGAATCCAAATAGAAGAAGAGAAACTAGTGACCCTTCAGGTCATAGGGTTATCTCAACTACCACAACAATTGAGCAAAACATACAACAAAATGCACAACAAAGGCCACAGAACTTGCTAACCCCTCTCTGCGAAGTCCAACTCTCAAATGAGCCAGACCCCCACTGTGTCTCACCTCCTCTCGACTGGCTACTTCCACATGAGTGAGAGTGACGTGGAAAATTGCCCCGTGGCAAGGAGGGAAAGGGTCTGTGTGCATGCCGAAATCTGACCCGACAGCCCTAGGCAATTGAAGTCATGATTTCGAGTGTACATATTTTGGTGAACCCGATGTGAAGAGAAGAGCCTTTTTGGTTAAGCTTTTTGCGTTCCCATTGCGAAAACATTTCAAAAACATTCAAACATTCTTTCATTGCTTTTCATAGCTACTTCAACTTCCATCATTTGTGCCACCATCGATTCCATTTATTCTGCAGTGTCTATGGCACCCCAAATATGACAGAACCAGGCTTGAACCAGGGAAACATTCCCTCAAACAAACTTGAAACCCCTTCTTTTGATAGGTATGTGCTGCCTCATCCTGATGCACCTGTTACCAATTGTTACAACTATGAAGACTCTAACTATGAACATGATCCAAGAGAGTCCAGTTGTTCCCTATCCTTCAATAACCTGGCTTGGGAAAATGACTCAACCATACCAAATGCACTACATAAGGCTAAAGGATAAGATCAGAAGTACATCGACTAGAACAACCTTCCACAAGTACATCGAATACTCACCTTGATGAAGAGGTTAGAAGGTTGGAAAGGCATCTACAACAAACCAAAGATGCTCAAGAAGCATTGAGAATTGCCTTAGAAGAGGAACAAAAAGAGAAGGCCGCACGATAGGAAGCCCATCACTATGAAAGTGGTCAAAGAGAGAATCCTAGAAATGAAGAAAACCATAGAGCTGTGACTCTTGCAGATGTAATTGCAACTCTAGTGCAAAGAATCAGGATCCTAAAGGCAAAACAAGCTACTCTAGAGAAAAGAACAAAATCCCATGAACAGAACCAGGGGGTATCTCAAAATCCTCCTACCTCAATTACTATTCATGACATGCTAGTAATGACACTTGTCTGAATGGGAATCCCCTTATTTAGAACAATCCAATGAATCCAACAATGGGCTATCAAAACCCACCCACAGGGTTGTTACTAACAACCCCACAATCTCAGAGTGCTTTCTTAGGAACATATCTCAAATATCTGAAGGAGCCTCTAGACCAGAATATAAGGAGTGTGCAACTACCCTGGCCATTACCAGATCTCCCAAAGTTTAAAGGAGAGGGATACCCAAACTCCCACATCAAAGTGTATACTATAGCCATAAGGGAACTCCTTCCTTGGGATGGATTTTTCGCAAAAAAATTCCCAAAGACTTTGGAGGGTATCTCTTTGGATTGGTACTATCGACTTCCAGAAGCTTCGATCCACTCTTTTAGGCAACTCATTGATCAATTTGTGGCTACCTTTGACATAAACAAATTGGTCAAGACAAGAATACAAGAATTTTTAACAATCAAACAAGAAGCCAATGAGTCAGTTGCACATTTTGTCACACGATGGAGACAAGTTCTCTATTCTTCAAATAGCGCACCAAACATGGATCATAGAGGACTTTGTGATCTCTTCTTACATGCTCTCAACAATGACATGCAAGAACAAGTCTAAGAATTCCCTTACAAATCATACGAAGAAGCACTTGAAAGTGCCCTTAGAATTGACCAAGCCGCTATCAATAGTGGAAGAAGGGAGTATGATTCCAATCGAAGGTTGATAAACCATGATACAAATAACAAATCCTCAAGAAATGATCAAGACATAGATGGATCAACAAACACTTCACCATCAAGGAATGACAATAATTGTGACTATGATAGTCATACAAATTTGGGGAATGAAAATGCCAACAACTATCCCTTGAGAATCAACAAGAAGTCATACAACAATCATCGTAAACCTTGAGATCACAATCATGATAAATATTGCTCATTTCACAAGAGAAGGGGGCATGAGATCAAGTCATGTCGGGGGTACCATTGCTTCATATCAAACCTCCCAAAATGTCAACAAAAATCATTCATGGACACATTCTCACAAGATGAAGAACTTAGTCCCAATAGCTTTGATCAAAACACCTTAGGCCTTGTGGAATTCAATAAAGAACAAGAAATTTGTGTAATACAAGGACCAGAACAACCAGATGACAACAACAATTCAAATTTTTCTCACATGATAGAGCTCATCAAGAGTTCTCCTACACACAAGAATGCTCTCCTCAAAGCATTAGATCTAGGCCATCAAGTTCAAAACACTCCAAATGAAAAGTGTTGTTTTTCAACATTTGATTTTGAAAAGTTACCCTCAAACAATGACATAGCTAAATAGGGTGATCTCCCCCTCCACCTGATAGTCCAAGTTCAAGACTGTTCCATTAAATGTATAATAATTGATGATGGGTCTGCAATCAACATAGTCTCCTTTTCACTTCTTCAAAGAATGGGTTATGATGAAACTCAAATCACAAAACAAACTTCCATCCTTAGAATTCATGATAACCCAGACATTCAAACCATGGGTAAGGTCAATCTTCAAATCACATTGGGTCCTAAAACCCTCCCAACTAAATTTTATGTCATCAATGAAGAAACCACTTACAACATGATCCTAGGAAGGCCTTGGATCCATAAGAAGAGGGCCATTCCCTCCACATTATTTCAAGAAATCCACTTCTTGCACATGGGACAAATCCGCGTCATCAAAGGAGATCCTAATCCTTTCAACCTTTATAGAGTTGAACAAATCAAAAAGAATGGAAAGACGATGGAAACCACTAGTGACCTAAAAATCAACACTTTTGAAAAAGGAGATACATCAAAACAAATTGCAAACATAAACAAGACCTCAAAATGTATATGGAAGGGGGAAACATGAGAATTGTCCTTCGATCCCAATTTAACAAAGTCTTATTCTCCATTCAACTCAGTGGCCATTCCAATCAAACCAGACATAAACATCCCTATGGTTGAAATCATGACTGAAGAAGAAGAACCAAAATTCACACAGAATCTGGGAGAGTCAACACCAACCTCATTTACCCCACAAAAGTTCAAAACAAACATGGGAACTCAACAAGAACAGAAAATGATAAAGCTAGGGGGCAAATCATAAAACAATGAAACATGTGAGTACACAAAATTCTTCACTGAATACAAAGACATTTTCACACCAAGTCTTTGAGTGTCCTTGCAAGGACTTCCAAGTGAAGTTTAGATCAAATTTGATAGGTCCACACATAGTTAAGGAAGATGTCAAAAATGACACTACCTCTTGTGCATTATGGAAGGAGAAGAGTTCAACATCTCAAAAGACTAAAAAATATCATAAAACATAAAAATACAAAAAAAATATAAAAAATCAAAAATGTCAAAATCAATTTGTCTCTTGCATTTCTGCATCATTCTATTCATCTTACATTACATTTTGTGACTTGATCTTGTACTATTTTCCCTTTAGTAAAGAGTCTACTGTTGTCCAGATATACGTTATCTTTTCAGGACCTAGAGATCCCCATTTTTCACAAATCGCCATTATCCCCCTTCATTCCCAATGGTTCTCATCAAAGCTAGCTCTTAGCTTTACACTGATCCTAGTCTTAATAAGTCAAGATGTTAGGTCTAAGCAAAGTCAGTATTCAAACCTACAGTGTTCAAAGGAAGCTTGCAAGTAGACCTGACCAATTCTTCCCTAGTAGTAGAGAAGTCCAACTAGATTACAAAAACTTTAGGTGGCACTCAGCCCCTTATCTTTCTTGGCCAAAAATGGCAAGAAGATCAAAACTCTAAAGGAAGAAATCTAAAATTTGAGTGAATGAAAAAATGAGTGATCAAAATAAGAGTGTAGAAAAGTGAGAATTGAGAGATCAAAGCATTGCATAGCAAAAGTTCCAAAAGCATTCATTTCTTGAAAAATCAAAATCGAAAAACCATGAGAAAAGTCAAGTGAGGAAAACACAAAAAAAGTGAAAAGAAAAAAAAAGAGAGATACAAAAAAAGAGTGACAGAGAGAAGATTGTTGAATGTCCGTACTTTTGGGTGGAGATCAGTCTAAGCTCGAAGCCTCAAGAGTGACATTCTAATAGAGAAAGAAAGGTACAAAGCACACACACACTAGCTAAGCAAAGCTAAAGAGTCTAGTTGTCTCTAGGATCATCTTCTATCTAGGGACCCTTGTTCTTTCCTAGATATCCTTTACCCTGGGTCTATCTTGCTTATCATCTATGATCTAAGTCTAGTGAGCACGTATAAAATTTGCTGCTTGTCTAACTTGAAAGCTTGTCAGATTGTCTTATCTAGATAAGGATCAGTGTTTAGCCTTTAGCAGAGCCTAGAAATAAGAAATGCTCCATATTCATTTCTGCTCCCCACTTGAGTTTTCCTGAATCCTATCTCGCAGCCTTGGATAGATCTCTTATATGAGGACAACTTGCAATCCTCTGAATTGAAAATCATATTTAAGAGCAGTCATTTTGTTTGTTCCAAATTGCATTCATATCAAAATCAGAAAAGGAGTCTCAAAGCAATAAAGTCAAAGTGTCATATCTCATGACATTCAGTAAAGTGTTATAGTTTCATTTACTGCATTTCTTGTGTTCTTGCATTACCATATCGTAAACTACAAAACTACAAAATTACAAAAACTACCATATATGTGTCCTTCAAAACTACAAAATTACAAAAACATGTCATCGTTGTCATACTTGCATTTGTTAAAAAGAGTTGAAAAGGTCAAATAGAATAAAAAAGTTCCTAAAACTTCCAAGCATGCACAAGAGATGAGTACAGAATTCGACAAAGGAAAAAACCATAGAAAAGGATAAACTTTCATAGATACATCCAAATTTTACATATACAATAGGTATCAAAGAGATAAGACAAAATGCTCTCAAGAGAAGTAGAGCCTCCCCATGCAAGGGGGCATGAATTTGAAGAAAAGCAAGTCAAGATTGGTTCCCTCCAATAGAACCTTCAGGGCTTCGGATCCTCCGTCTACGAGTACCGCTCGTCACTCCATGATATCTGTGAGAATGATGTTCTCTACTATGGGCATGCGACTATGAAGTCCCCGCTAGATGCTAGTGCTAGAACACCCAACATTAAGGTGATCCGTCTCCCGGAGTACTTTATTCTCACCCTGAAGCATGTTAACCTAGGTCCTCAATTCTGTAATCATCAAACACCCATGGTAAACAAGAGAAAAAATGTTCGTGTGTCGTCCTACAGCAGGGGGTACACCAGGATCATCCAAGAGACGATCATGGGTCATCCTAGTAAAGGGAAAGGTTAATCCAACATTAACCTTGTGAACCAAGTCCCTCCATTCTTTGACGTTACCTAAAAAGCCAAAATCAAATTCAAGACCAAGTTAGTGCCACATGAGAAGAGAAAAGACAAAGCCAAAGCAAAAATAAATAGACTAAAACTTACATGGATCTCCAAGCTGACGCATTACCTCATTTGAATGAGGAGGTCGAGGAACAATGTGAGGACCCTCAGGTATGTCAAGAACCTCATTTGGGACATCAATGTCATCAAAATCCTCATCCTCGAGAGAGGCCTCATCTGACAAACCATCGCTATCAGGAACATAGTCCTCGTCAGTGGACTCTGAATCAATAGTCGCAGTCACAGATCGAGAAGGAGTCCCTCTCCCTCTCCTCTGTCCTCCTCTAGAAACTCTACTGATGAAGACACCTAGAGTCAAAGGTGTCCAAATGGCACCCCGCTGTCCAATCTCCCCCATCTCTTGAATGGTCCTGTAACAAGTGGACATAGGGGGCAAGTCCTCCGTGACATCCTCACTAAATTGTTGCAAGACTCGATCCACCTGATGAGCCTCAACCTGACCATTGTGATTTGTGATCTCTAAAACCTCATGGTAGTACACCATCATCTCGCCATCTCAAGCCCAAGCCCCTTCCATGTCATGGTAAGGGTCAGAAATCATGTCATCATCTGTAAGGGTAGCAATAGTGGGAAGAGTAGCATCATAATGACTAATGTGTGCCCACCTCGCTGCTCTTAGTAGTTCCCTATCTAGAAGAGGAATAAGCTTCTAGTAGGGTTTCATGTGCTCAAAGATCCATGTCATAATCAGAGAGGAATGGCTAAAAGCTAGAACCCCTCACCGAGAGATCTGATAGAAATCTTTGTAGACCATAGCTAGGATGTCAGGTCCCCATGCGTAAACTATGTTCTCCTCTAAACCATGAATGATGGGTGCCCAACACCATCTCAGATGAGCTGAGGCCTTGTCTCCTGACAGCCTTGAAGTGATCAAGCCAATCAAAAACCTCCTTAGAAGTGGGATGCGAATTCATGGTACTGAAGAAAGTAGAACTCATGTCTGGTCCCCAGGATGGTTAACCCCCATATAAGCAGCCCAAGAAGCCTTGTTCTCAAAAGACTCACTGGCAGGAGGAAATAGAGTTTGTCCCCTTACAGGGACCCCAAGAATGTGATACACATCATAAAGAGTGATAGTCCACTCTCTTGAAATCTGCAAGAACCTAAATGTGTTCCTATCTGCATCCCAGTAAGTCAGAATATCACAACATATATGAGATACAAGATGGATCACAGGAACATGACAAACTCTGCCAAGACCTCTCCTCTTGAGTATGGCACAATCATCTATACTTAGTGAAGCAAACATCCTTGAGAGCCACCCTTGCTCTCAGCCAGCATTCCATCGAATGTGCATCTCCTACAAAAATCAAAAAGAGAAGTTTAGGTTAGATTTCGTAAACTTGTAAAAACACAAAAAAATCATATAAACCATCAAAAATTGTAATAAACAGGCAGATTAAGTAACCAATTCATGTCAGTTTAGAGTGAAAGAAGCATTAAACAACAACAAATGTAGGTAGAAACCAGTCCCATAGGGTCACCCCCCAGGTGATCCATATGTCAGTCAGGATCTCCCTGGACAACCTGTTGCAAAGCAGGATCCCCCAGGGCAACCCTGTTGTCAGTTAGGATCTCCCTGGGTGACCCTACCTGCCAAAAGGAGTGACCCTAAGACCGACCCCCTTAAGAAAAAATTAGTCCAAAAAAGCCTGTTTCTCAACTGATTTCGGAAAACAAAAGACCAATCTTGCTCTAAACGACGAGACAAATGTAATGCAATAGGAAAAATCATGAAAAACAAATGATTTCAAGAGATTTTTCACAAAGTTCAACCGAGGGTTTAGAGGAGAGTTTTTCACTACTCAATTCTTCATGGTTGAGGAAGAGGCGGCCATCTCTATGATCCCCTTGACGATACCTTTCTATCGACTGCTCACACGAACGATTCCGTCATTGCTTTGCTTTGATCTCACAATTTGGTTCTCTTTGTTTGCCCTTAGCTTAATTTCATTTTATGCACTTAGATTAGTTCTTTTATTTTATGCATTTTGTTTCATGCATCATTTTGCATGCTCTCATGCCTATAGGTCCAAATTGACAAAAACAAGCAACTACTCGAACTCAAACGATCCATGGTAAGTTTGTCATTTCAGTTTTCATTATTCATTTTAAAATATTTAGATGTCAGACTGATACTAGTTATTATAGGTATAAATTGCAGAAAATCAACAACAGGTAAGGCCTAGTTCAGGAATGGTATCTACCTTTCATGTAGACTATCTTCCCCGAAGGGGGCAAATATATAAGCACAAAAATCACGCGCTGCCTCCATGAGGACCCCTATGATGATTCAAATCCTTATCACGTACATGTAAGCATGAAAATAAATCCTTTGGTAGTAGGCCTCTTGATGACGTGTCATCTCTTCTTGTTTTGTGTCATTTCTGCTTTGTCGATTCTCCTTTCTCATTTGCAATGCTTTTCGACACTTGTTGCAATGCTTGTCGACTTGTGTTTTCTAGCTTTCGACCTTGATCCTAAACCTTGTGAGTGTCTTGTAGGTGAAGTTTTCACCTCTTCCCTTTGTATTCCGTCTAGTGCACCTCATAGAAGCCTTCTAGAAGTCTCCTGATCCATCTCCCACTGACAATTTTCAATTTTGACCAACCAATCCAAATCTCCCCCTATTATTTCTAGATCCCCACTGGGGATCCTGAAGATGCAAGTGGAGATTTGGATTCTTCCACATGACTGACCTATTTCTTGATGCAGAAATCATCCTTTTCCTCCCCTATACTTTCTGCCATCCTAAATTTATGTATTCTACACTTTTGATTTTGGATCTCCTCGGGCAACCCATGATCTCCCTAAGCGACCATGTCTGATGAAGGTGGTGACCCTGTTGTCTTTTGACCCTCGAAAAAACTCAAGTTTCTCTCATTTTTGCTCCGTTTTAGCCCATTTTTCTTTCTATTTGCATAATTTTGATCCTTCATATGGAGTTAACTATTTCATGCACCCACACATGCATAAGTAGCTCTATTTGATATATAATTAGCTCTTTAATCAATCTCATGCATTCCCTCACCTCCATTTCTTCTTCAGTGATAAGCTATCATTGCTTCATCACTCTCTAATTAGCTAAGCTCACTGGGTAATCAACCTTGTTAACTCCCCAATCTATTCTTGTTAATTTGTCAATCAAATGAGTTAACTCTTCAATCAATTCCACCTCTCATCCCCTCTTCTAACCTATAAATACTCCTCACCTCTTCATTATTATCCAAGTTGAGCAAGTTGGAGAATACTCTTCTCATTTTCACAAGCTTTTTTCAAGATTCTTCATAGGCCCTTGAGCCTCTTTATTCATTTCTTTCTTTAGTATTCCAAAGCTTCAAAGCTTTCATTGTTGCATAGCTTCAAAGCTCTTCCACGGAGGCAAATTCATTGTGCACTAGCTCTTGCCAATTTTGGTCTCCAACCTAGCATTCATATGCTCATACAAGATGTAAGTGCCTTTTACTTCCTTTGTTTCAATCAAGCAACACTACGCTGCTCAATTCTTAGCCATTGTGTTCAATCCATAGCTCACATCGAGCTCATACAAGCTTCACAAAAGCTTCTTTTTGCTTCTTCGAGTCATTTTGTTGTCAAGAGCATCACCTGTTGCCACAGAAGGATTCAAGGTTGCCTACACAAGGATACTGAGGGTCGTGGAGTCAACAAATCTTCATCTCTTTCAGGTTCTTTCATTTCTTTCATAGTAATTAGATAATCACTTTGCTCTTGGGAACAGTAACATTTTTCTTTTTCCTTGATAGATTAGATCTTGCATGCTAGATTAATTGTTTTTACATTCCTAGATCTACTTTGTTAGAAAAAGCATCTTTCCTTTCCATTAAATTAGATTGCATTGAAAACACTAAAAACCCACAAAAACATAGATTAAACTGTGCATTTGAAAAGACATATAGGATTGCATACATATTGCTTTCATAGATTAGAAGCATTTGCCTTTCCAAAATACTCTAAAAAATACTAAAAAGATGTTTTGCATGTTATCATTTAGTTTGCATCCATATAGAATCCATTAAAATATACAACATTGTAAACCCTCGATCCCATCACAAGGTAATCAAAGTTGAACAAAAGTCAAAACCCTAGGTCAAACAAAACCCTAGATCTTGTTAGAGTTAGCAATTATACGATTTCCTCTATCCTGATTCACGAATGTGTTTAGGAGTGAGAGGTGAGTGGGTAAGGGCTATCTGTGATGAGATCGAGGAGTTGTATCTACAACCGCACCAACAGACACACATTCCACCACAAGAAGATCCATTTATTCTCTTGTTGATTGAAGAAATTAGGCAATTGAAACTGTATAGAGCATTTCTCAGGGACATAGAAACAGTAGAAGCCATCAACGAAAACAACCGCTTGTCCACACAAAGGTGGAATTCAAGGAATCCAAATAGAATAAGAGAAACTAGTGGCCCTTCAGGTCATAGGGTTATCTCAACTACCACAGCAATTGAGCGAAACATACAACAAAACACACAACAACAAAGGCCACAGAACTTGCTGACCCCTCTCCGCGAAGTCCAGCTCTAAAATGAGCCAGATCCCCATTGTGTCTCACCACCTCTTGACTGGCTACTTCCACATGAGTGAGAGTGACATGGCAGATCACCCTATGGGAAGGAGGGAAAGGGTTTGTGTGCGTACCGAAATCTGACCCAACAGCCCCAGGCAACTGAAGTCATGATTTCAAGCATACATATTTTGGTGAACTTGATGTGAAGAGAAGAGCCTCTTTGGTTAAGCTTTTTGTGTCTGTGATGAGATCGAGGAGTTGCATCTGTAACCATAACAACAAACACACATTCCACCACTAGAAGATCCATTTGTTCTCTTGTTGATTGAAGAAATTAAGCAATTGCAACTACACAGAGCATTTCTCAGGGACATAGAAATAGTAGAAGCCATCAACGAAAACAACCGCTTGCCCACACAAAGGTGGAATTCAAGGAATCCAAATAAAATAAGAGAAATTAGTCCTTCGGGTCATAGGGTTATCTCAACTACCACAGCAATTGAGTGAAACATACAACAAAACACACAACAACAAAGGCCATAGAACTTGCTGACCCCTCTCCGTGAAGTCCATATCTCAAAAGAGCCAGACCCCCGCCGTGTCTCACCTCCTCTTGACTAGTTACTTCCACATGAGCGAGAGTGACATGGCGGATCACCCCATGGAAAGGAGGGAAAGGGTTTGTGTGCGTACCGAAATCCAACTTGACAGCCCTAGGCAACTAGAGTCACGATTTCAAGCGTACAAACCCCACATGACTATTATTCCTGCTTTTCATGCAGTATATCAGACAAGAAAGCACTTTGTCATGTTGTTTGATATATTAAGAATCATTTTTAGATCAATCCACTAGCTTTTTTGTTTTTTGAATGTAGAAAAACTGATTTTGCATGTTTTTGGAGAAAATTTGATTATTTAAATCTAAAGTTTCATGTTTCATGTGTGATATTGTTTCAAAGCTAAGTATCATTGAATATAGATTGAATTTGATGATATATGTTTGTTTGTTTCTATAAATTTCACTAATCCTATTCTAGAGTTATATAGAATTCATAATCAAACTTGCAAAAAAGAAGAATTTGAGGATTTTGAAGCCATATTTTGGAGAATTAGTTAACTCCAATATAAAATTCTAAGGTATGTTCAAGTTATGTCCATTTTAATTCACTTATATATGTTCTTATATTCTTTACGTCTGTATGTCTTTATGTTCTTTATGTTATTTATGTTCTAAGATATGTTCTTCAAACATGTTTTCATCATTATATTCTTCTTGTTGGCAAGAGACACAGTATAGTTTCATGAGTGTTGTCATTGATGGCAACAAAGTTCATCCCCACCCATCCGCAGGACATGGTGTACCTATACCGGAAGTTAGATTGAAGAATGTTGTGGTCCAGTAAGGAAGAACAGAGCATGTGGCAAGGTCTGACAGTCAGGTTCGGATCTCTCAGATGAAGTATCTTAGTAAAGTGTGGACTTGGGGAAGTCAAGAGGTGTACCTTGACTGATACATTCCAGAGATTGAGCATCTGGTGATGAAAGAGTAAAGAGATATGAGCACCTAAGTGTTGGGTTCCTGTTTGGCAGAATTGACAAAGGAAGACTGACCGGTAGAGCATCAGACCTTAATCTGAATCAGTTATTGATGGTGATCAAGTTTCTTAAGGTATCATTCATGATTGGCCGACATGATTGATAACTTCTATAAGCATTTCTTTGATACGCATCACTTGATAAGTAAGGATTTGACCAACAAATTAGAGTTTGGGAAGATATTGACTATTCCAGATGCCAACTAGAAAGGTGTTGAAATCATTGGTGCGGATATATATACCAGATGGATTTGGATGTGAAGGTGGGTGTGGTGTGTTGTGAAGTGCAAAGAAAAGTAGAAGAGCAGTGTGAAGGCAATAAGATAGGTCCGGTATGTGACAAGATAGCAGCACCAAAGAAGAGGAAGAGTGAAGTGCAGCAGATCAGTATACTGAGCCTAACCAGAACTGAACTCTAGCATATGTGGATGCTTCTCGTCAGTTCAAGTATCTTGTTACTCTGTTTATAACTTGTAGACAGTGAGTCTCTTGTAGGTAGTGAGCCTCTTGTGAGTAGTGTGCTTGGGCAGTGAGCCCTAATTGGCAAGTGCCATCTTGTATTTCTATTCTTCTAACAGAGAATACATTCTTGGGTTAGTCACCCTGTGGTTTTTCCCTTAATAGGGTTTTCCAAGTCAAAATCATTGTGTCATGTGTATTGATGTTATTTCTATTTTCATGGTTATGTTTACTTATATGATTTGATGATGCACTAATTGCTAAAGAAGATCAAAAAATTAAAGTAATTAAGATAATTGATTCACCCCCCCTCTCAATTATCAACAATTGGTATCAGAGCCAAGTTCCTCCAAACAGAGCCTAACAGCTTGAGGAAGATCTGAGAATTCAAATGGATGTGTATGGTATGAGGGAACAACTTCAGTCTACCCTAGATGATCTTGAACAATCTAACTCTGAAGTCAATGAATTGAAGGAAAGGCTCAAACAGGCTGATGATTTCATAAATGAACTAAAAGGAAAACTGAGTATCTCTATGAAAAAGAGAAAGGATCTACTTCAGCAATTGGCAAGTCAAGGTGAATCCATGATACAAATGAAGATTTGAAGGAGAAAACCAAGTTATGTGAAAAGTTATCAAAAGAGGTCATTATGGTAAGACATGAAATGGAATCAGGAGTTATGAAATTCACCCAAGAAATTGAAGAGAAAAGAAAAACTGAAGATGATCTAAGACAATCTCTCAAGGATAAATCAGAAGACTACCACAAAATGGATAGAATAATCGGGCATCTAGAATCTGATCTTGAAGAAGCTAGAGATAATGAAGAACAACTTGAGAATCAGATTGACACTCTTAAAAGGGATCTTCAAACAACAAATGAATACAAAGAGAAATTCAAGATAAGCTCTGCTCAACTTGAAGTTCTTCTTCAAATCCAAAAGAGGGTAGATGACAAGCAAGGCTTGGGGTATGAAAAAGGTGAAAGCTCTAAATCTGGTCAGAAGAACTCCAGATCAGAAAATCCAAGAAACAGGTCTAGAAGACCTCCGGTAAGGCAACCAAATGCTCAAAGATATCCTTCCTTCAATGGATACTGCCACAATTGTAATAACTTTGGTCATAAAGCAAATCAGTGCAAAAGAAGAATGAATCAGACTAATTCATCCTTCTCCGGACAGTGCTTTAATTGCAAAAAGTATGGTCACAAAACTCATGAATGTAGAAATATGCAAATGAACAATTCATTCAATGGTAGATGTTTTGCATGCAATAGAATGGGACATATGGCTAATCAGTGTAGATCAAGAGAATATCAGTCAAATATGCAGAGAAATGTTGTTTGCTACAATTGCAATAGATCCGGTCATATTGCCAAATTCTGCAAAAGTAAGAATTAGGACAAAAAGGGTCTGGTGCATCATAATCAAAACCAAGACAAAGGAAAAGGAAAAGTGAATGCGGATGAAATTCAAAGAGAGATGAACAAAATATGGGTGAAGAGAAGTACAAAAAATGATGGGGATGGATCCGCATGCTAATATTCCTTCCGGAAACTAAATAGATGAGCTCTGGCTCAGGGGGAGTGACAAAAGAAAAACATTTTCCCCCAGCTAGTTAATAGGTGCTTGAAAGTGGCACATGAAAAGTTGCAGATCAAAGGGTTCTCAGAGAAATATCTAAATAACCCTTGGGAAAGATATGAAAGATCTGCAATGAATTTGAAGAGGTTAATCATCTGAAGTTAATCTGATTTAATAGTCATCCGGTAAGAACAGGATTTTCATAATTAGATCCGGTATGATCCAAATTTGTGGTATCTTGATCTACAGATAGATCAAGTGTTTGGGGAAAGAAAGATAGATGGTCATTAATCACCAAAAATAACTCTAAGTATATCTCAATGATCCGAAAAAGTTCTTTCTCAGAACAAGGAGAACAAGGCAACCGGAATGACTTAAGTTGCACATTTATTGCAATGTGGAATTAGGGTTTGCTCAAAGATAAAAGGGTTCATTTGCTCGTCATTTACACATTTGCATTAGTGAAAAAGATAAGAAGAGCTCTGCAAACAAGTTTACTTCATCTCTCTCAAGGATCAACTGCAGAATTCAAGTCAACCGACAATCTTTTCCGCTCCTTCCGTGAACCCTAAAAGCGTAAAAGGTATTTTCCATTCTTGAAATCTCTCTCTGAATATTTTGAAAGATGGATACACCAAATGTTGTGAAGATCACTGATAGACCGCGTCCCAAATTCAAGAAACATCTATGCAAATCCCTAGAAGTTGATCCCCTAGGTGCCTTTTCTAGCATTCTGCATGGGATTTTGCATGTAGAAGATGTTAGGGCATACATTCATGCAAACATTGAAGAATTTGAGGAATCTAAGCTGATGGATATCTACCACAAGCAGTTAATAGATGATTCATTTGAACTCAAACCTCAGTACAAGGCTATCCGAGACAAACATTTTGCATAGTGCATACATTTCCCTATTTTTTAGAAGATGAATGGGTCCGGTATATTCTAAGCCGAGTGCATGACAGTTTCATGTGGTTGAATAGGCTATTTAAGATCACCAAAGATGCCATTAGGGCGATAACTGGATTACACTCATCAGGTGGGATGCCTACTCTCAAATCTGTCAAAAACCAAATTGTAAGTGAGGCTACCAGATCAAAATTTGATAAAAGAGCAATGACAATTGAGGATATCATAGATTTGGATATCAAGTTTGCCACCATGATAATTGGCTACAAGATATATCACTCCAACAGAGAGAATTCTATCTCCAGAACAACAATTTACACTGCTTATGAAATGTTAAGAAAAAATGCTAACTATGATCTCTGTGAGCTCCTTCTAAACCAACTTTTGGAGAATCTGCAGAAGATAATAAGGACAAGAAGAACTCTTTCAAATATGGTGGCTTGATACTCTCTATTTTTCTATTACATGAATGAGCTTCCTGGATCTAGTGGTTGGATGTGGCAAAATGAAAGACCAGTAGCCATACAAATCAGGGATTATTTGCATGGAATAGGTGATGCCAAGGCACATAATATAGCTCTATGGGGCTACTTCAAAAACTTCCAGTGTATGATGCAAGCAAGAGAGAGAATCCCCCAATCCCTAGTGGAAAAATACAAAGATACAGTATGCTTCATGGTGGGTACTGATCAATGCCTAATGGAGGCAGTGGAGCCAAGGACAGTCTGGGTCATGCCAATGGGGTATGAAGTAGATGAGAAAATTGTTGAGCTACATGTTCAACACATGCTAAGTCAGCCCAAGGACTCTGAGGTAGAAAGGTTTGGAACCTTTGAAGAGTTGAGTGTAAAGATTCATGTGGAGCTTAGACAACTGAAGATGAAAAGAAAAGTGAGAAAAGAAGTAGAGAATGTTGCCAAAAGGTATGGCATCTCAAAAGATGCACTCGATGCAAACAGAGAAAAGATGGAAAGGGCAGAGAAAGAAAAGGAAGAAAGTAAAAAAGAAAGTGCTCCGGTGCAAGCCCCCTCCCAGACCAGATCCTCCAAGAGTTCTGTACCTGCCATCTCTAAGAGCTCAAAGGCATCAAAACCAGAAGCAAAATCATCTAATAAAGGAGAAAAGAGAACAAAGACAAAGGATACAAGATCATACACAAGCCTCAAAGATGATGAAGAGATAGAATTTGATGAGGAGATCAAGAAAATGAAAAAGAAGAAGAAGAAATCCGGTGAAGCAGAGGCAGAAGAGTTTGTTGAAAGGCCAACTCTATCCATTGATGATGTAGTCAAGGCAGTTACTGTGGATGGCAATCTGCAACCATTGACAGAATTCTATGATGAGTACAATGACGTAGATAAAAAGATCTTGGCAGAAGCCACAATTAAGTACTTGAACATATATAATAAGGCATTTATTGAAATCATCTCTCTAATTCCCAAAAGTTTAGAGAAGGAACTTGAAATGAGGAAAGAGAATGCAAAGGCAAAAGACCTGGAGATCCGGGAACAAATAGCTATTTAGCTTTATCCCTCCATCACTTCAAAACAAATGAGCATGATCTTCAAAGATTGTAAAGATGAATTCCAGAGCAAAGCTAGAATGAATAAGCTTATGCTCGGAGAAACTGATCAGGTGGCCAAAGAGATTGAAGAGATTCTCCGAAATGCCTATAAAAGATTCAATATTCCTATCATAGAGGACTTAGGTGATGAAACCTCTGCCATGTATGACAAAGAAGAATCTACTGAGACAATGGCAGAAGAGGCAAAGGAGACAAGTAAAGAGAAAACTAAGGACTTAGACTCCTCTCCTTCGGAAGAGGAAAGTCATGAAGAAGCAAACATCTCTCCTCCGATTTCCCTTGCAGACTCTGGATCTAAAGGAGAAGAAAGATTAGAGGAGAAAGCCAGTCACGAAGAAGAAGTAAAGGAAAGACTCCAGAAGTTAGTTCTGAAACTGCAGAAGGAAAGAAGACTCTGTCTCCGGCAAGAGACACTACAGAAACTATCAAGGATTTCTTGACCAAAGAGATGATGGAATTTGATGAACCGGAACTACTTCAAGGTCCATTCAATTTTGATTCCCTCTCCCCAGTTCAAACCTTGAAGCTAGCATCCTTCACTCAAGCAAAGGAAAAATAAAAACTTTTGAAGTCTCACATGGAAGACTGTGAGCTCATAGAAACTACATCCGGTGTATTGAAGAATATCATGCCATCCTTCCAAAAGGATCCTTCGGCCTCCACATCTAGTAATCTAAAGTCTCTTGTAAATTCTATCAACACACATTTTGTCTCTTTAGAAAAAGCAGCAGAAGAGAAAGTCTGGAAAGAATTTTTGGATAAAAGATTCTTTGAAGTGCAGGGTCTAATTTCAAATGATAGGAGAGCTATGGATATTGGGATAAAGAGCTTAGAAAATGCTCTCAAAGATGGCGGAGATATTTATAAATTTTGTTTTTCCTGGCCCAAAGTGACCAAGGATATTGAGAAGAAAGAAAAAGTGCAAGAGGATAAACTGTTAAGTTTATCTCAAAGTTTTGATCCTCTCTCCTCTTCCATAGTAAATCAAGAGTGTCATACTATTGTAGTCACAAATGAAATAAAGAAGCTTGAGAAGGAGAAGAAAAATAGAATAAACAAGTTGAGTGAACTTAGAAGGATAATTATCCCTAAGTTAGAAGCCATGCATGAGGCCCTAAGTGATGCTCAGACCACAACCTGGACCAGTGATCCAACAGATCTAAAAAGGGTAGAAGCTTTTGCATTCTTGTTGAGTGGTCACATCTCAATTTGGGACAGGATGAAGAAGAGTTGGGCAATAGAAGTTGTATAATTGAAGAATACTTTTGCAGATGTACTTCAATATATGTAAGTATAACATGTATATTCATTTATGCAACTAAGTATAGTTGGATTTTTGGGATTTTTGGTGTGTGGATCCTACCCTTTGCCATTGATGTCAAAGCGGGAGTGAGGAGCAGTGAAAAATGTGGAATCTAGCTAAGGGGGAGCTCTGATAGAGTGTACATTAGAACAGAGCATCAGCCAAGGGGGAGTGCAGTGTGACACTTAGTCATTTTTCACTAAGTGTTGCCATCAATGCCAAAGGGGGAGATTGTTGGCAAGAGACACAATATAGCTTCATGAGTGTTTTCATTGATGGAAACAAAGTTCATCCCACCCATCTGCAGGACATGGTGTACCTATACCAGAAGTCAGATTGAAGAATGTTGTGGTCCGATAACCAAGAACAGAGCATGTGGCAAGGTTTGACAGTCAGGTCCGGATCTCTTAGAGGAAGTATCTTAGTAAAGTGTGGACTTGGGGAAGTCAAGAGGTGTACCTTGACTGATACATTCTAGAGATTGAGTGTCTTGTGATGAAAGAGTAAAGAGATATGAGCACCTAAGTGTTGGGTTCCTGTTTGGCAGAATTGACAAAGGAAGAACTGACCGGTAGAGCATCAGACCTTAATCCAGATTAGTTATTGATGGTGATCAAGTTTCTTAAGGTATCATTCATGATTGGCTGACATGATTGATGACTTCTATAAGCATTTCTTTGATACGCATCACTTGATAAGTAAGGATTCAGCTGACAGATCAGAGTTTGGGAAGATATTGACTATTCTGGATGCCGACTAGAAAGGTGTTGAAATCATTGGTGCAGATATATATACCAGATGGATTTGGATATGAAGGTGGGTGTGGTGTGTTGTGAAGTGTGAAGAAAAGTAGAAGAGTAGTGTGAAGGCAGTAAGACAGGTCCGGTATGTGACAGGATAGCAGCACCAAAGAAGAGGAAGAATGAAGTGCAGCAGATCAGTATACCGAGCCTAACTGGAACTGAACTCTAGCATATGTGGATGCTTCTCATCAGTTCAAGTATCTTGTTACCCTCTTTATAACTTGTAGATAGTGAGTCTCTTGTAGGTAGTGAGCCTCTTGTGAGCAGTGTGCTCGGGCAATGAGCCCTAATTGGCAAGTGCCATCTTGTATTTCTATTCTTCTAACAGAGAATACATTATTGGGTTAGTCACCCCGTGGTTTTTCCCTTAAGAGGGTTTTCCACGTCAAAATCATTGTGTCATGTGTATTGATGTTATTTCTGTTTTCATGGTTATGTTTTCTTATATGATTTGATGCTGCACTAATTGCTAAAGAAGATCAGAAAGTTAAAGTAATTAAGACAACTGATTCACCCCCCCTCTCAGTTATCAACACTTCTTCCTTCTCATCTTCCCATCTTCTCATCATTATATTTTTCTTTAATAACCTATCTCACCATTTATCCTTTAATGATCTTGTGATTGCTAGGTTGTAATGCACCAATTTACTTATGAAACTCCTAGGGTTTGATCATTCTTATTTTGGACTACTGTTCAAACAATGTCATGTAATATTCCTAAGGTTACAACAATTGTCCTATACATTTATGATTCCTAGAAACCCCCTCCTTTACACCTTGACAAGATATCAAATTATCTTCATACCTACTTTGATGTTCCTATTGACTATCATGATAGTCCTAGTTGTGTTGATAGTCCATTTAAGGTGCTTGACAATTCTAATTTGTATATAAGATCAGTCCTTTTCATCATGTTGTCATCTCTTACATTGTGAATATGGTAGTGAGAGTCTATTGCATTTTGTGAATATCTGACCTTAATAGTGATCACGAGTTTCATCATAGTCTTCTATGTTTATGATGTGACAGTCTATGTGGTTGTTTGTAATAGTCATAGCGCAATTTGATAGTCTCTTCCCTCAACATCACCTTCATACTTAGCAATTTGTTTATCATTGTATATGACAATGTTCACATATGGGATATACTCAAAATATTATAGTTTAGGACAACTTGTCATCATGAAACAAAACTCTACCCTGAATTTCTGCACCTTGTTATTCTGTCCTAACCCTAACTCTGCTAAAAATCAAACTCTTCAACAAGATCAGGTGAACAATCCACAAATCTTAGGATTTGATACAATATATGAGGGATATATACATAGGGTTATCTTTTCATGATACAAAACAAACAATATGAAATGAGCAAAACTTGAAACATGAATGTTATTGATAGTGTGCATTTGTTTAACTTACAAACTATGATTGTCTTCTCCCAAAGTGCCAATACCTTTGCATTTGATATAGTATATGCATTCTACAACCTCTTTGAAGCCACCATTACCTACCACTCATAATAGGCATTAAATTCATACCTTCATCCTTTGCAGCTGATTGTTTTGCTACCAACATTCACTCAACTATCCTTTTTTTCCATCCTTCCTTGAATGGATTCCTTCAATGTTGTTGCAACTTCCTTTGCCACCCAATCATGGCCTCCAAATAGACCTTCAAATATCATTGTCATAAATCACACTACTTGCAATGTCCTTCCATAATCAGTTCTCCTTATTGCCACCCTTTCTACTATTTTGTTGCCTTCATGTAGCTTCTTGATCTCCTTCTTAGATCTTCTGTTCACCTCATAACCATGAAACCAACTTGTACCTTCATTACACAACTAATGCAACACCTGCATATTCCTCCTCCATCCACATCAACAACCAATACTTCCACTACCACCTCTTCATCTTCATGACCCGTTCTTATTTGGTTGCTTCTACTCTACTAGCAACCATGTACTCTTCAAGCATAAAATACCAAAATCATCATTATTGATCTTGCAACCTCTCTTTCTCCACATGAGAACTCTCATTATGCTACCTTGGTTGCATGTGTGTGTGCAACACCATCAATCCTCTTCATGATCCCTTGGCCACCTTGCAACATTGCCTCTTATACTACCCCTCCTTGTTATTTCTGCACCTTGTTATTCCTAGAAAACCCTTCCTCTACACCTTGACAATATATCAAATTATCTTCATACCTTGTTTGATGTTCCTATTGACTATTATGATAGTCCTAGTTGTGTTGATAGTCCATTTAAGGTGCTTGACAATTCTAATCTGTATATAATCAGTCCAATCATGGCCTCCAAATAGCCCTTCAAATCTCTTTGTCATAAACCACACTACTTGAAATGTCCTTCCATAATCATGGCTACTTATTGCCACCCTTTCTACTATTTTGTTGCCTTCATGTAGCCTCTTGATCTCCTTCTTAGATCTTATGTGCACCTCACAACCATGAAACCAACTTGTACCTTCATTAAACAACTAATGCACTTAATATTCCTCTTGATGTCTTAACAATTCTTTGATGACCTTCATCCACCAATATCAATCATTTGGATACTCTTTAGTCCCAGTTGACTGATCTATCATGTGAGAATAGAGTGTTGTGATGAACAACAATCCTTTTATGAATGGGTTGTTAAGCATCTGATTGTTATAATAGTCTTCTCCAACTATTAAAATACCCCTTGTAAGCAAAGATTATGATTACCCTCTTATTAACAACACCTTCCATATTAAATGATGAGGGTTTTATTCTCTATACTAGCATTGTTTCTCCTTTTTACAACATGGCAATCATATTCATAGGTCATGTAATAAAATCTTTTGGTAAAGGACAGCCTTAAGGTTGCTATAGCAATCATAGGACTCATGATTGTTCTTGCATCTCATGTGACACTATTTCAATGTTGTTCATGATAACCTTATAGCATAAAGACAGACCCAATTGTTCTTATGACTGATATAATATTGAGAGGACAATCTTCCTAACTAGGACAATATAAATAAGCTCCAATATTTTCATCCCATAGCATATACAGTATGACTTGATCTTTTCCCTCAATATCACTTCATCTCTTGGATTTAGAGTGACACAATAATCATCAAAGATCCACATAACAACACCAAATGATGTTAGTCTTTAAAAAACAAAATCTTTATGTACATATGACTATTCTTTACTCTTTTCCAATGATAATATAACACACACATGACTAGCCTACACTCTTTTATGAGTGGCCTACCAATGGATTTTGACTTCAATAGGTTTCTCAATATCCCTTCTTAGGTATATATACATTTATAAACCATCTTCACACCATTTGATCTCACAATACTCTAACTATATAGTCCTCTTAACAGTCCTAAATGCAATGTAAAACCCATTAGTCCTTAGGAACTCAACACTCCTTGGTCATGCATTCTACAATCATAATCTAGTCATTTTAACACAATTTTCAGAAGTTGCATGAAGGCTTCAAGGGTGCTTACTGTTGTAACAATCAAGGACTATCATGTTCATGATAAATTACATTAGTAATAGTAGTTTATCAATCATTTATGACTATTATATCAATGTTGATTAGTCATTTATGACTGTTATATCATTGTTGATCAATCATTTATGACTGTTATATCATTTATGATTGTTATATCAATGTTGATCAGTCATTATAAAAGTTCTTTAATTATCATTTTCTTATTCATCATGCTTGTAGAAATCATCATCATGTCAGGGAAATAAGCAAAGACTCTAACACCAGAAGAGCGTGAATATGAGAATGAGAGGAAAAGAGAAAGAATGAGGCGAATTTGAGAAAGTAGGAAATTGTCAACCATACAAGAAGACATTCCACCATTGTCAATTGAAGAGGAACATGACACATCTAATGAAGCTAATAGAGAGATGGAATTGGCTGCACAAAGGGAACGAATGCAAAACCTCTGTTCAATGAGGAAATTGAATCTCCAAGTTGGAGGTACTCCATTATCCATAGGTCAAGTTGAAGGAACACCATCATTATCTTCTCAAATTGAAGACACTCCAGCTTTCATAGGTGAAGTAGAAGGTACATCTTCATTTTCTTCTCAACTTGGTGGCATGTCATTATTCACATATCAAGTTGAAGGTACACCATCTTCTCCATCTCAACTTCAAGTCTTTTCATCTTTTCATCTCCAATTGAAGGTACACCATCTATCCCATCTCAAATAAATATTGAAGAAATTCCTAATGTTGAGTCAACTTTACCAATTAAAATGCCTCCTAGAATTTTGCATAGGAAGCCTAAGTTTCCAATCGATATTAATGAGAATGTGTTGAAGCCCATGCAGGATAAGATTCCCAAGTGCACTTGCCAAAGATATGCGAATAAGATATGGAAATTATTCTTTGAGAATTTAAATGAAACCAGAAGATGTCAAATATTTGTTGAATTGATGAGAAATCTAAAATTTAGGCCCACTATGAAGATTCTTGGCCTAAGAACATCATATGCCTCAAGTGAAAAATCAATTGTCAAGAATCTAATGAGTGCATATGAGAGTGTGGGTTCCACCTCACGCACCAAGGATAGTAATGTCACACGATGTGTCATTACATCAACAATAGTAAGCCAAAAAACAAAGAAAGATCGCCTCATTAGAAAGACAAGTCAAGCATTAAAAATAAGTAGAAAAACTCTAATGAGGGATGTTGGAAGACGTGAAAGAGTTGAGGACCCAAACACCAATGAATTATGGGCATTCTCTAAGAGACTCCTACGAAAAGACAAAGTTGTTGTTGAAGCTTCGAGATCCATCATTGACAAATTTTAGAAAAATAACACAAGGGTATCTCCTAATGCAAGAGATGTTGTGAGAAGGAGAATTAGTTGTCGAAACTGTGAGCCACATCCAAAGCATCTTTTAGATGTGACCCAAACACAATTTTTTAAGAAATTTCAATAGATGTATCCTCAAATTAAAATTTATCAAAGATATTTTGAAATACTAAAACCTTTCTATTGTAAGGACTCGACTCATCCTTAACAAAATAATACTAACTCTGAATTTGAGTATACCGAGGAAATACAAATTTTGATCTAACAGATGCAGTATATGTGAAATTTTCTATTAATTCTAAGAAGTGCTTAATACATGTTATAGAGATGAGATGAACTTGAGTTTAGTTTTCTAAAATCATCAAGTCCTAAAAGAACACCAATTTTAATTCTAGTGAAGAGAGATAGTACATTACGAGAGAAGGTACATTACGCAAGATAACCTATAAGAACAATGGATCACACATACCTTAAGTTCTTTATTACATCCTGCATTCACTTCTGACAACTTGCTTTCTCCCCAATGACTTGCATCCTTATCATCTGCACAAAACTAACTAGACAATCTCATGTTAACACGACTCAGAAATCACTACACATAAACTATAAAATAACACCCTATATCTGAGGGACCTAAGTACTGGGGGCATCCTTCATCGTCCAGACTGCCTACATACATTGTATCTACGGGACCAAGGCCCCCCTCCTTTGGATGTGACTAACACGGGGAATACAAATATGTAGTTCTATTTTGCACTATGTTTGATGCAACTGTGAGCAGGTATGCAGCTCTTTCTAGGGTGATTCCCTGCCCCAGACAGTTCTTCGTCGACTACCACCCACTCAGGTGAACAGGGATGGAAATTAATCTATTACCACAAACAAATAAAGGGGTGTTTGTCAATTATTCCTAATATGGAGGAATCCCTATCAGGTGTCTTCTCATGAAATCTAGTTTACTTCCTCAAGCGAAATTAGGTAATTTCATGACTAAGTCTGTTCCTAATTCCCTAGTGCTTTCACCAAGATCTGCGAAGGGGAGGTGAGAGCATACAGTAGATAGGGTTTCTGGATCAAACTAGTTGCCCTATCCAACATTTTACAAGTCATCTCTGATTTAGACTCGTGTTGTCAATAAGCCCCATTTTCTATTGATAATTTGAAAGGTTTTCTAAATGAGCATTTTAGCCTCGGTACTTAAAAATTCACATGCTAATCATCATACAATTATTTCATAGACTCGTCCTTTCTTTTTAGTTAATCTTTTTAATGAGATATCCGAGGAGATTTTCCCTTCCTGTGGATTTAACTTTGACATGTCCCTTATTACTCCCTAATGATTTAGAGAGACGGTGCCCAGACGTCATTGTTGTATCTATGTTAGGTGCGAGGTACTTGATTCAATGAGATGGTATTACCCGTAAACGTGACATAGAGGTACCGTAAAAATTGAACACTACGATTTGTTTGAGTTTGGACGTTTATTTACAAAGTTTACTTATCTAGTACAAAAGAAGAACTTGCATAATCACTAATAAAGAAATTGACAAAGGAAAGATACTTCTCTAAAACATACTGCAAGTAAAATATAGTAAGATGCTGAATCATTTCTCTTATACGTAATGAATAGTACTAGAGAGGATACTTAATCAATTCAATCAATTCATAATTGTACGTAACATAACTAGAAAGATCTTCTATCAGTAATGTATGTAAAGATTTAGTCTTGGAAAAAATAAGGAAATCTTGATAAATTATTTTGTCATACATCAAATAGACTTGTTCCAAAAGTAAAGAATTGATTCAATTTCTTACATGATCATTACAAACTTACTTTTAATTGAAACCAATAAGGACTTAATAAAATTTGTAAAATAAGATAGATATCTCAACAAGAGGTTTACTTTAAACTTCCTAAATGAGTTTATACTTTATTAAAATTTAATTTAATTTCCATTGTTAATAAACTTGTGAATATAACTTGATCAAAGATAAACAATGATTCTTGTTACCTAAAACTGGTAAATAGTTTCTCTAAGGTTTTATAACTTTCCAATTAACAACCAATTTAAAGAACTTCTCGATTCTATTCATGATTCCTCCATGGTCATAATTTATATTACTATAACATTCATTCATTTAAAATACCTTCGTCTTTGAAACTTCATGCTCAAGGGACAAGGCAGTTCATTTACTCCACTTATTATTCGGTAAATTTTAATGTTACCTTAAAATATTTTTAATGTGCTTTTATCTAATGATGTCTTTAATTTTATTCAATTTCCAAACATCTCCATTTTGACACCCATAACTTATGTACCCATATATAAAGGTTCACATTCTAAATTTACTAAATCAATATATGTTGTTTTCAATAAATTCATTGTCTTATCACAAATCAATTTCATTTCTATTAAGAAATCATCCTATCGATTTATTTAATCAATTTAGTTATTATTTTGGTAGTAGCCATTAAAAAAGGATTGATATAATAAAATATAATTTATTCTTCATACAACTCTATTTACGAAGGAGTCAACAATTTAAAGTGAAATTGACTTACTCTCATTGCTTGCTAACAATTAACTTAATTAATAACACAAATCCCATGGTTATAAACTTATACATATTCACTTGTTGAAATCGAAATCTAATATCTATTTCAATAATTACTTTTGAAATGTACAATGCTATTTTTCCTTCTATTAATAATATTATTAGGTATGAAATTGGATACCATTGATCAAATATCCAAAATTCATAACTCACCTAGTAATTACACTCACATTCCATGGTTGTTCAAAGAATCCATAACACTAATATTTTATTTTTCTATTTGCGGCACCACCAAGTATAATTTTCACCATTTTGTATTTTATGTATAAATTGCAACTATTGTGCTCAATTTAAGAGATTTCCTAGGCATTTTAATCTACATTTGGTGGGGTTATATATATTTCCATAGTTTGAGTTTAACTAACAACTATTGTTCTCCATTTAAGACATTTTCATAGGTACGTAGACATGTAGATGGCATGGTAATATATATGCCTATTCTCCAACTATTGTGTTCTAATTTTATATATTTTCATAGGAATTTTATAACTTCCATATTTTGTGCTTGTTCTATAATATTTCAAAATAAACTTATTGAATTATCCTCTTCCCCTAGCACATAAGAAATATTATTGGATCACATTTTGGTTATTTAAAAAAAAACTCACTATGCATGCATGTGATAAGGTATTTCTTTAGAGACAAATTCCCTAGTTGTCAATGTGTGTGGAGGCAATGAATGTTATTGATCTGATCATTGAATCTTGTTGAAGCCTAATGCAAGCCAACATATGACTATGTATGAAGAATTCCTTGGAGTGTTTAGAAAATGACTATCAATTTATTAACCTTTGATTATTATTGATGCCTAATACACTAGCAGAGGAGGATTGATGATTAACACCTACATTAAAAAAAAAAAAAAAAAAACCTCTTTACTAGTAGCTTTGTATTCTCTTTCAATATGTTATTCCATGATATAATGATGTGTAAGTATCCAAGCTGATGATGTCTTTAAATACAAAACCCTAGACACATAGTTCAAACTTCTTATTCCCCATGTTAATGGGTAACAATCAAATCCTGTGATTATCAACCTTTTAATACAAGAACTTGAATTTTGAAAATAGAGGACACAACACAATCTAAATTAAGGGACATAATTAAAGGTTAAATCAAATATATGATAAACAAATTGATGACAGTTGGATCAAGTAAATTTAAAATTGAAAGATGTTACATATCATAATACAAGGTTCAAATATACAATCAATATGCATGTTAAAATTATTAAATTATACATTAAATTTATGTATTGAAGACATTAAATGAAAAAAATATAAAACAAGTAGTATATATATATATACACACACCAAAAATGTCAGATTTCCAGTATAAATTAAGGGGCATCCCTGAAAGCGTAACGGAAGGGGAATTTTTTCCAAATGTCGTAATTGCAAGTGACTCGATAGACATGCGTGCGGAATGTGGAAGCATAGACAATGCACGCGAACTATTTGACATAATACCTCAATGTAATGATTGCAGGTTATGCTCATAATGGATTTGATGAAAAGGCTTTCGAAACTTTCAAGCAAATGTAATTGGCAGACGTAAAGCAAAATTCCATGACCTATGGCAGCGTCCTCCCTGCCTATTCCAAAATGGGACCTTTGACGTAGGATATGGACATACATCACAGCATAAAGGATAAAGAAATTTTGTCAGATATTATAGTTGGAAATACTCTGGTAGACATATATGCAAAATGAGGAAGCCCAGACAAGGCACATCAACTGTTTGATAGATTGCCTCAAATAGGCGTCATCCCATGGAAGGCAATGACTGCAGGATTTCACAAAATGGATTTGTTGAAAAGGCTTTAGAAACTTTCAAGCAAATGCAATTGGTAGATGTAAGGCCAAATTTCACAACCTATGTTAGCGCGTCCTCCCTGTTGTGCCAAAATGGGTGCTTAGGAACAGGATATGGACAATACACCATGCATAATGGAAAGCGAAACTTTGTCAGATGTTGTAATTGCAAGTGACCTGGTAGACATGCGTGCAAAATGTGGAAGCAGAGACAAAGCACTCGAACTATTTGATAGAATGCCTCAAAGAGGCCGAGCAGTAGGGGTGGCCTTCTTGACAGTGCGACTACCTTGAGAACATCATAAACCTTTCATTAAGATGTCAATTAAACCTGTGCGGGCGGGGTTTGTGTGGATGTTTTTTCTTGGGCCTGTAGATCACATATGAATATAGGCTTTGTCATATTTACAACGACATTGTTCTTTTATTTGAATCCTAAAAATGTTGCACGACTTACATTCTTCTCTCAAACTTCTGTGCAGAACTGGGTAGGTACGGTGAGGTCCAATGGTAAGGAGATTGATGACAGATAGAGGAATTAAAAAGATCCTGAGTCATAGTTGGATTTAAGGGCAAAAAATGATACACACTTTCATGTAGGAGACAGATTGCAGCTGCAGACATAGGAGATCCATGCGAAGTTGGAGAAATTGGCATGGAAGATGGAGGCAGTAGGGTACGTTCTAGATTCAAGACATTTACGAATGTTGTGGAAGAGGAGGAGAAAGAATTACTGCTCTGTCGACACGGTGAAAAGTTAGGCGATCTTATTTGGTTTGTTAAACATGCCCCGTAGAGCAACTATTAGAGTTGTAAAAAAAAACGTTAGAGACTTTCAGGGAAATGCAAATTGGTAGATGTAAAGTTACAAGTGCCACTTCCAATCACCAAATCCTTCACAAACTTATACAAAAATTCTCTCTTGAATGATTTCAATTTGTACACAATTAAGGTGCAGACTCATTACAAAGAGCTTGGACTGTATGTACAATATCCCATTGAAAAATTGAGCAACTTTAGGCAATTCCTAAATATATATAATTGTAAGGGAATACAATTTTAATACTGCAAACAACAAGCATACAAGTAAAATAAATCATGAAAACAATTCATCTTCATACTGAACAAAAAAATTTCAAAGGAAAAGAAACAAAATTTTGGAAAGGAGTGCTCTTATAGATTACTCCAGCACTCCAAACCAGAGCCCAGTGTGTCCCTCTTTCATACTTCCATGCTATTTATAGAGAAATTCTACCCTCATCTAGAACATCATTTTCCATGCACATGGTGGAAAATTTGGAAGTCAAGTCTAATAATTTAATGTCTTATTTCAATTTTCGAATTTGAAAGTAATTCTTGTGGAAAAATCTCACTTATTTAATAAATGTTAGCTTTGAAACTTGACTTGAAAAATGAGGGGGTTGAACCTCATTTATTTCCTTTTCTAGAAGTGTACCCTTCTTGACTATTTATTTATTTAGAATTTTAAATTGGGATAAAAAAATCATATATTTATTATTATTGACATTTTTACATTAATTAATTTTTCTTCTAATTATTTAGATCAATTAATAAGATAAGTTTTGCTATATTGAATAATGAAATGCATGTCATTAGACATTAAAGTAAAAAGTAATTAATTATGCATAGTATGATATGATAACTTTAATCAAACTTGAAGCTCTATAAAATATGTTCAAAGGGTAGAAGCGGATCATGGCATCCATGTCTGCAGAACATTGTTACTATGCAAATCTAAACATATAGACTGATAAACATTAAAATGGTTAGAAAATTCAATATGTAATCTACAACAACAAGTAGTGCGTGTGTGATTGTTGCCTACGTGCCCCACAAACTACTTCAAGAGACTTCATATCAACAATTTTATGTGAAAGAGAGGAAGGTCAAATATTCTACAGGAAATTATGCTTAGATGGCACATGTCAGCATTGCGGTGGCTTGCAACGTATGCCAATATGTCAACATATGGAAAGCACACATGCAGTTGGAAATGAACGAGTAGAGTTAGACAAGTATAAAACAGTGGCCTACAATACAAAAGATAGTAAAGAAGCAAAGAGGTGTGATTTGGTTATTCAAAAGATTCTAGTGTATTAGTTTATGTCTACATTTCGTGACAATATAGTGTACAAGTATGCAAGGCATATCCATAGAGCTTGATGGTTGGACTTGCAATTCAAGTTATGCAAGGACACGTTTCCACTTGGTACCATTGTTTCAGTTGTTGACTTTGCAGAGAACTACACACTACAGCCGCAGAATGAGGTGCAATCACAATATTACAACTCTACGCAGGTTGCTATATTTGTGCAAATAGCATTCATTCATGTAGAAGATAGCACAGAGGACGATAGGAAGATCTTGAGGGAATATCATTTTTATATTAGTGATGATTGCACACATTCTATGAAGTTTGTGCAAGGTTGCTTTCAAATGTTCTACCGTGATTTGGCTAGCAGGAACATATCATTTCATTAGCATATCATATGGTCAGATAATTGTGCATCACAATTCAAGAATACACGGATGTTCCTTTGGTTGAGCAGGATGCATACGGTGAATGGTGTTCAACATATGTGGAATTTTTGTGAGGCTGGGCATGGAAAGGGGGAGCATGATGGTACAAGAGTATGTATCAAAAGAGCATTGGCATAAGAAGAGTTGAAGTACAAAGACAATAAAAAGTTGACAGATGGAGATCTATTGTCAAATGGTGTAACACTACAATGGGTCCAAGTAATGAAGGTAAGTCTACAGTTCATAGATATTTTTGGTTGGTTGATGATACTAACATTGCAAAATATGAGGACTGTTGCACATTGATAGGATCAAGTGAGCTACACTCTTTTAGAAGCTCTAATGTAGGTTCATGGACTATTCATACGTGACATATGGCATGCTTTTATTCTTCATGTAGATATGAAGCTTGGTATGATTGTGAGTTAAAGGAGTGGGTTGATGATTGGTGTATAAGAGGCCTATGCCCAATTGACCATTATCAACTACCGACAACACTACAAATGACAGAGATTAAATCATCAGTTGATTTTGACCATGTTTTAGATCTAGTTCAACCAGGTATTAGCAGTGTTCTAATTTAATAAAATTCAATATGCCATATTATTTTGTATTTTTTCTTGTATTGTTGACTATATTCATTGAACTAAATGCGCGTATCAATGTAGGGCATGTTTATGTAGTTATTGCAGCTGAAGACAATAAAGAAGGAATGGATTATTATTTGTGTCATTGTGTTGAGGTAAAAAAGAAATTAGATTCCCATGTTATAGATGGAGAAAACATCTTGTATGCTACAAGATCCGTGGTTGTTACTGGAACATGGCTTAGAAGGTACCCACTAAAGAAGTCTGATGTGTGGGTGTTTGAGGACTTTGAGCCACATAGGAAGATTCTTCATTGTTCTAACCTTGTTGTGGCATCAAATGTTCATTTGATCAAATATGGGGGTAAACCATTGAATAGGACCTTGTGGAAGGTTCGTGAGTCTGATCACGAGGCAATACTCGACACAATAAAGAGTAGAGCAGACCCTGATGGTTCATTGGATTGAATTATTGGAATGACAGAAAGGTATGTTATTTTTCTTTGCTATCCTGATGTCAGCTTGTATATTTTAACTACTCATTTTAGCTAAATAGTGCAATTACATTTGCATGCGGGATTTTAGTATGATTCCAGAGGTAGGCATAATCCTAATGAAGTTGCTTTTTGAAGCAAAGTAAGTTAGGTTTTCATGATTATTTCATGATAATATGTCCTTTACTTTCTATTTCATAACGTGTTTTATTGATGTTACTATGAGTTCTAATTCATTTTAATGATGTTAGAAATTCATAATGAGTGTTAATGAGTTTTAATGACAAATAATTGATAGCAGCGGTAAGGGCAGCCCCAATTGATGCCCTACAAGACATTGGATCAAGTGAGAACACCTTTATAGCATTGAATTTCCAACTACCAGAAAGGTATTATGACTAAATTTTTAGGATAGGCATCTCTTGGGGCTAAACAGATGGTGCCAGCGCATCCGGGTGGGCAGGTAAATGCTAGGGGGATGTCTTTTTAGTGGCAAAGCCTCATGGTCGTTCTTGGCTATATCAAACATAGACAATCTCTCAAGATCCCTAAGAACATCTTTTTTGCATGTATAGGTTGATGTCAAGTCCACCTACAAACACCTACCTCAATTTTTGCTAAATCAATTTCGTTTGCCTATGGTGGCAAAGAACGCATTCTTGCAAAATGCTTCAGTTTCATGCAGTGGAAATGTTCTAGGAGTGACATTTTGCATTCCATAGGTCATGGGGCTGAATGGCCTTCGCCAACGCATCAGGGTGGGTAGATAAATGCTAGGAGAGGTCTTGTTTCATGTGCCAAGTGCCCCAGTCATTCAGGGCAGCAAACTACCAACAAAGTCACTTAAGATCCCTATGATGAAAAAAATGCCAAACTTTGACGGAGTAGTTCTCATAATTCATGGTAGATGGGAACATTCTGTTTGGACCTACAAGTGCATGTGGGGTCCGTCCATAATAACCTCTCTTAGTTTTAGTCAACTCCAGTCCATTTGACCATGCCAAAATCAAATGTATTCTTTTAAAATGCTTCAGTTTCATGCAGTCGAAAGGTGCTAGGAGTGACATTTGCATTCCATAGCTCGTGGGGATGAATGAACTTCACCAATATGTCAAGGTGGGTAGGTAAATGCCAGGGGAGGTCTCGTTTCATGTGCCAAGTGTCCCAGTCGTTCTAGGTTGTAAGCTACCAACAAAGTAGAAAGTTGCTAACACTAAAATTTTGCATTCCACAGGTTGGGGGTGAAATGACTACACCAACATGTCTGGGTGGGTGGTCAAATGCTAGGGGAGGTCTCATTTCATGTGCCAAGTTCCTCATGTGTTTCAGGCTACAAGCTACCGACAAACTTGAAAGGTGCTAGGAGTGACATTTTGCATTCCATAGGTCGTGGGGCCGAACAGACTTCACCAATGCATCGGGGTGGGTAGGTAAATGCCAAGGGAGGCCTCATTTCATGTGCCAAGTGCCCTAGTTGTTCGAGGCAGTAGGCTACCGACAAAGTCCCTTAAGATCCCTCAGACACAAAAACTGCCAAACTTTGATGGAGCAGTTATTAGAATTCATGGTAGTTGGGAATGTTCCATTTGGACCTATAGGTACATGTGGGATTTCTCCACAATAACCTCTCTTGATTTTAGTCAACTCCAATCTGTTTGACCATGTTGAAATCAAATGCATTCTTACAAAATGCTTTAGTTTCATGCAGTGGAAAGGTGCTAGGAGTGACATTTTGCATTTCATAGGTTGTGGGGCCAAACAGACTTCACCAACACATTGGGGTGGGTGGTTAAATGCTAGGGGAAGTCTTGTTTCATGTGTCAAGTGCCCCAGTTGTTCGAGGTAGCAGGCTATCAACAAAGTCACTTAAGATCCTAAGAGAAAAAATTGCCAAACTTTGACGGAGCAGTTCTCAAAATTCGTGGCAACTAGGAACATTTTGTTTGGACATACAAGTGCATGTGGGGTCCATCCACAATAACCTCTCTCAATTTTGGTCAACTCCAGTCTGTTTGACCGTGTCGAAATTAAATGCATTCTTGTAAAATGCTTTAGTTTCATGCAACACAACCTTGCCAAGTGCCTTATTTTTTGATATGTACATTGTGAGGCTGAACCAACTATGCCAATGCGTCAGGGTGGGTAGGTAAATGTTAGGGAAGGTCTCGTTTCATGTACCAACTGTCCCAGTCGTTCTAGCCTACAAGCTACCGCAAAGTGACTTTGTCGGTAGCTTACAACCCAAAATGATTGGGACCCTTGGCACACAAAACAAAACTTCCCCTAGCATTTACCCACCCACTCTGATGCATTGGCGAAGTCCATTCAGCCCTACGAGCTATGGAATGTAAAATGTAACTCCTAGCACCTTTTGAGTTTGTAGGTAGCTTGCAGCCCAGAATGACTGAGACACTTGGTGTATGAAACAAGACCTCCCCTAGAATTTACCTGCCCACATGGACATGTTGGTGCAGTCAGTTCAACCTCACAACCTATGGAATGCAAAATTTTAGTCTTAACAAACTTTCTAGTTTGTCAATAGCTTACAACTTCAAACAATTGGGATGCTTGGCACATGAAACAAGACCTCCCCTAACATTTACCTCCCCACCCCAATGTGTTGGCATAGTTGGTTCAGCCTCATGATGACCAAAACAAAAAATACGGCACCTGGCAACGTTGTGCTGCATGAAACTGAAGCATTCTGCAAGAATGCATTTGATTTTGGCATGGTCAAACAGACTGGAGTTGACCAAAATTGAGAGAGGTTATTGTGGATGGACCCCACATGCACTATAGGTCCAAACAAAATGTTCCCAGCTGCCATAAATTCCAAGAACTGCTCTGTCAAAGTTTGGTATTTTTTACTCTTAGGATCTTAAGGGACTTTTCCGGTAGCCTACTGCCCCAAACGACTGGGGTGCTTGGCACATGAAACGAGACCACCCCTAGCATTTACCCACCCACCCTAATGCATTGGTGAAGTTTGTTTTGTCCCATGACCTATGGAATGCAAAATGTCACTCCTAGCACCTTTCCACTACATGAAACCAAAGCATTTTGCAAGAATGTGTTTGATTTTGACACGGTCAAATGGGCTAGAGTTGACTGAAACTGAGAGAGGTTATTATGGATGAATGCCCCTTCACCTGTAGGTCCAAATAGAAGATTCCCATTTGCCACGAATTCTAAGAGCATTCCCATTTTGCATCTTAGGGATCTTAAGGGACTTAACTAGTAGCCTGCTGTCCCGAACGATTGGGACACTTAGCACATGAAATGAGACATCCCCTGGCATTTACCTGCCCACCCCAACTCGTTAGAAAATTCTATTTGGCCCCACGACCTATGGAATGCAAAATGTAACTCCTAGCACCTTTCTACTGCATCAAACTGAAGCATTTTACAAGAATGCGTTTGATTTTGGCATGTCAAATGGATTGGAGTTGACCGAAACTGAGAGAGGTTATTAAGGATAGACCCCACATGCACTTGTAGGCCCAAATATAACATTCCCAGCTACCAAAAATTCTAAGAACTGCTCCGTCAAAGTTTGGCAGTTTTTGCGTCTTAGGGATCTTAATGGACTTTGTTGGTAACCTTCTGCCTCGAATGATTGGGGCACTTGGCACACAAAAGGAGACCTCCCCTAGCATTTACTCACTCACCCTGATGCATTGGCAAATTTTGATCAGCCCCATGACCTATGGAATGCAAAATGTCACTTCTAGCACCTTTCCACTGTATGAAATTGAAGCATTTTGCAAGAATGCGTTTGATTTCGGCATGGTCAAATGGACTGGAGTTGACCAAAAATGAGAGAGGTTATTGTGGACACACCCCACGTGCACCTGTAGGCTCAAACTAACATTCCCATCTACCACGAATTCTAAGAATTGCTCTATCAAAGTTTTGTAGTTTTTTCGTGTTAGGGATCTTAAGGGACTTTGCTAGTAGCCTGCTACCTCGAACAACTGGGGTGCTTCGCACATGAAACGAGACCTCCCCTAGCATTTATACACCCACCCTAACACATTGGTGAAGTTCATTCGGCCCCACGACCTATGGAATGCAAAATGTCACTCCTAGCCCTAAGGATTCAATCAAGTAGTCCTTAGGTTAATATGACCATTCTAAGCTTGACATACGATTGCTACCATTTGCATATATAACTGTACATTTATAAAATGAGTGTTCTAAGATCTTTATAACAACATTCTCTTTTCGCTGGGACAACACTATCCTAATATGTCTTGACAGTGCTAAAATGTGAATAATGGTATGATGATTAGTAAATACTCTTAGGACCTTGATGACTGTCCTAGCAATCATATGACTAGTTTTTTAATTACTAGATCTCCCCAAATGGAAGCTTTGCTCGTCAAACAGATATATGGTTGTCCATATATTGCATGCTAATTCATGATTGCATGCTTGTCCTTAAGTGTACTATGTCAGAGTTGGTCGATTGGCCTTGCTAGGGTTGTCTTTATGTGGGAATGACATGATTGACTTGATGGGGCTGTCCTCCCTTCTTAATTTAGGATTTCCTTAGGTTAATATGACCATTCTAAGCTTGACATATAACTGCTACCATTTTCATATAATTGTACATTTATAAAATGAGTGTTCTAAGATCTTTATAACAACGTTCTCTTTTTGCTGGGACAACACTATCCTAATATGTGTTGACAGTGCTAAAATGTGAATAATGGTATGATGATTAGTAAATACTCTTAGGACCTTGATGACTATCCTAGCAATCATATGACTAGTTTTTTAATTACTAGATCTCCCCAAATGGAAGCTTTGCTTGTCAAATGGATATATGGTTGTCCATATATTGCATGCTAATTCATGATTGCATGCTTGTCCATAAGTGTACTGTGTCATAGTTGGTCTATTGGCCTTGCTAGGGTTGTCTTTATGTGGAAATGGCATGATTGACTTGATGGGGCTGTCCTCCCTTCTTAATTTAGGATTTCCTTAGGTTAATATGACCATTCTAAGCTTGACATATGATTGCTACCATTTGCATATAACTGTACATTTATAAAATGAGTGTTTTAAGATCTTTATAACAACGTTCTCTTTTTGCTGGGACAACACTATCCTAATATGTGTTGACAGTGCTAAAATGTGAATAATGGTATGATGATTAGTAAATACTCTTAGGACCTTGATGACTGTCCTAGCAATCATATGACTAGTTTTTTAATTACTAGATCTCCCCAAATGGAAGCTTTGCTCATCAAACAGATCTATGGTTGTCCATATATTGCATGCTAATTCATGATTGCATGCTTGTCCATAAGTGTACTTTGTCATAGTTGGTCTATTGGCCTTGCTAGGGTTGTCTTTATGTAGGAATGACATGATTGACTTGATGGGGTTGTCCTCCCTTCTTAATTTAGGATTTCCTTAGGTTAATATGACCATTCTAAGCTTGACATATGACTGCTACCATTTGCATATAACTGTACATTTATAAAATGAGTGTTCTAAGATCTTTATAACAACGTTCTCTTTTTACTAGGACAACACTATCCTAATATGTGTTGATAGTGCTAAAATGTGAATAATGGTATGATGATTAGTAAATACTCTTAGGACCCTGATGACTATCCTAGCAATCATATGACTAGTTTTTTAATTACTAGATCTCCCCAAATGGAAGCTTTGCTCATCAAACAGATATATGGTTGTTCATATATTGCATGCTAATTCATGATTGCATGCTTGTCCATAAGTGTACTGTGTCATAGTTGGTCTATTGGCCTTGCTAGGGTTGTCTTTATGTGGGAATGACATGATTGACTTGATGGGGTTGTCCTCCCTTCTTAATTTAGGATTTCCTTAGGTTAATATGACCATTCTAAGCTTGACATATGATTGCTACCATTTGCATATAACTGTACATTTATAAAATGAGTGTTCTAAGATCTTTATAACAACGTTCTCTTTTTTTTGGGACAACACTATCCTAATATGTGTTAACAGTGCTAAAATGTGAATAATGGTATGATGATTAGTAAACACTCTTAGGACCTTGATGACTGTCCTAGCAATCATATGACTAGTTTTTAATTATTAAATCTCCCCAAATGGAAGCTTTGCTCGTCAAACGGATTTATGGTTGTCCATATATTGCATGCTAATTCATGATTGCATGCTTGTCCATAAGTGTACTATGTCATAGTTGGTCTATTGGCCTTGCTAGGGTTGTCTTTATGTGGGAATGACATGATTGACTTGATGGGGCTGTCCTCCCTTCTTAATTTAGGATTTCTACTCTCTAATTACCAACACAACTGTCTCTTCATTATGATAGTCCTCTTCTTTCTCTCTTCTACACTCCCTACTTGTAGACTTCGCATTCATAATGCCAGAGTATAAGAATCCTCTAGGAACACAATAATGCCTTTGATACATGATAGTCAACCTAGGGTTATCTTTGATCTTTGTATGACAAACACCTAATTAATTCTAGCTACTTGTAGTACCTCTAAGTATCTCCTATAATATCACCAAGTTCATGACTAGTTTATGCACACATTGCCACCAGTGGAGGACATGTTTCAATGCCTAAAACCTTAACCTATGCCTGCACATATGTGAACAACATTTAGAGATGTATGTTATTCATTCTACTTGACTAGAGGCCATATTTCATAAGGTTTTCTAGGCAAAATACAAAGAGATAATGGACTAATCCATTTTTGTATTGACTATGACAGCCATGATTAGAGGTCAAAATATATTACATTTACATAATTTCATGCTATTTACATGGTGATTAACCTATTTGTGTGATTAACATCTATTCTCTATAAAGTACATATTAAAAGATGAGATTATAACACAAGAAATAGTAATATGAGATCATGATATTTAAGCTATACCAATGTAATATCATAAGGCATTGTATATAAGATATAAAAATGTAGGATCAATGATGTAAATTCTCTAAAATAGAAAAATATGGCAATATTTGATCGTAAATGCTCATAATAGCTAGGTAGAAACAATGATAAGAGATGGACCATAGACAAGATGCTCAATTTAATGATAGACCATGAATGTTCTAAGAAGCTAGAACCTCACTCAATGTGAGTATATTGGATAATGCTTTAATAAGTTAGATCAAATAGTGTAAGAACCTATGTAAAGCAAAGAGCCATTAGTATCATTGGATACAAAACCAAGGATCAAAATATAAGATGTAAAGGATTGAAATAAAGGACTAAAGAAAAAACATAATTAAGTAGACAAGACAAGATAAGACAATGTAAAGATGAAATATGAAAGACAAAGATCATGATATCAAAATGTAAGCCATCCATAAAACCATCATAAGCATTGCATAATAACTTCTCACTAAGACTTATAATATGATAAGTTGCTAATGTATCATCATAAAAACATAAGCAATCATGTGAAGCAATAGAATAATCATGATGAGGCTCATCATCATCATGTATAATGTGAGGTAGCACATTTAGAGAATCATCATGATATATAGGAAGAATATGAAAAAGGTAATAAACACAATTTTCAACACTAGGGAAATAATCATAAATATGTAGTACCAAAAAAACATGCATATCTCTAATCTTGGAAGATGGTACATAATGGATAATATCATCATGGCATGTGAGAGGAGTATCATTATAAAATACAAGAATGTTACTAGTAGGAGGTAAGATTATGTCATCAATGCATGTCCTACAAGGTACATCACAAGGTCTAGATCATTAGTATGTATGTACTCACCACTATCCATATGATCGTCATTAGGCTTACTATGAAAATTGGACTATGAAGAAGAATAAACAATATCAAATCACAATGAACTATTTCATCATCTATAGGTATATCATGCAAAGAAGGTGTGCTCAAAGGTAATAGTTCATCCTCCCAATCTGTACACCAAAATAGGATGTTTGGAACAACGTATGGACAACCATCAAAGCATAAAGGATATAGGAAATTTGTCACATGCTATAATTGCAGCTGGCCTTCTAGACATGTATGCAAAGTATGGAAGCATAGACAAGGCACGTGAACTATTTGGCATGATGCCCCAAAGAAATATCACCTCATGGAATGCAATGATTGCAAGATACGAACAGAATGGATTTTTTTATAAGGCTTTAGAAACTTTCAAGCAAATGTAATTGGTGGGTGTAAAGCCAAATTCCAAAACCTTCAAAATGGTATCTTTGGAACATAGTATAGACATCCATCAAAGCATAAAGGATATAGCAATTTTGTCAAAAGTTGTAGTTGCAACTACCCTATGAGACATATATACAAAGTGTGGAAGCATAGACAAAGCACGTGGATTGTTTGATATTGTTTAGGATGAAAAATGAAGAGGATTGTTTAGGGTTGATTTTAATGCTTTGTGTTGATCCTCCTTCAACCACTAAACATTCAAGGACTTTCAACCGAGTAGAGGAACTTACTACAAACCTTTTGTCACTTGGAACATAGGAGAAGATTGGAATTGTATGATTTTGTTATTCAACTAAGTCCAATTATGCTCAAAACCCTAATTATGCAAATTCGTGAATGGACAAATTACGGAAAATGATTGCACACAGAGATATCAAATAACAATCAAATACATACTAGATGTCAAAGTTTGGAAAACAGAAAAGTCAGGGACTAATGAGCGAGCGCCCTAGTCCAGTGCCATAGTTTTTTTTGAGATCTGGGAATCTTGTTTGCAACTTGTTACTACTGTTCTAGATTTTCCTATTGCAAGATCCGGAGGACTAATGAGTAGGTGCCTGAGTCTAGGTCTCTATTTTCTTCTCTGATCTACAATTCTGACAGTCTGCACTACTCTCCTGTAGCTCTACTTTTTCTCTTTTCATAACCTGTAAGCTGCAATCACAGAAAAACGGGTTGGGGCCTGTGGTGTTTAGAGGCTTGCCTTAGGCAAGCCCCGAAGAGACATTCAAGTCTTCTGAACACCATTGTCAGATAAAGAGTGTGTATACCTACAGGATAGAGGCAAAATCCAAATGATAAATGATAGAAAACATAATTGATATCACCTTGTAGTGAAGAGCTCATGGAAGGAAGATGCTCTTCATGCCATGAGGAGATGGGTGCCAAATCTACAAATACAAACACAAGAACAACCAAAATACTGCTCTGTAACACAATGAATGCCTTGAATCACTTTCACATAAGCTCTTGAATCAAAATTTCTATCTCATGTCCATCTAATTTACAAATGAATCACTAATCATGCTTATATATGCAACTAAAAACATTCCCGCTAAGAATTTCGTAATTCAAACTTACCGTGTCGGCATAGGACCTAAATAACGATCATAAACTAACACTTTGAAATTGGTCCTGACCTAAATAGGGCAGGACTAGGGTGCGAGCGCCCAAGTCCTACCCCCTATTTTAGGCAGGATTTATGTTAAGTGCATCCCCTAAGTCCAAATTGCCATGAAACTTCGGGGTTTTCTCATTGGGAGTCATCAAAATCATGCAAGATGCTCTAAATGCATTCTAAAGGCCCCGGGAGCTAAATCTTAATAGGAAAAAGCCCCCAAGATTACTTTTTCCAACATAACATTTAGCCCCCACTTTAATGTATGTATAAATGCAAGGCCAATACATGCATTAAAGTATGGTCAACAAACACAGCAAACACGCCAAGCATGGAGAAGACACGTCAATCACAGAGAAGACGGTAACAAGCACACAAAACTTGGAGAAGACAATTATAGTCACGTGAAACACAGAGAAGACAACATTGAAGACACGCGAAACACAGTGATTACATTGAATGCAGTGAAGACAGTGATGATTTTTCTTTTTTTTCTTTTCCTCATTTTCATATATATGAAATGTAGATGCAAGTACAAGTAAAGTAAACACACCAGCCATAATGTAGGAGGGACTCATTGTAGAGGCATTGGCATTGATTTTGTCATTGATGTCAAGGTTTTGTTATTGATGTCAAGGATTGATATGGTTGAGTTGTGTGGAGACCATGATCATGCATGAAGAGAACCATCAAAGGTTGATATGAAATTGATCATGTCCTAATCATGTTTCAAGTCATGTTGCTTCATGTTGATGCTCATAATATTGTTTATCAAAGTGCTCATAATATACTTATAGTTTCATGTGCAGAGCAATCAGGATAATGCATGTTCATGGGCAAAAGAGGGCATGTTGATAAATTGTTAGGTGATGCAATCAGGATAATGCATGTTCATGTGCAGAACATCTTTGTTTGTTTGTATATAACTTATGTTGCTCACTTAGGTGTTGATGGGGTTCTATCTTGAAGAAACACTAAACATGTGATAATGTGTGGCAATGATGAAGTAAGTCTTGTAGAATTATTACTTGTAAGACAAAAGTTGCAGCTAATGTCTATGTATGTAGTGATGACATAATCAAAGTGTCTTGGTATGCAGCTCACTCTGGCTTGATAACATGTTGGAGTTGTTAAAGTGTGTAGTATGGCAAAATGAATAATTTGGTTTGCAAGAAAGCCATCATTCTGGTTCAAGGAGGACATCATGCTTCAAGTCATCATCACATTTCACTCAGAGGTCTTCTTGTGTAATGGAATATCAAGGTCTCCTTATGTTTAAAGTCTTTCACACAGGTTTTTTCAAGCACATTTACATCTTGTTGATATCTTCAAGTAGTGGTAACACTTCTTGTTGGTGTCTTCATAAGGTTGCATAGTCAAAACATTGTTGTAACATGATGTTGATGCGGTCTTTTCATGTGATGGTGTCTTAGAATGTCTTCACAATTGATGAAGAATGCTTCTTCTGTGTTGATTGATGAGTTTAGTGATTGTGTTATTTACTTATTCATGTAAGTGAAGCATTAGACTTAAAAGTTTGTTAAAGGATAAAAATATAAAAACTAGGTTGAAGTCCTAAAAGCCTATACTAAACCCTAATATACCCATCACTTCTTCACTTATCTTTTTGTTTTAATGTGAAGTTGGATTTCTATAACAAGTCTGGTCACTTAAAGTGACCTAGTAGAGGGTTGTTAAAACATTCCTTATGACCGGTCCCAAACCTTCCTAACCAGTTGTAACATGTCATGATTTAAACGAATGCTAGTTTAAATTATGTCTCTCGATTTCTAAGGAGGGAAACAAAGATCAATGGTCAGATTTCAAAAGAAATTCAAATCATAATAGATTTTCTAGGCTTTTAACTTTGACAGCTTCATTGAGAATGGGCAGTTCAACTACCTGCAAATGGCTTTGATAACTATCAGCGAGGGCCAGGACTTTATGAATCTCAGTCTGTGTATCATTGGATTAGATGAGAGACTTAATCCGCACAACAAAAAGACACATGTCTATTAATGTATGTGAGTTTTGTAGCATATAATGATGGTATGCAGAAGTTTGGAGGTAGTGTATTTGCATTTTGGTTGTAGAAGGTGATCTGCTTACAGAGATCTAGTGAAGGATATAGAATGTATGCACAGAGCTACAAACTTGAAGGAGATACCTTATAACAAGCAACACGGTAAAGTACTGGTGCAGGAGCACCCCTACAAGACAGGATATAGGTTAATTGTCCGCATGATAGGACATTAGTCTATTTTTAGTATGTTTGATTTCATAATGTAATAAGGTCCATTGGACCAATGCATATGTATTAGATCAGCCTAGGAGAGTGTGCAGGCAGTTAGAGTTCGTGATCAGGTAGTATGCGCTGTCCTCTCCCAGCCGCTTGGAAGCTCCCAGCCACTGGGAATCAAGTTGGTAGTACTCGTAGGATATTGCTATAAATAACTCAGATCAGTAGGGTTTGAGATCAGATTAGAGAATATCATATCATATCAGAGGTAGTAGTTGTGTTATGTTGTACTGGTGATTGAGTGAGTTCCAGAGATCAGTCCAGACATTGTGAAACATTGAACAGGACATTTGTGTTTCATCTGAATACGATCTCATCAATTGCATTATCTAGTTTATCAGCTGTATCTGTTTTGATTTCTGTTCTGATTACAGGTTAATGGATACTTTCAACCCTTCCACCGGTTGATTCTGTGAATCGGTGGAATGGTCATGCATGTTAGTTTAGGTTGTATTTTAGTTTTCTGTTTATGCATTTCATTGTTTGAGAGATCAGTTAGTAGCATGCTGTGAATCAACCTAGCATCCTCATGTGCTAGGATTTAGGAAGATAAACTGTTAAGTTTTGATCTGAAGGTGATCCGGCCCGATCATCATATTTTCTGTGTGAAATTGTGCAGTTCTGTGAGTTTGCATGCAGCTGACGGATATACAGGGGTCTGCATGTGCTTTTCCAGCCAGAGTGAATCGCATCGTCATCTGTGAGTATATCGCTATCCGGATCGGGTTATGAAGCTGATGAAGTTTGCATGTTTCAAGTGCATCAGGATGATATAGGTTGGATATATACTCAGTGTGTATATCATCGTCAGGATCATCTTTCGTGTGTACCCATCATCTGCATATCGCTATCGTATGCGGGAGGAAAAATCATTTTTTTGGCTAAGGACCGGAGAGGTCATCATCAGGATATTGAAAAGGTTATCAGGATATTCATTATCATGCTGCGGAAGATATAAGGATCTTATATCCGGGTGACATCATCATCAGGTGCATGTGACGTCATCGTCATCAGGATATTGCGAATATCACCCTATGCAAGTTTATCCCGCTGTCGCTAAGTGTTTTGGCATCGGTGTAAGTCATCGGCATAAAGTTTGGTTAACATCATCAGGATGTTTCAATATGACCGGATAAGTCATATCATGATGCTGTTGTTTGTGTAGTCGGATATCGGGGTGACGTAAGCATCAAAGGAAAGGTGCTTGAAGTTGTCGTCATCAGGATATATCGGAGGAACCGGATATTTTATATCCTGCTGATGAAGGTGATGCTGAACATCATGATGATGAAGATAGAGTTTGGCGGGAAGTGAACAGTAGTTTTTGGTTGAGTGTATGTCATGAACATTATACAGTGATATATGTATTGAAGGGTTTAATCAAAATTAGGGTTCTCCATAACTCAGTGAAATGATAGAACTTTGCTATACTTGGTTCTTATTTTGTGCTCTTGAAGCCTTGAAAAGAATCTTGCATAAGGAGGTTTAGAGGTTGCTTGAAGTAGGTGATTAACAAAGGAGGCATAAGATATTATGGATGTCATTGTCTTTATTGGTGTGATAGGAGGTTGGTTGTAAAGAAATTATCAAACATATGTTTAAGGAGAGATAAGGTTTTTTTGGCTTGTTGAAGAGAGTATGAAGCTGATTTTGTTCATATATGCAGCAAGAAGAGGAAAAGCATTTTCTTAGATTGTTTGTTTGATGATGTAATAAGTGTTATGAATAATGTAATATGCTTCTAGTGATATTGTTGTTTGGTGGAGAGGGTAAATTTATTTGGTGTAATACAGTGAATCAGGGAAACCCCCTAAACTATCCTTTCTTCATTCTAATACTTATGTTTTTGCCAGTGAGGCACCTTCTAGTTAGTGTGACATCATTATGCTAGTGAGGCATTTGTACTAGTTAGTGAGACACATTTATATTTTCCAGTGAGGCATTTACTGAGTGGTTTTTCTGCCCCATGAGGGTTTTCCACTCTTGAAATCTCTATGTTATGGTCTCATTTGATGCATGGTTTATTTGTTCTTCGTGCTTGAATGTTTAGTTCTTCATTGCATAGTCTCTTGCCTTGATAAAACCTCATATCAGCATCATTACCTTCTGATTTCTAAAGTTTAAAATAAATTTTTTTTATCTACAACACTGATTCACCCCCCCTCTCAGTGTTGTATGTACTCCAACACTCATCACCACTGGTCTTTAAGACTACATATGGGGTAACAGACACGTAAAACAAATCAAGCATGCCATATAAATCCCAAAGCATAGGAGGGATTCATCACCACCGGTCTTTAAGACTATGCTTGGGAACAAACATGCAATACACACACACTTAGAAGACATGGAGAAAACATGACACACAATCAATGGAGTGTTCCTATTTCTAGGTTCATCACCATCTCAAGCACATTACAGGCACACACTAATGATTGGGCTTCGCCACAACAATCACCAAAGACATGTTTAAGGGTTGAATTAGTCACAAAACCACTCCCCGCCTTCGTAGAGGACTTTTTGAAAATGACAAGATGTGCACTCTCCATAAGAAATGCACCATTCCTACATCCACAGAGGGCTTAAATGATTGCAATAGATTTCAAACAAACCTCTGAGTGCAGGAGGGACTCATCGCCACCAGTCTTTACGACTGCACCTAAGAACAAGCACACTTTACTAGCATCTAAATTAGACAACTTACCTTATATATGCCCCCACCTTAAGGTGGTTGATATCGTGTACTGATATCAAGCACGTTAAGGTAGGTAGAAAACACACAAGGGAACATGAGCTCTCACAAAGCCGATCGCCAAATATTCCCACAAACACATTCCTACAAGAAAAGTGTTAGTGTTAATATAATCATGATAAACAACAATGCATATGATCATTCACACAAAGAGCCAAGGTTATACTATGGATTCATAGATCGAGTATAACCATGGGGCTATACCACATAAATCTCAAAACCAAGTGTAACTAAGGAGAGATTCAAAGATAAACAAAGTGCATGAAGCAAAAGTATTGTTATGGTTTGTAAATGCGATAAGACAACATCAAGATCACACAAAGTGCTTCTACTAGCCAAGCGTCAAATAATATATATTCCAACCCCGTCATCATGTATGGACTTGGTCCATTTTTTATTTCTCGCTGAAGGGACACTAGGTTATTATCAGTATAATATGTTTTTCGTCATCTGCCCACTAGATAGAAACACTAGAGGAAGGGAAACAATAAATCAAGAGAGGAGAAACAAGTTCCTTAGGGACAGTCATGTAGGAGGGTGCCCCCAAGTCACCAACCACAACGCTATATCCGTAAGACACAACACACAACAGTGAAAATAGAGGAGAATCAATATAGAATGATGATACAAATAGAAGGTCACAACAGAGGCGGACTCTTGGTATCTTGGACCTTACAGGAGAATCAAGGGTCATCCCAGGAGTCCTAAACAACATATAACACATCATTGGGGAAAAACAACACGAAGGTAAAGGGTTGGAAATACTTACCTGGTAGTACCATTGTACTAAATTTTAGAGCTTGTGAACCTCTTGGAGAGGTATTTGATCAAGTTTTGTGTGAAGGTCGAGTGGTTCAAGTATGAGAGTCTTGTTTGTTGTTAGAAAATCCATGTAATGCTTGTTTCTCAGATTCTTGTATATGCAAGACTTTTTGTTGCTTATGATGAGGAGAACCACTATTAGTTCCAACTGATGACAATCTTCATACTCTTTTCTAACTTTTAGCTAGCTTTCTTTGTTAATTTTGTCTACCATAGTGACAAGGACTATCTTGTATTACTTCGATCATTTCATTTGTTATAGTCTCTTACTTCAGTTGTTCTATTTGTCTTTCTAATGCATTTTGGTTATCTCCTGATCCTTGTAAAGATAATGAAGGAGAAACCTTAGCATAAATTCCTTTTCTGTGTGGATGAGGTGGGTTATCCAACTTTTACTTATCCACTTCTATTATACCCATGATGTTATCATATTCCAAATAATCCTCATCGTCGACTTCCACTATACTTTGTTCCATCATATTGTTATCAGTATGCTTAGGAAAAGGATTAGTAAAGATTTGCAAATTTTGATTCGGCAGAGCAACTGACTTATTTCCATTGTCATTCACACCCGATACCTATATAACATTCGAGTTAATGAGTTATTGTATTTCATGTTTAAGATGCATACATCGTTCAGTATCATGCCCTTGTTGTCGATGGAAATGAAAAAAGGCATTAGCATCGAAATAAGGTCCTTGAGTTTTATTAGGATCCAAAGGTTTAATTGGGGGAAGCTTCATAAGATTATTACTTACAGCTTGATTCATGATAGAATGATAGGAATCAAATATCGGAGTAAACTTTCTTTGCTGATACGATGCCTTCTTCGGATTAGTGATAGCAAACACTTGGGAAAAGTTATTCGAATTCGGTCCATTAATCTTGATGAAACTCCTATTATTGTTTCTCTTAAAGTTGTTTTGTGATGGTCCACCTATGGATTGACCAACTTGAGCCAATGAGTTTTGGTTTTCATACTGACTAGATGAAAGTTGATAATCACGAAGGGCAGTACATAAATGTTGAAAGGAGTTATACTTCATCAAGAGAATTTTATCACAGATGTTAGGTTGTAGATTTGTAATAAATATCCTCATCCTTCATCTGATATTGAATTTTTGCATAGAGAGCTTGATACCAACCAATAAACTTAGTTAACTTCTCTTTCGGACCTTTCTTACAATGAACTAAATCGATCAAAGAAACTTGAGGTTCAATGTTTTCTTGAAAATGTTGTAAAATTTGATCAACTAATTGTGAAAAAGAGTGTATTGAATTCAAAGGTAAAGAGAAAAACCATTCTAAACCAGTATCTTTGAGAGATCGTGGGAAAAGATTTGCTAACAAGTCCTCATCAAAATAGAAAGCACTACCCATAGCCGTGAATGCTGCCACATGAGTATTAGGATCACCTTTTCCACCATATTTTTCAAAGCGAGGGGTCTCAAACCTCTCAGACATAGGAGTTCTCAAGATTGCATAAGATAGGGGATTACGGGCATGATAAGTTGGTATATTAGGTTGTGAAGAATTTTTCAAGTTTGTCACTTTTTGTTGTAAGGAAGTCATGACTTGCAAAAGTTGGTTTAGGATGGCATCATTGGGAGATGCGGTTTGCTACAAGGAATTAGAACCAAAGTGAGGAGGTGATTGAGCCTGAGTTGTGATAAGTGGAGGCTGTGAATAGCTCAATGGTGGTTGGACATAGTGATAGGTGGAAGGTGGTTGCAAGTAGTTATATGTGATAAGTGGCTGAGAATAGGTGGAATGCAGAGGTGGTTGAGAATAAGTATTCATAGAAGAGGTCCCCTTTGAAACCAAGTTATGATAATTAAATCCCACAACTTTGTAATTTTGTGAACTAGTTCTATTAGATCCTCCAATACCTATGGTAGCATTACTACAAGCATTTGCATTAGTTGTTAAAATTGTCGATGTAAATGTAGACACTCCAGTGGTTGGTATAGGTGTCGATACTTGCGTATGAGACAGCGACGACATATTACTAATAACTTTTGTACATTCAGTCATTGGCATAACATTAGTTTGCATAATATGTGTTAAACCTTGAATAATTTTAATACCATCTTTCCATTCTTTTATCAATTCTCTTATGTTGTGAATCACAGGTATAGCTTCTTCCGCTATCCTTTTAGTTTCAACAAATGCTTGAAAATCGGCTAACTCTTTATCAAGTTTGTTTATTTGCTCATCAAGTACCTATGCGACCACCTCAATAGTGTTGTCAACATCATGAAATACTTGATCTTCCATAGTGGTTGTATGAGGTATAATATCTTGCAAAATTTGTGTCTCTCCTTTTGTAAAGAATGTATTCAATGGATTTTTAGAGGTAGGAATATTGTTTTCTTCGAAAGAAATAGATCCCACGAGTCTTATACTTCTTATTAAAGGGGTATTTCTATTAGGGAAGTGATTTATAATACTCATACAAAATCATGCAATGCTTAATGCACAAACTAAGAGAACAAACCCTAAGAGAAAGATATGTTTAAGATCCAAAAATGCTTGATTTTTTTCAACTTTTTTCAATGCAAGTAAGTGAAAGAAAAGGTGTTGTAAGGAAATTGATCAAGGGAAGAAAATAATATGTCTGATATTAGTCCAATAAAGCAATAATATCCTTTAAAAAATGCTTTTGATGCAAATCTAGAGTGATGACAAGTCAAAACTTAGTGAAAATACACTAAAATATGCAATTTTTCAAAAAATTTCAATGCAAAGATGCGATAAAAAGGGTGTTGTAAAGAATTTTAGGAGGTAAAAGAGATTATAACAGTAATATTAGTCACCTAAATCCATAAAATCCATCACAACACACTTGGAGTGAAAATCTAAGTCAAACCCTAGGGAAAATATAGTCAAAATATGCAATTTTTCACCAAATTTTCAATGCAAGGGACCAATAAAAAGGTGTTGTAAAGAATTTGAGGAAAGGAAGCAGATAATAACCCTGATAATAGTGAATTAGTGTAGAAAAATCCTTTACAGCATGCCTAGGATGCAAATCTAGAGAGATGATAAAGCCAAAATCTAGTGAAAAAGCAAGGTTTTCAAACCCTAGGCATGAAATTTTGCAAGAAAACCACTATGATGCAATACTACAGTTAGAAATCAGTCCTAATGAGTGTTTTAAAAGGTTAGTAAAATATGAAACAAGATTTTGACTACAAACCCTAGCTAATGCAAAACTTGGTTATATGAAAAAATGCACAATTTCGAGCAATTTTTATCAATTTGATCATGAAAATGCAATTTAAATGAATGATGAATGAAAAATTTCTGTATTTTAAATCAGATATGATGATAATGGAATAAATTTATTGAAATTCAATTCCTACTAATTTAAATTATTTGAAAATGCAAGCTAAAAATGCTAATTTGTTTTTCAAAATTTTCAAATTTTTTGTAGTTTTTCAAATGCAATAAGATGAACAATGATATGAATGAATGAAATGAAAGTAAATCTAAAGCACAACACTCAGAAAGGTGCAAAAGTCAAAGAACATGGGTTCACCAAAATGTTTAAGATGAAAAATGAAGAGGATTGTTTAGGGTTGATTTTAATGCTCTGTGTTGATCCTCCTTTCACCACTAAACATTCAAGGACTTTCAGCTGAATAGAGGAACCTACTATAGACCTTTTGTCACTTGGAACATAGGAGAAGATTGGAATTGTATGATTTTGTTATTCAATTAAGACCAATTATGCTCAAAACCCTAATTATGCAAATTCGTGAACAAACAGACAAATTACGGAAAATGATCACAAACAGAGATCAAATAACAATCAAATGCATACCAGATTTCAAAGTTTGGAAAATGGAAAAGTTGGGGACTAATGAGAAGGGGCCCTAGTCCAATGCCATAGTTTTTGTCAAGATCTAGGAATCTTGTCTGCAACCTTTTCCTATTGTTTTAAAGATTTCCCTATTGCGGGATTCAGAGGACTAATGAGCAAGCACCCGAGTCTAGGTCTCTATTTTCTTATCTGATCTACAATTCTAACAATTTGCACTACTCTCCTGCAACTCCACTTTTTCTACTTTCGCAACTTGTAACCTACAATCATGGAAAAATGGGTTGGGGGTTGTGGTGTTTAGAGGTTTGCCTCAGTCAAGCCCCAAAGAGACATTCAAGTCTTCTGAACACCGTTGTCAGATAAAGAGTGTGTATCCCTACAGAATAGAGGCAAAATCTAAATGATAAATGATAGAAAAGACAATTGATATCACCTTGTAGTGAAGATCTCATGGAAGGAAGATACTCTTCATGCCATGAGGAGATGGATGCCAAATCTGTAAATAAAAACAAAAGAACAACCAAAATACTACTCTGCAACATAATGAATGCCTTGAATCACTTTCACATAAGCTCTTGAATCAAAATTGCCATCTCATGTCCATCTAATTTACAAATGAATCACTAATCATGCTTATATATGCAACTACAAACATTCCCGCTAAGAATTTCATAATTCAAACTTACTGTGTCGGTATAGGACCTAAATAATGGTCATAAACCGACACTTTGAAATTGATCTTGACCTAAAATAGGGAAGGACTAGAGCGCGGGTGCCCAATTCCTCCCCCCTATTTCAAGCATGATTTATGTTAAGTGCATCCCCTGATTTCAAATTGCCATGAAACTTCAGGGTTTTTGTTGTAGTACAGACAACATAGAGAGAGGGGTGAATTAGTGTTGTAGACAAAAACAATTCATTTACTTCTTTTCAAAACTTGAAAACAAAAAGTAATGATGCTGATAGTGTACTTTACTAAAGTAAGAAATCAAATACTAAACAACAAATAAGACTGAATGTTCAAGCATGAAAGATAAATGGATCACACATCAATTGAGACCATGACACAATAAATTTCATGAGTGGAAAACCCTCAAGGGGAAGAAAAACCACTCAGAAATGCCTCACTAGCTTAACCAAAAACCTCACTGGTTACAAGTATAGGAGCACCCACTCCCAATCAGATATTGAAGCAACCACTCCAATCACTCAAGGCCTCACTGACCACTTAGTTTAGAAGCACCTACTTCAAGGAGCACCAACCCCTAATGTTTTACTAACCAAGAAAGCCTCACTGGCTTTATAAAATGCCTCACTAGCAATCAGGTGAACATATGAAAGATGACTCAAATCAAGGAGTTGCCCTGATTCTCTACAATGCACCAAATGACACAATCATTATACAAATAGAATAATTCAGTGTCTCTTGCATGACATTGGATTCCTCTGCATCCTACTTCATCACCATGTATCTTGTTTTGACTCCAATCAATATACCCTTCATTTACAACCTTCCCAACCACACATATACATTATCACCTTTCATTGATTGTATAGAGAAAAATATAATCTCAGTTTACCCTGAAAACATATTGCAAAAACTACTTACAAAGATCTCCATGTGAAGACTACAAATGTTCTTCTACTTTCACTGTGTCAAAACCTCTATTATTCACCACAATTTTCTCCAATATGGATATGTACGGAAAGACATTTATTTTAGCTTTCAATCTGACCAGATCACTTTTTATCATTCTTCATACACAAAGAGATATTAATTTTGCTGGCCCCTCTGCATATAAATAGACTGTTACAAAAGTAGTTGTAACCACCACTTAGGTGTTCCACGTCAATCTTAATCAAGGAAGACAAATTGTTGGCATTTGAAATACTTTTAAAAGGTGACCATCCAATCTTTGTTTCATGCCAACTTACCTTTTAATCTATGCCACACAATTACCTTTGCCGCTCATAAGATATTTATGACCTATGCCTACTAGTAGCCCTAGGAAGTCAGGGCCGGTCAACTTATGAAAGTTATAGCCTTCATTACGTAGACTTTAAGTTATAACCTATAAATACCAGTCACCAAGCTAATAAAACAAAAAGTAAATATGTTCAGTGACAGCTTAGGAAGGGTATGACTTAGGTTTAAAAGGACATGATACACATTAGGGTTTAAAAGTCTTTCATAGAGTTTTAGGATTTATAACATGGATAGGAACCCTAGATAAAAGGAAAACCCACAGTCTATAATCTGAGGCAAAAGAAAAAGGTTTTTCTTAGAATAGGAAGAAGACTATGAACCACAAGAGAGATCTAAAACATTAGGAATTTAGGGTTTGCAACTCAAGGAATATGGAGACCAGTTGTAAACTCTTGTGCATTTTAAAGGTCCAGCTTATGAACTAAGAGACAATCTCAATGTGTTTCAACAAGTGTGAAAGCATGAACATCAAGACAGAACAAGCTTCATTACAACTCATGATGATATAATGACAACAACCTGAAGCACATGACATATACACACAAGATCTTCTTCATGTTTCAATGCAATGACCTGACTTCCTTAATTATGTACTCTGCCAAGTAACCTCCTGATAATATGCTCACCAATGACCTCCTTATATCTAAAATCAACTCACTTGAAGTATAATGACAAGAAACTTCCCATGAAGCATGCAAACATAAATAATAAGCATATCACATCTTATGATTTGTGATTCTTTATGACCTTTGATGATCATGTTCCTTTGAAACATGAACAAGGTTCCATACATTCAACAACATCTAATAACAACATGATATATCATGACATCAATATCATAAGATCATCATTGGCATCATTCTGAGGCTTAAATGACAATAATGATTCTTTAGTCTCTGCCCTTAACAAACATGCTTTTAACCAACACCCAATCACTTTAACATCCTAATCTTGACAATTTGTTTTGCCCTTATTAGGCATGATATGAACTACAACATGAGCATGATGAACACCAAGAGAATGAACCATTACACCAATGATCAACTTCCACCAATAAGAACACCAAGAGCATGAGTATCCATCCTGATCAATAGGAGCATATCTTAGAAGCATATATTACCACATTTACATATCTTACCACACTAAGCCCTTTGACATCAATGACAAAACACAACATTTTTCTCATCGGGAGTCATCAAAATCATTCAAGATGCTCTAAATGCATTCTAAAGGACCCAAGAGCTAAACCTTAATAGGAAAAAGCCCCCAAGGTTACTCTTTCGGACATAACATATACAACACCACAAAGAGATGTCCTCTCATGGGATACAATGATTGCAATATATGCAAAAAAATAGATTTTTTGAAAAGACTTTAGAAACTTTCAAGTAAATGCAATTGGCACATGTAAAGCCCAAATTCCAAAACATTTGCCAGCATCCTCCCTATCTGTACACCAAAATAGGATGTTTGGAACAACGTATGGATAGCCAACAAAGCATAAAGGATATAGGAAATTTGTCACATGTTGTAATTGTAGCTGCCCTTGTAGACATGTATACAAAGTGTGGAAGCATAGACAAGGCATGTGAACTATTTGGCATGATGCCTCAAAGAAATGTCACCTCATAAAATGCAATGTTTGCAAGATATGAACAAAAAAGGATTTTTTTGACAAGGCTTTATAAACTTTCAAGAAAATATGATTGGCGGGTGTAAATAAAAATTCCACAACCTTAGCCAGTATCCTCCTTGCCTATGCCAAAATGGACATCCATCAAAGGATAAAAGATATGGGAATTTTGTTAGATGTTGTAGTTGCAATTGCACTCAGAGACATGTATGCAAAGTGTAGAAGCATAGACAAGGCACGTGAACTGTTTGGCATGATGCCTCAAATAAATGTCACCTCATGGAATGCAATGATTGCAAAATAAGAACAAAATGGATTTTTTGATAAGACTTTAGAAAGTTTCAAAAAAATGCAATTGGCGAGTGTAAAGCCAAATTCCAAAACCTTAGAAATGGTATCTTTGGAACATGGTATAGACATCCATCAAAGTATAAAAGGATATAGGAATTTTGTCAAATGATTTAGTAAGTACCCTATAAGACATGTATGCAAAGTGTGGAAGCATATACAACGAACGTGAACTGTTTGACATGATGCCTCAAAGAAATGTTGTCTCATGGAATGCAATGATTGCAAGATATGCACGAAATGGATTTTTCATAATGATTTAAAAACTCTCAAGCAAATTCACAAAAGTAAATTTCAACCAAACACAAATTTTGGCACATCTAAAACCAAATTGCACAACCTTATCCAACTTCCTCCTTGCCTATGCCAAAATGAGATCTAGGAACATGGTGTGGACAACCATCAAAGCATAAATGATATAGGAATTTTGTCATATGTATTGTATTTGCATCTGCCCTTGTAGACATGTATGGAAAGTGTGGAAGCATAACTAGGCGTGTGAACTGTTTGAAATGATGCCTCAAAGAAATGTATAGTCCCATAGAATGCAATGATTGCAAGATATGCACAAAATGGATTATTTGAAAATGATTTATAAACTTTCAAGCAAATGCAATTGGCACATGTAAAACCAAATTACTGTAATGATAATGTATCATCATATTAAATATTTAATATAAACTATCATATACATAATGTCATGAACATAACATCTAGTTTATATACAAATCCATATAGGCATGTCCAAACAAAGCCATACAAGCATATACAAAAGTATATAGATCGGTAACATACAAAAGTATGTATACAAAGCCATCTAGGCATACAGAAAATGTCCCAAAAACTAGTTTCCTATGGACTTTTATGAAATAATTAGTGTCCCTTGCTTGACCATGAAGATGGAGAGCCAATCAGTGATTGATCCTCTCTCTGCCATCGAGTAGACCTCCTCGACAAAAGTTCATCCAGCTTCACCTATTAATACAATCAAACAATATGCACATTAATATATAGAAAATGTATGAAATATATAACATCACATATGTAATTGATCACTTACTGCCACCCAATGATCATTCTCCATCATCTTTTCTCTCTCTTTGTCTGTACTTGGATGGGCTAGAGTTGTGACCTCCTGTGAGAAGCATCAAGAAGCAAAATTGACTAAACATAAATATCATTTATGTACATCAAATGACATGAGATAAAACAAGAAATAGAAAATCATGACATTTTCATGTTATTGGCTCATACCTCGGTCAAAGGATTTGAAGACATCATGGCTATAGTAATGCCTACCTACGCTGACTCACGAAGATGAGCAGTGTCCATATTCAGCATCTGAAAATCAAGTTCAAGATTATTTGACCAAAATAAATACATAACATTATTTAAATGCATAATGATTAGAAATGATTAAATTTACCTCCGTATAAGTGGTGGATTTACGTCCAGGGACCAAGGAAACCGTGGAGGTGTCAGTGACTATTGAAATCATCAAATTGTCACAAAATAATACCATTGACATATGTACAATAATTACGATCATGTGATATATTACATACCTACTGACTTGAGCTTTTCTCATAACCCACCAATACATGGCTAATGGAGGCAGGATGAAGACTCTGACCCTAGAATTTCATTGCGCAGACAATTACATACATTATTTTTCACTTATAATATAGATAGTCATATAAAATTAATTTCAAAATTCAAATAACAATATATTAAATCAAGATGAAACTTGTAAAAAATTACCTGAGAGTCAATACCAAATGTTTGTTGTAAGAGATCATTGGTGAGAACAATCTCATCTAATATGGATGTTTCCAACATTGGATGATTCCCCTATATCCCAGCATCCTACCGAGAGTCCTACTATGCGTCCTATGTCCCATAATCACACAGGTTCCCACATGAACTGCACAAATGTGGGGACAACTAATGCCTACTACTCTCACCATCATCGGCTTGGGTAAGATCATTGACATGTTGTGCTAGAGACTGCATGAGAGTAGTCAATGAATGTCATGTCTCCACCTCAACACTCTCCTTCAAAGTCGAAGGGTCTAGGTACATGGTTTTCATCTCGCTAAACCCCCTCTCTATCTTGGGCAGAGCCACCACCTCTACCCTAGAACTTTGGAATGTCAAAATAATTGGGAGTCTTCTTGAGGATGAACTCGCAATAGAGTTTCCTCAAGAAATATTGTGCCACCTCATCATTGTTGCATGGGCACTCATCGAAGACCATGTACCATCTATACCAAAACTTTTGGGATATTTATTCATTCCTACACCAATGAATAGGGAACTATTTGCAATTTTCTTCTAATCTTTGGCCAGTTTTAGGATTAATAAAGTGTGCACATAATTGAGATTTTGTAATTTTTTTCACTCTTCACTTGTTCATATGACAATTTGTCAGCATAGTATTGCCTACACCTCTCCCTATAGTCTTGAAATTTGGTGATTTGTTTTGTCATCGATTTGGTGTGGGAAATAATCTCCTCTAGTGACCTCGCAAGCGCTCTCCTATGATCAGTGCTTGCACTTGGATTGTTTAGCATTTGAATAAGGGTTTGAAGATGTCTTTTGTTTTCTTCTATTTACCCTAGGTAGTTTTCTTGTGTATCCCTTACATTGTGAGGACGTGAAGGTGGGTTTTCAAAGTTTGGAGGGTTTTGGGGGTTGTTTTGACCCTCCTTAGCTAGATTTGGGTTTTCTCTTGCCTCATCAACTGTAAATGCAAATAAAAACTAATCAAACAATGCAAAAGTCAAAAATTCTTCTCAAACTAATAAAAAATAAACAAACCCTACCTTCTTCTGATGCTAGGCCCTCCAAATTTGCTTCGTGCAACGTCTTTGGCAATGAGGTGGCATTGTGAAAGTGTCAATTTTTCCCTTGCACTTGCTTGGAGAGACTTTCCTTGAACACGCTTGTGCTTTGAACACTATTTTTTCACATACAAACTCCTTTGGTCGTGGGTGAATGGTAGAAAATGAAGTTTTTTTTTACTTTTAAAGCAAGTCAAAATGCGAGCACATTATAACACGCTAGCGTTTTGGCCTATTTTGGACCAAAAAGTCCCATGGTGGCAACTTTTTGGTCCCCCATCTTTTTGCATACACCCTGTTGTGGTTAGAGGCGCATTAAATGCTAGCATTCATTCTTTCTGCCTATGATTCACTATTGGATTACTTCTGTACCTAATTAAATGTTATGTTTGTTGTTTCTTAAACTTGTAGTCCTCAATAAAATTAAGCCTATCTTGTGGTTTGGCCTCAGTAGTGGCTTGTTGGTCATGATGTTAGTCATTCGCAAACATAGAATAAAAGTTACACAACAACCTTTACTCATCTTGAAAGATACGATGAATTCAAAGAATTCATGATCCCAAGTCTCCGTTGATTAGGTCTTAATCTACTGACGTTACTCAGTGGTTGATGTGTGTTGCTGTTTTCCATTCAGGGGCCTTACGTGTTTCTGCAAAGTTCATCATCATTATCTTCAAATATCCTGCTCTGGATGTTTGCTCTGCATAAATCTCCAACAATTCTACCTCTGCACTGTGAATTTAGTCAAATAATGTGCCTACAGGCTGATATTTGCATGATTTCTATCATTATTTATGATTCTTTGCATGATATTTTCAATAATACATGCACTTAACTCAAATATGCTAATGATTTTTAGTTACCTACGGGATTTCAGCATATTTCTCTGTTCTGCTTGTTATTTCTCATGATTTGCAGTTATGGTGATGAATTTATGAAATTGAAAAAAAGGAAAAGGGTTAAAGAATGAGATTCCCAAAACTACTGGACTTTGATCACTGATCCACATACAAGCTCCCATACATGCAATGAAAAGAAGGAAAACTAGAAATCATACTTCACCAGGACATTCCACAAATCCGCATGATCTAGTGCAAATCTTCAAAGGAAAAGTTGACAACAACATGTAATGAAATGAAAGCGCTTCCAGTTGAACACAGCATTCACCAGTACATATCCAGAAATCAACAGAAAGATTACGTAAAATTTACAATCAGGATGTAATCTGGAACTTCATATCCATTCAGTATGCTCAAGAACAGGTACATTTACAGTGATCTGAAGAAAGAATCTTGACATTTCAACAATTCTATCCTCATTAGTCTCAGTAATCCGATCCCCTAATTGATTCTACAGTAATTAGCTTTTTTGCGCCAGATGCGTCTATGTATTCTAATGTCTCTCCTCTTATTTGATGACAAGCTCTGGCTCTTATATAGAACAACTGCCAAAAAACGGTTACAACGATCCAAGGATCAGGATCCTCTCATAACAAACAACGGTCCAGATGAAAAGCACATGCTTCGTCAGTTGGCAAATGCACAGCTGGCACAAAATATTCCAGCATCTTCAACTTGATTCGGTCTCCAGCTGGCGAACAGCATATTTGACAATATCCTCCTCATTTCTGGCTCATGTTGCCTCCATGCGCAACTTTGTAATGCTCAGCTTCAGCAGCAGCTCTAACAGCATCATGACTTCAATGCTCGGCTTCAGCAGCAGCATCATGACTTCAATGCTCAGCCTCAGCAGCAGCATCATGACTTCCTGCAAATAAACAGACAAACATTAAGTTCATCATCATGTGGATAAACAACAGGAAGTAAACATTTTATTAAACATACCTCCCAATGTGCAGCTACAGGCAATCAGGCTTTACCTGTGGAAAATATGCACTAAATGCATAAACATCATTAAAACAATCAGGTCAACCATCGTTGACCAAAATCAGGCAGTCGGGCTTTCAAATTTCTATCGCTTCATGTTTTCCCGCCCATTTCCATGTGTATCGGGTTCAAATATGATCAGGTATGTCAAAATATACAAGGAAATAACCGCCCTTAACAAATTACTTCACATCTGGCTTTGCATGCTCTGTTTGAATGTTTCGGGTCATCATCATATTCGCGTCGGTGTGACCACATATGATCAGGATGACAAATTTAGACTCGGCCGATGGCAACAGTTATACCTACGTCAAAAATCATGATGATGACCAACCCTATGTCTTCTATCCAGCTGCAGGATACCACGAAATATGATGCCCCTCCTTTCCGAATGCTCTGATGAAAAGCACATCAGGATGTTTCGCTTCTGCATATTGGGGAAAGAAAGACATCATCGTCATCATCATGATGAAGACAAAAGGAGGATTTGGAATATGATCCTGCCGCTGAGGAAAGGAATATGATGGTGACGTCATCGTCATATTCGGGCTTCATTAAAATGCAAAGGATGACGTCACCGTCATGTTTCGTTAAGATCAGGGGATAAATGCAAGATCGGGTCACCTAAGGAAGATGATCGGGTGATAAATGTAAAATGACCCCTTTGCGGCCAAGGTAACCCTCTCGAAAGATCAGGATGATGATGATCATCATCATCATCATATCTGCACTAGGTGATTTAAAATATGATCCTGCTGAAGGTCCAGATGACATCATCAGGATATCCGGGGCCTTTGTTAATCTTATAACATGACGTCATCGTCATATTCGCGAACCGGATCATGCCTTGGAAAATATCCTGCCGAAGGAGAAATGTGATGGTGACGTCATCCTGATATTTGCTTCTTCGTTTATCAGGTCGGGATGACGTCATCAGGATATTTGCAAAAGGTTATACTTCTCGGCAGGAGGATATTGCGAAATGTCGGGTAGACAAACAAGATCATGATGAAGACAACATGACTTAGGAATGAAATATCGCCCTCCGTTTTTGAAAGATAAGGTGATCATCATGATCACGCAAAAGGAGATCAGGAGGATTTTACGAAATGTGATCCTGTCTTGAAAGATCATGATGATGATGATCACCAGGACTTTGACGTGCGCGTGCAAATTTTGCAGATGGTGTATTTTCTAAGTAGGGTGATATTATAATATCAGCATGATATTATAATATCGGGTGATGTTTAAATATCATGATGCTCGCGATGTTTCCAAGGTCGCTTGACGGGTAAAACACACTATCACTTAAGATTGACGTCCGGATATTGGGACTGCATCATTTTTATCGGGTGATAGACAAAGATCATGATGATGACCTTTCGCGATACAAAAGACCGCTTCGACGGGGACAACCTACTACGACTTAAAATTGACGTCCGGATGTTTCGACCTCAGGATATTATCGGGGGGCTTTTCAAATATCATGATGATGATGTTCATCATACAACAATTATCAGGTTTGACCAAAACTTTGACTGCTCATAACTCCCTCATATGGACGAATTTTCAAGTGATGTAAAAGGCAAACCTGCATGGAATTTCAAGCTCTTTCTAACCATGAAGTCATAGAAACAAAATATGAACTTTGACAAACTAACCTCATGATGATGACCTACCTCATCCTGACCTTCATGATGATGATGCACCTGACTTATTTTTACCAAACCGCCAGAAAGTAGACAACACAAGCCAAAACAAAAGTTGGGTCCCTGTTTTGCCAAGTCAAAATGGGGCGTGTTGTGTAACCACACAACAACTTGCCACCAAAGAAAATAAACAAATTCCAATGATTCAAGTGATGTGATCACATTTATCTATAGTGTTCTAATTCTGTCTATGTGTCAGCATCATAATCCTTTGAATGATAAAATTTCATTATGGTGATAAAGTTAACAAAGGATCAGGTGTGTGCATATGATTAATTATCCTCATCTTGAAAGTAAGTTGAAAACATAAGTAACTGGTGTTAAACTACATAGTTGGAGATCATCCCTCATAGCCAACCTGGATAGAGCCTTGCTGCCAGCAGGCGTCTATAGCCCCGGCAAGGTTATCTATACAATCTCCCTAAGTAGGGCTCCACTGCCAGCAGGCGTCCATAGCCCCGGTAGAGTTACTTAGATGGCCTAATTTTATTTCGTTTCTGATTTTCCTTTAAAAATTTAAATTTGATATCATCATGTCAGCTCATTTGTACAAGGTGTAGTCACTTGCAGCTTTAGGTTGGAGATTGTAGTGGTAGCAAGGGAGTCCCTTTAGATTTTTCACTTAACACCTATACTCATATCTTCAACAAACCCAAGGCTGTTAGGTGTTTCATTGTGTTTGATTCACTTTGGACAAGAAAAAGCACCCTGATGAAAAGACATCATAAACCTGATCATGAACACTTCTTAGAATGAATCATAACCTATATTTAAATGTGATCTCATCACTTGAATCCTAACAATTTAATTATTTTCTTAAGGTGATGAAGTGCATCATCCTGACTTACCAGAACAAGGTCCCAACCAACAAAACAACAACAACAAACACAACAAACAAACTGTACAAACAACTATACAAATATACAATATGATACATGAGACTGTCATGAAGTCACTCAGGCCTGGAAATAATGTTTGAGGAATTGTCCATTGACTAGCAACGGGACATCCTCACCTGTCAGGTTCTTAAGCCTATAAGTGCTGTCTCCTAAAATTTCAGAAATCTGAAAGGGACCTATCCATAGTCTATCAAACTTACCATGATCACCTTTCCTTTCATGGGCTTTATCCCACATCAGAACTAAATCTGATATACTGAAAGCTTTAATTCTGGCTCTCTTGTCAAACCAGCGTTTGACAACAGCCTGATGTTTTGCAAATTGGTCAATCGCTTGACTTCGTTTTTCTTCCAGATGCATCAACTGAAGCAACCTGACTTCCTGTTTATTATCTATGCCTAGATAGTCTTGGGCAAACTGCAGAGTAGGAATTTTCAAGTTTACAGGGAGGATAGGATCTACTCCATATACTAGTTGAAAGGGTGAGTTTCCTAATGCAATTTTCATTCTAGTTCTATCTACCCATAAGGCATATTTCAGAAATGAGTTCCATTCCCTGGGATTTTTCTCTATCAATTTTCTTATGATACTCAGTAAATTCTTATTGGTGGATTCTGCTAATCCATTTCCCTGGGGATAGTAATTGGATGAGAACTTAAGTATGATCCCATGATCAAAAGCCCAACTTGACAATTTAGTGGAAATGAAGGCAGAACCATTATCACTTACCAATGCATAAGGAATTCCATACCTGGTGACAATGTTGCTTTCCAGAAATTTAATGACATCATCAGCAGTACAAGTTTTGCTGCTGATAGCCTCAGTCCATCTGGTACAATAATCAGTAATTGTTAGGACATACCTCTGGCCTGAAGAAGACGGAGGATTGATCGGTCTTATGAAATCCATGCCCCACTGTGCAAATGGGCGCTCTTCCATCACTGGCTGCAATGGTTGTGCAGCATATTTTTCTCTGTTGGCAGCAACCTGGCAAACATGACAACATTTAACATGATCAGCTGTGTCTTTAAAAATTGTAGGCCAGTAATATCCTGCTCTGAGGATTGCATGTGTTGTGGCCAACGCTGATCCGTGGGCAATTCCAAACTTGTCATGTAACTCTGTCAAAACTTTATTGGCTTCTGGTTTCTCTAAGCATCTCAGGTATATCCCTTCATAATTCTTTTTAAACAGGGCTCCTCCCTTCATCATATACTTCTGGGATCTTATCTTTAAGGCTCTTCTATGTGAGGCTTGCATTCCTGAAGGACATCTTCCCATGATCAGGATGTGCCTGATGTCTGAATACCATTCCCCATTGTCTTTCTCATTGATCACATACTGCTGACTGATGATGTTTGGATCAGTTTCAGATATCATCTGGCTCAGAGCTTGTCCTCTTACTAGCTTCATGGGTGTGATCTCCATGTCATATTCTTGTAGTACCGTAATCCATTTGGCTCTTTTTTCACCAGGTTCACTCTGCATCAGCAGCATCTTTACTGCTGCATCTGGTACCACAGCAATCACTTTACTTCTTAGTATGTAATGTTTGAATTTCTTTACTGCTCTGACTAATGCAAGTGCCTGTCTTTCAACATCTACATATCTCAACTCAGCATCCCTGAAAGGACAGCTCATGAAAGCAATTGGTTTCTCTTCTTTCTCTTCATTTCTTTGAGTTAACACTGCTGCAGAAGTATGTTCTGAGGCAAATGAGTAGATGTAGAAATCTCTTGTATAATCTGGACTAATGAGGACAGGAGCATCTGAAATGGCCTTCTTTATATCTTCAAAGGCAGCTCTGGCTTCTGGTGTCCACTCAATTTGTGCATCTTTTTTCAACATGGCATTCAGTGGTCTGACAATCTCAGCAAAGCCGGTGATGAACTTCCTCACAAAATTTATCTTACCAAAATAAGATTTAAGTTCCTTTTTGCTTCCTGGAAGTGGTAACTTCATAATAGATTCCACCCTGTCAGGATCAATGATAATTCCATCTTCTGTGATCAGGTGGCTTAGTAATTTTCCTGTTGTGACTCCAAATATGCACTTCTTAGGATTCAAAGATATTCCATATTCTTCACATTTCTTCAGTACATTTCTGAGGTCAACAACATGATCTCCTCTTTCCTTGGAGAATACTGTCAGGTCATCCATATAGATGACTATACATTTTCCTACTAAGCCTCTGAAGGCTATGTCCATTGCTTGCTGGAATGTAGCTCCAGCATTTATCAGTCCAAATGGCATACGTCTATATGCAAATATCCCCCACTTTGTGGTGAAGGCAGTTTTTAATCTGTCAATTTTATCAACCATCACTTGGTTGTATCCTGAAAAACCATCCAAGAAGGACATCATCTTGGCTCCATTTACCATCTGCAGAACTTCATCCAAAGAGGGCAAAGGATAATTATCCTTTTCTGATGCTCTGTTCAGGTTCCTGAAATCTACACACAATCTGATGTCTCCATTCTTCTTTCTGACTGGCACCAGATTTGCCACCCAAGTGGAGTGCCTTACAGGAAATATTATCCGGGCATTTAACAATTTCTTGACCTCTTCAAGGATGATTGGTTCAAGCAGAGCATTGACTGGCCTCTGCTTCTGTCTGAAAGGTTTTGCATCTGGCTTGAGAGGTATAGTATGAGTTATGACAGAAGTGTCATATGTCTTTAGCTCATCATAAGTCCATGCAATTACATGTATGTAATCCTTAAGGGCCTGAGTTATTCCTTCTAACTCTTCAGGTGTACAAACCTTACCCAACAAGACATTTCTCTTGTCATCAACTTGTCCAATATTCACCTGTGAATATTGACCTCCATCTGCCTTAGGCAGATCCTTATGTTTAAGCATATTATCCAGATCAAAGGCTCTTTCTAATTCAATCATACCTTTGGGAATTGTGTTGCTAGGCAACTCTAATATCTCATCTTCTTCCCAGACATGATCTTCCATACCATTTTCATCTATGATCTGAGCTTCAAATACATCTCTGTTTGATATGAAGTCCAGGATGTGCTGATCATCATCAAACACTTGGAGATTAGTCACATTGTCAGGTACCGAAGGTACTGACACCAATTCTACTGAAAATCTCTTCAGACCAGATATAGACAGCGGTTCCAGCGTACTGGTGGCCTGAGCAAGTGCATCTGCCCTTTGGTTCTGTTCTCTTGGCACGTGAACGATGTTGAAGGCATCAAAGTCTTCAATCAGGTCCCACACACGATGTCTGTAATTTGACAGCTTTCTGTAGTTACAGGAGTAAATTCCTCTTACTTGTCTCACAACTAGTTCTGAATCTCCAAAGACATGCAGGATCTTCACCTTCTTCTTATGGGCAAACAACAGTCCATGAATCAGAGCTTCATACTCTGTGACATTATTAGTGCAGGGGAACTGTAATCTGTAAGCTGCTAAATAGGATTTTCCTGATGGATCAATAAGGTCAATTCCTACCCCAGCACCTTGCTTAGATTTGGATCCATCAAACCTCAGGATCCAAGGCTTATCTTCAGCAGGACATTTGCTTGAGCTTTCTTTTTTCTTTGCAGCTCTGGCTGCTGCTCCGCCTGATATCCACTTTAACTTAGGGGTGTCATCTTCAAGTTTCTTCTTTCCTTTATCTGATCAGCCTGATGGCTTTTCTGTTTTCTCTTCCATCCTAGCAGGAGGATGATGTTCAGCACATACAGCTGCATGCTTCTTCAAAATGTGTAAGCACAGTGAGCAAGTTGTTTCTGAGTGAGGCACCTCATGCAGCCTACACCAACCTTTAATTAAAACCTCCTGGGGAGATCTACACTGTTGTGTCATTTTTTTTATTTCTTTAACCAGAAATTCTTCGAACTTCGTCAGGTCACTGCCTTTATCCTCATCAGACAACTCGTAATCCGGTTCCATGAAGCAATCACTACCAGGAGTGATCTTTTCCTTTCTCGCATCATTCGTCTGATTGGACACCAGGATCTCTTCTGTTTTTCGGATATGATCCTCATCAGGATCCGTCGACTCTTCTGTTCCTGCAGAAGACAAATAAGAATTAGTATCATCATCATCATCAGATGTAGCACTCACCTCGGAATATGATGATGATGCTTCACTATACGTCTGCTCCAGTATTATCATGTCTAAGCATGGTTCACAAGTCTTTTCTGAGTGTGCTTCGCCATGTAATCTGCACCATCCGTCAATCAAAATATCATTAGCAGGTATATTTAATAATTGACAACATTTTATCTGAGTAGATAAATGCATCTCAAAATCCCTGAAGCGATCTATTTCATTCTCATTATCAGGATCATTATTAAGTTCTACAACTGGCATATCCTCATGATAATCATCGTCATGATGATGATGAACATCAAGCATCAGGATCTCTTCTATTTTGACAGTTTGCGGCCTGATGTGATAAACTCCAGGTTCTACGTTTACATACATGATCTCATTTGTTCTGTTATATTCCGTGATCATATGTTTCATCCTAGGCTCAGCATCAATCCTGATCTGATTAGGTATACCTTTCCATGGCAACCACATGTGACTGAAGTCTGTGGACATGTATCCGTTAAGCGTTTTAGACCAGTCCCGGCTAAGCAACATCCCGTATGTATCAGGTATGTCAACTACCTGAATGTCAATGTAATACTGGATCCTAGGATCAGACGCTAGCTGCATGTGAATGTGAGTGAGTTCTCCTACGACACTTACTTCTATCTTGTCCAGTTGAGTGACCTTCTTTAAGGATTTAGCAGGATGCAGTCCTAATGCGTTGCATATTGACAAAGGCATAACATTAGTTGAGGCTCCTGAATCAACTAAACAGTTGTGCAAATTCTTACTGAACATTCTTATGGTGAGGAGAAACAGAGGTGATTTAGTTTTATCTCTGTACAAGGTCATGTGGGAGGTTTCAACAGCTTGGACTGTGGCTGACACTTTGGGCTTGACAGTATTATCTTTAGCAGTATGGTCTCTGCTATTGGATTGACTCAAAAGGTGATTATCCTCTTTAGGAGCAGGATCATCTAGCGACTTCATGAATGCCCTTTTGATGGCAGGAGTTTTCAGTAACTCAGATAGGGACAGGCTGATCTTGATTTTCTTCATTTCATCAGCCAAATAACTGACTAACTTGTCAGACTCATGAGGTGCATTTGCGACTTTTGTTACTGTGTTTTGAGGAGACAAGTATTGAGCATTCACCTTAGGGAACCCAGGGTTATTGCTAGCCTTAGGATCAGGAGGTGTGTTGAAGTTGTTTGGAGGTAGAGATGATGTCAATGGACTGGCAGGTCTGTTGGCATTACTCCTCAGGTTATAATTGTGCTTACCAGGGTATTGCTGCTGGTATGCATGTACTTCCTCATGCTCTCTTGTAGGTTCATTTTCATCCTCAAAAGGGAAGACATAGTTTGCTTCAAAGGTTAAGGCAGATTCTTCACAGGTCTGATTATAATCCTGATGAGGCTGATTAGTGTATGTTTCCAGCACAAAAGCTGAGTCATATCCACAAGGAACTATTTCATTTCCTTCTGCCTGAGGTGGATTTCCAGAAGTATTAGACACTTCAGTCTGAAAGATGCTGGCAGCAATCCTAAATTGTGGACAATCTAATTCTGCATGTGCATTGGTATTGTGAATCCTGCACCAATTGGTAAGGGCTGCTTCAGCAAGATTGACTCTGGTAGTTTGTTTGGCTTCACCAGGAGGCTGATTGTCCAGGGGTGATGGTAATGAGCCATTATTTGGCCTGGAGTTCCACACTCTGGGCTATCTAGGAGGATTATTGTTATTTGCAGCACTACTGTTGAAGTTATTGTTGTATCCTCTATCAGGGTAATTTGGTCTGTCATTGGAATAACTCCTACTCTGACCTGACTGTGAATAAAACCCTTGATTTCTCAAGTGTGTTACTTCTGTGGTGAGTTTTCTCAACTGAGCAGAAATTTCTTTGATTTCCTCTTTCTCCTCTTGAGCTTTGGCCACTACATTTTCAGTCTGAGGCTGGAAAAAGGAAGATCCATGGTTATTGTGGGATAGATCTGTACCCTGAGGTGTCTGAGCATGTGCAGGATATTGTGGCAATTGGCCATTTCCATTAGGAGGAGGCATGATACTCAATGGAGGTATTTGCAAAGGTGCAGGCATGATTGCTGGGGGCATCACTGATCCATTTGGATATTATGCAGGATATTGTGAAGGATAAGCTGCAGGATATGGTGCTGGATATTGTGATTGTACGCCAGGCAAAGTAGGGAATGCTATATTAGGAGTAGGAGCAGGTATCAGCTGCTGATTTACCTTGATAGCTTCTTGAAAAGCTCCTGTCAATGTGGTGATCTCAGGATGTGTTCTCCTGATGAACATGGAGGTTAATGGATCCAGGGCTGAATAATAAATACTCCTAGCAGCAGCATCAGCCACCACATATGGGGCAACTAGCTTGGACAACATTTTCTGGAACCTAGCATTGAAATTTGCAATAGGTTCATTCTCAAATCTCTTAATTGTGGCAAACATGTGGTAATTCATGGATGGATCAATAGGGACCTTGAATCTGTCAAGAAAGGCCTTCTCTAAGACAGCCCACGAACTGACAGAAGATTGACCAAGACTGATGAACCAATTATAAGTCTCTTCCCCTAAGGAAAAAGGGAATAATCTGCACACCACGTCCTGATGTTCTATTCTGGCTCTGCAGCAAGCTTCTTTAAACGTCCTGATATGATCATCAGCATCCTGATAAGGATGATATTTTGGACAAAGTTTGTCCGGATACTTTGGTAACTCATGATACGCAGTAAAGGTCAATGGTGATTCTGCTGCAAAGAAAGACATTGCAACCTGAGGGGGCTGAACTGGTGGTGCAGTTGGCTGAGGTTGGACTAAAGGTATACCCTGAGGTTGAACAGGAGGTGTCACGGATATACCGGAAGGTATTTGCAAACCAACAGGAGTTATGGGAGGAGGTCCCGGTGAAGCTCTAGACGTACCAGACCCTGGAGTATGGTGAACGTCTACAGTCCTAGGTCTAAAACCTCTAACAGGCAATTCTTCAAAAATTTCACTATGTCTAGACCTGGTATTTATCCTGTGAGCCAGGATTTCTCGATTTGGAGGCCAATTAGCTGAAACTTTGCAAATATTGGCTAGATTCCACCGGACGAGGTGATATTTGCGGTCAAATTGCAAATCAGACTAAATATTTACGCAATATTTGCGAAGACACTGCAAATAGGACAAGATATTGGGATATTCTGACCGGTAGCACAAGATCTCACGTGTTTAAGGCTCAAATTCTCAAAGCTTGAACAAATTTACGCATCTTTGGCTAATATTTAGTGAATTTAAAGAAATCTACTGTAAAGCTTGCAATATTTATGTGAAATCAAGAACTCTTCACATAGAATGTGCATATACAAACTTGTCGCAGCAAATATTTACGCAATATGATGAAATTCACAGATGATCTGAGGTTACCTTACTCTAAGCGTCATCAAACCTGAAAGTACTGATGATGAACATGATCTTCTGGACTTAGGCCCTCCTTCTAGCGCCAATTTATGTTGGTCATGATGTTAGTCATTCGCAAACATAGAATAAAAGTTACACAACAACCTTTACTCATCTTGAAAGATACGATGAATTCAAAGAATTCATGATCCCAAGTCTCCGTTGATTAGGTCTTAATCTACTGACGTTACTCAGTGGTTGATGTGTGTTGCTGTTTTCCATTCAGGGGCCTTACGTGTTTCTGCAAAGTTCATCATCATTATCTTCAAATATCCTGCTCTGGATGTTTGCTCTGCATAAATCTCCAACAATTCTACCTCTGCACTGTGAATTTAGTCAAATAATGTGCCTACAGGCTGATATTTGCATGATTTCTATCATTATTTATGATTCTTTGCATGATATTTTCAATAATACATGCACTTAACTCAAATATGCTAATGATTTTCAGTTACCTACGGGATTTCAGCATATTTCTCTGTTCTGCTTGTTATTTCTCATGATTTGCAGTTATGGTGATGAATTTATGAAATTGAAAAAAAGGAAAAGGGTTAAAGAATGAGATTCCCAAAACTACTGGACTTTGATCACTGATCCACATACAAGCTCCCATACATGCAATGAAAAGAAGGAAAACTAGAAATCATACTTCACCAGGACATTCCACAAATCCGCATGATCTAGTGCAAATCTTCAAAGGAAAAGTTGACAACAACATGTAATGAAATGAAAGCGCTTCCAGTTGAACACAGCATTCACCAGTACATATCCAGAAATCAACAGAAAGATTACGTAAAATTTACAATCAGGATGTAATCTGGAACTTCATATCCATTCAGTATGCTCAAGAACAGGTGCATTTACAGTGATCTGAAGAAAGAATCTTGACATTTCAACAATTCTATCCTCATTAGTCTCAGTAATCCGATCCCCTAATTGATTCTACAGTAATTAGCTTTTTTGCGCCAGATGCGTCTGTGTATTCTAATGTCTCTCCTCTTATTTGATGACAAGCTCTGGCTCTTATATAGAACAACTGCCAAAAAACGGTTACAACGATCCAAGGATCAGGATCCTCTCATAACAAACAACGGTCCAGATGAAAAACACATGCTTCGTCAGTTGGCAAATGCACAGCTGGCACAAAATATTCCAGCATCTTCAACTTGATTCGGTCTCCAGCTGGCGAACAGCATATTTGACAATATCCTCCTCATTTCTGGCTCATGTTGCCTCCATGCGCAACTTTGTAATGCTCAGCTTCAGCAGCAGCTCTAACAGCATCATGACTTCAATGCTCGGCTTCAGCAGCAGCATCATGACTTCAATGCTCAGCCTCAGCAGCAGCATCATGACTTCCTGCAAATAAACAGACAAACATTAAGTTCATCATCATGTGGATAAACAACAGGAAGTAAACATTTTATTAAACATACCTCCCAATGTGCAGCTACAGGCAATCAGGCTTTACCTGTGGAAAATATGCACTAAATGCATAAACAGCATTAAAACAATCAGGTCAACCATCGTTGACCAAAATCAGGCAGTCGGGCTTTCAAATTTCTATCGCTTCATGTTTTCCCGCCCATTTCCATGTGTATCGGGTTCAAATATGATCAGGTATGTCAAAATATACAAGGAAATAACCGCCCTTAACAAATTACTTCACATCTGGCTTTGCATGCTCTGTTTGAATGTTTCGGGTCATCATCATATTCGCGTCGGTGTGACCACATATGATCAGGGTGACAAATTTAGACTCGGCCGATGGCAACAGTTATACCTACGTCAAAAATCATGATGATGACCAACCCTATGTCTTCTATCCAGCTGCAGGATACCACGAAATATGATGCCCCTCCTTTCCGAATGCTCTGATGAAAAGCACATCAGGATGTTTCGCTTCTGCATATTGGGGAAAGAAAGACATCATCGTCATCATCATGATGAAGACAAAAGGAGGATTTGGAATATGATCCTGCCGCTGAGGAAAGGAATATGATGGTGACGTCATCGTCATATTCGGGCTTCATTAAAATGCAAAGGATGACGTCACCGTCATGTTTCGTTAAGATCAGGGGATAAATGCAAGATCGGGTCACCTAAGGAAGATGATCGGGTGATAAATGTAAAATGACCCCTTTGCGGCCAAGGTAACCCTCTCGAAAGATCAGGATGATGATGATCATCATCATCATCATATCCGCACTAGGTGATTTAAAATATGATCCTGCTGAAGGTCCAGATGACGTCATCAGGATATCCGGGGCCTTTGTTAATCTTATAACATGACGTCATCGTCATATTCGCGAACCGGATCATGCCTTGGAAAATATCCTGCCGAAGGAGAAATGTGATGGTGACGTCATCCTGATATTTGCTTCTTCGTTTATCAGGTCGGGATGACGTCATCAGGATATTTGCAAAAGGTTATACTTCTTGGCAGGAGGATATTGCGAAATGTCAGGTAGACAAACAAGATCATGATGAAGACAACATGACTTAGGAATGAAATATCGCCCTCCGTTTTTGAAAGATAAGGTGATTATCATGATCACGCAAAAGGAGATCAGGAGGATTTTACGAAATGTGATCCTGTCTTGAAAGATCATGATGATGATGATCACCAGGACTTTGACGTGCGCGTGCAAATTTTACAGATGGTGTATTTTCTAAGTAGGGTGATATTATAATATCAGCATGATATTATAATATTGGGTGATGTTTAAATATCATGATGCTCGCGATGTTTCCAAGGTCGCTTGACGGGTAAAACACACTATCACTTAAGATTGACGTCCGGATATTGGGACTGCATCATTTTTATCGGGTGATAGACAAAGATCATGATGATGACCTTTCGCGATACAAAAGACCGCTTCGACGGGGACAACCTACTACGACTTAAAATTGACGTCCGGATGTTTCGACCTCAGGATATTATCGGGGGGCTTTTCAAATATCATGATGATGATGTTCATCATACAGCAATTATCAGGTTTGACCAAAACTTTGACTGCTCATAACTCCCTCATATGGACGAATTTTCAAGTGATGTAAAAGGCAAACCTGCATGGAATTTCAAGCTCTTTCTAACCATGAAGTCATAGAAACAAAATATGAACTTTGACAAACTAACCTCATGATGATGACCTACCTCATCCTGACCTTCATGATGATGATGCACCTGACTTATTTTTACCAAACCACCAGAAAGCAGACAACACAAGTCAAAACAAAAGTTGGGTCCCTGTTTTGCCAAGTCAAAATGGGGCGTGTTGTGTAACCACACAACATGGCTCCCCTCCTCAGGTCATACTATATCAAACCTTGCCCTGAGCAAATAGGAAAGTGGATGTACTAGGGATCTCATTGAATGATTATTAAATAATAAATTTAGGTATCTATATTAGGAAGAATAATCTTAGTTCATAGCTGACTCGTAAGTCATAGCCTATTTACCACGAATGGTTACTTATATTGGAATTAAGATAGCTACATATTATAAATGTGAAACGGATGACCTTGTTGAAATCTAGGAAACTAGTTTCTCTATGTCTGGATATTTTCACCTCCTATTCGAATTCTTGACATCTATAAATTTGTCATTTCTTGTAATTGCTTGAGAGGTGAAAGATGGTATCAAAACCTTATTATTACTTTTATAGTTACAAAATAGTGTGTTAAAGTGTATCTTGGAAGGATAATTATGGTTCGTTGTATTAATCAATTATTTTTATAACATTTTACCAAGAGTGTAACCTAGGGGAAAAATAGTCTTTCTTGCATTTTTATAGGTTATGGATAAATTAATGGAATGAGATAATAATAACAAAGTATAGCTTAAATTAGTTGAGTTCTTTTCTGATTTTTTCTTTCTTATTCAAGTGATGGATTGTAGAATCGAAATTAACTTGCATCTAGATGAACAGTTAATAGATTTTTAATTGAATGGAAAGTATGTTTGGAAAATAGTTTCAAATTGTTAAGAGAATTAAGAATGTGGGATTAATTAAACCTCATTGTTGATATAGAAACCTTCTTGTTATAACTCATAAGGGGTTCATTGCTTTTGAACCACATGTTGTTGTCTACATTAGTAGTAGATGGTTTGCTTTATCGACTTATGCAACTTCTGGGACAAGATGTTTAGTGTCGATATACAGAGATGGTAAACTTCTTTTTCAAGTTTTACCAATTATATTTTGTTATTTCTTTGGCCAAAGTTGCTTGTACCATTGAAATAGATGGATGTTAAATGCCTAGTCATATTTTTATTTATCTCTGCCACATCCTGCATGCAAGAAATATGTTCATTCTAGTTTAGAGTGCATATAGGCATCGGGCTTACATTGAGAGTTTCCCTCCTACCCATCTATTCTAGGTTGCTAGGCTCCTTGTGCAGGGTTAGGGATTCTTTGAGTTAGGAAGAAACTTGGGGAAGTGTAGTGCTTCGTGGTTGGGTGGAAAAAGTACCTTAACCATATTCTTGACCTTGGTCTTGTGGAAGACCAGTGGGTCATGGCAGCTGAAGATAGATTTTATATGTTATGTAATTCAAAATGGATATATAATTGTATTGATCATTGTATGGTTTATTTAGCCAAATAGGAACTATACTTCTCATTGATGAATTATTGATGTACTTAAAAATCTATAAAATATGTAATGTTATTTTCTCTTACTGTGCCAGTAAATGTACTTTACTTATTGTAGAAACTTGCAAGTCATTGTACAAATTTGGATATTCTGTTAAAGAAATGATTCACTTTATATTTTTGGATTGAGTTTGCTTTTTGTTGGTTACTTTTAGTAAGTGGTATTTTCAGACTTTACAATAGTTCTTAACTAATCTACTGAATTAAACTTCCCTAATTAATCAAACTAATGCTTCTAATTATCTGCTTGAAAGGAAATCCTAATCTAAAGACTAAAATAGTAAATTGTTGAAAGGATATATCTAATTCACGCAAAAGCTAAAACATGCATTAAAAAATGGAAACAAGATTGCTTTAACAATAATTAATCTATCTTGTGAAAACAAGGAAACTATATTTAGTGAAAAACTGTAATAAGACAATAAAGCAAAGATACTAGCCTCCTATTTGTTGGTTGGAGTGGGCCCTTGCTCCACACCTTCAGAACTAAAGGATAAACAAGAAACTCAGAACAAAAGTATAACATGACTGCTTTCCTTAACCCAGTATATTGTATTAAAAAATATATGTTTCTGCTCTGAAATGAAATTACATAAACAACTGCTACAAAATCCTCTTTTTTTATTCTATTGTTCACATCCAAATATATATCAATCTAAGTGACATAATATTATTGGAGTTAACTACTTTACCTAACAATTCACTTTGAGATATAAACACTTTCTTATTCTTAGAACTAAGACATGCAACTTTCGATCTAGAGTATAATCATGCATAGTCTTAAAAAGGACTTTAGTGATACTAAAGGTGTCACTAAATCTAGAGTTTAACTTATAACAATAACAGGCTGCAAGGCCTTGATAAAAAGGAACTTGATTTCCTAAAATAGAAGACTATAAGAAATCCTCTGATCTTATGCAAAAACAAATGAAAGTGTATTATGTCCTCCTGGATAACTAGAGTCATCTGTTGGGACACTTAGGCCTGAATAAGCAGACTCCGTAGCTCCATAGACACCTCGGAGATCCTGGTAATAGATGGCACCAGAGACTCTGTGCAGCTCTAGAGACTCTATGTTGTTGCCAGTAGCTCTAGAGATGCTTCCAAAACCTGCTAAGACATAGCACTGGAGATCACCATCTTCTCTACTCTATTACATCACTCCAGAGATCCTCCAACAAGTTGGAAAATGATGGAGTATCATGCGGTGTCCTTCATGCTTAGCTCCAAAAGTAATTAGGATCACCTTCGGAGTTCCTCAAACCTGCCTTTCACCTACGCAATGGATACCTATGAAACTAAAAAGAGATCATTCTACACAATTTCATTAATTTCACTGTAACATAAGTCTTTTCATCATAACAATAATCTTTAGCATTTCACCTCTTATTAGCATAACTAAAACAAGACTTCTCAGTTCCTATAGTGTAATTACTAGGACAGGCAACATGAAAAGATGGAAAAAAGGAAGTGAAAACGCATGTTTAGATGAGTGCTACCTGACACTCATCAACAACCATTGTAATAGATCATCCATCCTCTAATCAAAGATTATCCATGGCTCACTACACACTGCAAAAATAACTTAGAACCAATGTCTTGAAACAAATAAGATAGAACAAAGTATGTAACTATACAATAATCTCATTGAAAGTGATACTGAGATATACATGGCATCATGACCAATATCATTGCCAAAACTCTACTAAAAGTGAATAAAAATTCTCATGCACCATAGACTACTGCTACTAATTCTAAAGAACAACTATATCAGGTACTCCAACACCTTTTCTTTGTCTCACTGTAAAAAACATACCAATATAATCAATGTGATCAAGAAGAGGCCTACCAAATAGCATCCACATTAGATAATTTACAAGATCTACACATATGCAACATCTCAAAAGAGAAATACATGATTAGTGCTCCAATCTCAAATAACTAATAGATTCAACCCCATATTAGTAACATACAAAACAAAGGTAACTAGGTATAACATGTAGATTTTTGAGACTCAAACATTAGGATCAATGCTAGACCTAATTTTCTAAATAAATCCACATAAGAGTAGCCATAGATCAATAAGAACCCAACAAGAAACCCTACAAATTTACAATTGTTTCCATCCAAAAAACTCGAAGTGTTTGAACACAATATTTCCACATATATACAAACCATATATTTTGGTTAACATGTAAAATTTGCAAAAGCATCTCTTTGTAAAGGGTAAGTGCAAGAAGATGGGAGGCCAAAAAAGGGTCTTAAGTGGCCACTTTTTTTTTTGAAATTAGGAAATGCTGGCCTTGGATGAGAAATTGAGCATAGTTACACTTAAAATTTGGAGATGCAACCAAAACAATGTTCGTAGTGCTTTGAGTCTACTTTCTAAACTACTAATTTTAAAAAAAAATGGTATAGATTAAGGGGTTCAAAAGAGGAAGCCACAAAAATTGGTGTTGTTTCTGTCAAAAAAACATAACATAGCATATTTTGTGGCTCCCTCAAAAGGTTAACTTTTTTTTGGTATTTTTAAAATCGCTTTAGTGAAAAATTAGCTAACAGCATGTAGTTTATGCTCGATTTTTTTGATAATTTTTTGATGAATATTTGATTTTTTACTAATTTTCAAAGTGGACACATCCTAAAAAATAGAATTTTGGTCGTGCTACCCCTCTAAATTTTGAAAACTAATTGAAAATCATTTTTTCTTTTTCTTTTAAATGTGTAGAATGGAGTCTAGTTTCTAAATATGTATTTTTTTGAAATTTCAATGAATGGTTAATTTACAATGAAAAAAAGACCAAATAGTGGTTTTTGCCCAAAACCAGACACACAAACAAAAGAAATTAAAGATGAAAGGCTTAACATTGTCAAAATGTGAAAAAATTTACATCGAGAAAGCCTAACATTACCTAGGTGTTTGATTTGTTTGACCTTGAAACACGTGTAAATCTGAGGGTTAGCATGAACAAAATTATGTGAAATCTTGAAGAATCTACAAAAACACATTTGTGGATGTTGAAAAGGCACTCCAAGCCTTTAGGTTGGAAATCCAAAGTAAATCCCAAGCCCAAGGCTTGGGATTCCCAAAGCACAACATAACGTGAGCGCGTTATGTTGTGATTTTTTACTTTTTTGCATGTTTGACAGTGTTTTCCTAGTTCGACATAACGCAAGCGCATTATAATGCACTCGCATTATGTCTTCCTTTGAATGAGATATGTTCAAATTTCATAAGTATGTTTCATGGATGTTTATATCTATTCTTGTAGGTATGTATGCATGTACATGTATGCATGCTTGTATGTATGTATGTTTGTATGTATGCATGTATGTATGTAAGTGTTTTGGGTTTAGTGTATATAAGGACCTGAGCCTGTATAGTTTTGAGGGTTGAGAGTTGAGGGATTAGGGCTTAAGTATTAGGTAGAGGGTAGAGGGTTGAGGGTTACAGTTGAGGGTTAATATTTAGGTTGTTGAGTGTATAAGATTAAGTGTGTAAGGCGCGGGGATTAGGGTTTAGGGTTTACAATATGGATTGAGGGTATATAAGGCATAGGGTGACTTGGGTTGAGAGCACGTATGGTTTAGGTTTAATTTAAGTATAGGGTTGAGGTACAATATTCAAGGTTTAGGATATAAGGTGAGGTTATATGGTCTAGGAATGAGGGTTTGAGGGTGTAGGCTTCAGGTTTAAGGTATAGGGTTGATGATTGAGGTATTAGGGCTTAAGTATATTGTTGAGGGTATGGGGTTGGCGGTTTAGGGATAGGTTTTAGGGTTTAAGGTTTAAGGGCTAAGGGTTGAGGGATAGGGTTTAAGGTTTAGGGGTAAGGGATTAGGGTTTAAGGTATAGTGTCTTGGGTTGAGGGTTTAGGAATAGGGATAGCATTTAGGGTTTAGGGACGAGGGATTAGGGTTGAGGGATTAAGGTTTAAGGTATAACTTGCTGAGGGTTGAGTGTTTAAGGATAGGGTTGAGGGTTTAGGGTTGAGGGATTAGGGTTTAGAGTTGAGGCATTAGGGTTTAAGGAATAGTGTTGAGGGTTGAGGGATTATGGTTTAGGGTTGATGGATTAGGGTTTAAGGAATATTTTTGAGGGTTGAGGGTTTAGGATTAGGGTTTAGGGTTGACGGATTAGGGTTTAATGTTGAGAGTTGAGGTTTGAGGGTTGAGGGTTGAGGGTTGAGGGATTAGGGTTAAAGTAGAGTGTTGAGGGTAGAGGGATTAGGGATAGGGTTTAGGGTTGAAGGTTTAATGATTGAGGGTTGAGGCTTTAGGGTTGAGGGTTAAGGGATTGGGGTTTAAAATATAGTGTTGAGTGTCGAGGGTTTATGGATAGGTTTTAGGGTTTAAGTTTTAAGGGTTGAGGGTTGAGGGATAGGGTTTAGGGTTTAGGGATAAGGGATTAGGGTTTAAGGTATAGTGTCGAGGGTTGAGGGTTAAGGGATTAGGTTTTAGGGTTCATGGATTAGGGTTTAAGGTATAGTGTTGAGGGTTGAGGGTTTAGGGATAGGGTTTAGGGTTGACGGATTAGGGTTTATGGTTAACAGATTAGCGTTTAATGTCAAGGTTAGGGTTAGAGTGTGGAGGGTAGAGGGATTAGGGATAAGGTTTAGGGTTGAAGGTTTAAGGATTGAGGGTTGAGGCTTTAGGGATGAGGGTTTAAGGCTTAAGATATAGTGTCAAGTGTTGAGGGTGTAGGGATAGGGCTTAAGTTTTAAGGGTTAAGGGTTGAGGGATAGGGATTAGGGTTTAAGGTATAGTGTTGAGGGTTGATGGTTTAGGGATAGGGTTTAGGTTTGAGGGATTAGGGTTTAGGGTTGATGAATTAGGGTTTAATGTTGAGAGTTGAGGGTTGAGGGTTGAGGGTTGAGGGTTTAGAGATAGGGTTGATGGTCAAGGGATTAGGGTTAAAGAAGAGTGTCAAGGGTAGAGGGATTAGGGATAGGGTTTAGGGTTGAAGGTTTAAGGATTTAGGGTTGAGGCTTTAGGGATGAGGGTTAAGGGATTAAGGTTTAAGATATAGTGTCGAGTGTTGAGCGTGTAGGGATAGGTTTTAGGGTTCAAGTTTTAAGGGTTAAGGGTTGAGGGATAGTATCGAGCCTGTTGAGGGTTTAGGAACACGGATAGTATTTAGGGTTTAGGTATGAGCGATTAGGGTTGAGGGTTGATGGATTAGGGTTGAGGGTTGATGGATTAGGGCTTAGGGATAGGGTTTAGGGTTGAGGGATTAGGGTTTGACATTGAGTGTTGAGGGTTGAGGTTTTAGGGTTGAGGGTTTAGGGATAGGGTTGAGGGTCGAGGGATCAGAATTAAGGATTGAGGGATTAGGGTTTGACGTTGAGGGTTGAGTACATTGAGGTTTGAGGGTTGAGGGTCGAGGGTATAAGGATTAGGGATAGGGTTGGAGGGTTTAGGGATAAGGGATTAGGGTTTAAGGTATAGTATCGAGACCGTTGAGGGTTTAGGAATAGGGATAGCATTTAGGGTTTAGGGATGAGGGATTAGAGTTGAGGGATGAGGGATTAGAGTTGAGGGATGAGGGATTAGGGTTGAGGGTTGAGGGATTAGGGTTTAGGGTTGAGGGTTGAGGGATTAGGGTTTAAGGTATAGTGTTGAGGGTTTAGGGTTGAGGGATTAGAGTGAAGGGTTGAGGGATTAGGATTTGACGTTGAGGGTTGAGGGTTAAGGCTTTAGGGTTTAGGGTTTAGGGATAGGGTTGAGGGTCGAGGGATTAGAGTTAAGGGTTGAGGGATTAGGGTTTGACGTTGAGGGTTGAGGGTTGAGGTTCGAGGGTTGAGGGTTTCAGGATAGGGTTGAGGGTCGAGGGATTAGGGTTAAAGTAGAGTGTCAAGGGTATAAGGATTAGGGATAGGGTTGGAGGGTTTAGGGATAAGGGATTAGGGTTTAAGGTATAGTATTGAGCCCATTGAGGGTTTAGGAATAGGGATAGTGTTTAGGGTTTAGGGATAGGGTCTAGGGTTGAGGAATTAGAGTTAAGGGTTGAGGGATTAGGATTTGACATTGAGGGTTGAGGGTTAAGGCTTTAGGCTTTAGGGTTTAGGGATAGGGTTGAGAGTCGAGGGATTAGAGTTAAGGGTTGAGGGATTAGGGTTTGACGTTGAGTGTTGAGGGTTGAGGTTTTAGGGTTGAGGGTTTAGGGATAGGGTTGAGGGTTGAGGGATCATAGTTAAGGGTTGAGGGATTAGGGTTTGACGTTGAGGGTTAAGTACATTAAGGTTTGAGGGTTGAGGGTTTCAGGATAGGGTTGAGGGTTGAGGGATTAGGGTTAAAGTAGAGTGTCGAGGGTATAAGGATAAAGGATAGGGTTGGAGGGTTTAGGGATAAGAGATCAGGGTTTAAGGTATAGTATCGAGCCCGTTGAGGGTTTAGGAATAGGGATAGTGTTTAGGGTTTAGGGATAGGGTTTAGGGTTGAGGGATTAGAGTTAAGGATTGAGGGATTAAGGTTTGATGTTGAGGGTTGAGGGTTGAGTCTTTAGGGTTGAGGCTTTAGGGTTTAGGGATAGGGTTGAGGGATTAGGGTTTGATGTTGAGTGTTGAGGGTTGAGGGTTTAGGGATAGGGTTAAGGGTCGAGGGATCAGAGTTAAGGGTTGAGGGATTAGGGTTTGATGTTGAGGGTTGAGTACATTGAGGTTCGAGGGTTGAGGGTTTCGGGATAGGGTTGAGGTCGAGGGATTAGGGTTAAAGTAGAGTGTCGATGGTATAAGGATTAGGGATAGGGTTGGAGGGTTTAGGGGTAAGGGATTAGGGTTTAAGGTATAGTATTGAGCCCATTGAGGGTTTAGGAATAGGGATAGTGTTTAAGGTTTAGGGTTGAGGGATTAGAGTTAAGGGTTGAGGGATTAAGGTTTGACGTTGAGTGTTGACGGTTGAGGGTTTAGGATAGGGTTGAGGGTCGAGGGATTAGAGTTAAGGGTTGAGGGATTAGGGTTTGATGCTAAGGGTTGAGTACATTGAGGTTTAAGGTTCGAGGGTTTTAGGATAGGGTTGAGGGTCGAGGGATTAGGTTTAAAGTAGAGTGTCAAGGGTATAATGATTAGGGATAGGGTTGGAGGATTTAGGGATAAGGGATTAGGGTTTAAGGTATAGTATCAAGCCCATTGAGGGTATAGGAATAGGGATAGCATTTAGGGTTTAGGGATGAGGGATTAGAATTGAGGGTTGAGGAATTAGGGTTGAGGGTTGAGGGATTAGGGTTTAGGGATAAGGTTTAGGGTTGAGGTAGACAAGGAATGACTAAGAGATATAGAGAGGGCAGAGGTAGAGAGGTAGAGAGATGAGGGGGAGAGATAAGTGAGATATAGAACATGAGCTAATGGAACTAGAGGTGAGATATTGTAAAGGTGCTATCGAAGGTGAGATGGCACAAATATTTATGGATCAATCTATAGAAAGAGAAAACACGAGCGCATGTTTTGTCTTGCTATAGAAATGGTAAAAAAATGTTGACCCCTGTGATCTAAGCCCACATGCTCTATTTTCATGCTGATTATGCGCGTGCTCTGACAAAAAAGATGTGCTTTCATGCTATTGGGAAGTTCACATGGACATTTTACACATTCTACCACCTTTGTATGATCTTTCCACCACCTTTTCTGCTTTGCCAACTTGAGAAGGAGGAAATAACATAGTTCTCACACCAAGTTTGATATATATCTATTCAAGTTTCAATTTTTGTAATGTTGCAATGTTAATTGTGATTCAATTTTAAGAATTTAACATTACAGATTGGTTAATAGTATTGTTGTTAGTAATTATATTTGAGTGTTATTCAATTTAACATTGAAAAGGAAGCAAGTGGTGAAAAACTCAAATTGTTGAGGAGTTTGATGCAAGAAGGAAAAAACACTACATAATTGGGTACTCTCTCCATTCGAATCTTCATTTTTTAGGTATGTTAAGTCTTTACATGCATGTTCTTTACATTTTCTTTAATTCTATTTGAATTACTTTATCATGTTTTATCATACATGTTTAAAATAGACACATTCCCAATCAAGAAAGCAGCCTACAATCTCACATGATGCCATGTATATTTTCTACACTTGGGCTCTTTAATAATTATGTGTAATAAACAGACCTTAACATACCATGATGTCAAACTGTACTAGAATAAATCCTTACAACATAATAAAAATACAATCCCACTATTATCTTGTCATATTAACAAGTTAAAATACAAATGAATAGGTGCCAAGATCATACAAGTATGCACATGACATGATTATTTGTATGCACATATCTTGGGCTAGGACATTCCTTATGCACCTATTCATGATGATTTGTACATGCACATGACACAACAATTTTTGTCTATTCCTTCACAAGCCACCCAAATCCTAGTATCCCTAGTACCAACAAAACACCTTCTCAATTCCAAATCCTAGTAGCCCTAGTAACAACAAACATGTCAAATTGGGTCTGCCTCAACCTTTTCAAGCATGAAGTCCCATGTACTCTTTTCATGGCTGCAATAATTTGCTTTGTATGCTTTGTACCTATTTTGGTTGAGTGACATTTACTCTTTTACATGATGATTGTATGTACATTTACTATGAAGGGTTGAATGACATATATTTTAGTTATTTGTATGGATTCATTTCTTAGGAACTAATATTGGTCTCTTTATCATGCTAATTCTTCGTCATGCCGAGGAAACGATCAAGAATTAAACCAACATAGGAAGAGATAAAAGCTAAGAATTCAAAGAAAGTAGTGGCTATGAGGGAACTTCATGAGAAGAGGAAATTGGACATGATAAATGAAGACATGCCAATTGAAGAGGAACCACAACCATCACAAAGAGATATGGTATTGGTGGCACAAAGAGAACGAATGCAAAAACTTCGTGCTATGAGAGATTTGAATACCATAATTGGAGACACATCCTCTACTGCAAATCAACATGTAGGGACACCATCTACCACATCTCAAGTTGAGAGTACATCATCACTCACATGTGATGAAGGAGGTACGCCATCATTCCCACCTCAACCTCAAGGTATGTCATCTATTCCATTTTCGATCGAAGGTATGCCATCTAGCCCATCTCATTTAAATATTGATGAATTCCTAATGTTGAGATGAATTTACCTAACTTAACACCACCTAAAATTTTGCATAGAAAGCCAAAGTATTTGATTGATATTGATGAGAATATTTTGCAGCCAATAGAAGGTAAGATTCCAAAATGCACTTGTAGAAGATATGCTCATAAGATTTGGAGATTATTCTTTGAAAAGTTAAATGAGACTGCAAGATGTCAACTATTCGTTGAAATGATGTGAAGTATAAAGTATAGGTCCATCATGAAGATTCTTGGGTTGAGAACATCAGAGGCTTCAAGTGAAAAATCTATTGTCAAGAATCTAATGAGTGTGTATGAGAGTGTGGGTAACACCTCACGTACAAAAGATAGTAATGTAACATAGCATGTGATTACATTGACTATAGTAAGTAGTCAAATGAGGAAAGCTCATCTCATTAGAAAGATGAGTCAAGAATTGAGAATTAATAGGAAAACTTTATCAAGATCCATTGGAAGATGCCAAAGAATTAAGGACACTAGTGCCAATGAATTATGGGCATTCTCTGGGAGAGTACCACAAAAAGATAAACCAATTGTTGAAGCTTTGAGATCACTAATTGAAGACTTTTGGAAGAATTACACAAGGGTATCTCTGAATCAAAGAGATGTGGTAAGAAGGAGAATTGGTAGTTAGAACTGTGAGCCACATCTAAAGTATTTTTCGGATGAGACTCAAACATAGTTTTATGGTAAATTTCTAGAGAAGTATCCTGAAATTAAAATTTGTCAAAGATATTTTGAAATGCTAAAACCTTTCTATGTCAAGATAAATCACACACGCACTACTTGTTTTTGTAGATTACATATTGAATTTTCTAACCATTTTGATGTTTATAGGTATATATGTTTTGATATGCATATTAACAATGTTTTGCAAGGTTGTGCCATACGTGCCCCACCAACATCTTCAAGAGACTTCATATCAAGAATTTTATGTGAAAGAGAGGAAGGTCAAATATTCTACAAGAAATTATACTTGGATGGCACATGTCATCATTGTGGTGGCTTGCAACATTTGCCAATATGTGAACATATGGAAAGAACACATGTGGTTGGAAACGAACTAGTAGAGTTTGGCAAGTATAAAACAGTGGCATACAATACAAAAGATGGTAAAGAAGCAAAGAGGTGTGAATTGGTTATTGAAAAGATTCCAGTGTATCAGTTTATGCCTATATTTCATGGCAGCATAGTGTATGAGTATGCAAGACATGCCCATAGAGCTCGATGGTTGGACTTGCAATTCAAGTTATGTAAGGACACATTTTTGGTTGGTAGCATTATTTCAGTCGTTGACTTTACAGAGAACTACAGTCTACAGCCACAGCGTGAGGTACAATCACAATATTACAACTCCACACAGGTTTCTATATTTGTGCACATCGCATTCATTCATGTGAATGATAGTACAGAGGATGACAGAAAGATCATAAGTGAGTATAATTTCTATATTAGTGATGATTGCACACATTCTACGGAGTTCATGCAAGGTTGCTTTCAGGTGTTCTATAATGATTTGGCTAGAAGGGGCATATCATTCAGTCAGCATATCATATGGTCGGATAATTGTGCGTCATAATTCAAGAACTCACAGAATTTCTATTGGCTGAGTAGGAGACATAATTTTACAAGTATTCAGCATATGTGGAACTTTTGTGAGGTCGAGCATGGAAATGGGGAGCATGATGATGTAGGAGCATGTATCAAAAGAGCCATAGCATGAGAAGAGTTAAAGTATAAAGACAATGCAAAGTTGACAGATGCAAAATCGATTGTCAAGTGGTGTAATGCTTCCATGGGTCCAGGTAATGAAGATAAGTCTTCAGTTCGTAGATTTTTTTAGTTGATAGATGATACTAACATTGCACCATATGAGGACTGTTCTACACTGATAGGATCAAGTGAGATGCACTCTTTTAGAAGCTCAATTGCAGGTTCATGGAGTATCCATACGTGAAAGATGTCATGCTTTTGTTCTTCCTGTACAATTCAATCCTGGGATGAGTACGAGTCAAGGGAGTGGGTTAACGAATGACAGTTAAGTTATCTTAGCCCACTTGACACGTATCGACCCACGACGACACTAGAACTAACACAGATGGAATCATCAGTTGACTTTGACCACATATCAGATCTAGTTCAATCGGGTAATATATCTATTTGCATAGTTTTTGAAATTCCTAATGTCATCTTACTTTGTAGTGTTTTTGTAATGTTGACTAATTTCATCTAATTTGCTACACATATCAATGTAGGGAATGTATATGCAGTTATTGCAGATGAATGATAATGAAGAGGGAACAAATTATTACTTATGTCATTGTGTTGAGGCCAAAAAGAAATTGGAGGCCCCAGTTACAGATGGAGAAAACATTGAATACCCTACAGGCTCAGTGGTTATTACTAGAACATGACTTAGAAGGTACCCACATAAGAGTGTTAATATTTGGCTATTTCAGGACTTTGATACACATCATAGATTCTTCATTACTTGAACCTTGTCATGGAATCTAATGTTCATTTGATACAGTATCAGGGTAGACCTTTGAACAAAATCTTGTGGAAGGTGCGTGAGTCTAACCATGAAGCAATACTTGACACAATAAAGAGTAGAGCAGACCCGGATGGTTCATTGGATTAATTTGTAAGTATTCACATTGATTTTGTGAAGTCATGTTACATTGAGTTGTAAGTATGCACATTAATTTGTAAGGTTTGTCTTTTTTATTTCCTGCTGCATTTTTACAAATATACACATTTTTACATCATCGTGTTATTCTTCATGGGGTTAGACCTAAGTGATGGATGAAGTTGATCCTAAGAATAATATATAAAATATAGGTGTCTTGGTTTCTAACTAGATAATAGGTGTCTCTAATTGTGTCTTAGGTATATACGATATGTCAACTAGGTAGATAGAGACTAGAAAATAGGTGTCTTAGGTGTCCTGCATCTAATAGACTACATGTGTCTTAGGTCTTAGGTGAGGCCACATGATCTTCCACCTTCACATGGTTTGCCTTGTTAATATAGAATATTTATATTTCTTGAAGTTAAAGAAAGCTCTTTTTCTTAATAGGAAAACTTTATCGACTTTAGTTGCACTAATGGTGCAGGGGCACCTAGGTTGTCATGCCTCCAAGAGGGGTCAAAAAATGAAATTTTGTTTTGATTGAGTCAATTGTATGTAATAAGGTCTTCTAAGACCATTTCATTTGTTTTTAAGTCACTTTGAGTCATTTGGGGTTAGTTTGAGTCTTTGAGTCCTGTTGTAAAAAAGTGTCAATGTTGTCAAGTTGCACAAAGCAACTTTTGTATTTTTGGTGTCCTGCTCCTGATGCGACCAAACTGACAGTTCCAACACGCCTGGATGGGTATGTTTAGGCTAGGCATGATTCTTTTTTACCCAAACATGTCGAAACAGTCTGAGCTACATTGTACCGATGATATCCGTGAAGAGTCCAAAGTGCAAAAAGGCAACAATCTTTGATGAGATGTTACTCAAAAATTGTGTCACTTAGAAACATTATGTCTGAGGAAATGTGATCACATAGAGTGAATCTACAATAACCTCTCTCAATTTTTTATATCTCTGAGGCATTTGCCTATGGTGAAAGGTTTTCTGCTGCCCCAAAAATCGTTAGAAGGAGGCAGTGTAAAGTTGCAAAGGGGTGTAACTTTCGTCTTGCTCCTGATGTGACCAAACTGACTATTCCAACGTGTCTAGATGGGTACATTTACACTAGGCATGGTCCTATTTTTCTCCCAAACATGTCAAAACAATCTTAGCTACATTGTACCAACGATATCGCTGAAAAGTCCAAAGTGCAAAAAGGCAGCAATCTTTGACGAGATGTTACTCAAAAAATGTCACTTAGAAACATTCTATTTGAGGCAACACGATCACATAGAGTACCTCTACAATAATCTCTCTCTATTTTTTATATCTCTGAGGCATTTGCCCATGGTGAAAGGTTTTCTGTTGCCCAAAAAACTGTCAGAAGGAGGCAGTGTAAAGTTGCAAAGGGGTGTAACTTTTGTCTTGCTCCTGATGCGACCAAACTGACTATTCCAACGTCTCCGAATGGGTACATTTACGCTAGACATAGTCCTATTTTTCACCCAAACATGTCGAAACAGTCTGAGTTACATTATACTGATAATATCCCTGATGAGTCCAAAGTGTAAAAAGGTAGCAATCTTTGACGAGATGTTACTCAAAAACCATGTCACTTAAAAATATTATGTCTAAGGCAACACGATCATGTAGAGTGTCTCTACAATAACCTCTCTTAGTTTTTTATATCTCTGAGGCATTTGCCCGTGGTGAAAGGTTTTCTGCTACCCCAAAAATCATCAAAAGAAGGTAGTGTAAAGTTGCAAAGGGGTGTAACTTTTGTCCTGCTCCTAATGCGACCAAACTGACTATTCCAACACATCTGGATGGGTACATTTAAGCTAGGTATGGTCCTATTTTTCACCCAAACATGTTGAAACCGTCCAAGCTACATTGTACCGACGATATCCCTGAAGAGTCCAAAGTGCAAAAAGCAGCAATCTTTGACAAGATGTTACTCGAAAACCGTATCACTTAGAAACATTCCGTCTAAGGAAAAATGATCATGTAGAGTGCCTCTATAATAAACTCTCATTTTTTATATCTTTGAGGTATTTGCCCATAGTGAAAGGTTTTATGCTACCCTAAAAATCGTCAGAAAGAGGTAGTGTAAAGTTGCAAAGGGGTTTAACTTTCATCCTGCTCCTGATGCGACCAAACTGACTATTCCAACACGTCTGAATGGGTACATTTACCCTAGGCATGGTCCTATTTTTCACCCAAACATTTTGAAATAGTCCGAGCTACATTGTACGGACGATATCCCTGAAGAGTCCAAAGTGCAAAAAAGGCAACAATCTTTGATGAGATGTTACTTGAAAATTGTGTCACTTAGATACATTCCATCTGAGGAAAAGCAATCACGTAGGGTCCCTCTACAATAACCTCTCTCAATTTTTTATATCTCTAAGGCGTTTGCCCGTGGTGAAAGGTTTTCTGCAGACCCAAAAATCGTCAAAAGGAGGCAGTGTAAAGTTGCAAAGGGGTGTAACTTTTGTTCTTCTCCTTGTGTGGACAAACTGACAGTTCCAATGCATCTAGGTGGGTACATTTAGGCTAGGTATGATCCTATTTTGCACCAAAACATGCCGAAGCAGTCTGAGCTACATTATACAGGCGATATCCCTGAAGAGTCTAAAGTACAAAAAGGTAGCAATCTTTGACGATTTGTTACTTGGAAATCATGTCACTTAGATACATTCTATCTAAGGTAACACGATCACATAGGGTCCCTCTACAATAACCTCTCTCAATTTTTTATATCTCTAAGGCGTTTGCCCATGGTGAAAGTTTTTCTGCTGCCCCAAAAATTATCAAAATGAGGCAGTGTAAAGTTGCAAAGGGGTGTAACTTTTGTTCTTCTCCTCCTGTGGCCAAATCGACAATTCCAACATGTCTAGATGGGTACGTTTAGGCTAGGCATGGTCCTGTTTCGCACCCAAACATGCCGAAACAGTCTGAGCTACAAACACTAACTAGTCTTCAATCTTCAAACACTACAAATACCATGATATCCTGCATAAAGCTATCTTTTAGCCTTTTATAAAGGCATTCCCATCAAATTCAACTGCATAGAGATGATTGTTTGTATTCCAAGTTCCTTTTAAATACTGACTTTCCAATCCTTTTTCCCGCCCTCATATAAATTAAATATGAGCTTCGATTATGATATGGCACTCGAGCTTATGAGAGTTTACCAGAGACGTCGGTTGAGTTAGGTTGAAGGGCCAGTGAACTAATGACTTAAAGACCCTTTAGTAGGTTGATTTAAGTGATAGTAACTTCTGATTATAAGTCAATATTAAATTAAAACAAAAGTGCACTTTACACACGACAAGCAATTGAGGGTTTTAAATTCTTAAGAAAAGTAGATTCTTTTTAGGGTTTAATGCCTAATATGCAAACCCTAACTATCAATAAGATTATGATTATGAAAGCTTGTGTTTTCTCTAACTTCTTATTGCAAGAACAAAACCACATCCACCATGAATATGAACCTTGCATCATATCAACCTTTCAAGATAGACCTTATCATGAAAACCATATTCACAACAAAATCTTGCATGAACAAAACTACATCCACCATGAACATGAACCTTGCATCATATGAACCATGTTTGTCTTGTGTAGCATCAACATGAATTGAGAGACATTATCATGAAAACCATATTCACAACATCATGCACCTCATGACCATCACCTACCTTGAATCACTATATCACCTTATCAACATCATGGCATCAACCTTGACATCAATGACAAACAACCTTGACCCTTTGACTTCAATGACAACCTTGAACCTTGATTGTTGATGAATTATGGAAGCCTATAGCCCCAATATTATGTTGCATACTAAAATTAGGTAAGACTCAATGTAATCTCATAACCTCGCCTTATATGCAAGAGGAATTACATTTAATAACCACAATTGTCATCAGGTGCTCATAAGCATATGATTTTAACTATCTTGTTCAAAACAACAAACATACTCTTTGCATCCCAATATGGTATAATAACAAGAAATTAAGAAATATTTTCAATTGACCAACTCATAAAGAATATGGATCAGCATACTCATTTGAATATTTTTAATTGAGCATCTCATAAAGAATATGAATATTTTATGTTCAACATGATGATTCATTTTTATTTTAAATACAACTTTTATCTTTTAGTTCCAAAATGAGGTTTAGGTGATACTTAAATAACAATAGCTAGCTTATTGGATCAACAAACATCCTATGTAATACAATTGGACTTTAAATATTTGAAGTAGCCATCTACAAATATCCATTCAAACGTGGATTTATAATCCAAGTATGGATGCCATCAATAAAAAAGATTTGTATTAACCAAATATCCATATTGGTATACATCAATATCTGTCGATATAAGTATAACATATATACAAAATAGCCATATAGGCTTACAAGAATGTCATATAGGCATACAATGTAACTATATGCAATAAAAAATATATGTCCACAAATGCCATATAGGCATACAACAAAGGAACACAATAAAAAGTCATTCTCCTCTGGCTGGTGAAGAGAATAGATCATGGGTAGCCTTTGATCTTCTAGGGGATGGAGACGCGTATGTGCATGGTCTACTACGAACCTGAGGGCTGCTCCTCCTATTTAGTTCTTCCTGCATCTTTAGTTGTTATAATAAAAAGTATAGACATTAATATATAGAAATTACATGCTATAAAAAATGAAACATTTAACAAAATAATCACTTACCACTACCATATAATCTATCTCCTCACTTGCCTTAGTAGCAGCTATAGGCCGTGGTGATGTCATGTCCTATAGAAACCATCCAGATAGAAATTAAACTTCAAATCAATAATCTTTTGATTTTTCAAAAATAAACAACTATAACAATGAATGTAAATTGAAATTTACTAATCTGCCTCATACCCCTGTCAATGGCATGGAGCTATGAATCGCAGAGGTCACACCATGCTCCATTGCCCTATGAACATCGGGAGGTGTCTCCGCAGTCTGCATCATCTGGAAATAAAACAACATTATTCAATTACGAAAACTATAATAGTGATGCAAATCATGGCTCCTAACATACACACATGTTCATCTAAACATGGAAGTACACACAATAAAGCACACAAGTCACATACAAAAATCCAGTAAGTACAATTCATTCATTAAACTATTTATTTTATTACCTCATGAAGCTTTGAAGTCCACCACCACTGGTAGGTGTTGCTGTGAAATCTCCAATATTAACCTATTCAACATCCAAAATTAGATATTAGAATACCATTCATATAATGATGCTATTCACATGTAATATTTACAATTGTTTACTAGTTACATACCCCAACAGTAGATGACGTCATGTAATATGCAAGTGGAGAACCACTGAAAACTGCATCAACGCTGACCCTAAAATTTCATTAAAATCATCAAACTAAATTAATTAATCTTGCATTTCAAAAATAAAATTTAATAAATTAAATTCAATAAACTTGCTAATATTTACCTGAGTATCAAGGCCAAAAGTCTCACTCAGGAGGGTATCTGTCATCACCATCTGCTTAGCTGCAGATGTAGCCTATGCACCTGCGTCCTGACTATCCATGGGGTCATAACCACAGGTTGACCTACAAGTCTGACAAGCATGGGGTGGGACCCTACTCCTCGCACTATCTCCCAACCCACGCTGTGCTGTAGGACTGGCATGCTCTATGATGCTTTGGGTCAAGGCACTAATGGACTGAAGTGTATCGACCTCAACACTCTCCTTCACAATGGAAGGGATAAAAACATGCTCATGGGCTGGTCTACTGATTACTTTCTCACTGGCCGCTGTGGGTCAACACGTGCCCCTGGTCTATCTTGTACTGGCCCCCCAACTCTACCCTAGAAGTCTCGCATATCAAAATAGTTTGGCACTTTATTGAGGACAAACTTACAGTAGAGTTTCCTCAAAAAATATTGTGGGACCTCATTATTATTGCATGGAGGATGGTCAAAAACCATCCACCACCTCTGCTCAAAATTTTCCCTTATCGCTTGGTTGTTGCACCAATGGATAGGGAACCTCTTTCATGTAATGGGTGGAGGTTGATTTGTTTGTGGGTTTGTGAAAATGGAACACAAGTCTAATTTTGTAATTTGTAACTTTTCATATCTTCATATGATAGCTTGTCTGCATAATAGTCTCTAAACTCTCTCCTCTTATCCGACCAACTAGATATTTGCTTGCTAATTGAATCTACATTTGATAACATAGATTCAAGAGATTGAGCAAGCATGGACCTATGCAAGGTTGAAGTGGAAGTATCTTTCAACCTTGCAATTATGTCTTCAATTTCTTTTTTATTGTTTTCAATTTGCCCCATTAGATTTTCTTGTGTTCCAGGGGCATGTCGAGGAATGGATGGAGGAGTTTGTTGTTCAGGTTGTTCTTCAGCAGGTATTTCCTCTTCAGGATTTTGTGGATTTTGAGGAGGAGGAGGAGGAGGAGGAGGAGGAGGTGCATTAACATTTCCTAACAATTAATGAAAATTACATCAAAAATCAACTCAAAACTACCTATTTAGAAACAAATTCAAACAAAAAAATAAATAAAACTCACTCCTTTGGCCTGCTTGACGTCGTGGCGGCATTTTGGCGATGAATTGGTAAGATTTTGGTGTTGAATCGAGTCTTCAAAAACATGAGCACGCTTCTTAGGGTTTGCAGGCTGCGGGTGTAGAGGAAAATAAAGAAATGAAATGAGCAAAAATGCTCTTTATATATATAGTCATAACGCGCTCACATTATAACGCAAGCGCGTTATGGTTTGGTTCTGCTGAGCCTTAGGCTCGTCATTACCAAACCATAACGTGAGTGCGTTATAACATGTTCGCCTTATGTATTAAATTTTTTTGAAAAAAATTTGTCCACATTTTGGCCCCCCAGCTTTTTTTGCTACACTTACCCTAAATCTAAAACCACTTAAACATCTAGACATTCACAACAAAAAAAATATGTCATATCATAGATCTACAAACCCACATATTTTAGAAACAAGAAAACTTTAAAATCTACAAAGGAACCAAGTTGTCCAAGAGCATTCAGGTCACAGAATGACCCACTCCAGAGCTCATAAGGAAATAGAGGAACTGGGTTTTCCAAAAGCTTACAAAATATAAAACATACTAGCTTCGCAACCCACAAGAAACTAGTGGCTAATCATCTAGTGCTTTCATGTAACTAGGGATTGAAACCATGAACCTAACATAAGCACTCCATAATATAGTCCAAATAGTATATATTCTTCTATGTAACTAGGGTTCCAAAAGCAATCATCCAACATGAACAGCATTTCACTGCACATGACCACAAGGAAGAGGAACATAACCTCCATGCAAGAGGAGAGTCACATATTGCCAAGTAGGAGCTCCAAGCCACCACCACACAAGGAGCAAACACATGACCAACACCATGGTAAACAAGATCGTCTATCATGAGCTTCCAATGCCCACCATAGATCCCATTGATATCCATCTGAGAGTTAGATGCTATGGCTTCTAATCTCACAAATCTGTAAAATGATGTTAACACACATAACATCCACTGTAGCCCACAAGCCTCCAACACCTCCTTTTGAAAAGTCCAAAAGACTCTTACACAAATCTAGTTTTGATACCAAATGTTGGATAAAAGATCAATCTCTAATCCAATTGTTAATCATCAAATCTCTATTAAAGCTATGATACCAATTGGTTAGATATAACTTAGACTACTACAATATGAAAATTTGAAAATTGTATGCAAGTTTGAAATTAAGTTGCCTTAATATGGAATTACCATGTAGAGTTTCAACTTATTTATGATGCTAAAATCAACCAAGTTTTAATGTGCTTAATACAACCACCTTAGATTAACTTAAAACAACAATAAAAGGAAGATAAATCACCATAAGATATTAGCAACATAAGAGTGCAAGAAACTCCAGAAGATCATCTCACAAAGCAAGGTTTATGTGGAGAAACCCTTTTAGGAAAAACTCCACCAAGAAGAGAGGCCAAGCATGTATTATCTTTAAATGCAAGATTACACTACAAATCACTTCCAAATCTCCTCTTTAGTCTTCAATCCAACATCACCTATGTACAAAGTTTCATTCACTCTGCTCACACATTCCCTCAAGCACTTGTGAACGAAAATTTCCTCACACTCTCAACCTCTTTTTACTTCTACCTCCTTAAGCATCTATTATATAGCATTACAACACCTAAATGGGGCATCGAACATGGTTACACATCCTAACATCCTACCTTGGAAGTTTCCCAACATGCTTAACATAGCCCTTGTAGGTTATAAATGACTCACCAAAATGGGTACGTAGTTTGTCCATATTCACAAGGTGTTATGGGCTTATAATAGTGATGCCAAAATGGTTACAAGTGTCCTAACAACCTCATAGGAAGTTGGGTGCCTAGAACTTCCATAACCTCTAAGATGTTTATTTGGTAAATAGTAACTTCCTATTGATAAATAATCAATTGTTGTCCCCTAGTAAAATTTAATTAACATACCAATAAAACCCTGATGGTAAAAAAATAATTGCCATTGTCAATGAAACTTTCATCTCTTATGACTGCATTTATATACAATATTTGGAATAATTAAATACATAAGATTTTACAAGGTTAATGACACCTTAATCCTAACACAAGGTGATCAAATTATTCATGTGGAGGCATTATACTTGTGTTTTATGTGGTATGTTGACATCATGTATGGTCAAAATCTAGTTACATGACTCTTGGTATTCCACAGGTTGGTTGGATAGCTAAATGGTCGGTATTCCCATGAATACGTCTATATATTAGTTATATTAGTTTGTGTGAATTTCCCATGAATACGTCTATATATTAGTTTGTGTGAATTTCCCATGAATACATCTATATATTAGTTTACATCTATATATTAGTTTGTGTGAATGCACCAAGGCTACTCAGTCACTCAGTTGTACACTCTTGGTGTGTGATAATTAGAACAGTTGTAGAGTACACTCTTGGTGTGTGATAATTAGAACAATTGTAGAAGGGTATATTGTAGATTGCGATTTTGTAAAAGGTTTTCAAAGACCTTGTTGTAATGAATCATGTTGATTATGAATAATATAACTTTGAACATCTTTTGGTGGCAAGTTTTCTCCCATAAGGGTTTCCCCACATAAAATATTTGTCTTGTATAATATTGTGGATGCATAATGTTCCATTTACTTTTGTACATGTTGTTAGATAGATTTTGCAAGCATTGTTGACTATTAATTGAATACATAATCTCAAGTTTACATCATCATAATCTATGGTCGCAATAGAGGTTAAAATCCCCCAAAAAAACTACTCCACCTTGATCTCTAATATTTGAATACTTGTAAGGATAACGGAATTTAAAAATACCATTAGGAAAGTTGTAAGATTGCTCTAGGGTCAAGTTTCATAGGTTAATCTCCTTGTTGGACCAACTTTATGACTTTGAGCAAATGATTGAAGACATCATGCATAGATTTGCAGAGAGCCTATTGGATTCTAATGCATAAATGTTCTTTTTAAAAGCTCCACATCAAAATATTCCTTGAATGAATTAGCTTTGTTCTAGATGTTCTCTTGATTTCCCCTAATACAAATTAACTACACAAATGAATGTCTTTAAATACCAAAATGTATTAGTAAGTCACACAAATGTGTGTCAAAAGTTACTAGTGAAAAAGGACAAGGATATAAGAATTTGAATTTAGGGTCAATCTCACACTACTCAAGATTGACCTTGAGGCACTCAATAAAATGAAAATCTTGGGATTAAAAATAGGGGTATAAAAGTGTGTGCAAATAAAGATGAATAAATAAATAATAAAGAGTAAATATATTAAAATGAGTGCAAATAAAAATAAAATCAAATCAAATGCATGAAAATAAATGTAAACAAGTGCCACGTAGTTGGCCAGTACCTGCCTTGTAGTGTTGTTATTATAGTATTTGTTTAGTTGCAATTTTTTTGTTGATTAGCTATTGGTTGTATAGACAAATTGCATTCCAATAATTGAAAAATTAATTTTTGAAGAGTGTTGAAATGTTTTGGGTAAATAAAATTGAAACTTGTAGTGTTGTTATTATAGTATTTGTTTAGTTGCAATTTTTTGTTGATTAGCTATTGGTTGTATAGACAAATTGCATTCCAATAATTGAAAAATTAATTTTTGAAGAGTGTTGAACTATTTTGGGTAAATAAAATTGAAATCTCAAAAATAATCTAATTTGGTAAAAATAAAATAGACTAAAATATTTCCTTAACTATAAAACTAAACTTTACAAAACCTATTAAATAATAAAATATTTCCTTAAAACTGAACTTTACAAAGCTTGCATATTTGTATTTATGTGGAGAGCCTTGGCCCTAGTTAAGTGTATAGGGATTTGAAATGTCTCCTTAAGATATTAAAATGTAATAATACTATTACTTTTATAATTTAAAATGCATTAAAATATTGCAAGTTTGAAGAATAAAATAAAAAATGTAATAACATGGCGAAAGGATTTGAAATGTCTCCTTAAGATATTAAAATGTAATAATACTATTACTTTTATAATTTAAAATGCATTAAAATATTGTAAGTTTGAAGAATAAAATAAAAAATGTAATAACATGGCGAAATATTTATGATACTATAGATTTTTAACTTTTGACTAAATAAAATTGAAAGAGTAAATAAAATTGAAATCCCCAAAAAAATTTAATTTCATAAAATCAAATATGTAAAACCCTAACCCTAGTTAGGTGTGGAGAGATTTGAAATGTCTACCTAATATATTAAAATGTAATAATATTGAATACTATTACAATTTAAAATGCATTAAAATATTGTAAGTTTGAAGAATAATTACACAATATAATAACAATAACATATTCATATTTAGATCACTACAGTATTTTATCTTAGTCACTTAATTTTTTGTTTAAGTAATAATAGTAACTACTTTTAAAGAATATTAATTATTTTAATTAATCTAATATTGTAGTTTAGTAATTTTTTTTTCTAAAGATAAAGAATTGTTTATCATTTCAAATTTGTAACTATTATATTTCCAAAACTAAATTTATAAGGAAAAATTTATGTGAACTCGTTTTGAAATGTCTTGGGTAAATAAAATTGAAATCTCAAAAATAATTTAATTTGATAAAAATAAAATAGCACTAAAATATTTCCTTAATTATAAAACTAAACTTTACAAAGCCTATTAAATAAGACAAATATTTCCTTAACTATAAAACTAAACTTTACAAAGCTTACATATTTGTATTTATGTGGAGAGCCTTGGCTAGTTGAGTGTATAGAGGTTTGAAATGTCTACTTAAGATATTAAAATGTAATAATATTAATACTATGATAATTTAAAATACATTAAAATATTGTATATTTGAAGAATAAAATAAAAAATGTAATAACATGGCGAAATATATTGTGAAAACAAGAGCATAAGCTTTAAAGAAAAACACAATCTTTTTATCAGATTACTACTATGGTATCCACTAGACATTGAAAGAGAAAAACACAATTCTTTAACAAGATTGCAATAAAGCCATTGATACTTAACAAATATTTAAAGAAAAGCTCAAACTGTAAGTAAAATGAAAAATATAAACCTGCACAACTTTCGGACTGCTCTTCAATCCATGCATTTTCTACGCTATAAACATTGAATAAAATTTAAGCTGTTATTGTTGGCAAGAGACACTGTGTGGCTTCCTGAGTGTTGTCATTAATGGCAACAAAGTCCATCCCACACATCCGCAGGACATGGTATGTCTATACCAGAAGTCAGGTTGAAGAGTATTTTCGTCCGGTGAGCAAGAACAGAGTATACAGCAAGGTCTAACAACCAGGTTCAGATCTCTCACAGGATGTATCTTAGCAAAGTGCGGACTTGGGGAAGTCAAGAGGAGTACCATGACTACCACATTCCAGAGATTGAGTCTTCGGTGATGAAAGACTGAAAAGATATGAGCACCGAAGTGTTGGGTACTTGACAGGCAGAGTAGACTAAGCAAGAACTAACCGATAGAGCATCAGACCTTAATCCAGATGAGAAATTGATGGTGATCAATCTTCTTAAGGGATCATTCATGGTTGGCTGACATGATTGATGACTTCTATAACTATCTTTTGATACGCATCACTTAGTAAGCATGGATTCAGCTGACAGACCAAAGTTTGGGAAAATCTTGAGTATTCCAGAGGCCGACTAGAAGGATGTTGAAATCCTTGATGTGGATATATATACCAGATGGATTTTGGTATGAAGGTGTGTGTGTTGTGTTATGGTGTGCGAGGAAAGGCAGGGAGCAGTGTGGAAGTAGTAATACAAATCCGATATGTGACAGAACAATAGCACTAAAGCAGAGGAAGAATGAAGTGTTGTAGATTAGTATATTGAGCCTAACCGGAACTGAACCTCAACATATGTGGATGCTTCTCATCAGTTCAAATACCTGGTTACTTTCTATAAACTATTGTAGGCAGTGAGCCTCTTGTGAGCAGTGTGCTCAGGCAGTGAGCCCTAATTGGCAAGTGCCATTTTGTACTTCTTATTTTTTTAATAGAGAATACAATCTTGGGTTAGTCACCCCGTGGTTTTTCCCTTAACAGGGTTTTCCACGTAAAAATCCTTGTGTTATGTGTGTTGATTTCATTTCTGCTCTCATGTTCATTTATGCTTATATGTTTTGATACTGCATTATTGTTAAAGAAGAAAATAAAGTTGTGAAATTTAAGATAACTGATTCACCCCCCCTCTCAGTTATCTGTCTTGTTTCCAACAATTGGTATCAGAGCCAAGTTCCTCCAAACAGAGCCTAACAACTTGAGGAAGATCTAAGAATCTCAATGGATATGTATGGTATGAAGGAACAACTTCAGTCTGCCCTAGATGATCTTGAGCAATCTCATTCTAAAGTCAACAACTTGAGGGAAAGACTCAAACAAGCTGATGACTTCATAAATGAACTAAAAGAAAAATTGAGTCTCTATGAAAAAGAGAAAGGAACTACTTCAGAAATTAGCAAGTCAAAGTGAAGCCAATAATACAAATGAAGATCTGAATGAGAAAAACAAGTTATGTGAGAAGTTGTCAAAAGAGGTCATTATGGTAAGACATAAAATGGAATCAGGGGTTATGAAATTCACCCAAGAAATTGAAGAGAAAAGAAAAATTGAAGATAATCTAAAACAATCTCTCAAGGAGAAGTCAGAAGATTGCCACAAAATGGATAGAATAATCAGGCATCTAGAATATGATCTTGAAGAAGCTAGAGACAATGAAGAACAACTTGAAAATCAAATAGACACTCGTAAAAGGGATCTTCAAACAAAAAATGAATACAAAGAGAAATTTAAGATAAGCTATGTTCAACTTGAAGTTCTTCTTGAAAGCCAAAAGAGGGTAGATGACAAGCATGCTTGGGATATGAAAAAGGTGAAAGCTCTGAATCCGGTTAGAAGAACTTTGGATCAGGAAATCCAAGAAACAGGCCTAGAAGACCTCTAGTAAGGCAACCAAATGCTCAAAGATATCCATTCTTCAATGGATACTGCTTCAATTGCAATAACTTCGGTCATAAAGCAAATCAGTGCAGAAGAAGAATGAATCAGACTGATTCATCCTTCTCTAGACAGTGTTTTAACTGCAAAAGGTATGGTCACAAATCTCATGAATGTAGAAATATGCAAATAAACAATTTATGCAATGGTAGATACTTTGCATGTAATAGAATATGACATATGGCTAATCAATGCAAATCAAGAGGATATCAACCAAATATGCAAAGAAATGTTATTTGCTACAACTGCAATAGATCCGATCATATTGCCAAATTCTGCGAAAGTAAGAATCAGAATAAAAGGGGTCCGGTGCATCAAAATCAAGACAAAGGGAAAGGAAAAGTGAATGCAGATGAAGTTCAAAGGGAGATGAACAAGATCTAGGTGAAGAGAAGTACATAAAATGTTGGGGATGGAACCGCACCAGAATCTAGTGCTGATATTCCTTCCGAAAACTAAATAGATGAGCTGTGGCTCAGAGGGAGTCAGAAAGGAAAACAAATTCCCCCAGCCAGTCAATCGGTGCCTGAAATTGGCACATGGAAAGTTGTGGATTAAAGGGTTCTCAGAGAAATATCTAAATAACCCTTGGTGAAAATATGGAAGATCCACAAGGAGTTTTGAAGAGGTTAATCATCCAAGATTGATCCGGCTTGATAGTCATCCGGTAAAAGCAGGATTCTCATAGTTAGATCCGGTATGATTCAAAATTGAAATATCTTGATCTGCGGATAAATAGAATGACTAGAGAAAGGGAGATAGATTGTCATTTATCACCAAGAACAATTTTAAGTGCATCTCAGTGATTCAGAAGGATCTCTCTCAGAACAAGGTCAGAACAAGGAAACCGGAATGACTTAAGGAGTGCATTTATTGCAATATGATATTAGGGTTTGCGCAAGGATAAAAGGGTTATTTTATTCATCATTTACACATTTGCATTCAAGAAGAAGAAAGAAGGAGCTCTACAACAAGATTGCTTCAACTCTCTCAAAGATCATCCACATAATCTAATTCAACCGATGATCTTTTCGGCTCATATCGTGAACCCTAGAAGCGTAAAAAGGTATTTCCATTCTTGAATATCTCTCTCAATATTTTGCAAGATGGCTACTCCAAATGTTGTCAAGATCACTTATAGGCCACATCCTAAGTTTAAGAAGCATCCTTACAAATCCCTAGAAGTTGATCCCCTAGGCGCATTCTCTAGCATTCCACATGGGGTTCTGCACATAGAAGATGTTAGGGTATACATTCATGCCAACATTGAGGAATTTGGGGAATCCAAGATGATGGATATCTATCACAAGGAATTAATAGATGAAACATTTAAACTTAAACCCTAATACAAGCCCATCTAAGATAAGCATTTTGGACATTGCATTCATTTCCCCTGTTTTGTAAAAGATGAATGGGTCCGGTATGTTCTGAGTAGAATGCATGACAAATTCATGTGGTTGATGAGGCCATTTAAGATCACAAAAGATGCCATTAGGGTGGTAACTGGATTGCACTCATCCGGTGGGTTGTTTGCTCTCAAATTAGTCAAAAACCAAACTATAAGTGAGGCTACCAGATCAAAATTTGACAAAAGAGCAATGACAATAGAGGATATCACAGATCCGGATATCAAATTTGCTTCTATGATAATCAGTTATAAAATATATCACTCCAGCAAGGAGAATTCTGTATCTGGAACAACAATATACACTGCTTATCAGATGCTAAGGGAAAATGCTGATTATGATCTTTGTGAGCTTCTCCTGAACCAACTGTTAGAGAATTTATAGAAAATAAAAAATGATAAGAAGAATTTATTTAAGTACGGTGGATTGATACTATGTTTATTCTTTTACTATATGAATGAGCTACCTAGATCTAGTGGTTGGGTATGGCAAAATGACAGACCGGTTGCCATACAAATTAGAGATTATATGTATGGGCTTGGTGATGCCAAGGCACAAAGTACAACACTCTGGGGTTACTTCAAAAACTTCCAAGGCATGATGCAGGCCAGAGAGAGAATCCCCCAATCTCTAGTTGAAAAATACAAGGATACAGTGTGCTTCATGGTAGACACTGATTAATGCCTAATGGAGGCAGTGGAGCCCAGGACAGTCTAGATTATGCCAATGGGCTATGAGGTAGATGAGAAGATCTTAGAGCTGCATATCCAACACCTCCTGAGTTAGCCTAAGGACCCTAAGGCAGAAAGATTTGGAACCTTTCAAGAATTGAGTGTAAAAATTCATGTTGAACAAAGACAACCAGAAATGAAGAGACAAGTGAGAAGGGAAGTAGAGGAAGTTGCCAAAAGATATGGCATCTCAAAAGAGGCAATTGATGCTAATAGAGAGAAAATAGAAAGAGCTGAGAAGGAGAGACAAGAAGCAGAAAAAGAAAGTGATCTGGTACAAGCCTCCTCCTAGACCAGATCCTCCAAGAGCTCTGCACCCGCCACCTCCAAAAGCCCAAAAGCCTCCAAATTGGAAGCCAAGACATCCGGTAAGGGAGAAAAGGGAACAAAAACTAAGGCCACAAGGTCCTATACAAGTCAGAAGGATGATGAAGAAACAGAGACCGATGAGGAAATTAAGAAAATAAGGAAGAAAAAGAAATCATCTGGTGAATCCTCTGTCGGTGCAAACAAAGAAGAAGAGACAGAAGAATTTGTTGAAAGGCCTACTCTCTCCATTGATGATGTCATCAAGGCAGTTACTGTGAATGGGAATCTGCAACCTATGACAGAATTCCATGATGAGTATAGTGACACAGACAAAAGGATCTTGGAAGAAGCTACAGTTAAGTACTTAAACATATACAATAAAGCATTCATTGAAATCATCTCTCTAATCCCCAAGAGTTTAGAGAAAGTACTTGAACTCAGAAAAGACAATGCCAAAGAAAAGGATTTGGAGATCTGGGAACAAATAGATATTCAGCTCTATCCTTCCATCACTCCAAAACAAATGAACATTATCTTCAAGGATTGCAAGGATGAGTTCTGGAGCAAAGCCAGAATGAACAAGCTTATGCTCAGAGAGACTGATCAAGTGGCAAAAGAGACTGAAGACATCCTCCGGAATGCATATAAAAGATTCAATCTTTCTATTATAGAGGACATAAGTGATGAACCTTCTGCCATGGATGTTGAAGGACCAAGTGCATCAAAGGAAGATTCTACTGAGAAAATTGCAGAAGAGTCAAAGGAGATAGGTGACGAGAGGAATAAGGACTTGGATTCCTCTATTCTGATAGAGGAAGTCCCTGAAGAAATAAACATCTCTCTTCCAGATCCCCCTACTGACTCCAGAACTGAAGGAGAAGGAAAAAAAGAGGAGAAGGGAAGTCAAGAAGAGGAGAAAAGGGAAGAGAAGAAGAACAAACAAAGAAGATCTCTGTTGACACCTTTGAGGTTGCAAGAGGAAAGAAGTCTCTGGCAAGAGACACTGTAGAAGCAGTGAAGAATTTCCTGACCAAGGAAATAATGGAGATTGATGAACCAGAACTGTTCCAAGTACCACTCAATTTTGATTCCCTCTCCCCGGTTCAGACAATGAAGATAGCATCCTTTGCCCAAGCAAAGGCAAAAGAAAAACTTCTGAAGTCTCACATAGAAGATTGTGAGCTAATAGAGATTGCTTCTGGAATGTTGGAGAAGATCATGCCATCCTTTCAAAAGGATCCTTCGGCCTCTCCATCTGGTAATCTTAAATCTCTGATGAACTTTGTCAATACTCAGTTTGATTCCTTAGAAAAGGCGGCAGAAGAAAAGGTTCGGAAAGAATTTTTGGGAAAGAGATTCTCTAAGGTGCAAGGACTTATAACAAATGATAGGAGAAATTTGGATATTGGGATAAAGAGCTTAGAAAATGCTCTTAAAGATGGCAGAGATTTATATAAATTTTGCCTATCTTGGTCCACCGTGACAGCAGACATTGCCAAGAAGGTGGAAGAACAAGAGAGTAAACTATCAATCTTATCTCAAAATTTTAATCCTCTCACCTCTTCCATAATGAATCAAGAGTGTCAGACTATTGCCACTATAAATGAAATAAAGAGGCTTGAAAAGGAGAAGAAGAGTAGAATAAGCAGGCTAAGTGAACTAAGAGGGATAATTATCCCCAAGTTAGAGGCAATGCATGAGGCCCTAACTGATGCCCAGACCAGTGATCCAGCAAACTTAAAGAGGGCAGAAGCTTTTGCATTTCTGTTAAGTGGTCACATCTCAATTTTGGACAAGATGAAGCAGAGTTGGGCAATAGAATTTGTCCAGTTGAAGACTACCTTCACAGATATACTTAAGTTTATGTAAGTACAACATGTATATATGCTTAACCGACAATATATATAGATTTGTTTTTCTTCGCAAATTTTGGTATGCGAATTTCACCCTTTGCCATTGATGTCAAAGGGGGAGTGAGGAGTAGTGAAAAATGTAGAATCTAGCTAAGGGGGAGCTCCGGTAAAAGTGTACATAAGTCAGAGCATTAGCCAAGGGGGAGTTTGATACGACACTTAGTCATTTTTCACTAAGTGTTGCCATCAATGCCAAAGGGGGAGATTGTTGGCAAGAGATACTGTATGGCTTCATGAGTGTTGTCATTGATGGCAACAAAGTCCATCCCACACATCCGCAGGACATGGTATGTCTATACCGGAAGTCAGGTTGAAGAGTATTTTGGTCCGATGAGCAAGAACAGAGCATGCAGCAAGGTCTGACAATCAGGTCCGTATCTCTCAGAGGATGTATCTCAGCAAAGTACGGACTTGGGGAAGTCAAGAGGAGTACCATGACTACCACATTCAAGAGATTGGGCCTCCGGTGATGAAAGAGTGAAAAGATATGAGCACCTAAGTGTTGGGTTCCTAACAGGCAGAGCAGACTAAGCAAGAACTAACCAACAGAGCATCAGACCTTAATCCGGATGAGAAATTGATGGTGATCAGGCTTCTTAAGGGATCATTCATGATTGGCAAGCATGATTGATGACTTCTATAACTATCTTTTTGATACGCATCACTTAGTAAGCATGGATTCAGTCGATAGACCAAAGTTTGGGAAAATATTGAATATTTCGGATGCCGACTAGAAGGATGTTGAAATCCTTGATGCGGATATTTATACCAGATGGATTTTGGTATGAAGGTGTGTGTGTTGTGTTGTGGTGTGCGAGGAAAGGCAGGGGGCAGTATGGAAGTAGCAATACAGATCCGGTATGTGACAGAACAACAACACTAAAGCAGAGGAAGAATGAAGTGCTGTAGATCAGTATATTGAGCCTAACCAGAACTGAACCTCAGCATATGTGGATGCTTCTCATCAGTTCAAATACCTGGTTACTTTCTATAAACTATTATAGGCAGTGAGCCTCTTGTGAGCAGTGTGCTCGGGCAGTGAGCCCTAATTGGCAAGTGCCATTTTGTACTTCTTATTTTTTTAACAGAGAATACTATCTTGGGTTAGTCACCCCGTGGTTTTTCCCTTAACAGGGTTTTCCATGTAAAAATCCTTGTGTTATGTGTGTTGATTTCATTTCTGCTCTCATGTTCATTTATGCTTATATGTTTTGATACTGCATTATTGTTAAAGAAGAAAAGAAAGTTGTGAAATTTAAGATAACTGATTCACCCCCCCTCTCAGTTATCTACCTTGTTTCCAACAGTTATGTGATAACAGTCACTAAAATTTTACATAATGCCTTCATTTTCCTACAATTGGAAAAACATGAAAAAATGATTAGCAGACGTCAAAGAGAAACATTTTTGTTTTCAAAAATTGCAAACAATGTTAAATACTTACTAAATCACACTTTCTCTTACTAGACTTTGAAGTAGATCGAAAGAGTTGCATATCACTTTCCTTCACTAAAAAAATAGCCATTAAACTGAAAGGCATGACCGTTGGTAAGCCAAAAATAGAATATAAAGCCAAAAAAGCCTACAAAAACCAAGAGTTATTATCAGTGGTTTTATGTATGTACTGTCATTTAGAGAGTAACTTCCATGACATTTTAAGCCTACTGTATTTTTTAACTCCAAACAACAAAAATGGTAAGATTGTGCAAGAATAAATAACTAAGCATCCTCCTTTGATTGAGTGGTAAAAATTCATTTATTGCAAGAATTTAAGTGATAAAAATGTGTTCAGTTTAAAGATAATCAAAATTTAGTTATTTTAATTTGAGTTCCATTTTCTAAAGTTGGTATAGGCACCATCCATTTAGGCATGACTTAACTAGTGGGAAACAAGATTTGTGTTCATAATTTGTTTACTTGCCACATCCTCTCCTCAAACCAAAATTCTCTCCACATTTATAGCTTTTTGTTGCACTCTCCGAGCCAATGACAATACATATAAATCATTTTTCAATCAAAATTTATCATGTTAACATAGGAAAATACAAATTTAAATCAAATTTGTCTGACAAGAAAAATAATCCTAGCTTTTGATTGGTTTACAATCAATAGATTAATAACTAGATAAGTGCAAACTCATTGCAATAGTACTGTAGGTACTAATAAAAATTATGTACACAACAAGAAAACAATTAAATACAAGCAAAGTGACAAAATAATCTTTAAACTCTTGTCACTATTGTTTTATAAAAAATTTATTACGGTGTATATTTAATATAATAGGAAATTGTTTCCTATATATTAAATATTCAATGTCCATATTTTCACTTAAAATTGTATATGAATTTTGAAAATTAAATATTAAATATTTAAATAATATAATAATAATGATTATAATGATTAAAGAATTAATTAATGTACAATTTTAATAATAATAATAATAATGTTTATAATGATTAAATATGCTTTTATCTTTTATTTCATATTTGCCTAGGGTTTTATGCAATTAATTTCCTTTACTTCTTGGGATTTTTCACTATTGTTTTACAAAAAAATATTAGGGTTTAAATTTGACACTAATATAATGACCCTCTCTACACCTAATACCCAACAATATATTTATTTATTTATAGATAACAAATACCTCATTATGGACTCACATGCTATGATATTTCCTATTTAGTGTTGTCATTGGATGGATATTACATAGTTAAATCTTGATAAATCATTATAAGATTTGATATGTAACTATGAAAATATTATTTTGACTCAACTGATCTATACTAGTCATTGTCTTGTTGTACATGACATATATATTTTGGTTGCACTTTAGAAAAATATAGAGCAAACAAATTATTGGTTGGTATGTTGTGTTGAGGAAAGACATGATTTTTTAGAACACACCATCTAGATAGTGATAATTTTGATCATCTAATAGTTTATATGGTTATTCTTGGTATTTGGATACACAAGTATTTTATAAGTAATAATGGTTTTCCTAAATTCAAATACTATGAGATGTGTATAAGAGGATTTTGCAGTACTCATATTTGATTTTAACAACAAATGGATAAGGTGAGATACAAGGGAAGCTTTTGTTGAAAGAGTTTTGGACATTTTCTATAGATGAGTACAAGTCAATTATAGATATATTATGAAACAAACAGGAAGATTATAGTTGAATTCTTAATCTTTATTTTTTGAGTACTACTTTCATTTATTTTATTTACCTACTCAACTAATGCATGTCATTGTAGGTAGGCATTAGATGGGGTTTAAGGTGTTAATATAAATATTTATTTATTATTAGGGCTTAAATTTGACACTAATATAATGGCCCTCTCTACACCTAATACCCAACAATATATTTATTTATTTTTTGATAACAAATACCCCATTATGGACTAACATGCTATGATATTTCCTATTTAGTGTTGTCGGATACTACATAGTTAAATCTTGATAAATCATATTTTGACTCAATTGAATATTGTGAAACAAAGAGGAAGATTATAGTTGAAATCTTAATCTTTATTTTTTGAGTACTACTTTCATTTATTTTATTTACTTACTCAACTAATATAGGTAGGTATTAGATGGGGTTTAAGGTATTAATATAAATATATATTTTACTTAAAAATTCATATAATGTGAGGTCAAATAGTCTTCAAACTTAACACGGCTGACCAAGGTAAATAAAAATAGTCTTTAAAATCTTGTCACTATTGTTTTATAAAAAAAATATTAGGGTGTATATTTAATATAATAGGAAGTTGTTTCCTATGTATTAAATATTCAATGTTCATATTTTCACTTAAAATTTAAATATAAATTTTTAAAATTAAATATTAAATATTTAAATAATATAATAATAATGATTAAAGAATTAATTAATGTAAAAATACTAATACTTTTATAATTTAAAAGTTTGAAGAATAAAATAAAAAATGTAATAAATTTCATGATACTGTAGATTTTAAAGTTTTGACTAAATAAAATTGAAACCCAAGATTTTTAACTCTTGAGTAAATTAATTGCCATCCATTTAGACATGACTTAACTAGTGGGAGACAAAATTTGTGTTCATAATTTGTTTACTTGCCATGTGCTCCCCTCAAACCAAAATTCTCTCCACATTTATAGTTTTTTGTTGCACTCTCCGCAAAGAAGAGGTCATTTTTTTTAACCAATGACAATACAGAAAAATCATTTTTCAATAATTTTTTGTTAAAAATTTATCATGTTGACATAGGAAAAATACAAATTTAAATCAAATTTGTCGACAAGAAAAATAATCTTTTCTTTTGATTGGTTTACAATCAATAGATTAATAACTAGATAAGTGTGAACTCATTGCAATAGTACCGGGCCGAAAGCAAGTACTAATAAGAATGATGTATATAGAAGAAAAATATAAAACTATAGGCCAAACTTAACACAAAAGTATAACAATAAATCATGAATATATGTAATTATATGAAGTCACTCCATCGAATTGAGCCCAAAACTAAATAGGAATTAGCATGGGTCACCATTACAAAACTAAAGGAATATTCATCTCCATTTATTGGATGGATTCGTGAAAGAGCACTTAAAGCCCGAAATATATATCTAACAACATAAAAGGAGAACATAGCTAAGAAGCGTCCAACATAGCATTTCGTCAATTCCAATCTAGCCATTCCAAACTGCATTTTTCTTCCACAGCTTCAACTGCAAGGCCTGTACTGGAGCTGCATTTGAACAGCTGTTCATGGTCCTTATCACAAATCACTTTTTTAAGGGATGCCAGTTGGGCTAATGTTTGAAAGGTTTTCTTCAATCCAGAGCCTTTTTTCCTATCCACCTTCAAACCCATGCACGATGAGATATCAAGGTATTCCAGTTTTCTTAGACCGGAGATGGAAGGAGGCAGTTCTTTCAAGACTGGAGATCCCCTCAATCTTATTACCTTCAGTGATCCAAGCTTACCCAGCTCATCAGGTAACTTTGCAAGGCCATGGCAATTAGTAATTGACAACATTTTCAGGGAATTTGAAGAACAGATTCCTGCCGGCAACTCCTCCAGATCACTGCAGTAGTCCACATTAATTTCCAATAGCTCAGGAAAGTTAAACATTTTATCCCTACCCAATGCACTCACATTACCAACATTACCTAGGCCTTCACATAGACTAAGGTCTAGCTTCTGCAAATTTTTCAAAAAATTGCAGTACTCATACAGAGGAGGAACTATCAGCCTTTCAAGACGTAGAGTTTTAAGCTGAGAAAGTGCTTGAAAACCAGTCAGTCCAGTGAGCTTGGCTCGTTTTGCACTGTCATTAACGATTATCAGAACCTTGAGTTTCTTCATTGTGTGCAAAAATGTTGGAATGCAATATTCAGTTGCAGTGAAATATAAAAACAAAGCTTCTGCCTCAGGGAACTCCATTTCCGGCCATTGTGTGTCCTTCATTGCCCCTACATATTCCCAACAAACATTGAAGTAAAAATGCTATGCTATGCTATTATTAAAATTTAAAAAATCTATTTGAATACAATTTTCATACGAAATGAAGTGACGAGTATATTGTACTCAGTGTTTTGGAGGTGGGAGGAAAATTGAAGGCATTGTAAATTACAATCTTAAAGACTAACTACAGCAGTTACCTGTGTGAATGGAAACAATCTGAGCTTTAGATGAAAAATCTCTCTCTGTTTGCCACTTTGAGGGAAAGCATTTTTTCTTTTTAGGCATATATAGCCTCCTACACTGAATGTCCTGCTTCGCCAAATACAGCGCCAAATTTCTCATTACATCATGCTGGGAAAAGGAGTATCCATTCATGGAGTGTCCATTCATGCAGTCATCTGTGATCTCTGGGGCCCTGGCATCACATGTTACGAAAACAAGTTATTAAGAAATATAATAAATCAGGTGAAAGTTAAAGGATCCTGCTTCTTTTCTTCCAAACAAAGACCTGTTGTAAAATTCAGGGTGGAGTCTATTTTGCTTGAAAATCAATAATACTGAACTCCCAATCTTAAAATTAATCTATACCTGCATCATTCAGGGAGATTCAAACTTCTATATTGTGAGGTCAAACTTTTTATTTAAAAGTTTTTGTCATAACCCCTTTCATCGAACGAATTTGGTATCAAGCACAAGAGACCTAACTTAGATAGAAAAATGTTTGCTATAAGTGGCAGCGCTTCTGACCAAGGATTCCTCTTCAAGTCCAATAGATGACGATCTGCAAAATCCCGTAAAAGAATACCAGCATTATGCCGGTTCATTCCACGAACATGCACCCAAATGTCCAACAATGCATTTGCAGGAATGAGTTGTCCTTGTGGGAATGTAGCCAGGTCCAAGAAGCACGTCTTTTCATTGTCATTCAGCAAATCTACGCTTATTTTCAAGCGATTTAGAAGGCCTTCTATCTGATTTTCATTGAAAGGTTCTCCAGTTGATAGCATTTTCTTAGCACTTTCCCAAACAGAGGGCTGCTTACCATGCAGAGAGCTACCAATTACTTGAAGAGCTAGTGGCAAACCACTACACTCTGCTTGTACCTGGGCATAGAACTAAATAAAGCATTTAGACATAAGGAATACAATTGAAGACAGTGCCGGCGTCAATTCAAGCACACAAAGAAGTGAGGTATTGTGAATAGCAGGTTACCTGTTTAACCAGTTCTTCAGTATGTTTATTTGGAATGGTCGGAATACCAAAGGCACAGAAGCAGAAAAGTGACAGAGCATGCTCCTCTTGCAAGGATGGTAGCGGATAAAGACCTCTGCTGAACCAGGTTGGGATGGATCCAATGGTGTGTTGATTTCTGGTGGTTACTACAGTCATGTATTGCGGCCCTTGAAATAACAGTTTTTTCAGGTGAGAAAAGCCCCAAATGTCATCCAATACCACCAGAATTGGTTCATTTCTTCTTAACTTTATTTGCGATTGCAATTTGTTATGTGCGTCCTGAACGTTTGTAAAATCAGGTTCCGGGCGTCCAACAATGTTTTTCCACATGATCTTTAGGATGCCTAGGAGATCTGGGTTTTCTGAAACGTTAATGTAAATTACTCTCTTCTTATCTGCAAGTCATGAGAATGTTTAGAAAGATTCGTTTTTCACTCCATTCAATAAGATAGGATAATCTACAGGGTAAAACTCCGGATGGCAGCCACAATCATAAAAGCAGGGCAAAATGAAGCTAGAACAAAATTCAGAAACATTAATTAAGATGAGTTTTTTGCTATATTTATACAACACAAACAGTAGAAAGAGAAGAGAGAGCAGAAGCTGTTGGTACCTTTGATTTCAGTTTGATGGCAAAGGGCTATAGCAAGTGTGGATTTCCCCGCACCGCCGATGCCTGTAACTCCAACCACATCCAGTCCAGCCTCCAACACAAGCTTTTTCAACTCCATTACGGACTTATCGAATCCCATAAAGCAACTTGGCATATCTGGGGGGCAGCAGAGGTACTGATCCTGCTGTGAAATCTCAAACATTTGCCGAGCAAAGTCAGTATGTTGTTCCTCAATTCTGGAGGTTAAATTGTTGAAACGAATTTCTTGTTCTAAGGTTAAATTCTTTATTTCCCCACACAGAGTTTCCAGTTGGGTGGAGAAAGAATTCTTCATATCTTTGGAACAATTCAACAAGTTAATTTGATTCGATGCCATGTTGGGCAAAAGGTCATTGCGCACGAATTTGTTGATATCCTTTTCCACCTTCTTACTGTGACTTGCCTCGGCAATGGGATTTCGACTTCTCTTGCGATTCTGTGCCAGTCGGAGCTTCTCACTGAATTCATCAATTTTATGCTGCCATGCCTCCGATAATGATTCCAAACTCAATTCGCGTATCTCGTTGATGGTCGGCAACAAATCATTCAGAGTTTCCTCAAGGTTCTTAAGATCACGATTTTTGAAAACTCTATATACATATTTACCACTTTCATAAACCACTTGGATGGCAAACCCTAAGGCAGCTCCCCCGACCAATTCAGCCATTGTGAAACTGCTTTCCCACCAACAGCAGATGAGATGATAAATAGCAGAATGAAGGAGCAACTGCGGGGAAATGTCATTTCCCTTGAACCATCTCATCAATTAGGGGAGAAGAAACAAAGAAATTACGGAGAACTTGCGCCTTGTCACGGGCATACTTCTCAAGAGCAGAGGACCCAGTGAAGCTACAAAGAAAGTGATAAAAGAAAATTCAGGGAGAGGATCCAATTGCTGAGCTTGTTTCAATAGATGTGATAGTATTTGTAGATTTAAGGTCTTCTTGCTCTTCCTTTTTAACGGGTAAGTTTGTAATCCAATTCATAAACATCTTCTTTCTATGATGGATTACTGAGTGTGATCTGAAATGTTGAAGCAAAAACATACACATTTAAATCAGAAGCACTCTTTAGCATAATTATATTATTTTATAATATAATATTATATTATTATATAATATATAATATAAATAATATAATATTATAGAATAGTATATAATATTAGATAATATAATTAATATTATAATATTATAATTTTTTTTTTTTAGGTAAATAGCTGCTAGGGGTAGCACCCATTGTATTGATATCAAAAAGTGTAAATACATCAGAGTTTGATTTACAACTTGTTATGACTATCAACGATAGCTTGCAGTATCCTATTATATACCCCCACTTCCTACCTTCCTTGTTTCTACCCCCTGATTACAAGGCCTGTAAAACAAAAATGGTCATTATAGTGCAGAAGCTAAAAAAGACTAGAGAAGACCAAAAATATATTGTACGCACTATTCTTCAAGATCAGACGTCGCCACCTTATGCTTCAGCTTCCCTGGCATGTCTCGCCACGATCGCTCGAGCCACCACTGGACACTCAACTCTGCATGCATGATGAGCCGGGTTGTCTGCCATTTCCTCCAGAGTGCAACCATTGTTCTCCACCCAATCTTCACCCTCGCCCAGGCCCCAGAGCTATGTGTCACTGGTATCACCACTTGCAGCCAGGGCTTCCTCCTCCATGCAGCGCTTCACCCAGCCAGTGTTCGGAACCTGCACCACCCCTGCCATCCAGCCCAGACAGTTGATGCTTCTCTCAATTTCAGTCCACCTGCCTTCTAGCTCAGTTAGTCTCATCGTTCGCACCACCGGGAACTTCCTTACTTCCACCCCCCGGACTTTGGTCATGTAGTAATTGTGGACCAGCGGGGAGTGGAGATTTTCATCAATGTTGTCCAAGGCCGCATCTATCTCTCCTAGGAGGGAATGCAGGAAAAGTTGTTGGCACAAAAACTTTGCCTTGTCCTTTCCCACCCTCATGTACACCAGGAACGCGAGAAACATCGCTGAAATATTAGTGTTTACGCGGTATCGATGAGTAGCCTGCAAGAATTCCGGTCCCAAAACCTTCTTCACAGCCCACAAGACTAGTGGATGATCAGAGACAAGAATGCCTTTGAGCCTTTTATCTGATACCTCTCCTCTAAACGCCATCTGTAACTTTGTTGCTTCGAGGCAAATAGACATGTCCATCGCTACGAGCTCCGCCTTGCCACAGGAATGAATGCAAAAGTTATGTGTCCCTTTTCTCTGAATTCCTTGATTTATAGAGCTCGACCTCTTACAATAATGATTGGTTGGTGTCATCATTTTTCCACACGAGATCAAGATATACAATCTTGGGGAGATCAATACGAATCCTGCCTCTGGCCCTTTGGTGTACCTTCTGTCCATTGGAGTTGTGCCATTAGTCCCTCCGATGCAGTCACCTCTACGAGCGGACATTTCCCACTCTTGCCAATTCAATTACCAGCTTGGTGCAGGTTTTCTTGACATCATCCAGTAGTTAGTTCTATGTGCCTTGAGCCGCCACCTTTGCCAGCTCATCAGCCTCTATATTCCCTTCTCTATACACGTGGCTTAATTTGAAGTCTTCAAATCCTTCCAAAAGTTGCTTTATGGGACGCAACCACTGGCCAAGTACTCAGCTTGAGGTTTGGTTTTGTCTAATCGCATTAATGGTGTTCAGCGAATCCCTTTCCAGATGGACCTTCCTAACTCCTAATTCTTTTGCCATTTGAAGGCCTGCCAAGGCCGCCCTGAATTCGGCTTGATTATTGGTCGACACCCCTAAGCCACTGGACTTCTGCCCCAGGGTGTTTCCTTGCTCATCTTGAGCAATGCACCCAACTCCACTCGGACCCAGATTTCCTTGCGAAGCCCCATCGAAATTCACCTTGATCCAGCCAGGGTCTGGCGGGTGCCATCTCACATTTGCCCTTTCCTCCTTCGCCTTATCCTTTTCTCCATACATGGTCGGGATCTTGAAGCCTGGGAACACTTTAGAGATTTTGTCATCCCACCCTAAAAATTCCTTCTTCTTTTCCAGCTTTGTGCCCACAACTTCATTCACTAGCTTTGTGATAAGGGACTCCGCCTTGATGCACAATGCCTCTGGGGACAATTCATTTTCTTGGAAGATGTGCCTATTGCGTTCTTTCCAAATCTCCCAGATGAGGGAGGAAGAGAGAATGGACCAGATGCTGCCAAAGACTACCCTTTGATGAATAGTGGGCCACATATTGAACCAAGCCAAAATATCCAGAGGAAGCGGGCTCTGGAAATTCAATTTCCTCATGAAGTAGTGCCAGCACTCTACTGCAAAGGGACAATGAAGGAGAATGTGATTTGCATTTTCATTATTGTTTTTGCACAACACACATCTGCCCAGCCCTACTATCCCAAATCTTGCCAGCCTATCCTCTGTGAGGATTTTCTTTTGGATTGCCAACCAAGAAAACACACATGCTTTTAAAAGGTTATAATATAATATTATATTATTATATTATATTATATTATAAATATTATATAATTTTATAATATAATTATTATATTATAATATAATATAATATTAATGTAGACACCTAAAATTGGACTGCTTCTGCAAACCAATTTTCCGTATCTCACACTAATCCATTCCCCCAATCTGCATATCCCTGGTGATCAATTAATTCACCTAATTAATATCCATTTAACCTTACAACCATATCCTATCAATTAAATGAATATTCATAATATTCATTTAAATAATTTATCCATTTCCCTAATCCCTGATTAATTAGATAAATCCTGATTATCTAATTAACCTAGACTTAAGTTAATTTAACCCACTTTCCCACATTCTCCAAATAAAGAAATGAGAATAAATCCACCTAAAATCCCACATTGTAATAAATAAATATTTTTCCCATACCTATGCCTCTATTTCCCTCCAAATGAATTTTTAATTCATTTGGATTTCCCTCCATAACTTATTTAATAATTTCCTCTTCCCCAAAATGAATAAAAGAATCACTTTTATTCATAGCCATCCATTTTGCTAGATTAAATCTGAGCCCTCCATATCATCTCCATCCTCCACCATTGATCTTTCCAATCAATCTCCACCCTTGGATCAAAAATCCCTCCAAAACTCTATAAATAGAGCCTCTCCCAAGCCATTTAGGAGGCCAAGTCTATGCATCAGACCTCTACCTGAATCTCTCCACAATCTCCTCATCTCACCAAACCTCTGCCAAAATCTTGTCAAAATCACTCTGATCATCCCCTATCTCCACCCAAATCAGTCATCAAATCACTTGTCTCTCATCCACATTGTATTGTATGCATTGAGCAATCCACATTCTACACTTTAGTCATTCTGATCAAGGGAACAGTCTGAGGAGAACTCCTGGGTGCATCTCCTTCCCGTATGGATTCGTGAGGTCTCAATGAAGGTATAATCATTTTGTTTATGCATTAGATTAGTTATTATCTTCATTTTGATTTCACTGATCACATTTGGCACGCCCGGTCTCGAATTTACTCGTCGTTTTGTGAAGGTTTCTGGTTAAAATCTTCATTTTCTAACAGTTTTTGTCAAGTTTTGGAAGTGGACTGTTGCAGGGTGCGTCCTGGGCGAAAACAGACATCATTTTTGCACTTAGGACATCGATTCCATGAATTTTGACTATAAACTTTGATATATTTTTTGAAAATTTTTTAGGGGCCATAGGCCATACCGTACGGATCCGTACCGTACAGATCCCACGACCCCTGGGGTATTCATCTCTGGTTTTTGTCGCAGGTTAACATCTTTCATGAAGGTTTTGTCTACAGGTTTCATGTGGTTTTGGTTGTAGGTTTTAAGGTTAATTTTTTGAAGGATTAAGGTCGCTGCCGCCCGCCGCTGTCGCAACCGCTTCTTCCCCCTGGTCGACACCCTACCACCGCCCGTCGCCCGGTCGCCACTCCCTGCCGACCGTTCCTCCCTGTCTCCACTCTAAAGATTTTCGTGCCTCCCTCTATCTCCGTCATCCCCAAACCCCACATCCCCTCTCGGCCTACCCTACGGACCTCCTTTCCCACCTTCCACGCCGCTTCCTTTTTTCCACCTTCTGCCACCGCCGCCTTCTCCCTGCGGCCTCCCCCGACCTCCGTTCCCCCACGCGCTCACTTCAAACTCCCACCCCCGGTTGACACCTCTCCGCTCCCCCCCGCTTCCAACACCTTCTCTGTGACTCGTCCTCAGCCTCTGCGCCGCCCCTCTGCGCCCAACATCTCCCTGCATACCCAACATCTCTCAACATCGACCTAGGGCAGCCTTTTTTTCCTTTTTTATTTTTTGTTTGGACCTCCCCCTGGTCATATGACCGACCAGGGGCTAAAGTCCAAACATAAACCTAAACGCTAACCGCCAGCATTACTATTAACCGCCAGGATCAAAACTTGACATGTGATCAGAAATTGCAAACCACTAGCGGTTATTGCAAATAGTCAGTTAGCCCTTTGTGCCTTCTACATGCCATAAGAGGGCTATTTTTTTCTTTTTCTCATAACTTGGTCATACGGAGGCAAAATCGAGCAAATGAATAATCGTCGGAAAGAGGACTCCGATCACTTCGTATTTGTGAGGTTTTCATCAGGTGATGGTACCTTTTTTCCACTATTTTTATCCGTCAAAGTCAAACTTGCATTTAAACTTCAAACCCTCATATCTTTTGCAATTTTGATCGAATTTTCACGAATTTTTTTTTCAAATTGCATAGAATCTCCTGAAGAATCTATTCATGCACTTATTTTCTCTATATTAGTTCTTTTTTCATCAAATTTTCTCAGAGTATCAATTTTTTGCATCACAATCTATTTGGCTAGTTTACTTGCCCTGTTTTCGTTTCGTGACTTGCAGGTGATCATTCGGAACTGGAGCAACATCAGGAGTAGCAAACACATCAATTTGGACAGCAATTTTATCAAGTGCCTTTGTTTCATCCTTTATCTCATAATCTTGTTTTCATCACACACTTCAATTTGGGCTCATAAAACAAATCAGTGTCTTCATCACATATCAAAATTGGGCTTAAAATCAACCAGTGTCTTCAATCACACTTTGAAATTGGGCTAAAAAAGAACCATTGTTTGATGTGTTTTTCATCACATTTCAATTTCTAAGGGTCAATTAATCAACTGCGAGTGTGAATTAAGTGGGTGTGTGTATGCTCTCTCCTCGCACCGCAAGGTGATCTTGGAGATCAAAAACACCTCACTTGATTCACTTTTGTCAACTCCTTTCCTAGGAGGCCTGCTAGGGAATTTCATCACCCCTAGGGACGACCTCATCCGAGGCTGAATCGAAAGACACTCTCTTTGAAATCAGAATCCTGTCACTCTTGGCTAAGCCCCAAAGAACTTTCTACCTTTGGGAAGTGACGGTGAATGGTGGGTTACCCCCTTCTCCCGGCTGTGTGACAAGATTTCACTTTCAAATCATTAGTCAACCTCGTTTAAACATTGACCAAACCTAACTGGCCATACCCCATCAAACTAGACATTAGGGCCTATTGATTTGTCTTACACATGTGCTTGTTAATCATTCTCATATTCTTCAAATTCAAAATTTCAAATTTGTTGTGTCTTGTGTGAGTGATTCTTGTTTGTACATGTGATCATTTGCTAAACATTACCAAATCAAACTAAACATCAAACACATAAGACAAGTCATTCCAACACATTAAAATCCAATCACATTCATCCTAATCACTCATTTTCTGCCACTTCATTCCTAATCACACCCTAATCATCCCTAATCACTCCATACCAAATCCTAACCATCTCCAAGTCATCATCACATCACATCAACATCAATCCCAATCATTATCCAAATCCCTCAACATCATTATCACCCCAATCCAAATCCAAATCAACCCAATCAAAAATCAAGACCTTAATTGATCACCTAATCAAATCAACCCACTCAACCCTCTTGCTTAAGATCATCAGTCTATCAAAAGCATAGAGAACCAATCAACCCTATTGCTTAAGTGTCATTAGTCTACCTTAAGCATAATAGGATCATCACTCATCCATCCAATGAAAACAAACCAAATCATCTTAAGGTCTTGAAATTTTGATTCCCAACATCACAATCATCCATCATCCCCCATCATCCCACACTATCTCCCATAGAATGGATCTTTATGAATCAATACAACAAGTACAAAGACTTAGAAAAGTCTATGAGAACATGGATCCTAATGCTAAGGAACAATTCAAAAATGACATTAAAGATATACCCTTAGCACACCTCATCATTGGAGAATCCCAAACCCCTCCCCCATCTTCATCATATCAACCCTCATCATATCAACCTTCAACATCTTATATATCCACACCATTGACATCATACCAACCTTCATTATATCAACAAACACCCTACACCTCATTCCCATCCACATCATGTCACTCATCATTCTTTCAACCTTCATACCAATCTACCTTGTACATATCCACACCATCAACCTCATATCAACCTCCATCATCGTCATATCAACCTCCATCATCCTCATATCAACCTTCAACTTCATACCAACCTCCATCATATCAACCTTCATCATATCAACCTTTACCCTCATATCAATCACCATCCCCTTACACATCCATGCCATCATATTTATCCAATCAACTAATACCTCCAACTTATCCATCCCCCAACCTTTGTCATGCTAACTTTGATCAAGGGAACACCAATCTAGCACACCTCATATCCGAAATCCAAAGCTCATATCAACAATCAAATCCCCCATCTCCTAATCCCCATCTTCCAATCCCCCCATCACACTATCCCTTCAACCTTATCAACCTTAATCCATCACCTTATCTATCTCCCAATCCACCCACCCCTATCACCCATCCACCATCTAATCCACCATCAAATCTTCCAAGTCCCAACACTATCACCACCCCTTCAACACCACCATCTAGTCCAACACCTATCCTTGAACCCATCCACGAACCATCACAACCTAATCCCATCCCCCACATATCCAATTCCAATCCTAATCCCACACCAACCACCATCATTGTCCATCCATTATATTGTTCTTCCACCCATACACTCATGAAGGATGTCATCCATTGGCTAATAGCAAGGAATCAAACACCCTCATGCAATCCAACATCCCCCAAACCTCTTGAACAACCCCCTATCATAAGTCAAGAACCACCATGTAGCCATGTTCAAGAACACCTAAGTCAAACACCTATCACATCCATCCAACCACCCATCACCTATATCCAAGTCACTCCCACTTCCATTCAAACACATGATCTATGTCAAGAAACAAATCCAAAGCATGTTATAACATCAACCCCTTCTCCTAATCAAGATCTAACCATCCCATCTAATCCCAGCCCTGATCCCCTCCCATCTATTTATCAACTTGTTGATCCCACACCTTCTTCTACCACCCCTTTACCATCCCCCATGAATCCTTTACCTCCATCTACCAATCCCATCCCAAATCCATCCCCTTATCCACTTAGCACAAGCACTTTCATCCGTGGTGATTCCCTTGTAGGAGACGAACAACTTCCTTCCACCACCTTTCTATCTCCAACAAATAATGGATTCGCGTCTTGTTTCCAAAGCACCAAACATCCCATTGCATGTTGCATGCTCCAACTTATGAACAATCAAGGCAAAGGCTTAGGCTTTCATGAACAAGGCATCTTGGAGCCCATCCACACGACATTCCATCCATCCTCACATGGCCTTGGCTATGCATCCCAACAAAAACAACCTACACATGTCGATACCATCCACCCACATTCCAAAATCCATTCATCCAGTCCCAAACATGGTGCATCTCATCACACTCCCACAACATATGTCGCCATCCCTCCTCCATCATCCTACCATTTGCAAAAGCATGTGACCATCCATCTTCCCCCATCAAATTTACCTCCACTCCTTCCAACTCCCACGATCCCTATCAAATCCACTTTACCTCCTATCCTACCAACTCCCCACATCCCTATCCACAAATCCTCTTATCCTCCCATCCTCCCAACTCCCCACATCCCTATCCCCAAATCCTCTTATCCTCCCATCCTCCCAACTCCTAATATCCCCATCCTAAAATCTCCTCATCCATTTATCGATAAATCCACTAAAATTCCCAATCAAGACCAACAAAAGCACACATCTTTCAAACACAAAGCTTCCCCCAAATCCATGGGATTCCAAAATTTGAATGCCTCAACTCATAAAGCACAAAAGCCTAAGGATATTATCCCTTTCAATCAAAATGCAAAATCAAAAAGGCTATCAAAGCCCACACCATCACAAGAACAAGCAAAAACAAAAATGGTGTGGGTCCCTAAGCAAAGATCACTCAAATCTAATGAGGCAGCCACCTCCCAATCCACCCCAAAATCCCAAACACCTTGCTCCCCATCTAAAAATCCCCCAAAGTCTAAGTCTATTTGCGTCCCTAAAACCCCAAATCGACCATCCAAAAATCCCCCATCCTGATCCCCATTACTCCCAACTCCACATCCAAAATACAAGCTTCCAAATACATCATGATGTGTGCAACCACTGGTCTTGGTTCCCCTCCACCACTTGCAATTCCCTCATACCCCTGTCTCTCCATCTTTCATTCACTATCCTACATATCTTCCCCATCACATTCCTATGGTCCATGCTTTTGCATAATCCACATTATACACATCATAATCCACATTATATAATCCATTATCCACCATCCATTCCATCTTCTCCCATCTACCAACATCCATGCAATCACCATCCATAATGCTATCCAACATGGGACCATCTTCTCCTTGCTATGGAAACAGATGCTAGAGTCCCCCTTCCATCAAAAAAGTCAAAAAATAAAGAAAAGCAAAAAAAATCAAAAAAAAAAAAAAATCAAGAAAATAGTAAAGAGAAAAAAATCCGTCCAATGGTGAAAACCACTCCTTGTGGCGCTTTGGACAAGTACCTTGATGAAAACCCCTTGTGGGCATCATGCGTAATCCCTTCTCCATCCATTTTGTATCCCTACACTTGGGGGCAAAACCGTATCCTTCCTCCACATCCATACTATCTTTTGCACATTCCTATCCACTATCCCCTATTTATCCTATCATCTTCCTATCCACCATCCCCTATTTATCCTATCATTCCCCATCCATTCTACCCACTATATCTCCCACCTTAGATCTTGATAAAGACAAGGGGCAAAATATCAACAACATGATTTGGAGACCTCTTGGCATACTCCTTTTGTCAAAATATCCCTCATCCACCTACCGCAAAGACCATCCATTCACACATGAGCCCATCATGCAAAATTCTTTAGACATTGGGGCATATGATTCCTTGCAACCTAGCCCTTGGAGAAAATCCTACAATCCCCCATCCATCTATCTTGCAATTCATCCATCATGAATCAGATATCCAATCCCCCTATCCAACCCCATCACTTTCACCTCTAGACTTGGTGTTCCCTTGTCATTGGTATTTAGCACAAAGGCTATCCACACAAAATCCAAGGCAACCATCATAATAAACCATTCCTTTTCTAAAAATCAAAAAATCCAAAAAACATCACAAAATAAAAAAAACACAAAAACATCACAAAATCAAAAAAAATCCCAAAACAACAGAAAACACACAAAATTCCAAAAATAAGCTATCCATCACACAAATAAAACTTGCTCCATCACACTCTCATCACCATCACATTTATCATCATCCCACATCATCATCACATCTATCATCAATAAGCTTACACTAGATCCAAGCATCGCATCACCTATCAAAGCACTGTCCTTAATCAAAATCATCAACTATCAAATCAGCATCAATCACAACTTGTCACCATCACATCTTGAGCCACTTTTACAACATCATCAAATCATTTATCAATCTCTGCCTTAGGATATATCTTTCCTACGATAGGCAGAATCTATCACATCATCATCCATTTTGGCAAAGATACAATGGTTACTTGTTTTGGTTCGTTGGTCTTTTTGTTTTTGATTTTTATCTTTTGTCCTATTCACAAATCACATCAAAGCTACCTTGATCTTACTATATCATGGTATGTGGCGAAAACATCTAGAATGGGGCATAGTCTTGCTTTTGTATGTTGTGCTTGTGGGTTGGTCTCATTACTCTTAGCTAGTATTCATATCTTGTTGATCATAGGGTCGGTTCTAGCATATTGATCTCCTTATGCATCTAAGGTTAATCATACCTTTTTTGTACTAAGGGCTTATGCTATGAGTCCCCTTCCCTCATCTTGACAAGGTTGTACTATCTTGGGCATGCATGAGATCATCCCTTTGTCTGCGTGTCTATTCCATGCAAATGTTGGATAAACATCATCACCCTGGTCTTCTATACCTTGGTGAACATATCCACTTTGCTATATCAAACCTAGGATTGCTCAAATTCAGTTTCAGCACAATGATCATCCACCAATCATCTCCGAACATCATCATCCTTTCATCCCACCACTTATCCTTTGCCCACATCTACCAATCTGTCCCATCCATTTCGAGAGCACAACCGTGTTCTTGCAACCCGCCTATCCTCTCGAGGGGGCATCACCCTTACCAATTACCCCCAAAACCTTACCCTATTCTTCCAAACCAAAATCTTTTTTCTATCCGATCCATCTCTATGTTTTAACTTCTTTGAAATGATGTTGCTTAGCCACAACACCATCTCAAAGAGGGGCAAATGTAGACACCTAAAATTAGACTGCTTCTGCAAATTAATTTTCCGTATCTCGCACTAATCCATTCCCCCAATCTGCATATCCCTGGTGATCAATTAATTCACCTAATTAATATCCATTTAACCTTACAACCATATCCTATCAATTAAATGAATATTCATAATATTCATTTAAATGATTTATCCATTTCCCTAATCCCTGATTAATTAGATAAATCCTGATTATCTAATTAACCTAGACTTAAGTTAATTTAACCCACTTTCCCACATTCTCCAAATAAAGAAATGGGAATAAATCCACCTAAAATCCCACATTGTAATAAATAAATATTTTTCCCATACCTATGCCTCTATTTCCCTAAAATTGAATTTTTAATTCCTTTGGATTTCCCTCCATAACTTATTTAATAATTTCCTCTTCCCCAAAATGAATAAAATAATCACTTTTATTCATAGCCATCCATTTTGCTAGATTAAATCTGAGCCCTCCATATCATCTCCATCCTCCACCATTGATCTTTCCAATCAATCTCCACCCTTGGATCAAAAATCCCTCCAAAACACTATAAATAGAGCCTCTCCCAAGCCATTTAGGAGGCCAAGTCTATGCATCAAACCTCTACCCGAATCTCTCTACAATCTCCTCATCTCACCAAACCTCTGCCAAAATCTTGTCAAAATCACTCTGATCATCCCCTATCTCCACCCAAATCAGTCATCAAATCACTTGTCTCTCATCCACATTGTATTGTATGCATTGAGCAATCCACATTCTACACTTTAGTCATTCTGATCAAGGGAACAGTCTGAGGAGAACTCTTGGGTGCATCTCCTTCCCGCATGGATTCAAGAGGTCTCAATGAAGGTATAATCGTTTTGTTTATGCATTAGATTAGTTATGATCTTCATTCTGATTTCACTGATCACAATTATAATATTATATTATTATATAATATATAATATAAATATAATATTATAATATTAATAATATTATATTATATTATAATATTGAATATATTATAATATTATATTCTTATATAATATATAATATAAATATAATATTGTAATATTAATAATATAATATTATATAATATTATATTATATTATAATATATTAAATTATATTGTATTGTAATATAATATATTATTATTATATTATATTATAATACAACCCACTCCCTCAATTCAAATTTTTTTTTTTAATTATCTACTTTAATATCATATTATACAATTTTTATTTGTGTGACTAATTATTTAGTCATTTTTATTTGTGTATAAGTTATAAATTATACAACTTAAGTTATTAAATTATATAATTTAAATTAATTTAATTTAAATTATACTTGTGCATATTGACTTGCAAAATTAAATAATTTATCAATATTATAGTATATTTAAAAGTTTTATAATTAATAATTTTGTCTTTATTTTATTTGTATTTATCGAGTTTGTCTATTTTCTTGTCTTATTTTTAAATTTTTTTGTATATTTCCTATTGTATGATTTGTCTTTTTTCTTCTTAACTATTTGTTCAATCCTTTCTCTCCCTTTATTCCTTTGGTCTAAGCGAACATTTATTGCCTTGCCTTGTATTATCTTTGAATTCATGGATTATGATCAAATTAGAAAGAAAAAAGAATAGAGGAGTAATAGTCAATTATTTAGTCATTTTTATTTGTCTGACCAATTATTTAGTTGTGTTTTTTGCCCGATGACCAAATTAGTCATTTATTTGGTCATATATTTAGTCATTTTAACCGATGACCAAATCAGTCATTTATTTAATCATTTATAGTTGTTTTGTAAAAAATTAGTACAATTTTGGTCACATGACTAAAAGTTTTAGTCACCTAGTCATTTATTTGCCATATTTCTACTAGTGAAAAAGATGTTCTATTCTATTTTACAAACACATAATGCTCATAGAAATTAAAGTGCTCATCACAATAGGAAAAACTGTCCAACAAATTTTTATTCATAATTGTTTTTAAAACATTTTCACTTGTGTGGCCCAATCTACAGTGCCACAACATACATGTATTTTCAGTAGTTTTAGTTACATAAGTGGAATTACAAACTATAGAGGCATCAAGCCTAAACAATTTTTGGGCATCCTTGTTCTTCTTGCTACCACCAAGCTTCCTCTCACCATTCTGCAACCATGCTTGTTAAACATTACATGCATTCCCAAATCATTTAACTTTGAAATAGAAATAAGATTTCTAGCCAATCTAGGAATATGTAAAACACCAGGGAGGGTTTTAATTCTCTCATTATTGAAACACAACAATACTTTTCCCCATCCAACAATCAGATATGTAGTGGTGTCTCCAAGGTAGAGATTAGCTCCATCATATTGTGCATGTATGTTTAAAACCATTCTTTGCCCAGAGTCATGTGATACTAGCATCCTGAGTCAACCAACCAATGTTCATTAGCAACAATGTTACAAGCAGAAAGTAAAACCTCATCACCTACATCCGATGACTTTTCTGTAGAGGAATCTTATTGTTTCTTCTTATTTCTGCATTCCTTCTTAACATGCCCTCTTTTTTTGCAGTTCCAACACTTAACTCTATTTTTCTTTCCAAGAGTATTAGATCTACCTTTAGATTTGTCCTTAGACCCCTTCTAATCCCCTTTTGGTCCTCTTTCCTTAGACCTTCCCCTGACATTAAGAGCATCCACTGAGCTATCCATAGATTTCTTCCTCATTTCCTATGACAAAGTTACAACAAGAGCATCCATCTTTGGATCTTCAAGATTAGAAGTGATAGAAAGAATGAAATTCTCCCAAGACTCAGGTAAAGAACAAAGAAGCACAATGCATTTATCTTATTCCTCAACCTTAACATCTACAGAGGGTAGTTGACTCACAATCAAATTAAATGAATTTAAATGCTCCCCAATAGATTCACCTTCTTTCACTTTTAGAGAAAATAACTCCATCTCTAAATAAAGTTTGTTCACTAGACTTTTGGCTTGATAGATTTCACCCAACCATTTCCATAAAGTATATGCAGTCTTTTCTTCAATGATATTTAGTAGGACAGAATTTGGAAGACACAACTAGATTGTACTCCGTGCCTTTTTCCATCTTGTCTCATTCATCTTGACTAATAATAGTGGGTTTATTCTCTTTTGTTGCAGCCAACCATTGATCTCTTTCTTCAAGTAAATCCTCCATTTTCAACTTCTACAACTCATAACCCGTTCCATTAAATTTTTTGATGTCCAATTGGGATGCGGATGCAACTATGGTTTCTACACAAAATCTGTCAAACAAATTCAACCAGAACTCCCACTACAACTCAAAAAACCCTCACAGTTCCATCCAAGACACAAAACTGGCAAATCTCTAATACCAAATGTTAAAAATGAAGGTAAACAACTATCAATAAAAATCTAATTACAACTGTAAAATAAATATTTAATTGTGCAGAACCAAAATGGAGATAGTATGAAATCAACACAAAGAAATAATGGAACAGAAGATCAAACACATAACATAGTGTTTACGTGGAGAAACCCTTTTGGGAAAAAATTCCACACAAGAATAAATGCACTAGTCTGTATTAACTTCAATAGAGTTTACAATTTACAACACTATCAATCTCATCTTCAGTCTTCAATCTAGAAGCACCTATTTTTCAAGTCTCAAATTTCTACTCTACTCATTCATAGTTGTAATACAATATCCTCATAAAGGTGTTTCCTTCTAGGGCAAGAAAAGAGAACATAACCTCTACAGTCAGATCTGTGACCTGATAATGAATGATCTAGATTTACAATGAAAAAATATAAATATAATGCAGCTTTCGAGGGCGCTGCCCCTGAACCCTTGCTAGGGCACATGACCCCCAAACCCTGCAAGGGGGTACTCCCCTGCACCCCTCGAAATGAAATGTGCTACATAACCAACATATGTCAGGTACCAGGATAAAATATGTGGCTAAAACAAGATCACTACTTGGTGAAACCTTTCATCCCTTATGGGTGATTTACAAACAATAATAAGAATAATAAATTACATAGGAATTATAAGGTTGATGACACCTTAATCCTAATAGGGACATGGATTGAGATTCCAAATACATTAAATATGAGCTAAAATGGACTTGTGGGAGAGCAATGACATGTTTATAAAAATTGAGTTTTCATGGCCTTGGGTTTGACAATTTGTCACTCAATGTGAAACCATATTACCATATAGTGGTCCAAAAGGACAAAATCAACAAAGGATCAACTTGCAAGGAAAAATAACTGGCAAAGGAAAAAGACTAGCTAACAACATGGCTCTATCAAGTCACTTAAGGAACCTTTTAGGATCCACTTTCAGGTTACCCCACATGTACCACATTGTGTGATCATCACAATGGCCAAGATTAGGATAAAAAGACCCAATTTAATGTGCATATTGTAATAGGCCCCTTTTTTGCTAGTTGTCCAATGTATAAGCAAAGCCCCACATTTATCATAGGCCATCTTAATCATATTAAATCACCGTAAGGACCCAAGTGGTGACAAGCATTGGATTTGCAATGGTCCATCTCTAGAGATCAGATTGCTCAACAACTGCATCACTCAAGGCATAAACATTAATAACTCCAAAGGAATTATTATTAATGTTGAAAAGAGCCCATAAAGCTTTGTTGGTGGGGTCACATCCCTATTCAACTATGTGTTGATACCACATAAGAGATAGAAAGTTGACATCACCACCCTGATCCACTTAATGATTTCTACACAAGAATTGACTACTAGACCAGATAACACATGTAGCAAAAATTTAAAAAAATTACCCTCTTGCCAACAATGAATGTCCATACTTAGAAATCTTTATTGATTTTCACACATGGAATACATCCTTGGGAGGTTTATCAAACCTTAAATATTCTAGAACATAAAACTCATGAGTGAGTGTTAAGGATCATATCCTCATTATCCAACTGATCTACTCCTCTTTTGAATTGAAATTCTCTATCCAAATGAAAGGCTAGATAGGCCACCATTTCTTTGGCACATGTATATTCTCCTTCCAACTACCTAAGTGGGTTGCAAGATCTCCACTATACCATTGGGGGTGGGGATGTGTGGAAAGTAGTGATAGCCTCTTGAAATAACAAAAATGATGCTACTAGTGGTGCTTGAGTGAGTTTTAGCTTATTCATCTCACTGAATGTTTCCCATAGGAGGAAACAACATATTTCCCCATGTCTTGAGGTTTTGAAACTATGCCTTGATTTTTTCAAGACTAAACACCAATGTTAGGGGAGGCTTTAGATGGAATCTCACCATTGCTAGTAGTCTTGGCTTTGTGACTAACCATAGTGGACCAATCATCTTCTTTTTTTAGTAGTTAGTGGAGTCTCAATAGCAGATCAAGTGGTGGGATTAGAATGGGGAGAAGCCAAAAGGCAATCCTTAATCTTGTGCTCGAAGGATTGACATCAATAGAATGTATTGGGCAAGTTTAGATAGAGGACATGTCAAACGTGTCTCATTTGTCCAACATGAATATCAATCATCTCTTTTAGATCCTTGGAGAGGTCAACTTTAACACAAACCCTCTTTTGGAGTCGAGCCAAAAATAAATGTCTGGTTCAATACAAGTGGCATCAAGCCTAAGGAGGAGGCTATTTTGGTCAAGAAATTCCAACACAACAAAGGTAGCCTAGGAAACTCCACCTAGATAGGGACACAGAGAGTTTTCTCATCCAAGATGATGAAATCTCTAGTCAAGGGTGAGAACACTAAAAAGGAAGAGAGAACACACTAGGGACCTTGATTGAGGATAGCCTCAGCATGGCTTGCTTTGGCAAAGTAAAAAAAGAAAAATCCCTTAGTAAGGTTTTCACATGGCATAAAGGAAAATCCTATGAAGGACCTAGGCCTTGGTTACCCAATGTTTGGGCATGCTTTCAAGGGGAACCCTTTCCAAAAAATATCCTACCAGCATAAAATTTACTAACGAGCAACATGCATTATTAAACTCTAGAATGGGAAGAACCACATCTAGGGGTTTTTTAGTGGATGTACCTCATGGAATACCTTGGGAACAAACTTCCTAGTATGCTTGAGTGGGGGAGCCATTGCTTGCATCATTGAACCTTCAACTCTAGAAATAACTGTGGATTTATAAAAGGTTGGGGCTATTTAAAGGGGTAGAAAGTACTCACAAGTGTGGTAGACTAGAAGGCATCACAATAAATGTAGAGAAACATTTCAAATCTTACTCTAGATTGAAGAAATGTGATATCAAGGGGTTGCAACCTAACACTAGCAAAGCCACGACCAAAACCCTCAAAATTTATGTTTGGCATTGGGATTCTCTCCAAATGAACTATAAATCATATGCAATCTTGCATCTTACAATTAACAAATCAATCAATATACCTATACACAACAAGAGAGAATTGGTGCCTTCAAGGAATATGATATTTTTGCCTCATAAAATTTCATGCAAGTGGGAGTTTTGCTACCATTAACTACCAGCACCTTGCCCTCAATAAGGTTCTCATTCAAGTTTCACACCCATGCCTCTAATGGTGAGTCAATAGTCAATTTATACATCTACTCTAAGGTTGTTGACAAGCCATTGACAATTTCCTCAAGTTTCTTAATATTAGAACCTTTGTAAACATCATATGCATATATGACAACCTTTATTGACCAGGCTTAGGATAATAACCAAAGAGACATCCCCAACCATCTCAGTCAATGTGAAATTGCTTTACCATCGATAGAAGATGAGATGTCAAATAGGGGAGAGGGCCCCATAGTGGTCTGGGGTCGTATACTTGGTATAGGTGTTGACCAAGATATAGCTAGCAATAATATAATGTCTAATTAAAAATGTTTAAATATTACTGAAGCCTACTCTTAATTTACTCCATCAAAAAAAGAAAAGTTAGGATCATATTTTGTAGTCAATGGATGCAATCAATGTTCAAACTCAAATTGTTCATTAATTAGTTAATGTTTTGTCAAAATAGGTGGCAAAGAGATGACATTCAGAAATCTAACTACCAATATTCTAAACTAACATAAATTGTACACATTCTTTGTTGAAAAGATTTGAGAGCTCATATTCCACTATAAAGTCTATATATTAAAATAGGCATATTAATTATACAAAATACATATGAAAGTTTAAAAGAGTTTCATATTAATTGTCCCAACTACATATGAAATTCCTACCCATAAAAAAAGTTTGTATTACAAATATAAAGTCCTTTAATAACAAAATGGACTATTAAGTGTCTCATCAAACAAACTTCAATGTCCCATATCTCCTTATTAACTTAATATCTTCAAGTGATATTTACCCAACAACTGGTCATTTCCACCATGAATGCCTGCAAACACCATACTCAAAGCTATAAGTTTCACCAATCAAGCCATTAAAATAAGAGGATAGGGACTAAGAACTTTAAACCAAACAAGCAATCAACCAATCAAACTTATAACCATAATTCAAAATTTTAAAAATCCATCAAATTCATCTATTGAAATTCCTCAATCTCACATGATCCAATCCTATCAATTCAATTTCAACCAATAAAATGAAAGTGTAGATATCAATAACATTTCCTATCAAATATTGCTACAAATACATCCTTTCTTCTAATCAAATTTTTGTATATCCCATACAAAAATTTCCTAGGAGTTCAAGCTATACTACTTTTGCACTCTGCTATTTACACCATTACTGTAAGTTTAGATTATTATAAATTCTTATTTTATTTGTCTTACATTTCCTTCATTGCTTATATATTGATTTAACTTGAGATTATTATAATCATATTACAAAGTGTAAGTTCAAATTATATTATAATACTATAAAGATTGTAACTAATATAATTGTAAGTTCAGATTATCTATTCAATTTGCAGTAAACATGAAACAACTCCTCTAATAGATAAATGAATTAATTTGAGATTATATTTCTTTATACATTGTAAATGTTGTAAATAGTGTAAGATCAAGTTATCTACAAATGTTATAAATAATGTAACTACTATTTAACTATAAGTTCAAGTTACCTATTCATTTTTTAGTAAACATGAAACAACTCCTAGAACATATATCTCATAGAATACCAAAGATAACAAATTATACAACTCTTTCTCTTTAAACTTTAGCAAATATCAAACAAGAAAATGAATTTGACCACAAAGCCAGGTAGAAGCACTGGTATAACAATTGAATGTATTTGTATTACTTATAAAAATAAAGATATCAACTATTTATTATATTCATAGTCATGTCTCAATTTACAAACTAATATTTTATTCAACCACCATTGTGAAATTTGTCAAACTCAAGTTAAAAACTAGTACTTCAATGGTAATCAAAATGGTATAACAAAAGTTTTATTGTTTGTGAAAGATACTATAAAGTAGTTTTCATTGTTGGTTATCTTCAAACTATTTAAACTAAATATTAGTTTGTTTGTTCACTTACTATGTGCAAATACAAAGTTTCATTGGACCTTAGTTGAATAGACTAGACAAAAAAAAAAAAAATTATCCACCTCACTACACTTGTGGCCAAGTAAAAAAAATGTCTCTATGTTATGTAGTAGCCCACATGGACCCTGAAAGTTAGGTTGCACCACTTTCTAGCCCTCTCTCCTAATCAACACTTGTGATTGTCTTAAAATCCATAGTAACAGTTGCTAGAATGTTCAGTTGAATTCTTAATGGTTGCTAGAATGTCCAATTAAATGCTAAAGCTCTATGTTTCATTAACTTCCTACTGAAAAGATTCTAAAAATCACAACTGATGTTGAAAGGTGTTTGTTTAAATAACTTTCTATAGAAAATATTCTATATTCAAAACTAATGTTCAAGGGTGTTTGTTCCAACAGTCAATGATTTCTAGAATGATGCTTAATATGTGCCAGTTTTATTTACTAGCAATCAATGATGGTCATGATTTTGTGGCTTCTATATCTCTATATATGAAGAATAGAGCCTATATGCAGAATTGAAATGGCACAAAGAGTGTAACACCCCGCCAAGGAACCCAGAGGATAACACAACTAAGCTTACAAAAAGGTCAATTTTTTTTTAAACGAAAGAAATAACAACAATCATATATTTATTCATAACATTTAAATTAAGCTTTATCCTCTAGGGTTCCACGACTGCATTACTAATGAACTAAAACAAGATCTAACCAACATTATGAATTAACTAACAAACACAGTTCATTCTAAGTCTAATTGCATCAGATAAATAAACACATAAAATTCCATATTATATCATCAGATAAGTAACATCAGGATCCTGCACATAGAATCATGAGTACATAGACAAGTTCCTTTACAAGAGAGTACAACATTACATTGTTTACAATATCTCTATCCAGATTACATTGGAGTACATACATCAAGATAATAGTACATGATTCAACCGATATACAAGACTAGAACATGATCATAAGTATCTGTCTCCTCAAGATAGAGCAAGATCTAAAATCTGTCATACAAGGTACATCCTTCTCGCACCTGATCAACAACAAGGGAAACCAATAGAGAGAAAAGCACAACCACCTGACCATGTGAAACCCTAAGGTCCACCCCCCATGCTAGGAGATAAAAATAAGGTCCCACTAAAAAAATAATCAAGAAAGACAGTAGACTAACAGGTGCAAGGACTACACATGGCTCCAATACAACTTGGGTCAATATGAACAACACAAGTAACTCAAACATCACTTCCAAAGGCAATCACACAATGAAAGGGAAAAACACACATTAGGGAGTGCTAGGTTGCAGTAGGGAAGAATGTCATCGTATGGTCCTAGCATGGGTTATCTAGGCTATCTCTCTCTAGAAACCGGCCCCCATCTATGGTTATCCTGGTAGCCTCTCTCTAGGCATCGGCCCCATAGGGTGACACATGCAGCACCAATAATCCTTTCGTGAGGACAAGGAAGTTGATCTTGCCAACCACGGCCTTCTCATCCCATCCTTAGCCTGAACGAGCACTACAAGCATGGGTAAGGCATCCAATTATCTTATTTAGTGTGGAAACTACCCAACCCTCTAAATTTATTATTAAGTTATCACTGAATTAAAAACTTCCAATGGGTTATCTTGGCAGCCTCTTTGGGCATCGGCCCCACATTGAAAGCCACTCCCCTACCTGCATTTAGAAGACCCTATCCATCAAGCAAGACAATTACCATCGCAATGACAAGTAACATATACAATGCAAGGCATTTACCTTCTTGCATACAAATCATAATCACAGGGACCAATTCTTTTCCCAAAACATAAACCAAGCATGAACTACCACATTCTCATCATGTTGCATTTACAACACAGAATACACATCATTTCACATCACACAGAGCAAGACATTATCTATCTTACATAGTCATCATAACCACATGAATAGGTACACTAAGGAAGGCATTATCCATTTTGCACATGTATCATACTAACATGAATAGGAGACAATATTTCAAGAATGCATTTCATTCAACTCACATGATGCACACATAGCCAACCCCCACACAATCACACCCTCCTAGGCCTCTGGAAACAACTTCCCCAAATGACACAACAATTGACATCATTAAAAACACAATGGTTTCACATCACATTCACTCTCAAAGCACATCATAAATTAATACCCTTCAACAATATTTTTAAGGAATGTAACATTAATTCAAGCATGATCAATCATCTAACAATTATAAAGTGAATCTATCTCAATAATACATAACTATAACTTTCTAATCACCAGTAGCAGTTATAATATGCTCATAAGATATAAGTATCCACGAGTATCAATATTTTAACTAATAATTCTCAAGACTTATTTTTAATTTCATTTAATTAAAATGATTGCAAACAAGCGCAAACAACCCTAAGGCATACCAATTAAACACAATAATTGTTTACACTATTTACACTGATGTAGATTTCATTAATAAACAGGACAATTTTGTAAATACTATTAAATATAACTGTATAAGCAAGACTAAAAGTCTATAATATTAGAATGCTATAAATATCTTACACTAGTTAGAATCACAAGATACAAAACCTAAAGCTACAATGAAAGAACCTTATTCTAAGGTTAGCTTGAGAGGAAAGGAATATAGAACAACAAAACATTCCTATAAATCTAACATCTTCATCAAATCTACCACACTTTTGACCACATGCATATGATAGGATCAGCACAAAATAAATTTGTTGAGAAGGCTTTAGAAGCTACCAACAATGCAAAATGTGAAAGCATAGACATGACACGCAAACTGATTGGTAGAATGCCTCAAAGAGAGTCATATAATGGAAAGCAATGATCGTAGGATATGCACACAATGAATTTGTTGAAAAATCTCAGAGAAACCTAGTTCAAAAATATAGAGTTATTGGTGACGCAACTAACTGTTTTAATAGACAAAATGGGTGAGAGGTAGACAGTCACAAAATATTCATATCTCAAAAATGACAAACTGGGTATCGCTGATTTTTGGATATGATTTAGAAAACTAGGTCATGCACGACATATAAAATTTTTTGAGGAACCCAGTTCGTAAAAATAAAGTTCTAGCTGACGTAATAGACTAGATTCAGAAAATGCAGAAGAGAATTCACAAAATATTTCACTAAATCTAATGCAACAATAAATCAGTCTCATATCTCAGTCCATACCTAGAATATTGCTTCAATCACATCTTCACAAATTCCCCATCTCACATCCATTTTTCCCAAGTCTTTTCTTCTAGAAGCTATGGTTTACAGTGCCAAAAGAAAATGAAAACTTCCTGAGAGAGAGAGAGAGAAATCTCCAAAACATAAAACATATTCTTCATTTGAAATGCACGCCCCTTCCCCAAATTATGTCTTGAGATTTCAAAATAAAGTTGAGCATGCATAACCACCCCCACAATTTCTTCCAGAAGATTCTCCTTTATTACTTTCTTGAACAATTTGATATTTTAACCAAACAATAATTTCTCTCTAATTCTATTTATTTTAGAATTTGCTATTTATTTCATTTACAACTAGACAAGATTCATTTATGATTTTATCTACTTTAGTATTTTCTATATTTATATATATGACAACTTGCAAATATTATCTATTTTATTGCCATTAACACAACACTAAATTATATTAATTTATTTATTTATCTCTAGTTGGAATTACATTTATTACTATTATTATTATTATTATTTATTAACTTAACTTCTAGAATTATATATTTTTCATAAACTAAATTTACTTAAGGAAATTTATATATTTATTTATTTAACAAAAAAAGCTTCATAGCTAATTATTTTATTTTAAGGCAACAATAAACAAAACAATACCAACAAAATAACCCAACTACCAAACCATACCTGACTACTATGCAAGATCAGAAAAGCAAGAACACCACAACAATGACTGACTATCATGACCAAACTGACAACACTGACAGGGTGCACAACCGGATACTCATCCTCTTCAAGGATGATGGCTAAGCTAGGGGACCATATGTTATCTCCATTCAATAGTTCCATTGGTTAAGGCACACTCAAACCTATTAATTCAAGTGGAGTCGATGCCTGGTACTTGCAACCTACAGTAAACAACACGGTCGAACATGTATATATGCAATCATGTAGTCATACACATAGTGAAAGGAAGTCGCAGTGTAGCAGGGTACTCATGCATGAGTAATGCGACACTATTCCTTTCACCCACACATCAAACATGTAATCACAACACACATATCAATCAGTTACTGAACGACTAAGTAAGAACCATCATCAGATAGTCACATGGTACCCATAATACGATTGATCCACACAAAACATCATAACCTCCTATGATATTGAATCAGTCACATAAAACTCAATTCTAACATATGACAATCATAGTACAAAATCAACATCATAATCACCTAAATGCAAGGCAATATCAGAGCATGTGAATTATCAGTATTGCAACAAGGTTCATTGATAAAATATACTAACCTAAGTATTTCAATTATTTACATTCATCTTCACGCTCCTTAGTCCGACCACATGTACATCCAAGGTGAAACTAGAGGGGCACTACAAAGAGACTGAGAAAAAGACTCCCTCTACACAAAAGAGGCATATGATTCCCACCAGATAAAGAAATTGAAGATGTTAACAAGGCCACTATGCAACTAGTTGAGGTAGTTGATCAAGTCAATGTCAGTGTTAGAACCAAGAAGATTTTAGTGGAACAAGAGTGGAACAAACATGACATGGAAGGAGCTCTTAAAGATGTCAAGGATAACAAGATCTCAACAAGGGGTGAAACAAAGAAATGAGGAATCCCTACTAGCACACTGAGCAACTAGCTAGGTGGTCTAACTTCAACTTCAAAGAAAGGTACTCCTACAATCTTGAATGTAGAGGAAGAGGCATTAATTGTGGAATGGTGTAAAGAGATGGTTGTAGTGGGCAATGGGCTTGAGATTATCAATCTCAAGGAAGAAGTTACACAAATTTTCTAGTCATGATCAAACGCAATTAAGGATAGGTTGCCTGGTAAATCATGGTGGACTAGTTTTAAAAGGTGTTGTCATGAACTCACATTAAAGACAACAGAAGGCCTCGATCGAGATAGTGAACTAAACTTGAGACTTGTAGTTGTGTTTGCATTCTACATGACACTGTCAAAATCTTATGATGACAATCCATATGGTCCTCAAAGAATATGGAATTATGATGAAACTAACATTCAAGTAGGAGAAATAGAGTCATGTGGGTGTTCATGAAAAGAGGTAGCTAAAGTGTATCATACATCATACCAAAGAGTAGAGAATGGAGTACTATATTGTGTTGTGTGAATGTTGTTATTTGTTCAAGGGTAAAAAGAAACTCAAAATTTATATTGCTAGATGTGAACTAGGTGCATGCATGGCTACCTAACCCCACGCATGGATGACAAAAGAATTATTTCTCAATTGGTTGCATCACTTTGTAAGATCAATTCCAAGTGGTGTTTCACCAACCAATACACTGTTGTTGATTTTTGATGGCCATGAAATCCATGTCAAGAGGCAAGGTCATTAGGGATTGACTTTCTATCACTACCAACTCATGTTGCATATGTTGTCATTGATGTCAACAGAGTGGTGATCAGTAATGTCAAAAAGAGTAAGTGAGTAGACAAAGGAGTAGTTTAGAGGAGCAGACAAAGGAGTGTGGATCAGAATATGTGAGGTGAAGGACAAGTAGACAAAGGAACAATTTAGAGGAGCAAACAAAGGAGTTGTGAGGTGAAGGTGATGGTGATGAAAGTCATGAGTATGTTGTTGGATCAGTATCATATGTACACAGTTGTACCTTATCTTCTAAAGTACATGAATAGGTGAAATTTGTCAGGTTGAAGGTTTTGTTAGCATGAAGAAGTTGTAGTTTCTTGTTTTTGATGAATGAATGTTGTCAATGGTGTTATGAATGTTGCATTCATTGCCTGTTAGTGAAAATCATTGCATAAGATATGAAAGAAAGTGTCTAAGGTTTCAAATAGTCAAAGGCATAGGAAGTTACACTGAAGAAGCTTAGGAGAATGCTCTGCATGTTCCTCTACATTTGAAGATATAGCCTTACGGTTTGGAGGTTAGACAAAGATAGATGTGAAGTATGCATGATCCAAATTTCAGAGTATGAAAGTTATTGCAGAAGATTCCAGAGCTAGCAGAGTGAAGAAAGTAGTACAGTATTGTTTGTAATGAAATAACTTGCACAATGGAATAAGATGATATGAAATATTCTGCAAATACTTGATAATAACTGAGAATAACAGGCCACTTCGAGGGGGCAACCTCCAAATATCTCTAATGAGAACACACTTCACAATATATGATGAAATAAGACTCATATCCTCCTATATATACCTAATTATGCTTAGGATGAATAGACACACCCCTATATAACACCTAGTCTGACCTATCTAATTAAATAACAATATAATAATGATAACATGACTTAATTAGGAGTTAAGATAGCCACAAGCTGACTATTCATAACCCTATGTACACCAATATTAAGGGCGTAGCATGCCCTCCCTCTTCAAAGAAGAATTGTCCTCAATGCTAATCAAGTGTGGATTCTCTTGAATGAACTCCTCGTCCTCCCATGTGGCCTCTTCAACTGGTAAATTCTTCCATTGGATGAGATACTCAGTGAGGGTTCTATTCCTCAGCTTCTTCATGCGTGTTTGAAGAATGCACTCTGGTTCCAATATGATTCTTCCTTCTTCATCAAGCTCTGGTAACATTGTCGTAGATGGACTTTTGAGTCTACTAGCATTCTCCAAGATAGAGATATCATAGAAAGGTTGTATGATTTTTTATTTAGGTAACCTCAACTTGAAGTCAATGTTGTCAGTCCTTGTTGAACCTTTATGAGGCCCATACAAATCAGATTCCCTTTTGTGATATGAAACTATAACTACTTTCTTGAAAGGTGAAGCAGGAATCTTTGGCTTTTGCACTTCCATTGACAATAATTGATCCACACCTTTATCCATATCTTTTTTTAGTGACATTTGGTGTGCACTTACCGATTGTGGACTCTTTGCACGTAAACCCCATAGCTCATATTTTTTATCCCCAGAGTAGAAGTACATGAATAGTTCCTAGAAATTCATCTCAATTGTGCCCAAGGTAGTAAGCCATTGAACTCCCAAAACAATGTCTACTCCAACCATGGTTATAGCAAACATAGGGCTATCTATCATGTAGTCTCCCATGGTGAGTTTAATACTATGGCATTTCCCTGAACAATTGACTATACCACCATCTGCAATCATAACCTGGAATTCAGGGGTAGGGTAGATAAAACAATTTAACTTTGCTGCTAGTTGCTTGTTGATGAAGTTATGTGTACTCCCTAAGTCAATCAATACTATGAGTATTTGTTGTTTAAGGAAACCCCTTACCTTGAGTGTTTGTGGGTTATTAATACCTGATAGTGCATGACAAGAGATAGTTGGTTGGACATCTTTAGAGTCCTCTACCATCACCACTTGTTCTTCTTCATCCTTATCTTCATCATATGTAGCCTCAATGTAGAACAACTTATTCTCATCACATTTATGTCCTTTATGATATTTTCCATCACAGTTGAAACATAACCCTTTGGCCTTTTTCTCTTCCAATTGTTGAGGTGTCAATGTAATAGGATGAGTAAATGATGATGCATGAGCCTTGTCAACTTTGTTACTAGGTAATTCCTCCCTTCTATTAGCCAAACATTTTTCCTCCACTTGTCTCGCCATAATCATTGCTTCAGAGATAGAATTTGGACAAAACATGCATACCTCATGTTGAATGTGATCCTTGAGACCACCCAAGAATAAATCATTCAAGCTCTCCTCCGTAATTATATCCACTCTTAAGGATAGATTTTGGAATTGCTGAATATAATCCTTAACTGATCCTGTTTGTTGAAGTTTAGCAAGCTGGCTGAAGAAGTTGTCTGTCACACTATTGCTATATTGTGCTTGGAGTTATTCTATAAAAATTGACCATGAGACGGTGAGACCCTTTTTCCTCCGATGAGTACAAAGCCAATGATACCAAATGAATTGATCTGGTTCTAGATATAGGGAAGCCATCGTGACCTTTTGTCCATATGGGATTTGATGTACTTTAAAAAAATTCTCCATTTGGTTTATCCATGTTAGAGGATCCTTACCATCGAACTTGCGCATATCCACCTTTGGAAACAAATTCCTAGATCCCATAGGAGTATTACAATTTGTCTCAGTATTCGCTAACTTGTAGGTTTCACCTTGGTTGCTTGAGAACTCCTTTCTTGGTTCATTCATATAGGTGCTTAACATGCTTCGTATATCTGATATATCTCCTCTTTGGTCACACATATCCCTCTTAATTGTGGACACCTCTTCCTTGACCTTACTTGTTTCCTCATTGGGATTACTATCCTCTATTGTTCCCCCATCCTTATCAGAGGATTTCCCCGGTGTGACAACATTCTTTTTGCCTCTTGTTGCAGGACCCGTCATGATGGAAACCAATATTTTTGAAATAAATAACACAAATGAAAATAAAATTCTCTAAAATTTTTACAGTAACTTGCTAGCGCAAAGATACCACTTACCCAGAAAAAAATTCAAAAAATTAGCAGATTTGCAGCCTTGAGAGTGAATTTGTTGGAAACCCTAATTTTGTAATAACTCACTTATTTTTGCTTCAATTTCTCTAATTTTTGGACTGTAGGCTCTAGTGGTGCCTGCATAAGCAATCAGGTTTTAAGCATTTAAATATGCAGGCACCCTCCCAAAAAGTCCAAAAAATCTAACACTTTCAGCCTCTACAGTTGAAGAAATGCAAAGAAATCAGCTAAGGTGCAAGTGTCTTTGTATATACAAAGGTGTTTGTATATACATGCAGGTTGATTGTGCATTGGCGGGTCAGAAATTTCCATCGGCCTTTAACAAAATGTGTTGTATGCATTTTTGAATGCATATCGGGTTCAAAAGGAGGATGTACAAGGGCAGAATATACATTGAAGATTCTAGGAATATTCGCTGCTTGCACATTGGGTTGCATGTATATTTGGTTTGTATGTTCAAACATACAATGGTTACATACAAAGAAAAGATACATTGCAGGTATATTCTGAGGAATATTCCCGCTTTGTATATCGGGTCATGTACAAGTGAAATATACAAAGGAGGTGCGCATATACAATTGCTACAGTGGCGAGCGGAAGATACATTCATCGAATATTCTGTTGAAGATACCGCAGTTGTATATTGGAGGTTTGTATATTTGCGGATGCAAGGAAAACATACAAGGGTGCAAATATACATTTGCTACAGTGCCGCGGAGGAGATGCATGTGCTGGGACCCACAGATATGCAAAGGAATAAAATATACAATGGCCGATATACAAGTGATGGGGCCCACTAGTTGTATATACAAGCAAAGATACAAAGGTCGAGGTACAAGCCGGACCCGAATAAGTTTCCAATCTGCTTCATAAAGGTTTAGGGTCCGCCTTGTATATCAAACAGTTGTATATGCATATACAAGGGATTTCTCAGTTGGGCCGACAGTGGATGTTTGGCCGATGAGGTGTCATCGGCGTGTGTCTCGCCGATGGAGGGTTTTGGAATGAACATCGGTGTAACAGACTTCATCAGTAGGCTTCATTTCTGTTTGGCCGATGGTCTATCTCTGGCCGATGGAGGGGAGTGTAGTGTAGTGGTCGGCGAGACAAATGAGGTCGGCGGGAGAATTGTGGGGTGTGCCGATGGCTTGGGTCTTGGCAATGGGCTTTTGGAGAGGGCTTGTGCGTCAAGCGCGGAAAAAGGCGCTCGATACTTGTTATGCATATGGCCATGTTTTTAAAGTGCTGAAGGGGTCTCCGCACCATGCATGTGGGATTAATTTCCCTGCATATTTGAACCTGTGGCGTAACGCATTTTGGCAGGAAGTTCTTTTTTGATTGCTGCGACTGTTTTCTCGGTGGCTGCGGGTGGTTGAGCCATCAATGGCGACTATGCTGAGGCGTGGGCGAGTTGTTGAACAGTCATGTACCAAATTTTTGGCATGATGACTTCCAGATAGTGGCACAGGGCTCGAGGCCACCCTTGTCTACTTTCTGTCTGATGCAGCAATAACTTCTGAGCGCCATTCCTTCTGAGGACTATATCTGGCAGATTTTTGTCAAAGCCATGTAATTAATTGCTTGTGGTACACTTTCTGGCCGATATAGGCAGACTGTGTTACCATTTTTGTGGTTGTTGAAAGTTGAACATTTGGCTCTGTAATACAATACAGCTGATTTGGTTGCTCTGTGCAGCAAAACTTGTGAGTTTATGTATCTCCTGTAGCATGTTTTTTGCATGAATCCACTGATTTCATGGTCAATCTTATATGAATAATGCTATGTTTGCATGTGTTATGCTAATTCTGTCTCTAGTTTTGCATGTATCCTTCTTCTGAGTCTAGGTATTCAAGGAATGTCTAAGATTCTAGAACATAGAATTCCTGTGTTGAATGTTTAATCTTTTAACTTCTGCTCAAGGGGTAGATTAAACTGTTTTCAGATTGAACATTGGGAAGGGTATACTGTAGTAGGGATGCCATAAGTATAGATAGCTTAACACTCTGTATTGGGAGATATCTGTAAGGCAGGTATCATATGTATCCCCCTGAAATCCAGTTTTAGTTGTTCATGCATATCATTCACAAGTGTATGTCTACTGACTCCAGGCCCTGGATAGGCACCAATCTTGCTTTGTGTTAGTGTTATATACCATGTCCAGCTTTGCATCCAAATGTAAAACCAAAATCAAACTCCAAAACAACCATTAGGATAGTAGAATTAGTTTTAGGATCCTCAGTCCTCTGTCTACAACTACAAATAGGCCCAAAGCTAGCCCCTTTGCTCTTATCTTTCAGTTTTGGTCTACTCACAGGAGGACTTATCTGCTTTCTGTCAGCATCCCAGCCTTTGTATGCATAACCTCATGGATGTTGAATAGGGAATACCCCCCTAGGTTTTGCAGAGCCTAAAGAAGAAGAGGAGATAAAATATAGAGTCTATCTCCTACACTGTTGGCCCCTGGCCCAGAGATCCTGTTGATCATTGATGGCTACCTTGTAGGGAAATCTGGGAATAAGCATCCAGTCTGGGAAAAAACCAACAGGCTCCTCTATTATGTCTTCAAAAACCCAATAAAAATTATTCTCCAATTCAGCCTCATGTGAGAGATATGTAGATCTCAAATAAATTGTGTAGAAATCGTAATTCTGCAATAATTCACTCAAATCTGCTCCAATTCCTCTGAAATATGAACTGTAGCTTTTTTAATATGGTCTTCAAAAACCCTTTAAAAATATTTAAAAAATTCGCTAAAATCTGAAAGTTATGCTCTTCCCAAAATCGCCTCCAATGTTGAGAAAAAATCTTGCCTCTACAGTGCCAAGATCATGCTCTGATACCACTTGTAATGAAATAACTTGCACAATGGAAGAAGATGATATGAAATATTCTGCAAATACTTGATAATAACTGATAATAATAGGCCACTTCGAGGGGGCAACCTCCAAATATCTCCAATGAGAACACACTTCACAATATATGATGAAATAAGACTCATATCCTCCTATATATACCTAATTATGCTTAGGATGAATAGACACACCCATATATAACACCTAGTCTGACCTATCTAACTAAATAACAATATAATAATGATAACATGACTTAATTAGGAGTTAAGATAGCCACAAGCTGACTATTCATAACCGTATGTACATCAATATTAAGGGTGTAGCATTGTTGCAGTCACAAGGAGACAATATAATGGTTTGCATTGCTCCACACTTGAAGATATGATCTTACTGCTTGGAGGATAGTTGGATACAAGTGAAAGGTATGCATGATTCAAGTTTCAAATGATAAGATGAACTGCAGAGGTTCTCCGGAGTTGGCAAAGTAAGGACAAATTGTGTTACTGATTAGGGTTGCCAGAAGGAGAAAGTAAAAGCCACTACATTTCACCGCATTACAATATCTGGCTTTTCTATTTGGAAGATATGTTCAGATTACTTGTAGGTTTTCTCATTTCAAGTTTCAGGTGTTGAGGAGTACCGCAAGTCCAGTTTCCAATGTTATTTTCAAGACTAGGTAATTAGAGTTTGCAAATGATAACGACATCAGTGTTTGATAGTTTGCACCAGCATGAAGTAGTATGAAGTTGTGAAAGGAGTGTATGAGAATGTTCTTGCAAGTCATATAATGTTTGTAAAGTGATCTGAATGATGTTGTCTGGTCTCTCCAGTACCGCTTTAGGTTTGGAGATAATGCATGAGAAGTTAATTGTTTGCTGGGTTGACTTGGTATGCTTAGGTGGTTGCACCATGTGTTTGGGAGTGTGCACCAACAAGGAGATGTGTGCTAAGGTAAAACAAGTCCTGGTTGAAATCATTAGTTTTCCACAGTCCATGATGCTGTATGTGAATTTTTCTGGATTTGAATGTTTCTTTGAACTGCATTAGATTTCTACATTACCACTGATGACTTTGGGAGCTGACTTGTGGTTGTTGCATGTTTCATGTTACATGTTTCTTCTTGGCTGACAAAGGAAAAAGTTTTGAAGAGTTATGGAGGATATAAATGAAAGATCAAGTTTGTTGCAATGTGTATGAGTGTGAGAGAGTGTGCGAGGATTTATGTGTGTGTGTGTGGAAGTGTGTTGAAGATAGAAGAGTTTGTTGAGCAAAAGTGTTGAAGATATATGTCAGTGTGAAGGGTGTTGATGCTGCAGAGGTGATTGATCAATATAATTTGTCAAGTGTTTTGTACAGAGGTTGTAGCCTCTTCTTGTAAGTGTTGTAGCACTTTAGAGAGTTGTAGCTTCCTTTGGTTGAAGCCATAAAAACTATGTATCAGGGAGTTGTAGCTTCCTTTGGGTTGTAGCCCATAAAACTTGTTGTAAAATTGTTTTTATTTGTGAGACTAGATTTGGACAGTAGATCCAAGCAGCTTGCTCACCATGGTTTTTCCCTTCTAGAGTTTTCCTTGTAAATATGGTGTTATGATTGTGTGGCTTTGTGATTGTGATTTGAATTGCTTAGTTTGCTTCATTATCTATTTAAGGCGGTAGAAAGTTTTGTTGATAAAGTTGAATTGGATTAAGTTTTGGCATATACTAATTCACCCCCCCTCTTAGTATATCAAAGTGTTCTAACAACTCACACTTCACATAAACTAAAACCACTTAATTTTAGCATGTTTTCTACATTTAAATCATATTTTAAATCTAAAAGAGTAGCGTGGCTAGCCAAGTTTCCAAATATTAAAATTAAGAGGACAAAATTAACAATACTTGGCAGCAAATCATTTCAAAAGGCATTGATTATTGCAAACATCACAACAAGATTCAAGAGGATGGGTAAATGGCCACTTTATCCTGATGCACTTATGGAGGGCATGCATCCTAGTGAGATATTTTAGTTTAGTGTACAAAATGACACTTTTGTAATGCAGAACATTCTTAGTCTTTTAGGAGTTGATGTATCAAAAGTAGAAGTGGCAAACAATTTGCTATCAATGCTTGCAACAAGGGAATTACTTCCTACTTGATACCTCGACTAGTAGTAGAGGAATGTAATGATGCACCTGAAAGTACTTCTTTTTTAGGTTGAATTCTATGTTAGGATGGAAGAAACTCACCATGATAAAAAATAAGATGGACTTAGTCTTCCCAATCAGCTAAGCCAATCATGGTTATTGGAGGAGCTATGAATTTAGGAATTAACTTACATTCCCAAGAAGAAGAAGGCACACTTTCTCTCCCATCTCTACCAACTATATTAAATGTGTCTAAAATAGTACATTATTATGTTGATTTTGAAGGTTGGGATGGTGGAGATACTGGTATAGACTTGAGAGAAACTTAGGATAATGATGCAATTTCTATTGAGGGTCAACATGATATTCATGTAGAATCAAATCAATCATTAGGTGCCCAAACTAACTCAAATATTAGCCAAATCCTTAAACTACCTATTCACATTGTCAATGAAAGACTGAGGAATGTAGGAGACAATAGAATTTGATTGAGCTGACAATATCAACTCTTAACAATAGATGATTACATGAACCTTTTGATGGAGGAAGAGGAAAGGAAGAAATAAATTAAAGAGTTGAAAGTTAGGAAGAGAGAACAAATAGAGAAGAGAAATCCAACAAGAATTGTTGCAAGAGGATTGAAGGAGCAAGCAAAGTTAGATATAGAGACCTTCAACGATGTAAGCAGGAGAATAATAAAAAATTTAACAAAGGCAGGAAAAGGAAAAGAAAAAGGAGCAAGAGAGGATCCAAAGGGACCAAGAAAGAAGGGAAAAATAACTTGAGTTGGCAAGGAGGGATTTAGATAGGCAAAGGCATTTAAGCAATTCAGAACAACATACATTATTTAGGGATATGATGAACATTCATGTCCCTCACTATTTTTTTGTAATGAATTATACAAGCCTCACCCCATCTCACATAACTAGCACTCCAATTCTAGCAACAAGGGATGATAACATGGGTGGGATAATTTTGTCAAGCAACCAGACAACACTAAGTTCCATGACATCAAGTCCATTGTGGGTGCTGCCACAATAATAGGTTACACTTTTTGGGACATCCTGATTTTTGCTGAAATCACATATTTTTAGAAAATATAATGATTTAAGCCTTGAAAGGTTCCATTTAAAGGATTTTAATTGAAGAGGGTTTGATCAAACCCCCTTAGATTCAAACCCCCTTGAATAGAACCCCGCTAGTTTTAAACCATTCATATAATGGAGTCTCCTCTACACCTATCAAAATGTTGATAAAAAACCACTTTTGATTTACCTTTTGGGGGATCAAATGAATTCATTTAAAATTTATGTTTTGTACGTATGTAGTCCTTATTATAAGCTTCCCAAAAAGTACAATTTTAAATATATTTAATTTGATTGTTATATTTATTTTTTATTTCTTGTGAATGTAGGTTTTTCACTAAACATCAAGTTCTCTCTTCTACACACATGGAAAATTAGTAAATTAGTGAAATTTTTTTTTGAAAAATATCTATGCCCTAGGTATTGATGTCTTTGTTTCAACAAAAAAAAAATTGAATTTTGATACATATAGAAAAAGTTATGTTTTACGGAATATGCCCATGTCTAAATTATAATTGGTTTGACTTCAAGACTTAATTAAAAAAAATATATTCAACAAAACATTATAAAACCAAATGCATGCCCTATATATCAGTGTTACCAATCTAAATTCAAAAGAATCATAATTTTATCCTTTGTAGAAAAAAAGTTATGTTCTACAGAATACACATCACTTTTAAAAAATGTTGTTTACTATTAAAAACTAGTTATCAAAGGAGATGCAAAAAAAATTACAATTTAACTCCAATTTTTTAAAAAAATATATATTTAGAATCTACAAACAAAATCTCACAAATCATTAGTTCACATCATCTTCAAATTCCTAACATTTTAGCGGCTATAGGTGTCAGAAAGTGAAAATATAGTTAAAAATGTTGATTTCAATGTCAAGTTTGGCCAAAAAGTGTAACCCATTATTGTGGGATGACCCTTGTCTTTTCCCCCATGGTTTGAGTGAAATGGGTTCTCTATTTTTTGGAATGTAATGAGTATGCAAACAAGTTTGATATTGTAGCCTAGGGAAGCATTTTTTGGATTTTGTATGTCGGTCATAACTATATCTACTATAATTTATGTAGTTTGTCTTACAAGTTTGCTAATATATCTAATCGATCTGAAGAAAAATAACTCTTGTTCTAAAATCTATAGCAAATACAAAAAGAAACTCTTGTTTTCAAATGTGTAGTGAATACAAACAATTTATCATTTCAATTTTGTGTCTTCCATTCGTCAGTGATTTTTTTTGTAATTTGATAATGATGCAAAGTAAGTGTAAATCTCAAATGCACAACATAAAACTTGTATGCATACAATCACATGCTAGGGGGTATGATAGTGGTGCACCCCAGCTTTCAAGGTTCACATGAAATTTAAATTGTTTATTGTTTGAGAAGGCATTTCTTCATTTAACTCCTTCATCTGGCTATAAATGGAAGGTGAGGTTTTCATAGATCACTATGGCAATGACCCACCTAATTTTTTTCTCATTTCTTTTGTATCGTGTATTGTTAATGTCACTGTTTATTTGTTGTTTACTACTTGAGAAGACAACTTTTTTTATTCAACCATACATGCAATGAGGTGGACAGTTAAAAAATATCATTTTGACGGGTGTCTAAGTTAGCATACACGTGGAGGATGAGGACAACTAGACACCCCTTTTCCCCTCAAATTTAAGGTTGACCAAAGGTGGAGCATGAGGTTCCCTAGTGGCAAATCATGATAATTAGAGGATGTCTTCACAATGTCATGTTCGTAGTATGCAACTTAATGCATCTCAGTCAAACAAAGAAACATTTATCCGTCAACGCTCCACACTTTACTCCCATATCATAGCATTTACTCATTATGCTTCTATGGATATATGTATGAGATGACACCTAGATACGAAGTAATGCCACCTTCAATACTACAATATACAACATTAAACATTCAACACCACTTCACCACCGACAATCTTATTCCCCATTTCTTGTTGCATTTTCAACATGTAGTTGTTCAATTCTAGAATGTGGAGGTCTACATAGAGATATTATTATAAGTAATTTTTGGAGAGAAGATTTAAAAAGGAATGATACAATTGTGTTCATAAATAGAAGAATAGGGAGGGTACAAATCCATTAATATGTATGTGCTAAAATTTAACAAATTAATGCTATTTATATTAATCTAAACAAGCCTAATATAAAATCAAGCTAATACCTACAAGAGCTCTGACTAATTATAGATAAGAGAAAATCACTTAGAAACAAAAATTGGGAAATGAACACAGTTCAAGACCAAACTAATAAAAAGAGAACTTACATGTAGTAAAATTGGGACTTATATACCTAGTAGGTAGAATCTCTCTAAAATTGAACTACTCAAAATGATGTGAGAAAACTATAGGATAAATTTTGAATCTATCGAAGGTTTCCTACACAAAGGGACGAGGTTGGATGAAGTAAATATGGTTTAGATGTTGAAGTAAATGTAATCCCTATAATTATTTAGGAGATGAATACAACATTTAAGTGTTCTAAAATTGCAATTAAAAATACTATGATAGTTAATAGTTATGTAATTAGGAAGCGAGAAATTTTGAAATGAAGAGTATTGTAGAATCATATTTTGTATTTAGACAACAATAATGTTTTGATAAATTGTGAAACATTTATAGAAATTAATTATCATCATTGAATTGCAGCTCAAATGAGCAACAAGGAAAAATTAAATTGATAAACTATAATGGATTGACATTTTATAAAATGCATGGTTTGAGATTGAGAAATGGTTTCCAACCCTACTAGTTCACCATAGATGATGTTAGCAGAAATTATTTCCAGCCCTATTAACAATAGAAATGGTGTTAGCAGAAATGGTTTCCAACCATGCTAACACCTTCAATGCATAATGTAGTAACCATTATTAGGCACAAGATATCCAAAGTAGTAACCATTATTAGGCTTTCGAGATAATCAATATCAAATCCTTTAGAGTTTTTCACAGTCAATCAAAATTTTGATTCAATCATAAGAACTAAAAAATTAAATTTATAACTTAAATTGGAGAGGTCATAGTGATGCTCGGACACGAGATTGTAATTTCCATAAATAATAAATATGTTACAAAACGCAGAAGGCAACCATACCATTGTGTTCATAAACACAAGTAAATTGAAGCAACAATATCATATAAATCTTGTTTCTAGAGATAATTTGATCTGCATTAACTAGACAAGAAATTAACCAATGAAAAAATTAAATATTACAAACTATCATCATTGACTGTTCGAACAAATGCCTCTCAACATCAATATTGAATTTTAGAATTTTTTCGGTAGAAAGTTAATGAAACAAAGAGCATTAAGCATTCAATTGGACATGTTCTAGAAACCATTATTGTGCCTTTCAAGATAATCATAACTGAACCATAACAAAACAAAAAAAACTAGTTAGGTCATTGCATTAGTGAGGTATATGGAGCTCACTTTCCATTTACAACCACACAGAGGAGTGAAACAAATAAATTCCTTCTCAAACAGTTAACAAGAATTAAAGAGTTGCCAAAACAATACATGACAGAGTAAAAAAGAAGGCATTGTAGCTCTAGTAGAAGACCATGTGAACCCCAAAAGTTAGGGTGCACCACCATTAGGCCCCCTAAACCCTAAACTCTAAAATAAACACCCAAATATACAAAACACAATAGAGAAGAAATGAATAAAAGAAGATGATTCTAGTGGGCTATTGCCTTAGTGAGGTATGATGACTTGTCATTCCATTTGCAATGACATGGAGGGGTGAAATGAAGAAATGCCTTTTGAAATACTAAACAACAAATAAGCAATGGGCTAAACAATATAGGACAAAGAAGAAAGGAGCAAAATTTTTAAAAAACCAAGTGGGTCATTGCTTTACTGAGGTATGACGAACTCAACTACAATTTACAACTAGAGCAAGGAATGCAATGAAGAAATGCCTTGTCAAACAATAAATAATGGCTCAAAAAATACACGACGAAGATGAAAGGAGCCAACAAAACTAAGAAAAATAAGGTAGGTCTTTTTCTTAGTGAGGTATGATGACTTGAACTTCCATTTACAACTTGACCAAGGAGTGAAATGAAGAAATGCCTTGGCAAACAATAAACAATGGCCCAACAAATGCTTGCTAGTGACAAAAGGAGCAAAAAGAAATAAAACTAGGTGGGAAGTTTGCCTTCATGAAGTATGATGACCTCACCTTCCATTTGCAGCCAAATGAAGGGCAAGAATTCATAAATGGCTTCTCAAACAGTAAAAAGAAATATACAATAGCCTAAAGAATACACGAGAGACAATCAAAACTTAAAAATAAAAATAAAATAGTTGGTTCATTGCCTTAGTGAGGTATGAAAACCTCACCTTCCATTTGAAGCTACGGAGATGACGACATCCAATACAACCAATGAACATATTTCCACTTCCTCTCATCATTTCCTTCATGGAGGCGCCAAGAACCTCTCCACTGAATGCCTTTGAAACCATGGCCAAATAAGAGCCAAAGAGAACAAATTTTGGTTCAAAATGAGATGAGTTTTGCTAAAGAAGATAGTTGGTAGTGAGGTGGTGTTGAACGTTTAATGTTGCATACTGTAGCATTGAAGGCGACATCGCTTCGTATCCAAGCACCATCCCATACACCCATCCACAAAAGCATAGTGAGTAAATGAGACAGTGTGGGAGTAGAGTGTGGAGTGGTAATGGAAAAATGTTTCTTTGTTTGATTGAAACATGTTAAGTTGCGAACACGACATTATGAACACACCCTCCGATCATCATGATCAACGACTGGGGGTCCTCGTGCTCCACCTTCGGTCAACTATAAAATCCATAAGAAAAAAAGTGGTATCTAGTTGTCATCGTCCTCCACATGTATGCTAACTTAGACACTCCAAAACAATATTTTTGAATTATTCACATGCGGAGTAAAAAAAAAATACCCTCGAGTCTCATAGAAGCCCACATGGACACCAAAAGTTAGGGTCACCACTACGTATAAGGCCCTCTCCTCTACCTATCGGAGAAACAAACATACATATGATATTTATACATGCTCGTCGTACGACGACTTTCATTTATGTCTAATCTCACGACCACGAATCATAGTACAAGTGCAGGGAAATGTCCATTCCTTTGAACTGTCTCAGCAAAGAGGGGGAAGAAACAGAGAAATTACGCACAACAGGCGCTTTTCATTGGAATAATTCAAATCCTTGAGAGAGGACCCACGAAGGAAGTCAAGAATATAAGACAAGCATGCAATGCAAAGACTGCTGACTGAGGAGATTGGAGAAGAAGAATCACAGAAGTTGCGCTTGTCATTGGAATAACTCAAGTCTTGAGTTAGAGACAGAAAGTGATAAGAATAGTATGCAAGGACAGAGGAGAGTAGTGAGCTGTGCTTCCTCCATCACATCTACCCTTTTCTATGCGAAAATATCGGCATTAATCACGACAAATCTTTATATTTTGAGTACTCTAGACTTATTTTTACTCTTAATGCAAAAAAGATTTCTAAATAAACCTAACTCATTCAAAAATATATTGGTTTGGTTCATTATTAAAAAATTTGTACATATTTATTTTTTATAGAATAAAGAGGTTTCTATTGGCGGCTCGCCCAAAATATATTTCAAAAACAATTTTACAAAAACATCAATTGACATCAATGTTAAACCTATCTATCCAAAGGATTACAAAATTTAGCAACACCTTATCTTTCAAGTGTCAATTTTGTTGACAATACCTTAAAGGCATCAATGGTTTGTCACAAATCAGTAACATTTTCCTTATAAATCAACGACGTTTTCATTGTCATTTTTTCCAAACTCCATGGCATCAATAGACAATAAAAAATCAACAACTTTCTTCATGGCATGGGTATCTATTGATGGGGGCAAGGAAAACTTCAATGATTTGAACACATTACCATCATTATTTACCCCCATCAATAGAATATCCATGTGGATGTTAATCATAGATCTTTTTTTACACAAATTGTATGAATAATTCCTCTTTATATTGAACATATCTCCTCCTAGAGGTAATGTTTATAATGGTTTTCTTCCCTGAGCTCGTTGTTTTCTTTATATGCTACATGCTAAGACACATGTAATCATAAAGAATCATTTGCTAAAATACATGTTGTCAAAGGATTAACTTTTTAGTTGTGCTGCTAGGTAGGTCATGCTATTCAATGAATTTTTAGACCTTCACTTCTTTTCTCAAAAATCAATAAAAGGTCAAGCCATTGTGGATCAACTAGAAGATGCCCCTTTTTCTTTCGCTTCTCTCACTTATGACACTTTCTCTAATGAACATGTTCTTGTTGTTCACACTATAAAAACATGTAATATGTTCTTTGATAGTTCTCAATGTAAAATAGGTCTAGGGGCAAGCATTGTCTTTAATCAAGGATTCCTTTTGCGAAATCCATCCCACTTTCTTTCCATCTCAATTTTTGTGCTCTAATAACACTATAGAATACGAAGCACTTATTGTTGGATTGTATGCTAACCACTTTCTCAGCATTGAATCCCTTTATATATTCATGGTGATTCTCAATTGGTTGTGCATAGAGTAAATGGTTCTTATCAAGCTAAAGAGGATATTGAAGTTCTTCTTATCATGACTTAGCTCTTTCACTTCTTGAATGATTGTAGTCTTACTCTATTGATGTTGTCCCTTGAAAATATAATCATCATGTAGATGCTATGGTTAGTGTGGCTTATTTGTTATCCACAGTTGATTCAAATGGGGACTTCACTCTTCTTATTTACAATCTCACAACACCAACTTTTGATAACATACATGTATGTCTTCTCAACATAATTATTGATGATGAATGGTATGAGAATACCTATGCCTACTTGGACACAAAAGTATTCCCTCTTAATTCTACTAAGAATATTTTTATATGCATTCAACATAAAGAATCCAAATATGTTCTTCTTTCTTGTGTATATTATAGTCATGGCTATAACAACCTTCTCCTTTGTTGTTTAACTCGTCATGTTACTATTGTTAGTTTGGAAGAAGCACATGCAAGGTTTGTGGTGTGAATTTGAATGGTCAATATATTGTATAGAAACTTCTTTGTATGGGGTAATATTAGCAAACCATGGAACATGGGTGGAAGCATAAAGCCATGTCCCACTTCTGAGCTACATGTTAATTTAACAATTTATGAAAATAGTATGCCACAATCTTGGGATACAATAAAAATTAGATTAAGATTATTGTAGATGACATTCTCAACATGAATATGTGTGTCACTTAAACATTCAATGTGGTACCCTTTTCCCTTCAATCTACATGGAAGGATTTCATTTGACACAAATGGTGGGCTTATTTGGAACTTGGTTGATTCCAAGAAGCATTGGCGAATGTTGAGAAATAGTATGAGCTCAACCCTTTAGAATGCCATGGACATGAATTTAAGCTTCAATCGCTTTTATATATATGATTTGAGTTGCTTGAGCATTTACGTGTTATATTCCCAGAACAAATAAATTACTTTACCAAGGTATATCGAACATGGGGATTTGAGTATTTGACATTGGTGAAGCTATCTTAGAACCCGATTCCTACAACTTGAATGTGCTAAAATCAAATGATTATTTTATTGGGCCGATGAAGATCAAAATTATGCAAAAATGGATTAAAAAAGTATTTAGTACAGAGTTATACAAAGTTTTTATTTTTAATATCTTGAGCAATGTGAAGATTATAATAAGAAGTAAGAATTTCCGACCAATGAGAATGAAAATAATTAATTATTTTAATATTTTTGATTAAAAAATTTACATGTATACTTTACAAAAATTAAATATAAATGTTAGGTGTGAAAATTTTAGTATACAATTGGTTAGTACATACACATATTAAGAACTAGATAAGCAATTATAATTACAATAGTATTTTCCTAAAGTAAGGTACTAATAAAAGGAATTTAGAAAATTTATAATATATAACAATTAAAGTTTCAACTTTTATTTAATTTATTCCCTCTCTAGAGACAACTAGGATCACATTAGGACATCTCTATTACCAGTTCAATTATGTAAGAAATGCATAAAATTATGCACACAACATAGAAGTAAAGAAAAGATGTACATCTAAGGTTAAACTTATTTCCATTGAATATGGTTCTATTCTAAAAAACCATCTACACTAGATCAATCTCAATTGTTGGAATCAAGTTTTACCAACTAGTTGAAAACACATCATCTTGAAACAAGTATATCAAGATCTCACTCAAATTATAAAAGGTAGCTCTAAAAGAGAGCCACATCTAGAAACTAATAATGCAAGACAATAGGGTTACAAAGTTAATAGCCAAGGGAAGAGGTAGGGTCCTAACACTCATTTGTAAAGCTTGTAAGGAGACACAATAAAATAAGTGATAATGGTGGCGCATACATCTAACAATAAATGCTAATATAATTTTGACGTAAAATGTAGGAATAATACACCTTTGTGAAATTGTAATGAACCCAATTAAAAGCAATAGTGACCATCATATATAATACACAAAAAAATAAGTTCAATCAAAATAGAGAAGTCCATAACAAAATGTTCATTCACTCGTACACAATAAGTGCAACATAGAATTACATTTTGTGGAAACATATTTTAGTATAGGCTTTAATCTAGCAGAATATGGATACAAAAAGAATCATGAGCATGTTATGCACCATAATAGTTACAACATAGAAAGATCAAAAAACACTTAAGGGCACCATGAATAAACCAATGTAGATCAACTATTCAATTAAAGTAGATCTAGGGATGGAAAAAAATTGTTCGTTCATTCATAGACAGTAAGTGCAACATAAAATTACATTTTGGGGAAGCACATATTAGTACAAAATTTAACCTTATTGAAGATAGATGCAAAAAGAATAATGAGCATGCTATGCATTATTATAGTTACACAATAGAAAGCTCAATAAAACCTTAAGGGCACCATGAGTAGACCAGTGAAGATCAACTATTACCAGATTTAGAAAATTTACCATAGTGACAATCTTCCATCATTTTAGTCTCATTACAACATAAACTATCAAAAAGGAAGTTAAATATGTCAAACTGTTGACAATTTTATATAAATATTCATCAAATACTAGAATAAGCATACGACCATCCATAGATAACATGAATAAAATCCAATAAATTCAAACCCTACATTAACTTAGACTTTGAAATTCTAAAGGTCACGGCATTGTTTCTTAGCTAAGATAAAATTAACTCAAGATGCTACCAATGTATTCCAATAATTTAAAACATAAAATGGTATGGTCCTTGACTGTGACATTTTATTTCTAACGCAAGAAATACAAGCAACTAGTCAACTATTAAATCTATAGTAATACACACCAAGTTGTTAATAGGAATAACAATTTAAGCAAATTCCTCCTTGGCCATTGCCAAAAACTGTTACCCTAAGTCTGACTTAAAATATCTCACCAGAAAAAATAATGTTAACAAATGCCTCAAGAATCCAAAATGATTCTTTAAGTAGCACCAACACTATTCTTTTCTTTCTTCCTCTATAACTTTTTCATGTAAAATTTAAGCTCTTTGCCTTCAACAAATTATCTGGATAAAATCAAATAGGTCAATCATAGTTATTAAAGTTAAAACAAACATCTTGCTAAAGCTTAGATTTAGCTAGAGAATATGGGTCTTATCTTTCAATAGAATAAAAAAATGGAGGATGAACTATATAGGAAAGGAGAGGCCTCAACTTGAGATCATAGACTTTGGAAATGATCTTGTAGGAGACACTTAACAATGTAATGGGCCGCCAATTACATATATCCTCCAAGTTGCCAAATTTAGGCATAAAATTAATGTTTCATTTATTAATTCATTTCCTATGGATTTTCCATGAAAACATTTCAGGTAGATTTTATACAAGTCATCGCCCAGAGTATCCCAAAAAGTTATCTATCCAAGCCTGGAGCTTTACAATAATTCAACGTGGAGAAAATAGCCTCATGCAACTCCTCCTCTGTGAGAAATTGATCACAAAAGAGACATTGAGATGTGGAAACTTGACAAGGCACCACATTTAGGCATTGTTTCAAAGCAATGTTCCAATAAGGAGTGTATTCTTGAACAATGAAAACTTGCTCATAATGGTAGACAAAATCCTAGAGAATGTGAGGAAGCTCTATTAAAATCTATTGTCCCTCCTTAATGTTTTTGATGTCTTGAGATATATGGAGAGCTTGCAGAGCCTAGACGAATTACTTAGAAACCTTGTCTCTAATATTAAGCTAGTGATGTTGAGCCTTGATTTGGGCATCTGTAACCTACTTCTAGTGGTGTAGCTTGGCCACACACAACTCAACCTCTAAATAGAAAGGTTGCACTTCTAAAGCGGTAGTGGCTTGGTAAAGCTCTAAGGTGGTGGCATTATATGAGTGATCACATAAATTGGTGAGTTGGTGCACATAATGCAGAGGCAGTGAGAAGTGTGTTTGATTGTGTCATTCCACCAAGTTAACCAACCTGTCTCTTGCATGGGCCATGCCTCTAGATTCCAAAAAAATTAAATATGAGCCAACATGGCCTTGGGTTTGGCAAGTTACCATTCAATACGAAACCATACCAGATAGTGGTCTAAAAAGACAACATCCAACAAATGCTCACCTAGAGAGGAAAAATAACTGGCAAAGGAAAAGGACTGGCTGACAACATGGCTCTACCAAGTCAATTAAGGACCCTGTTAGGATCCACTCTGAGGTTACCCCACATATACCATGTTGTTTGATCATGATAGTGGCTAAGATTAGGATAAAAAGCCCTAATTTATTGTGCCTATAGTACTAGGCCTCTCTTTTGCTAGTTTCTAATGCATAGGCAAAACCCCACATTTATCATAGGCCGTCTCAATCATATTAAAATCACCACACAAGACCCGAGTGGTGGCAAGCATTAAATTTTCAATGATCCATCTCTAAAGGGTAGATTGCTCAACAACATCACTTGAGGCATAAACGTTGATAATTCCAAAGGAATGATTATTAATGTTGAAAAGAGCCCATAAAGCTTGGTTGGTAGGGTCATATCCTTGGTCAACTAAGTGTTGATGCCACATAGGAGAGAAAAAGGTGATAACACCACCTCAACTCGCTTCATGATTTCTAGACAAGAATTGACTGGAAGAATAGATAACATGACATACAACAAAAAGCATAAAAAATTACCCTCTTGCAAACAAAGAATGTCCATACCTAGAAATCTTTATTGACAGTCATGCATGGAATACTTCCTTGGGAGGTCTATCATGTTGGCCCATGATTAGGCTGTTAAACCAAAAGGTCGACCCGTCAATTTCTGATACAAGCGTCAGAGTTAATGAATCCACGGGAGGTGGTTAGTCCATGTCAGGAATCCCATAGGGAGTGCTGACCATTTGCCAACAATCTCCCCCTAGCGTTACCTGGGGGGATTCGAACCCTTGACCTTTCTCTCTGATACCAATTGTTGGCCCACTATCGACCCATTAATTTTTTATCACAAAATACAATGGATCACTGAGAGGGGGGGTGAATCAATGATCTAATAAAACTAGTTCATTCATCAACCCAATAGTTGTAGAAGCATTTAATGCCAACATGCCAAAGACATAGAAAACAATAGAATCATGCAAATGAAACCATAACACAAGATTTAAAGTGGAAAAACCTAAACAGGGAAAAACCACTATCCAACCTCACCAAAATTATCATTAGGTCTCACTGACCAAAATCTCATTGATCACATCTTGATAGGAACACCAATCCCTAGCACATCAAGAAAACCAACTCTACACAAACTAGGAGCACCAACTCCAATCAAATCAGAACTAACAATATAGAGTACTACTCCATTTACATTGATATCAATGGTTATAGATGAATTCTATAACTCATTTATTCAAACACCTCTATGTGTAGATATTCAAAACAGTACCACACTCTTCCTTTACAATTTATTCAAAGATTGACTCTTCAAACACCATCATCATTCAATACAAAAAAAATGCACTACTTTGTTTATATTAAGTGACTTGTTACCCGCTATAGCAATTCATCAACGAATTATAACAAAAGGTAGCATGTCATTGTATAAGCCAATTTACATTGTCTTTTAGGGTTTAATTGTTTCTTAGGGTTTAAGAAGATCATTTAGGATTTTAGATTTAGGTCTTTTAAAAATTTCACACCTTAAACTTGCATCACACAATATTGACATGAGAACCCTTGTTGCAGAAAGACAATGAGCAGATAAAGACTTTTTGAGTTTGAAGAGGAACTTTGCCTTAGAGAACTTAGGGTTTTAGGGCTTAGTGTATAGGTCTCCATATATTGACAAGCCCCTAATATGCATCCAAAGAGACAGAATAACTTGTTCCATAAAGGATTCTTCTAACAACAAATGTAACACCATGAAACCTTAATGAAAAAAACTTAAGCCTTGTTTTACTCTTTGCAAAATAAAGGAGATGTGAGACCTTCAAGTTGGACAAATGCTGATGAACAAATGATACCAAACCACACCTGATGAATAAACCTCATCTCTGAAGACTGAAAGAACTCCTTAACACCTAATCTCCTTTGATCCTTATGACAGTCCAACTATCACTTTAAGAGCATGTAGAATCATGAAGAACATGTACAAGCTTGATCATCTTTGACATCAACAACACAACTCCTTTGATCACTCACTCTGACTCACTGTACCTTTGACATCAATGACAAAACCAATGCCAACAAACTCCCCCTTTGTCATTGATGGCAAAACATGAATCATGAATCTCTCCACTCTTCTTGAATATCTCCCCCTTTGACATCAAGGACAAAGGAATGTGATTGTACTCTTCGACATGATGTAATCTGCTATCCAATGAAGCTCCCTATCAATATCACACTGCTCACTGTCCACAAACAACTATCACACCACACAGATGCTATATCAATGTCCACAGAGTATAATCTGATGCAAACTGATACATATGAATTGGGTCAAGTAGCAAGGATACAACACAGTCACAAAAAAAGGATACCAACAAGTATACCAACTCTGTGATAAGGTAGTGTACTTAATACCCCTAACTGATTATTGACCATTCATGCTGATAATAATACTGATCTGCACCCCTATCACTGTTCATGGTCAAACACTGAGTAGGTGTCACTATGAAGTTTTGTAACATCCAATTTGGTTTCTACCTTAAAAATCTAAGTTCGACCAAAAGGTAATTTTTTATTTGAAAAGGTTAAAATCAGAAAATGATAAATCATTTTTCATTTTAAAACAAAGAGGTTAATTCATTGACTAAATAAGAATCATGAAATTATAAGATACTCAAAGGGGTCTATCCATCTTCAAACATTTATCAATACGATGATTAAAGTCATTAAAGTATTTTCAGATTAGGAACTTACCAAAGCCACTGCATCTCGATTGTCAACCATCCAAATTCAAGTCTCGGCAAGCCTCTGGAGTTTAGAAGAGAAAGTATCTTCAAGGAGCTTAACCTCCAACCACAGACCCTCGGTCTCCCGCACACCTTCCTACCCGGAAGTGGCCCTACCCTACTCCAAGAGGATAGACTTAGGATAACCAATGGTGTTAGCCATTTGAGTACTGGTGTTGTGACCTACGTAACTTGTTATCATGCAATTCCCCTAGATACCCTCTAGACAAGCATGACCACTCCACAAGCTACACCATCTAGTCACGGTGAACTAAAAATGCACTAGAGGGAGGTGCACTACCTTGGCCAAAGGATTTGAATATGATTAGCGTTGTGTCAATGCAAATAGTAAGTTCACCCCCCCCAACTTGACTTGATTTAATCGCAATCCTACAGTTACATATGATCATGATAAATTTCTTATCCTTTTTGGCTCAACATGCTTCTATGCATATCAGTTTGGTTTGTTGTAAAACTTTAAGACTCTCAAAGTCATTACCACTTTTGTGATTAAGGTATAATTTCTAGCTTTCTAATTCCTCAGTTATTGATACTAGTTTTTCGGATGGACCATTGAGTTTGATGCTTGTCCAAACTATCTTCCCAAAGATAGAAATTTACATTATTGATATGGTCAATAAAGAGGCATCTTTTAACTTGTTATCGAGTCAAAGTTTTATGCTAACATGATGGCAACTTTGTCAAGGCTTTAGTCTACATATACTAGAGTCATTAACCAACTTCCAATCTGAAATATAATAATAATTTCTTCTTTAATATAAAGAGTCATTTTGTATTATTTAAACAAATAACTTTCATTTGTATAAACAAGTACTTATAAATCAAAGTGTTCTATCTTCAAGGATACCTTTTTATTCAACCCCTACATTGATTTGATATCTGAAATCTTTCTAACATAAGCTTTAAGCCTACTGGGTATTATGCTATCTGCCATATACATTCTAATTTCTATAGTTGGTGAGGTAGCATAGGCAACATTCTACAGTTATAGAAGTCGAAACTAGAAGAGAAATTATTTCAACACCCTGTTAAAAGAAGAAGAACAATTAAAGAACAAAAAGACCCAAGTTGTTCCCTCAAACGGAGCCTATTTGCATGATAGTCAAGTTCCACATAATAGCCAACACATGTTTATACTATCTTTAAAAAGAATAAAAGATTTATCGTTGCTTACACATGGTCCACACTACAAAATGAAATAAAGTTGAAGATTAAATCCTCAATCATTTACTAATATAAGATATTAGACTCACAGACTTCCCAGCGGGATGCCCTTCACATCATAATACTACCAGCCTATTAGTATTTTGATAGTCTTAAATGTACTTCTGGTCTATAAGAATGATCATTGTTTAGACACAAAAGAACTGATATAAAACCGAAGTACTAACAATGATCTTTTAATGACGAGAATACGGCCTTTTAAGCCCCTACGTTGTCGACGTTAATCCTGGACGATAAGAAATGTTTTCCCTTCTGATAAAAGCCATCGGTTATCATTTACACTTGCATACAATTAAGTAAGCTGAAGCTATTAACTAAGAATCTTTAAAGATTTGAGCATGATCTAGACATTCGATATCACCTAGAAATGATTATTGTTTTATATAATGATTAACAAGTTACAATCAACTTTTCTAGCTAATGAATACAATACATCAACCACATAAAGAGACGTAGATTATACAGGAAGAATTGAGAACTTGATAGTTGGCTTCTCAACTCAGATACCTCGCTTGACTCCTATCAACCTTCGAGCTACTGGTCTCATTACTTCTCTAGAATTTACTGTCTTCTTGTGATCACTCCTCGAGCCTCCATCCAAGACTCCCTATATCCATCTCAAGAAGTTCTTTCTTTTCTCTTCCCGCCGTCTAAACAAAAACTAACTTCCCTAACTAATTCGCATAGCCATCTACTTGGTAACTACCAAGCTAGACTATAAACATATGTCCTCCTTCCATGACCACTAACACAAAATTCATTTTATCTTCCACTATCCTTGCACCTTATTCACAAGGTGGAGCTTATCAGTTAGCGATGTAGCGATTTTTCTATTTTGGACATGATGCCACACTAACTCTAACAGATTCTTGAGTTTAGATCGATTACATGACTTGGAATAATTGCTGAGCTAACGATCAATCATTTAGGTTTAAAGCTCGAGAATGAATAAAATGTTATGGGGATAAATGGCATCATCAATAGCAACTTGAGTGAAACCCTTCGAGCTACTGCCCATTTACTAACACCATTAAAGAATATACGAATTTTTCCTTAATGATTATTTAAATATAACTATATATGATTTTGTCTATTACCATACAATATGACCAATGGTATTACACTCGACGGTCTCATAGGTTTAAAACATTATTTAAACCTTTTAAATACGACGATAACCCACAACAGAAATAATTCTACATCCATCAAATTTTGTAATTAAACATTTACATCATACACTCATAGAGCTTTATGATGATGACGATGATTGAAGTGCAAACACAATACGAAGTTTGGGGTCGACTTTACACTCTACTATCAACTTTTACGCTGAACCACAAAACAAGACACAACATACAACTCATTCTCAAGTGTATATATATATATATCTGTCATCCACATTTGGCGACACACGAATCTTGATTACCCATACTCATTACGACAACTACGTAAGGAAGAGTGACCTATTCTTATAATCCTTGACATTCTCATCCAAAATTGACTTAACCAAATTCAATACTTATCTCAAGGTAACTAGGTTTATCTACTTGATGTTCATTCTCAGTGGCAAACACCCATTGGTTATTCCAGAGTCTATTCTCTCTTTCTCAAGATACTTTCTCTTCTTCTTGCTTCTCAGTGAACATGTTCCATCTATTCCTGCCATTAACAATCTTACATACAATTTGTGGTCAGAGCACCAATATTCTGATCAAAACACATTTACATCAAATCATTTCATTTCCATATCGAAAAGACATTTTTAATTCATAACATCAGATTGATCATAATCAAGTAAAAATCCATGATTTCATAAAATTAATCTTTTCTAATCATAACATCATTTTCTATGATGTTAAGCATATTCACATGACTGCACTATTTAAGAAAAAGTAAATAATAATACTGAATCCAAAAAGGGGATGTAACAAGTTTAAAATATGGATTTGCACATCACAACATTTAGCATCAATCATGTTCTTTCTATTGTATCTACTCTGCTATGCTACTGCATATTGCATCTCTTTCAAATGAATTTCTTTGAAGGCCTTCAAATCCATCACTCTAGCATTGCCATGCTAAGGGTTTGTCATTTGTATCTTTGTATGCACCTAGCACAATATTCACATTTCTTGGTACATTCTGCTACTAATATTGCCATTGACCATAATCCACTACTCTGAGATCTCTGAGATCATAATGAAGATCAAAATAACTACTGATCATAATGCTACATATCATAATGTCATTATCAAAAGCTGACTCCATTAGCATCTAACTCCCCCTATGATGTAAAGTATGATACAATGATACAAATCACTGTCACTGTCTGATGCAAAGCATTGTATGCAAATCACTATGCCAACCACAAATTATAGTCTGATGCAAACTAATGCAATAACAAAGAAAGATAAAAGTCTGATACTAACATATGATGCATATGTGATACAGTGATACAAATTCAAAGTCTGAATCAATGATTACAAATCACTGTCTTGACTACTCTTGACCACTGGTACAATTGTAAACACATACCAATACTGACAAAACATTGACACTTCTTATTAAGACTATGATGATTGAAGGTGGCACTTACAACTACTATATCTTACAACAAAATCCACATTCAATTATGCTTTGATGTAGGTTCACACCTATTGCCAAAGTTCCAACTTGAACAGAAGTAGGTAACATGCTGGCAAAGATTAAGGAGACCGCATTGATTCCCTTCAGTTGCATTTGCTTAGACATTTCTATGGTCATTTTATCAAACCCATGTTGAACATATCCTGAAAACATGACATTCCATTAGACCATATATCTTTGAAAAAAAGTTCACGTGCCTTATCTATTCTTCTACATTTTACATACATGTCTACCAGGGCACTTGCAACTACAACATTTGACAACAATTCTCCTTCTTGTATATTTTGATGGATGCTATACCCTATTTCAAAGCTCCCATTTTTGCACAGTACAAGAATGCTGAGAAAGGTTGCAGAGTCTACCTTTATAACTGTCAACTGCATTTTCTTGAATATTCCTAAAGTCTTTTCAACAAACCTATTTTGTGTGTATCCTGAAATAATTGCACAAACCTTCTTTGACAATGTAAAATCACATCTATGTTGACCTGATCATACTATCTTAAAACTGTATTTCACTGCACATAGTCTAACAACAATCATGATAGTAACCATTTACTCATTTTAGAACTATTCTTTGTGACTGCTCCAATCATCACTTGTGCATTTTTTTATTGCCTTTGAGGGAGATGAGGACGTATGCATGGAGTTGACAATGATAAATAAACCTCATTATGACTATGTTTCAACATTGTGCAAGGTTTCTATATCTAAGCATACTGTGTTACCTTGAAACCTAGACTCAAATGAAAACATAGCTTCACCTATATTCATGTAGGCTCAGTTGACTATTATCCTTTAAAAATTTTGAGCAGACTTAGCATGAGGCCTCTCTTCATTTGATATTGTAGATGTATGAGATGTTGCATATGTATACCAACACTATCCTGTTAGACTAATACCAGTACTATCTTGCACTGTCCTAGCAGACTAATACATGTCTGATGTAGTACTGGCTCTTGTTAGACTATGTCTAATGTAGCACTTTCATTCTACTCTTCATCATAACTTCAACTACATCATAATGTTGTCTAACTTTGTATTGTATCCTCTTTGTCTTCTCTAAGGGGTTGAATGGTAATGCAATAATCGGCTCCCCCTAAACTCAAGGGCCAATTTATGCAATCATACATGCCTCTTGTGTATAATGTACAAGATTAGGTTTTTCTTTCTCTTGATCTTGTTTTCTTTTCCAAACTTTCACAGGTTCTTTCTTCTACATGATTAGAGTATATGCCTATCATTTCTTAGTTAAAGTATTTGCCCTTTTGTTTTTAGATGGTTTCATCAATTAACTTCTACAAAATTGTGCTCTATGCCCAATGTTATTACACTTATAACAAATGACCAAAGAATCATAGTTTCTTGAAAGACCAAAAACATCTTTTCTTACTTGTATGCTACAATCTCTTGCAATGTGACTAAGATGGTTGCATTTATGACATACAATATTATATCTTCTATTTGACAATAGACTATAACTCTACTCCAATTAACTTTTCTTGCATGCATTCAATAGTCTATTGCTCTATGTCCAAATTCATGACAAGAATAGTAATAACAATGAAAATAAGAAGTGAACCTGGTTTGTTTTGCTGATGATCTTCTCCTCAGTCCTTGCTTGGGGTTATGAACTCTTTTATATCCTTCTTCATTGACATTCTGATCTGCAAGCCTTTTGGAACCAGTGCTTGATTCTCCTTGTTCATAAATTGCCTCTTTTGATGAGTTGGTTGACTTCATTGGTGCTTTTCCATCATTCTTCTTGGACACTGCAGCATCATTGTAACTCTTTTCTCCTTCATATCCTATCCCAAATTTGTTTGATAGTGACCTTTGACTTAAAATCATTTTCTCAAACAACTCAGTGCTCTGCTCATTTCGAAGACTTCTATTCAACTCTTGATTTACCTTCTCTAGTTGCTTTCTTAGAGACACAATTTCTAACTCATGTTTCACAATCTACCTCTTTGACCTTTAACTGATTGCCATAGTATTCCACTACCAAGATCAACCCAAGTCTATTAGACTTCTACAAGGAACCTGCTGCTATGATACCAATTATTGGAATACAATGGATCATTGAGAGGGGGGGTGAATAAGTGATTTAATAAAACTAGTTCATTCATCAACCCAATAGTTGTAGAAGCAATTAATGCCAACATGCCAAAGACATAGAAAACAATAGAATCATGCAAATGAAACCATAACACATGATTTAAAGTGGAAACCCTAAACAGGGAAAAACCACTATCCAACCTCACCAAAATTATCATTAGGTCTCACTGACCAAAATCTCACTGACAAAGAACTCACTGATCACATGATCTCATTGATCACATATTGATAGGAACACCAATCACTAGCACATCAAGAACACAAACTCTACACAAACCAGGAGCATGAACTCCAATCAAATTAGAACTAACAATACAGAGTAATACTCTATTTATATTGATATCAATGGTTATAGATGATATCTATAACTCATTTATTCAAACACCTCTATGTGTAGATATTCAAAATAGTACTACACTCTTCCTTTACAATTTATTCAAAGATCGACTCTTCAAACACCATCATCATTCAATACAAATAAATGCACTACTTTGTTTATATTAAAACCACAGATCCATTACCACTCTGTCTTCTTTAGACACTTATAACATGCCCTCCTTTACCAACTACAAAAAGTATATTTCTTTCAAAATTTTGAGACATTGAGCATTGGGAAAACAAAAACACTACTCTATCCACTTACTTAACATACCTAGTCATGCAATAACATTATCATCCAATTAGTACCTGCAAGAAACCCTATCACTCCCTTTTCAAGTTCAAGCCTTTCAAAAACAATATGTACACTCCAAAATTACTTTTACAAATTCATTTTTCAGATGACTCTGTACCATACAACCAACTTCTCTATATAACCCTCTTTTATCTTTGCATTAATTTCTCTGTCAATATCAAACCCTAGGATTAGTGAAAACTTTATCACTCTATAGAGAGCATCACTGCTTATCAACATGTCTTCAAAATATTAATCATCTTTTTATTGTTTTTGCATAGGATTTTTGACCAACCTACACATAAAAGAATACCTTGAATTTAACATCATTTCACACACTTTAGAAACACGTGAACAACCTCTTCACTCAAGATTGAATCTGCCAAATCCTCAGTTAAGAAACAGTTACAAAAGAAACTATTCAACTACTTGCTAACAACCTGGACAGGTAGAAGCCTGTCAATATTTCATCACAAAGGAAGATTGTTGTAGGTTTGAATGAGTTTAAATCTCCACCGTGGATTCCAACTTTCGTGCCCTTTATAAATTGAATGACTGCTTTTGATTTTGTTTTGGCACTTCGAAAACCAAGCTTACCGAATGCTTAGGTCAAGGGTGGCAGTTTCCCGATGACTGTGACCCCCTTAAGTGCTCACTTAAGTGACTTGTTACCTGCTATAGCAAGTCACCAATGAGTTATAACAAAAGGTAACCTATCATTGTATAAGCCAATTTACCTTGTCTTTTAGGGTTTAAACCTTGTTGCTTAGGGTTTAAGAAGACCATTTAGGGTTTTAGATTTAGGTATTTTAAACATTTCACACCTTAAACTTGCATCACACAATATTGACATGAGAACCCCTATTGTAGAAAGACAATAAGCAGATAAAGACTTTTTGAGTTTGAAGAGGAACTTTGCCTTAGAGAACTTAGGATTTTAGGACTTAGTGTATGGGTCTCCATATATTGACAAGCCTCTAATATGCATCCAAAGGGACAAAATAACTTGATCCATAAATGATTCTTCTGACAACAAATGTAACACCATGAAACCCTAATGAGAAGGAAACTTAGCCTTGTTTTACTCTTTGCAAAATAAAGGAGATGTGAGACCTTCAAGTTGGACAAATGCTGATGAATAAATGCTACCAAATCACACCTGATGACTAAACCTAATCTCTAAACACTAAAAGAACTCCTTAACACCTGATCTCCTTTGATCCTTATGATAGTCCAAATATCACTTTAAGAACATGTAGAATCATGAAGAACATGTACAAGCTTGATCATCTTTGACATCAACGACACAACTCCTTCAATCACTCACTCTGACTCATTGTACCTTTGGCAATGACAAAACCAATGCCAACATGTCAAACCTCAAAAATTCTAGGACATAAAGTTCATAAGTGAGTATTTGTTGACCACACCAGGATACTAAGAGGGGGGGTGAATCAATATCCAATCAAACTTCAGATCCTCTAGAGTAGATCAAAACTTAAACATTACAACATTAACATAAACATGAGAGATGAACACAATGAACATCAACACATAAGACTAGATATACGTGTAAAATCCCAAAAGGGGAAAAACCATGGTAGGGCTTAACTCACAATATATGAAGCTCACTGCTATAATAATTACAATTTTGTTTTAGGGATACAACCCAAGGAAGCTACTACTCCATGTTGACTTTGTTTTAGGGCTACAACCCAAGGAAGCTACTACTCCATGTTGACTTTGTTTTAGGGCTACAACCCAAGGAAGATACTACTCCCTAAAGACTTTGTTTTATGGCTACAACCCAAGGAAGCAACTACTCCCTAAACTAAGAATGAACTCATAGATGATTACAGTATGGCAGTCCTTATACTATCTAAAAACTGACTTTGAAGTACACACCTTTGATGATTGCAATTCTGCTTCTTCTAATGATTGGATCAATTAGACACATTCTTCACTTCCTTCCTATCACATAAATGTCTTCAAGATGAATCAGGACAGCCCTTATTGCTTCTACTCTTTCTCCTTCAGTCACACATCATAATGTATAACATGTTCATATTATGCTCTATACACATTCATGTTCTCATTTTCATAATCATACCTCACCTAGACTAACTAGTTTTACATTATATACATGACATTACATTGATTACATAACAAGTCGACCAATCCAACAAGAATATTACATTTTACAAGTTGACTAGAGATCACACAACATGAAACATGCATAGGGAAAGCCCTATCATGAACTACATGCTACTCCAAAAAGAAACACATGCCTTGCAAATCCCAAAACATGAGTCTAGTGCTAAACATCCTTCTCAGTATCCTCCTTTAAGGAATAACATCTGAATGCTTCACAAATTTGGATTAGGTTTCCCTTAAGCAAGAAGACATGAAGCATGTAGCACATTGGTCCTCACAATCTTGGCGGTACTCATGAATGATTAAACATTGCTTGTTCTTCTTCCAGATAAGTCAGCAGGACCTACCCAACATCTCCAAACATTCCTTGAACTCTGCATAGCAAAAAAATTGTGGCTCACATCATCAACCTTCCTCATTTGGCCAGACAAGAGCATAAACTAGCAACACCATCATTCAAGACCTCAATCAGTTCTGAAGAGAGCAGAAAACATCTTGCAGAGAAATAGGGAACATCACAAGATCATCAGGACCACGTTCTATCAGTCACTATACCATTTCATGCCACAAAATGTTGGCACACATCATCAACATATGCCCTAAGAAAACTAGGCATCCAGAACTATTTGTATCACAACTGATATTTGAAAACTAAACTTGCAGGCCTCCAAATCACCTGAAACACATATGGATACACTAATGCACTACTATGAACATATACTCAAAATTGCATGAGCAAATCTTCATTTGTTGAGGAATGCAGAGTATTCCAATTAGCCTTCATCGACACTTTACTCTGCCAGAGCACAGATTAGAACTCAATCACTTGTAACTTTCACTGCAGAGGAGAAAATGATCTAAAACTTTGGATTTAGCACACTTAACTTCTTAACTGCATGACGATATCTTCAAATGCAAAGGAATGATGATAATTTTACCAAACAGTCTTCCAAGTAGCTTCCTGCAACAATAATTCTTCACCAACATCCAGAGGTCAGAACATTCATGTAGCAACTCATAGTTTCTTGGGATCATTAGGAAAGAGCATAAAACATGTTGTAGGTCATTAGAAACATCTTCTCATCCTCAACATAGATTCTAATTCATATCTTAATATATCATCATGAAATCATCTTTGCTAACCATAAACAAGCTCAATACACCTTGTCTTGACATTAATCAGGGCATACCATCCAACCATAAACATCAGCAACCAACCATGAACCTTAGCATCATCACTGCATCTCATTGCATGTCTGTTACTACACTGGTATATCATCATCAAAAACTAGGTGTTGACTTCACTCTAAGTGTTGACATCAATGACAACACATATTGCCAACAATCTCCCCCTTGGTTTGTCAACAATCTCCCCCTTAGATGTACATTTCTCTCTCTCCTACTTTGACATCAGGGACAAAGGGAAACTACTTCTCTCCCTTAGGGCACAAACTTTTCCCATTAAGATGCACATTTTCTTAAGTTTCTCCTCCTTTGATGTTCATACACTCTTTATTGAAATAGCTCAGGGCTCCCCCTATCAGCAACAACCACTACCTATTTCCCCTAAGAGGTAGCCACCATCAGTCTAGGAAAAAGATATAGCATGAACTCCCCCTAGATAGATGCACCACTATGCATCTAGCAAGAAGAAAGAGGGGCAATTACCCCTAACCTCTACCTGAGATCTTCAAAAGTATGCTTTGCAAGAGCCTTTGTGAAAATATCTATAATTTGATCCTTTGTTGGAACATATTCCAACTTTACTTCCTTGTCTACAACCTTATCTTTCAAAAAGTGATACCTGATTACTATGTGCTTGGTTCTAGAATGCATCACTAGATTCTTGGAAATATTGATAGCACTTGTATTATCACACAAAATAGGAATAGGATCATCATACAGTACCTTGATATCCTTCAAGATTTGCTTCATCCACAACACTTGTGTAAATAGGATGTTCCTGCAATATACTTTGCCTCTGTAGTTGATAAAGACATTGAATCTTATTTCTTGCTCTACCATGAAACCAATCTGCTTCCTAAAAAGAAAGTACCACCACCTATACTTCTTCTATCATCAACACAACTTGTCCAATCAGCATCAGTGTAAGCACTTAGATCAAAGTCATTACCTCTTGGATACCACAAGCCATAATCTAGAGTTTCCTTCAAGTATCTAAATATTCTTTTCACTGCCTACTCATGTGTTTGCTTGGGATTAGCTTGATATTTGGTAACCACACATACTGCATGCATAATATTAGGTCTAGAAGCAGTCAAGTACAACAATCCTCCAATCATAGATCTATAAAGACTCAGATCAACCTCCAGAGACTCATCATTCTTGATCAAGTGACAACTAGTAACCATATGATTACTTACTGGTTTGGAGTCCTCCATACCAAATTTCAACATTTCTCTAACATACTTAGCCTGAGAAATAAAGATACCATCATCTAGCTGAGCAATTTGAAACCCAAGGAAGAAATACATCTCACCAATCATATACATCTCAAACTCATTCTACATCTCTTCTGCAAACCACTTACACATACTATCATCTCCACCAAAGATGATGTCATCAACATATACTTCAACTATCAAATATCATATCTCCTTCCTTGATGTAAAGATTACTATCTGTGGTACCTTTCTTGAAGCCTTATTGAAGTAAGTATTTATCCAACCTAGCATACCAAGCTTTAGGAGCTTACTAGAGTCCATATAAAGCAGGTACTCGAGTCTGCATACCATGTATGGATCTTCTGATAACTAAAAACCATTTGGTTTCTCTATGTAAGCCTCTTCCTCTAGATCACCTTTCAAAAATGTTGACTTGACATCCATCTGATAAACCTTGAAGTTCTTGTGAGCAGCAAGGGCAAGAAATATCCTAATTACCTCCATCCTGGCTACCGGAGCAAAAGTCTCCTCAAAATCAATGCCTTCAACTTGAGAATAGCCCTTACACACCAATCTTTCTTTGTTTCTCACAAGTTCACCATCTTCATTCAGCTTGTTCCAGAACACCCACTTTGTTCCTATAACATTCTTATTGGCTGGTCTGGGAACCAATTCCCATGTCTAATTCTTCTCTATCTAATTCAATTATTCTTCCATTGCCTTTATCCATCCATCATATTTTTTGGCATCAACAAAGGTTTTGGGCTCTAGCTTTGATAATAAACACAAATTTACTTGCTCACTTGCCTTAGCAAACCTTCTCCTGGTCTACACACCTTCATTCTTATCTCCAATGATTTGATCTGTTGAATGGTTCATCTAAGCATACTTTGTTGGAGTCTTAGGGATCTGCTCTAGTTCTTGTTCCTTCTCTTCTTTCTCTTCTTCTTCTTCAATGCAAGGAAATATGTCAAATCTGGAGTCCTCTAATTCTTGTGAGACCTGATACAAGTCTTCATCTACCTTGACATTTGTGCTTTCAATCATAATTTCCAATCTCTTGTTGTAGCATCTATAGGCCTTACTTCTGGTTGAGTAACCAAGAAAAATCCCCTCATAACTTCTTGAATCAAACTTTCATAGGTCTTCTTCATCTCTTCTGATATAGCATTTGCTGCCAAAGATCCTGAAGTATCTGACAGTAGGAGGTCTTCCATACCATAGCTCATAAGGGGACTTAGTGCTATTGACCCTCAATTGTACTTTGTTGATCAGATAGACAGTAGTGTGAACTTCTTCCTTCTAGTACATATCAGGAAGATCTACATCTTTTATCATTGCCCTAGCCATCTCTTGCATAGTCCTATTCTTCTTTTCCACTACCCCATTTTGCTAAGGCGTCCTAGGAGCTGACAGATGTCTCCTAATACCATGAAATTCACAAGACTTTTCAAATTCATTTGAAGTAAACTCACCTCCTCTATCAGACCTTAAACATTTGATCTTAGCATCCATTTCATTCTCAACCATTGCTTTGAAAACCTTAAACTTATCAAAGGCATCTGATTTTTCTCTTAAGAAAGTAGCCCAAGTCATTCTAGACTAATCAACAATAAGGAACATGAAATACCTTTCACCTTGTTGACTCTTTACTCTTGTAGGGCTACATAGGTTAGTGTGAATCAGCTCCAATGGTATTGAAGAAGAATACTCCTTGCTCTTAAAATTTATCTTTGTCAGCTTTTCCATTTGACATTCCTTGTATAATGTGTTTGCAGGCTTGGTTATCTTTAGCATATCTCTCACCACATGAATAGAGCTGATCTTTACCATATTATCAAAGTTGGTGTTTTCCATTCATTTGTACCACATCCAACACTCACTGGATTGAGCCAATAAGCATGTTCTTTCATTTACCTCCTTCAAATGATAGATATCTCCATATGACTTGATGCTTTTTGCAACTAATCTTCCGGACCCTACCTTCCTGATTTCACAACCTTTGGCATGAAAGGTAAGACTATATCCTTTACTGCATATCTAACTCACACTGAGAAGATTATGCTTTAGTCCTTTGACATAGAGGACATCCTCAGTCTTGTTCTTCCCATCAATGGTTATAGCACCCTTTCCACAAATTTGTGTTGACTCATCACCACCAAACTTAACAACTCCACCATTCCACTTCTTAAGGCTGGTAAACTTCTCCTTGTCACCAGTCATGTGGTTAGAGCAACCATTGTCAATTACCCAAGCCTTGGCTTCTTCTTTTGCATGAAAGGTAGTCCATACAATGATTGACTTATCATTGTTTTGATCAGCTTGCAAGGTATTAGAATTTTCACATTTTCCAGTGTCATCCTTTTTCTCACCAACATTCAAGGCCATGAAAAGTGTTTCATCATTTGAATCATCATGATCCTCATCTTTTGAAGAACAACTATTCTCCATGGAATACAAACTTATTTTGGGACTTTGTATTTTGTTATTACCTTTTGATTCCTTAAAAGGACATTTAGAAGCAAAATGACCAATTTTTCCATAATTGAAACATTTGAAAGGTAATTTACTTTTGTATTTGCCTGTGCCCTTCTTCAATGTTCTTACAAAATTTGCCTTTGCCTCATTAAGGTCATTATCTTGATCAGCTACTTCATCTTCTATCTTCTTACTTGATTTAAATGTTGCTTCCTTCTTCGGAGAACCTTTGTCAAATTCTCTCATTTCAAAAGCTATGAGAGAGCCAAACAATTGATCTACTTTATATTTATCTAAATCCTGAGTTTCCTCAATAGAAGAAACCTTATTCAACTGTAAGATTTAGGAAGAGATCTCAGAACCTTCTTCACAATCTCATCTTCTTTCACTTCTCCACCAAGACCTCTGATGCCATTAACTATTTCATCCACCTAGAGCATGTAACTGGCAATGTCTTCTTATTCTGACATTCTCAGGGTCTCAAATTTGCTTTTGAAGATTTGCATCTTGGCTTGCTTCACTTTACTATCTCCTTCATAAATGCTTTCAAGTTTACTCTAGACTTCCTAAGCAGATTTGCAACCCATTACCTTCACATGTTCTGAATCAACTAGGCCACTCATGATAGCATTCTTTTCCTTAGCATTGTTGTCATACAACTTAATTTCATCTGCATCTGTAGGTTCACTAGTAGGAGCAGTGTAACCCTTCTTGACTGATTGCCAAATGCCATACCCTAGAGAAGATAGATAGTTTTCCATCCTTAGCTTCCAAAAGGAATAATTTATTCCATCAAACATAGTTACCTTGAGAGATACATTATTAGCCATCTCAAACCTTCCTCAAGTGGTTAAGCTTGTTCTGAGTAACTTGGCTCTAATACCAATTATTGAACACATCAGGATACTGAGAGGGGAGTGTGAATCAGTATCCAATCAAACTTCAAATCCTTCAGAGCAAATAAAACTTGAACATTACAACATTAACATTAACATGAAAGATGAACACAATGCACATCAACACATAACACCAGATATACGTGGAAAACCCCAAAAGGGGAAAAACCACGGTGAGGATTAACTCACAATATATGAAGCTCACTGCTATAAAAATTACAACTTTGTTTTAGGGCTACAACCCAGGAAAGCTACTACTCCCTACTAACTTTGTTTTAGGGTTATAACCTAAGAAAGCTACTACTCCCTGAAGACTTTGTTTTAGGGCTACAACCCAAGGAAGCAACTACTCCCTATACTGAGAACAAACTCAGAGATGATTACAGTATGATAGTCCTTCTACTGTCTAAAAACTGACATTGAAGTACACACCTTTGATGATTGTAATTCTACTTCTTCTGATGATTGGATTAGTTAGGCACATTCTTGACTTCCCTCTTATCACATAAATGTATTCAAGATGAATCAGGACAACCCTTATTGCTTCTTCTCTTTCTCCTTTAGTCGCACATCATAATGCATAAAATGTTCATATTCTGCTCTTTACAAATTCATGTTCTCATTTTCACAATCATACCTCACCTAGATCAACTAGGTTTACAATATATACATGACATTACATTGATTACATAACAAGTCAGCCAATACAACAAGAATATTACATTTTACAAGTCAACCAGAGATCACACAACATGAAACATGCATAGGGCAAGCCCTATCATGAACTACATGCTACTCTAGAAAGAAACACATGCCTTGTGGATCCCAACGCATGCTTAGTCTAGTCCTAAACATCCTTCTCAGCATCATCCTTCAAGGAATAACATTTGCATACTTCACAAATTTGAATTAGGTCACCCTTAAGCAAGAAGACATGAAGCATGTAGCACATCAATCTTCACAATCTTGGCGGTACTCATGAATGATTAAACATTGCTTGTTCTTCTTATAGATAAGTTGGTAGGACCTACACAACATCTCCAAACATTCCTTGAACTCCGCACATGAACAACTTTGTGGCACACATCATCAACCTTCCTCAGTCGACTAGACAAGAGCATAACCTAGCAACACCATCATTTTGGACCTCAGTCAGTTCTGGAGAGAGTAGAAAACATATTGTGGAGTAATAGGGAACATCACAAGATCATCAAGACCATCTTCCATTAGTCAATATACCATTTCATTCCACAACAAGTTGGCGCACATCATCAACATATGTCCTAAGAACAACTAGGCATCCCGAACTATCTGTATCACAACTGTCATTTGAAAACTAAACTTGCAGACATCTAAATCATCTAAAACACATATGGATGCACTCATGCACTGTTTTGAACATATACTCAAAATTGCATGAGAAAATCATCATTTGTGGAGGAATGTGGAGTATTCCAATTAGCCTTCATCAACACTTTACTCTACCAGAGCACATACTGGAACTCAATCACTTGTAACTTTCTATGTGGAGGAGAAAATGATCTGAAACTTTGGATCTAGAACCTTTATAACACACTTAACTTCTGAACCACATGACCATATCTTCAAATGCAGAGGAATGTAGAGCATTTTACTAGAAAGTCTTCCAGGCAGCTTCTTGCAACGACAATTCTTCACCAACATTCAGAGGTCAAAACATTCATGTGGCAACTTATACTTTCTTGGGATCATCAAGAAAGAGCATAAAACATGTTTTAGGTCATCAACATCTTCTCATCCTCAACATAGCTTCTAATTCCTATCTTACTATATCATCATGAAATCATCTCTGCTGACCATAAACAAGCTCAATACACCTTGTCTTGACATTAATCAGGGCATGACATCCAACCATGAACATCAGCAACCAACCATGAACCTTAGTATCATCACTGCATTTCACTACATCTCTTTTACTACACTGGTATATCATCATCACAAACTGGGTGTTGACTTCACTCTAAGTGTTGACATCAATGAAAACACATATTGCTAGCAATCTCCCCCTTTGTTTGTCAACAGTGTTAAGGATTATATCCTCACTATCCAACTCATTTAGAGATAAATAGTTGTTCTACAAAAACTCCTCGTCTAAATTGAAATTAACTATTTGAATGAAAGGCCGGATAGACCGTAATTTCTTTGGCACATATTACCTTTCTTGCAACTGGTTGAGTGGGTTTAAGGATCTCCATTGCACCATTAGGGGTGGGGAAGTGTGGTAGGTAATGATGGCCTCTTGAGATAACAAAAATAATGTTGCTAGTGGTGCTTGAGTGAATTTTATCTTATTTGCGTCGCTAAATGTTTCCCCATAGGAGAAAACAACATATTTCCCCTATCTTGAGGTTTTGAGACTACATCAATTTTTTTGAGGACTAACCACCAGTGTCGGGGGAGGCCTCAAGTAGAGTCCCACCACTGCTAATAATCTTGGCTTTGTGACTAACCATAGTGGACCAACCATCTTTTTTGGCAACACGTGGAGTCTCAATAGCAAATCAAGTGGTGGGCTTAGAATGGGGAGATGCCAAAGTGCAGTCCAAGATCTTGTGCTCAAAGGATTGACATTAATAGCATGTATTGGGTAGTTTTAGATAGAGGACATGTTGAGCATGTCTCATTTTTCTAATATGAATATCAACCATCTCTTTTAGATCCTTGGAGAGGTCAACTTCAACATAGACCCTCTTTTGTGATTGAGCTAAAAAAAATGTTTGGTTCAACACAAATGACATTGCCTGAGGAGGCTATTTTGGTCAAGAAATTCCAACATGGAAAATGTAGCCCAAGAAACTCCACCCAAATAGGGACACAAAGAGCTTTCTTGTCTGAGACAAAATCTCTAGTCTAGGGTGAGAACACTAACAATGAAGAGTGAACATACTAGGGACCATGATTGAGGATAGATTTGGCATGGCTTGCTTCAACAAAGTGAAAAAGAAAATTCCCTTGGTAAGGTTTTACATGACATCAAACCAAATCCTATGAAGGACCTAGGCCTTGGTCACCCAATGTTTAAGCATTTTTTTAGGGGGGACCCTTTCCACAAGATATCCTATCAAAGTAAAATTTTCTAACTAGAAACATGCACTATTAAACTCTAGAACATGAAGAACCACATATGGGGGTGTTTTAGTGGACATACCTCTTGGAACACCTTAGAAATAAACTTCCTAGTACACTTCAGTGGAGGAGCCATTCTTGTGCATCATTGAACCTTCAACTCCAGCAACAACTATGGACTTATAGAAGGTTGGGGCCATTTAAAGGGGTAGAAAACACCTGCAAGTGTGGTGGCCTAGAAGGCTCTACAATAAATGCAAAGAAACAATGCCAAATCCTACTCTAAATTATGCAACCTAACACTAGCAAAGCCAAAAGTAGAACCCTCAAATTTGATGTTTGCCATTGGGATCCTCTCCAATTGAATAGTATATCATATGCCATCTTATATCTTACTATTAATTGTTGCCTCTGCAGAATGTGACATTTTTGCCTCATCAAATTTCATGCAAGTGGGAATTTTTCCACTATTCTCTGCTAGCACTTTTCCCTCGATAAGCTTCTCATTCAAGTTGCCCACGCATGCCTCTAATTTTAACATCCAACTCTAATATCATAAAAATTAAAAGACTAAATTAGGAATAAATTCAATAAAGTCCATATAGAAAAGAGAATGATTCAAAGAGATATCATTTAATAATTTTACATCAAATTAATTTAATACAATAATCAATGGTTGAGCTTTTGTGACTTACACATTCTTTTATAAGGAATATACAAATGAAATTATCTCTTATGTATCACAAGTCATCAACAATTCCACTGCAAGAGGGAGAACATCACTCTGGCAATTTTCCTCCAACCACATATCGGTGGTCCCCCGCTCACCTTCCTATCATAAGTGGCTCTTCCCTTCACGAGGGTATAGATAATGAGAATCAAACTGATTCAATGTGCCACCTAAGAAATAGTGCAGTGTCATAGTAGAAACAATCAGTTGAACAACTTCTAGTCTAGCTCTAGCTATGAACAAACCATCTAATTGTGTGTGCCATTCAGGAACAAGGTGAACCAACAATGCAAGTAGGGATTTTGCATTACTTTGGAAAAAGCTTCATATAAATGAGTCGTATGTTCACACACTCCTTTCTTGACTTGGAGACTGACATACCACCGATCTCTTAGGTTCAATGATGGATTTGAGGTTTAGCATTCAATTACACCCTATACCTGTTTAACTAGTATACCTCTACCATAGGTTGTTTAAACAAGGAAAAGGTAAGAGCTGGGTTGACTTAAGTATTTGCATTGAGCCCCTCTATGCATTCTTGCAATCTCGGGTCTATGACTTTCTGTCATTCTACTCAACAACTAGTCAAACCCGATCTCATACTTGAGAGTCAAACAATTATCACTTTCTAAGATATGTATTCTTATAATTTACGACTAGGGTTTTTATGTCTGCATCTTGGAAGCAATTTACTTCATCTGTCATTTATACCCAACTCAAAACTTGTTAGGACACAAAATCATAACTCTGGTATTTCTCGACACATAGTGTTGATTTGGTTTAAGGTTCCATAACTATAATTAGCTTAGGGTCTTTATTGTTTATGACCTTTTCCCATGAAGAGTTTTGATATCACATGAAAATTATCATTATTTATTTCACATATATTAGCCATATTATTGCCATCATGTGATGTCAGCCATCTTAGTCACTATTCAAGTAAAGACTCATGGCTATTTTCTGCCACAGAAACAACTAAGTAAAACATATCTCCACTATCTTTATTACAAACTTCAGATGAATTGATATTATCTATACATATACAACTGCCATACTAGGTGGGTAATATATCACTTTTATTTACGGCTTACATGCAATATTATGGCTTTCTCAAGTGTTTGATAACTTACCAGTCCTTGATCTATTTAACCAACTCCGTTTCTTTCAGTGAATTCATTGCTAAGAGTCTGCAAAAGAGTCAGACTTGCATGGGCTCTTGTAATAGTTAAACATAGTGTTTCATGGAAAAGATACAGTGCCTTATCTAAATGACTGACATATCCAAGTCACTGGTTAGGTATAGAATAAATAATGTATATACTTCTCATAGCTGTGCTTGTATAACAAAATAAGATATCATTGGTTTTACTCAAGTCTTAGCTTCAACCAGCGCTTGCCGACATTGCTCGGGTGTTTTCACACATGATTACCTACCCTAGTCAAGTGTTTAAATAGATGGGAGGTGTAACGGCCTATATAGGCATTAATACATGCAACCAGCATCAACCTCTTACATGCATTTCAAAAAAGATATACAACTTTGGTCTCCTATAGGCATTAATATATATAGTTGTTTTCAACCTTATACAGGCTGTATAAACTAACACTTTGGTATCTACACAGGCGAAACAAAAGAAACAATGTGACTCTTACATAGTTGGTATAAATATAAATTTTGGTCTTCACTTAGGTGAAATAGACTTGATAGAGTTTTAGCCTTACATAGGCTTCAACCTTACATAGGCTTCGACCTTACATGGACAATATACAAAGAAAAGAAAAGGCTTCGGCCTTACATAGACAATTTACAAAGAAAAGCAAAAGTTTCAACCTCTTACAGGCGTATACTATCTAACATCTTATCGGATTAATACCAAGTCCACAATCTCTAAGAATAAGAACGTTAAGAGATAGCGTAAGCAGGATTTAAAAAGAATCTGTCTCATTTTACCACCAGATAATCTGCTCCTTCTCCTTGTACTTCTCCTTCCTCTATTAACAAATTGATGTCTCTTGTCAAGGATCGACAAAAGGATAATATCCCCCTAAACTCCTTCTACCACTCTCTATTTAAAGAGAAACCTTTTTTTACCTTCAAGAAGTGACTGCTTCCCTTCCACTCCACAGCTTCTTAGCATGCCTACAATTAGGCCATAATGCAAGCCACACCCCTCCACTCTCTTGGAATCTTGGAGGTTGCAAAGGGGTCTTTACTAATGTAACATAGTTAAATACTTCTTAATATGTTTATATATATATATATATAGCTATAATGCTTAATAGTCGAGATAGCTATTTATTTCTGAGGCTGACTTTTTGTAGGTAAGGATAAAGCATATTAAATGCTCCATTAAGTATTTTGATGATACAAGACAACCATTTAGTGTCTCGAAAAGATTGTTTATCAGACTAAGATGCTTTGAGTAGATAGATGGATTATTTGGTTTCTCAAGCCAACTCCGAATCAGAAACATGTACAACCACAAGGAGTGTCGATGGAAGATAAAGTTGTCAACTTGACGGTAAAAAGTTTTTGAATAGACTTTAAATTAAAATACCAAGACATCAAGACACTTCTTATCATGACAGAAATATGCAGACTAAAATGTTCACCAAAGCGACGTAACCTTTACATGAAAAGTGTGTGCACTCCCTAATGGCACATTAATCACTCATTTCTTACGATATAATTCCCTCTCCTTAGTGATGCTCTCCCTCCTCTTCTAAAGGGCAAAACTCTATCTTTGCATACACCTTATATACACAATAAGTAGTTTGTCTATTAACATAATAATAATAACATTTTAAATCATTATTTATTGCATGGATCAAATTCATCCTTCTAAGCTTGTTAGAACTTCATAATCATCATAATTATTTCTCTTCTAAGTAGCTAAATTGAAATAATAAATGAAATAAGTTTTTTTATAGAAATGGGGTGTGACACTAATGTTGAGTCAATTGTCAATTCGTACATCTAATCCAAGGTCAGTGACAATCCATTCTTAGTTTCTTAAAGTACCTTAATATCAGGACCTTTGTAAACATCATATGCATATTTACAGCCTTTATGAACCACGCTCAGGCCAATATCCAAAGTAGCATCCTTGACCATCTCAGCCATTATGAAACTGCTTTACCACCGACACCAGATGAGATGTCACATACCAACTAGAGAAGCAAACTAAATTTTAATTTTAATCATGCCAAGGATATACATATAACATTTACACATGCTCATCATACAGTGAATTTCATTTATATTTAACCTCGCAACCACTAATCATAGTACAAGTGCAGGGAAATGTCCATTCCTTTTAACCATCTCAATAATGACGGGGAATAAATTTAGAAACTAGGGGAAAAGACCCAATAGCTGAGATACTTCCAATGACTAAGATAGTATTTGTGCATTTAATGTCCAATATTTTTAAAAGTTTAGCACTAGTAGTTGTGAATTTAAGGTTGTTAGTGTTGACTACTGGAAGTACTGATAATTGAATTAAATGTGCCCTTTAGATCTAAAAAGCAACCAGCCATGTGATGCCACATCAGGGCACCAAAAAAACATGACTTAATACACACCTATTGGTCCACCCTTTTTTTGGGAACTATTTGACACCTCAACAAAAAGCATACTGATGTGGCATCATATTTGATAATGTGGCTCTGAAACCTTAGCTATAAGTAGGGGCCTTGCCAAGTAAACTACTGTAAAAGTTTTGGAGTGATTTGAAATTGCCACATATGATTTTGAGAGGCATCAATTAGGGTGCTCAGGTACTAGGTCCTCTCCCCTAAGCACAACTTGCATTTGTCATTAGAAAAATTCAAAGTCTTGAGAGAGGAACCACAAAGGAAGTCATAAGAATATTAGACAAGCATGCAAGGACTAATGATTGAGGAGACTGGTGATACATATACCTAGAAGTTGCACAAAACTTACTCTTCATTGACATAACTCCAAAGTGTTGAAGTAGAGAATAGAGTGAAACCAAGAATAAAGTGATAAGAATATTAAAATTCATAATTTCCACTTCTTCCAAAAACTTACAAAAATTTTAGCTTTATTTGTTTTGTCCAAACACCCATTGATTTCCCAAAATTTTGGCATTAACCATGACCACTATTTCATCTCTATTTTCATTAAACATTATTTTTTAGAATTATTTTGAATAAATTTTGATTTTTATTTAATTAGTAATTGGATCTATCAGTTCAATGGGCACATGATAACTTTTTTGATATTACACATGTTGAATAATAATGAGCATGTTTTAAGCTCCTATCATATTTGAAATGAAACATTTAAAATAGTTGATTATAAACTATGGAAGGACATATAAATGACATGGTAATCTTTAGACTTGTGGGAAATAGACCTTTTTTTTTAATTATACTTAATGTTGCATGCAAATACCACAAGATCATTTATGTACTAAGCATTACAATGGCAATTGTAGGCTACATCTAGTAGTTCTTCCTATGTAGGATACCACTCGAGATTCAATTGCTCAAGATCCGGTCAAGTTTGGAAACAACTCTACTTATTCAATTGCGTACTTGAAATTTGGTTGTGCAGTCATCATCATTGTAAGTGCAGACTACTTTGAATTGATGAAACTTCTAAACTCATGTCACTTACCGATGTCTTGGCCACCAAGCTAGGTGCAAAGTTTATAGAGATTAGAAAGAATGACACTTGTTTGTTGCTAAGACCTAATGGAAATACACAGGTTACAATCAAGTATAGAATGTTTAAAAACCATATTCTACTTGAATCCATCTAACTTTTGTCATTTGCAATCTACAAGTAGATATGGTAGGGGAATATGTGATTCAGAGTTGAAACATTTGTATGGTTGAGTTCAATATTTGAAATTTAGGGTTGAATCGTCTATTTTCTTTTTATCAATAATAAGTCTTCCTCTTTAGATCTAGCTCTAAGACGGAACAATATAAGCCTTCCACAAATAAACTTACCTACCAAAGCTATTAGTGTTATCATGTATTTCTAAGTTTCAAGGGAAAATATGTAAGAAAGACTCTAGTCGATGATCTCTTTGAATCTCTCTTTGTAGAAAGATATATAAAGATGAAAAAAAAATGTAAAAGCAAAAAGAGATTTGGTTGAGCTAAAGGAAAGATCAATTAAGAGTAGTACGATATGTATTCCTATACTTATTAAAATATGTCAGAGGTAGATAATTTTTCTATAGTTAAATCCTTAATTACATGGAAAATAATACAAAATGTATGTAGTTTATTAATGGATTGTTTGTAGGATAGATATTAGTGCAATAAGTTTTGTTTGTTTGTAAGATAAAAATTAGTGCAATATTTTTTAAGCAAAATAGTTAAAAAACAATTAGAACTAAAATCCATATATCATCTCTAAAATTTTAGCCATTTGAAATTTATTAGAACTAAATCATTAATAATTTATTAGAACTAAATTCTATCTCATTTGAAATATGAAATTGTAAGTACCAAAATTGTGTCACTTGCCTACATGGTAATTCAATGACGATATAGAGGTCCTAATCATGACCACATAGGCATGCATTACACTTCTTAGTAGTTTCACTCTTGATGACATGTTCCTTATATTTTCCCCTCCTTGACCATATTCTTCAACCCCCAACTTGAGTTTCCAAACTTTCTAGCTACCGAATGAAGCCTTTCAGATCCTTTTTCATAGGATCACCCCTTTGAGGTTTAGGGTTGCCTAGGTGGCTGTACCCAGCAAAAGGGGTGACCCACTTCCTGAAAGGGGTGACCCTGTTATCTTTGAATGTGTGAAATAACTTTAAGTTTTAGCTTTTCTTTTTTAATTTTTAGCCTATTTTTCCTTGCATTTTTTTGTGCTAACTCATCCTCTCCCCACTTTCTTTTCAATTCAAATTCATGATCAAATCTTATCTAGTCCAAATTATTTCCCCAATCTCTACAAGTTTGCTTGATCTTTCTTCTAGTTTTCTACTAGTTGTCTTTTTGTTTTCTTCTTATCTTCTCATCTATTCTTAGTAAAGTTTCTATTTCTTCTTCAGTTAACTAATTCTTTCATTTTTATCTCTTCATCCCTTCCCTCTCATTTCTACCTATAATACCCCTTCATTTTCATTGTTCAACATCTCAACACACTAAACACACATCTCTCATTCACATCTCATGGCATAGAAGCAGCCAAGCTTCTCTCATGGGACTTTGAGAGCCCTTATTTTATTTTATTTAGATTTAGTTTTAGTTTTAGATTCAAAGCTTTTCCTTTAGGAGATTGTTTTCATACATTCTTGTTTTTTCCAAGCTTATGCATAGCATCCCTTCTAGTTTTTTTTATGTTCATACAAGACCTAGAGAGCCTTCTTTTTCCCTTCAAATCTACTATTGCTTCTAAGCATATTTTTCATTTCCTTACATCCCCATTTTTTTCCTTGTTTTTGATAATGGTAAGTTGGGAAGAGGGTCTCAAACCCTTACATAGACACAACTAATCACGGTTCATCAAAATATACCAACATTTTTTTCCTTGTTACCAAGAGGAGTTCTCTACTATTATAGAAGAGTAGACAATTGCCACATGACCTCTGAGGACATAACATGGCATTGGCACCCATTATCAATAGGTTCTTTATTATTTTTCTTAGTAATTAGCTCACATCTTGCTTTTAAGGAAGTAAAACATTATTTTTATTTCTCATGATAGAATAGAGTTATTTATTTTTCTTTGAATAAATTTTATGTTTTTCTTAGAGTAGTCACAAATTTGTTTGTTTAGACTAGAAATTGAAACACAAAAACATAGTTAAATTGCATTAGGAAAAGCCATAGAGTTTGCATGCATATTTCCCTTTCATAGTAATTAACTCATCTTTAAAAAATAGAAAAGGAATTGAAAATATTGCATTCATTCAGTGTTAATTGCATTTAGAGATTTTATTTTAAATGTCCGGAAACACAACATTCAAGCCCTCAATTTCACCATCAGGTGTATATAGTCAAATTTTTACCATTCTCAACATTCAAATCAAAACATTTGAAATGAATAAAGAAACCTTCAATAATTGAACAACATTTCCAAATCAATCAATCAACTTAGAAAAAATCAAATAAACCCACAATTTCATCATGAGATACACAAACTCAACAATTCAACATTCAATAAACACAACACAAAAACTTCATTGTCACCTAAGACATTATTTTTCCACATGAAGAGAGTAATTGGTCTGATTCATCCCTACCTAGCTGACTTTCCCCATAAGGGTATGAGTGATTCAGTTGATTCCTTTAGCAAGGGTGTAGTGCATGTTGTATGTTAGAGTCTAACTCACCTGCATAGTTTTTGGGTCACATTTTGAACAACACATATTTTGGTGAACTTGATGTGAAAAGAAAAAACTTATGAGAGAACCTAGATTCATGGTTTCCAGTACTTTTTCATCCTAATTACATTTTACATATGTGTAAACTTCAAGAGATTTTTGAAGTTTAGTTCTTCTCTAAGCCTGAGAAATGGAGTTCACTTGCACTTTACAACATGGAAACTAAAGACATTTTCTAGAGCCTGAAGTGGCTTGTAGGTCAGAGTTTAGCGGTTGGTATGTCATTTTCATTTTTCCATAAGCCAATGTTTTTCAAAGTCTATGAAGATACAATTGCAACAATGACCCAAACCTAAACTTGAGATAATATCTAGGCTGCAAGTTACAACCGAGGTCCAAAATCCAACCCATCTGCAAGTTCCTTCTGAAACCCAAGCTTTGGTAGTTTTGGCCTTTTCCCTTGTTGTAACTCCACAAATCATAAGGGGTGGTTTAGCAAAGGTGTTGTGAGAGTATTCTAGTGATTTTGGAAATCTTATCTCTCCTCCCTACCTTGTTTACTATGCCAACCATGGTGTCTTATCCCATGGTACTGTAACATTAGAAAATGTCCCCTTGAGGGATTTTCCCTCATAAGGTTTAGCTCCCAGGTCTTTAGAGTGCATTTAGGACATTTTAGTTCATATTTTAGCATCCCGATGGAATGAGACCTTGGTTCCATGAAAAATAGGACCTAGGTGGACCCCTTGAGATGTACCCTACCTAAAATAAGGGGGGAGGACTTGGGCACCGGTGCCCTATTTTGGGGCAGCCCCAATTTTTGGGTGTCGATTTATGACCATTGGGAGGTTATTTTGCTGACACAGTAAAGTTTGATTTTTAATAGCTTGGCGGGAATACTTGTAGGTACATATATAAGCATGTGTAGGCATTCATTTGTAAACTAGATTTCAATTAGATAGCAAGTATGATGTTCAAGTGTTCTAAAGGTGATTCAAGGCTTTCTATTGTGTTGCACTTGAGCAGACTTGTATGTTTTGTGTGTTGATATTTGCAGATTTGAGCTTCAATCTCCTCATGGCATGAAGAGCATCTTCCTCCATGAGAGCTTCACTACAAGGTGACATATCATTATGTTTTTATCATTGATTCCTTTGGTTTTGGCCTCTACCTTACAAGGGCATGCCCTCTTTATCTAACAATGGTGTTTGGAGACTTATGTGTCCTCCGGGGTTTGACCGAGGCAAACCTATAAACACCACAACCCCCAAACCAAGTCTTGTGATTGCAGGTTATAAGTGTCGCATCTGGAAGAAGTGGAGTTGTAGGAAGGAGTGGTAGACATCAAGGATTTGGGATTTGAAGAAAATTTAGACAAAGGAGCACTTCCAAGACTAGGGCACTCATAAAAGTGTCCTTCGCAGACAAATCTCAGGAAACAAAAGTTACAGGGTTGATCAGTGTCAAAAGGAGGTCTAGATTCCCCAAAAAAGTAGGTACCTTGGACTTGGACGCCTGCACCAGTGTCCCCAACTATTCCACCTTGGAACCCCGAAAACAGGTATTCTGTAATTTGTTATTTTACTCCCATCTGTAAGAGCATTTTTCATCTTTCATCAATTTGTTGTCGTATTTGCATAATTAGGGTTTTAATGGTTAATTAGACACAAGAGAAGGAAGATTATAATTAGATTCCCTAATCCAAGCTTCCCCTCATTTTCAAGTGACCTAGGGTATGATAGTGCTTGGCACTCGACCCTAGACCCTTCAATGTTAAGGTGAAAGGAGGATTCAAACATCTAAACAACAAAGATTTACAAAATCCAATTTTACCCTAAACATTTTGGTGAACCCGTGTTTTTGGCCTTAAATTACAACTTGATGAGTGTTTGTCTTCAGATTTGGATTGATTTCATTCATTCATTTGGTCATTTATTTTATTGCATTGTGAAAAATTCAAAAAAAATTTGAAAAATTTGGAAAAATACAAAAAAATTGCATTGTTTGGCTTGCTAAATTGCATCAATTCTTTCTAAATTTTCCTAATTTATGATTTTTGCATCAGATCTGATATAAACTATAGAAAATCCCAAAAAATCAGAAATTTACCTTACATTTTCATCATTTAATTGCTAGGGTTTTGTGGAAATTTTGACAATTTTATATAACCTAGTAATTCCAAAATCTAGGGTTTGTAGGCAAACTCTTTTATCAGATTTTTCTACTGATTTTATAGGCTCATTAAAATTTTCATTTGGCTGTAGTCTTGCATTTAAGTGTGAATTTGCATTTAGATTTAAAATATTTGCATTTTTACATAGAAAATTTCAACAAAAACTAGCAACTTTTGTGCATTTTCATTAAATTTGCATGGGCTTTTTGCATGTTAAAGCTAGAAAATCATTTTAATATCTGAGATTAAGTCAATTTCATCATAAATCAGACTTCAAAGCATTCACATAGAATTTTGTCCCAAGATTTCAAACCTAGGGCTTCAAAAACGATAATTTTCACTAAAATTGGCCTTATCGGCTCCCCAAACTTGCATCGTAGGTGTGTTGTGAAATATATTTTCACATTAATTTTCTGTTATTAGGGTAATCATTTTCTTCCCCTCATAAAAATCTTCGCAAAACCCTTTTAACAGGTGCTTGTAGTGAAAATTCGGTGAAAAACTACACATTTTGGCTATTTTTGCCCTAAGGTTTGACCTAGTTTGCACTCCAAGCGTGTTGTGATCAATTTTGTGGATTGAGGTGATTTATATTACTGATATTATTTTCTATATTTCCTAAAATTCCTTACAACACCCCTTTTCCTAGGTGTGGGAGTTGAAAAACTGTGAAAAATTACATATTTTGCTATATTTTCACTAGGGTTTTACCTTAAGTGGCACTACAATCGTGTTGTGTTGGGTATTTTTGCATCAAGTGGCTGTTATTACTGATATTATTTTCTTTCCATCATCATTTTCCTCACAACACACTTTGTTATGCTTTTTTGCATTGAATTTTGGTGAAAAAAGTGCTCATTTTGACATATTTTCACTATATTTTGACTTGGCATTATCTTGGATTTGCATCAAGAGTGTGTTGACAGTGATTAATTTTTTGTCTTGGACTGATATCAGACATATAATTTTTTGTCTGTTAGATCTAGGGCACACAACTGAGAGGGGGGGTGAATCAGTTGTACAAAAACTTGCTTCTACTTCTAACACTTGATTCTTCTTTGTTAGTTAATAGCATATCAATTAACCATTCATGAAAGCATAAAACATTAACACCAGAGCAGATAAACATCAACACATTAGACACCAAGATTTTGACATGGAAAACCCGGTTAAAGGAAAAACCACGGGGTGATTAACCCAAAGATTATTCTCTGTTAGAAGAATAAGAAAAATAGATGGCACATGCCAATTAGGGCTCACTGCCTGAGCACACTGCTCACAAGGAGGCACACTGCCTACAAGAGACACACTGTCTACAAGATGATAAGTTTTACAAACTTGAACTAGAGATTGACATCTTTACTATGTCTAGATCAGTTCCATTTAAGCCCGAGATACTTCTACTCTGCCCCTCACTCTTTCGCTATACCACACTCATCCGCTCCTCAACACACTTCAAAATGAATTCACAAACCTTTATTTATACAAGGCATCAACTTAGGAACAATCATCTAAGTCAGCAATTATCCATAAGAACATTTGCAATATGAATAACCCATCCAGTCGGCTAGCCTGAACATGAACATCTTCATCCGGAAGTATATCTCTAATTCTGGGCTCTAACACTAATGTGGACCGACAACACCATCTCAACATGATCCAAGAACCTTCACAAGCTTGCCTGAATGACCAGGTACATCCGCACTTCCTCTACTTACAATAATCTCTTCTCTCCTTCATCTGGAACTTCAAGAACATAGTCTATCACCACTGTCAAACTGAAACAGGTGCTTCTAGACCTCCAAACTATGTACAAATAGAGATGACACATCATAAGGACATCCCAAACACTCCTTCCAATCCGCAGAATATGACAATGCACTTCTGGATGTCACCGGACCTTTTTGTAACACTCTGTCACTCCAGAGCATCTCCCAGAACCGGTTCTACTTGTTCAATCACAACTTCTTCATATCTTCATGCGGACCTCTAAAATCTTAACTGGAGCATCTTAAGACTCATATCTACAAACCCTTTAATCTGCATCCTCTGAGCCTCAACCTATTGAGTACTTTTTCCCTCTTCTCATCACTGTTCTTCACTGAGACTAATTTTCTCAATATCCTTAGCACACAACTCATCCAATCCTTCTTATCAATGCAATATGAGTATGTTGACATCAATGACAACACTGGTTAACCTCATACTTGCAACAATCTCCCCCTTTGTCATTGATGGCAACATATGATGTGAAAAACCATCAAGACAAGAACTTCTCCTTTCTGTCACAGCTCCCCCTATCAGCAACAACTCTTCACATGTCTTCTCTTTCTTTTACTGCTCCCCCTTTGATCAACAATTTGTTTTTCACATGTCTTCTCTCCCCCTTTGACATCAATGGCAAAGGGATCATACTTGCAATTCTGACACATCAAAATCATATCGGCTGCTCCCCCTTAGTAGCAGCTCCCCATCATCAATCCGGATCACAAGATATGACTATGATATCCACTGGACTGATGCACATCAGTGCATCCTAGTTCATCACCAGAGGGGCCATGACCCCTAACTTCTCCCTGAGATACTCAAAAGAGTCCTTGGGAAGAGGTTTAGTAAAGATATCTGCAATCTAATCCTTGGAGGGTACATACTCCAATCTGACTTCATCCTTGTTCACTTATTCTCTCAGAAAGTGAAACTTGATAGATATGTGCTTGGTCTTAGAATGCAGCACTAGATTCTTAGAAATATTTATTGCACTTGAATTATCACAGAAAATTGTGATAGGCTTCTCATATTCTACTTTAATGTCTCTCAGCATTTGCTTCATCCACAAAATTTGAGTGCAACTACTTGTTGCTGCAATATATTCTGCGTCAGTTGTAGACAGAGAAATTGCCTCTTGTTTCTTGCTTAGCCAAGAAACCAATCTTTTTCCCAAAAAGAATGCTCCTCCACTTGTACTCTTCCTATCATCCACATCTCCTGCCTAATCTGCATCTGTATAAGCATGAAGAGAAAAATCTTGATCTCTAGGATGCCAGAGACCATACTCAACTGTTCCTTTTAAGTACCTAAAAATTCTTTTGATTGCCATGACATGAGATTCTCTGGGATCAGCCTGAAATCTTGCCACAAGACCAACAGCCTACATAATATCTGGTCTAGTTTGAGTGGGATACAATAGTCCTCCAATCATTGATTTGTACTTGGTCTAATCTATTTTAGGAGAGTCATCATCTTTGCTCAACTTACATCTAGTTGCCATAGGAGTGTTCATTGGCTTTGAATCTTCCATTCCGAATTTCCTCAACAATTCTTTCACATATTTGGTCTGAGAGATAAAGATGCCTTTCTTTGTTTGGGTAATTTGCAGACCCAAGAAGAAATTCATTTCACCAAGCATTGACATTTCAAACTCACTTTTCATTTGATTTGCAAAGGTTTTACACATACTGTCTCTTCCTCCAAAAATGATATCATCAACAAATACTTCAACAATCAAGATGTTTTCATTATCTATTTGGAAATATAGATTACTGTCAATAGTACCTTTGTTGAAACCAATCTGCACAAGATGCTTATCCAACCTTTCATACCATGCTCTTGGGGCTTACTTCAATCCATACAGTGCTTTCTTCAACTGGCAGACCATATCATCTTGATCAGACAATTGAAATCCATCCGGTTGTTCAATGTATACTTCTTCCAAATCACCATTTAGGAAGGCAGACTTGACATCCATCTGATATACCTTGAAGTCTTTGAAGGTAGCAAATGCAAGAAATAATCTGACTGCTTCAATTCTTACCACCGGAGCAAAGGTTTCTTCAAAATCAATTCCTTCTATTTGAGAGTAGCCTTTGCAAAGCAATCTGGCTTTGTTTCTGATTACTTCACCAACTTCATTTAGTTTGTTCTAGAAGACCCATTTGGTTCCAATCACATTCTTGTTTCTAGGTCTGGGAACAAGATCCCAAGTGTGATTTTTCTCAATTTGCATCAACTCTTCCTCCATTGCTTTGGTCCAGTTTTCATCATTGCAAGCTTCATTTATTGTCTTAGGTTCAATCTTTGAAATCAGACAACATTCATCTGAATTTTGAGCAATTTTCCTCCTTGTTTGTACCCCTTTGCTTTTGTCACCTATGATTTGATCTTCAGAGTGATTTAGAGTTACATACCTTGGAACTTTGGGAGTTTCTTGTACTACTGTTTCTTGATCAGGCCCATCCAGACAAACTTCTTCTTCCTGATTTACTGGATCAGTCTGAATCTGACTTTCAAGAGAGGATTGAGTTCCTTGAATCAGAACATCATTCTAATCATCTTCATCATACTCATAAAACCTTGAGGGCTTCTCAATTCCTTCATCAACCTTCACATTTGTACTTTCTATTATCTTTCTCAGTCTCTTATTGTAACACCAATATGCTTTGCTTTGAGTGGAGTATCCCAAGAAAATTCCTTCATCACTTCTAGCATCAAACTTTCCTAGATCTTCATCTCTTTTGATGTAACACTTGCTACCAGATACTCTGAAATATCTCACAGTAGGAGTTATACCAAACCAAAGTTCATAAGGAGTCTTACCGATATTGCTTCTGATTTGAACTCGGTTGAGAGTGTAGATTGTAGTGCTGATAGCTTCTCTCCAAAACATCTGAGGAACATTTGCTTCCATCATCATTGTCCTAGAAGCTTCTTGGATGGTCCGGTTCTTTCTCTCAGCTACTCCATTCTACTATGGAGTCCTAGGAGCAGACAACTGTCTCTTTATACCATGCTTCTCACAAAAGTCTATGAATTCACCGGATGTGAATTCACCACCTCTATCAGACCTTAGACACTTTAGTTTCAATCCGGTTTGATTCTCTACCATAGCTTTGAAGATTTTGAACTTCTCAAAGGCTTCTGATTTCTCTTTTAGAAAGGTAACCCACATCATCCGGGAATGGTCATCAATTAGCAACATGAAATATTTATCACCTTGCATACTTTTGATTCTTGTCGGACCACATAGATCAGTATGAACTAATTCCAATAATCTGGTAGAGGACTGATCCTTGCTTTGGAAAGAGACTCTACTCTGTTTACCTAGCTGACATTCTTTGCACAAACTATTTATAGGTTTCACCAACTTTGGAAGATCTCTTACAGCCTGAGTATTGCTTATTTTCATGATGTTATCAAAATTTACATGACACATCCTTCTATGCCATATCCAACTCTGATCCACTTGAACAAACAAACAACTTTTATTAGAACCAACCAGATGGAAGATATTACCTTTTGTTTGAGTACCGGATGCAATCTCAGTTCTGGAGCTTTCAAAGATCCTGCATCTTCCATTTTTGAACTGGAGATCATAACCTTTGTCTACTAACTGTCCAACACTGAGAAGATTGTGCTTCAATCCTTCAACATACAGTACATTACCAGTTTTTCTCTTTCCATCAAAAGAAATAGTTCCCCTACCTCTGATTCTACCTACAGAATTGTCACCAAACTTTACCATTCCTCCTTCATACCTTTCCAAATCTAAGAACTTGTTCTTGTCACCTATCATATGGTGAGAGCATCCACTGTCAATAACCCAATCACCCTTTTCTTCAACTTGGGTAGCCAAAGCTCTTTCTACAACCTTATGATTGACAGATTCAGAGGATATTGGTTCTTCTTCCTTGATGGTAATAAACACCCATTCATTTCTAGATTTGTCTATCTCTGATTCATCATCTGTTACTCCTTCATTATCAGCTTCTTCATGAACATAATAATAGTTCTTTTGGAACCTTTGTCTGTTAGAGTTTGACCTTGCAGAACTTTCCGGACATCTTGAAGCAAAATGACCAATCTTATTGCAGTTGAAGCACATAAAAGGTAACTTTCCTTCATACTTACCGGATCCTCTTAGCAATCTTTTTGCAATGAGGGCTTCAAGATGAGCTATTTCTACTTCTTCCTCTTCCATGTCTTTCCTTGCTTGATCATACCATGACAGCTTCCTTGAAGAGTTTTCTCTTGGATCAAATCTTTGTTTGCCTTTCACATAGGCACTGGCTTTGAATGCAGATTCAGTCTTGGGGGGATCATCTCCAAACTTGGTCATTTCAAATGCAGCCAGTTTGCTAGCCAATTGCTCTCTTGTGATAGTTGCATGGGCTCTAAATTCATCAATGGAAGCAACCTTGATCTTGTAGGCAGCAGGAAGGGATCTGAGAATTTTGCAAACAATCTCATTTTCATCTAGAACTCCACCAGCATTCCTGATTCCACACACCAGCTCATTTACTCTTGGCATAAAAGTAGTGATATTTTCATCATCTCTCATCTTCAATCTTTCAAATTTTCCTTTGAGACTTTGCAACCTTGCACTCTTAACAAACTCATCTCCTTCATGCAGAAGTTCCAGTTTAACCCAGATCTCATAGGCAATGGGCAGATCAATAACATTTGAGAGTTCTGAGTCAGTCAATGTGCTTAGAGGAGCCTCTTTGGTTCGCAGATTGTTTTCAACATTTGTGATTTCATTTAGAGTTGTCAGACCACCCTGTGGGGGTACATATGCTTTTGTGACCATGGACAAGTATGCTTTTCCCATACACTCCAAGTGACATTTCATGCGGCCTTTCTAGAGAGAGAAGTTGGTTCCATCAAACTTTGGACTGTCCTTCTTGTATGATGACATCCTGGATCTCCTCAAGCAGTTAAGCTCCTTTCAGAGGAACTCAGCTCTGATACCAATTGTTAGATCTAGGGCACACAACTGAGAGGGAGGGTGAATCAGTTGTACAAAAACTTGCTTCTACTTCTAAGACTTGATTCTTCTTTGTTAGTTAATAGCATATCAATTAACCATTCATGAAAGCATAAAACATTAACACTGGAGCAGATAAACATCAACACATTAGACACCAAGATTTTGACGTGGAAAACCCGGTTAAGGGAAAAACCACGGGGTGATTAACCCAAGGATTATTCTCTGTTAGAAGAATAAGAAAAATGGATGGCACATGCCAATTAGGGCTCACTGCTCACAAGGAGGCACACTGCCTACAAGAGACACACTGTCTACAAGATGATAAGTTTTACAAACTTGAATTGGAGATTGACATCTTTACCATGTCTAGATCAGTTCCATTTAAGCCTGAGATACTTCTGCTCTGCCCCTCGCTCTTTCGCTATACCACACTCATTCGCTCCTCAACACACTTCGAAATGAATTCACAAACCTTTATTTATACAAGGCATCGACTTAGGAATAATCATCTAAGTCGGCAATTATCCATAAGAACATTCGCAATATGAATAACCCATCCGGTCAGCCAGCCTGAACAAGAACATCTTCATCCAGAAGTATATCTCCAATTTTGGGCTCTAACACTAATGCGGATCGACAACACCATCTCAACATGATCCAAGAACCTTCACAAGCTTGCCTGAATGACCGGGTACATCCGCACTTCCTCTACTTACAAGAATCTCTTCTCTCCTTCATCCGGAACTTCAAGAACACAGTCTATCGCCACTGTTAAACTGAAACAAGTGCTTCCAAACCTCCAAACTATGTACAAATCAAGATGACACATCACAAGGACATCCCAAACACTCCTTCCAATCCGCAGAATATGAAAATGCACTTCCGGATCTCACCGGACCTTTTTGTAACACTCTATGACTTTAGAACAACTTCTTCATATCTTCATGCAGACCTCTAAAATCTTAACTAGAGTATCTTAAGACTCATATCTACAAACCCTTTAATCTGCATCCTCTGAGTCTCAACCTATTGAGTACTTTTTCCCTCTTCTCATCACTGTTCTTCACTGAGACTAATTTTCTCAATATCCTCAGCACACAGCTCATCCAATCCTTCTTATCAATGCAATATGAGTATGTTGACATCAATGACAACACTGGTTAACCTCATACTTACAACACTGTCCTTGATTAAAATCCTTACAACATCATTTGTTTCATTCATTGGCATTGAAAAAGTATGGAAAAATCAAGCATTCTGGGCTATTTTTTCTCTTGCCTTTTGCACCAATTTTGAAAAGATTTCAAAATCTGATTTTGCATTGGTGAGAACATATAAACATGGCCTCTCAGTACTCCTTGGAATCCCTACATGAATATATTTTCAAAATTTAAAAATCTTCACAAGTTCATTAGTAAACATCCTTATGCCATGCCCTATATACAAGCCATGTATCACAAGGATATATTGGTGTCATCTTCTTTCGAGATCCTTGAGTATGTATGTGATCTTAACAATTTCATATCTCTCATAAATACATACCCTTGGGTAGTAGAAGAACTAATAAAACACACCTTGGATGAAGAGCATGACATTTCTCATAATAGTTTGGAATTAATAGCTCAAACATATGGTGATAACATTGACAATGATCATGAGAGCGATAATGACTTCACAAGCTACCCTATGGATCCTAATGATGAACAACATAATGAACAAGATACAAATTTGGCTATGGTACCGTATGTCCCACTATGCTCCAACATTAGGGAGTGGGAAGATGATGACGATGATTTTCTTATAGACAACTTCTAGCCCGGCAGGGGCCCTACAGGTAAGTAGCTATAAACTTTTATTTATATCGTAATGTGCTTCCCCCGTGATGTGTTATGTGTTGTTTAGGCCTCCTAGAATGACCTTGGATTATCCTGTAAGGTTTAGGATACTAGGAGACCGCCTCTATTGTGACCTTCTATTTGTATCATCATTCTTCTAAATTGCTCTCTCTGATTTCATTGTTGTGTGTTGTGTCTTACGGATATAGCGTTGTGGTTGGTGACTTGGGGGCACCCTCCTACATGACTATCCCTAAGACACTTGTTTTCTCCTCTCTTATTTATTGTTTCCCTTCCTCTAGTGTTTCCATCTAGCGGGTGGATGACGACAAACATTTATATTGATGCGGACCTAGTGTCCCTTTTGAGAGCAATCAAAAAAATGGACTTTCTTCCTAATATGATCATGGGGTTGTATATCTTATCTAACGCTTGGATAGTGGAAGCACTCGTGCTTTCTGCATTGTGAATTTCATGATGTTTTTATCGCATTTACAAACCTTAACAATACTGCTACTCTATACACCTTTGTTTGCCTTTGAATCTAGCCTTGGTGGTACTCGATTCAGAGAACTTCATAATATAGCCCCTGGTTATCCTCGAACTCTGAATTCATTGTATAACCTTGGCTCTTTGTGTGGTTAATCATATGCATTGATGTTGTTGTTTATCATGATGTTGTAGACACTAACATGTTTCTTGCAAGGATGTGTTTGTGGGAACATTTGGCAATCGTAAGGTACATGTCACCTCTGGGGGGCATGGGCTTTGTGAAAGTCGGTGTTTCCTTGTGTGTTTTCTTCCTACCTTAACGTGCTTGATATTGATAACTGATATCAACCACCTTAAGGTGGGGGCATATAAGGTAAGTTGTCTGTTATAGATGTTAGCAGTGTGTTTGACCTCAGATGCAAAGACTTGCGCCCCAGAGTAGTGCATCATGCATCCTAAGCTTGTTTGCAATCAATCAATCAATCATGTAAGACCTCTGTGGAGGTGAGATATCAATCATATCCTTTTTCTTAAGCCCTCTGCGGAGGTAGGGATGGTGTATTTCTTAGAGCAGATTACATCATCCTGTCATTTTCAAAAGTCCTTTGCAGAGGCGGGGAGCGGTTCTGTGACTAACTCAACCCTTAAGTGTGTCTTCGGTGATTGTTGTGGTGAAGCCCAATCATCAGTGTGTGCCTGTGATGTGCCTGAGATGGTGTTGGACCTAAAATAGGTACACTTCATTGCTTGTCTGCCATGTTTTCTCCATGTCTTCAAGTGTGTGTTTTGGCGTGCTTGTTTTGTGTTGCATGTTTGTTGCCCCATATGCAGAGACCAACACCTTTGAGTAGTGCTTCATGCATTTTGGGAGGTTTTGTGTATATTGCATGTGTGTTGCCCCATATACAAAGACCATCGCCCCTAAGTAGTGCTTCGTGTATTATGGGAGGTTTGTTACTTTCCAGTACTTGCATTTGCATTTCATAGATATAAGAAAAAGAAAAGAAAAGATATCATTTCTATCTTCCATGCATTAATGTGTCTTCTATGCATTGACTCTCTGCTCCATGTTCTGCATGACTGTAACTATCTTCTCCGTGTTTTATGTGCATGTTACTACCTTTTATGCGATTGGCATGTCTTCTCTGTGCTTGGTGTGTTTACTGTGTTTGTGATCTTACTTTAATGCATGTATGGGCCTTGCGTTCATACATACATTAAAGTGCGGGCTAAATGTAACGTTGAAAAATGTCCCCTTGAAGGCTTTTCCCTCATAAGGTTTAGCTCCCAAGTCTTTAGAGTGCATTTAGGACATTTTAGTTCATATTTTAGCATCCCGATGGAATGAGACCTAGGTTCCATGACAAATAGGACCTAGGTGGACCCCTTGAGCTGTACCCTGCCTAAAATAAGGGGGGAGGACTTAGATGCTCGCGCCCGAGTCCTACCCTATTTTGGGGCAGCCCCAATTTCTGGGTGTCAGTTTATGACCGTTAAGAGGTTATTTTGCTGACACAATAAAGTTTGATTTTTAATAGCTTGGCAGGAATGCTTGTAGGTGCATATATAAGCATGTGTAGGCATTCATTTGTAAACTAGATTTTAATTAGTTAGCAAGTGTGATGTTGAAGTGTTCTAAAGGTGATTCAAGGCTTTCTATTGTGTTACAAGAGCAGACTTGTATGTTTTGTGTGTTGATATTTGTAGATTTGAGCTTCAATCTCCTCATGGCATGAAGAGCATCTTCCTCCATGAGAGCTTCACTACAAGGTGACATATCATTGTGTTTTTATCATTGATTCCTTTGGTTTTGGCCTCTACCTCACAAGGGCATGCCCTCTTTATCTGACAATGGTGTTTGGAGACTTAAGTGTCCTCTAGGGTTTGACTGAGGCAAACCTATAAACACCACAACCCTCAAACCAAGTCTTGTGATTGTAGGTTACAGGTGTCGCATCTGGAAGAAGTGGAGTTGTAGGAAGGAGTGACAGACATCAAGGATTCAGGATCTGAAGAAAAGTTAGACAAAGGAGCACTTCCAGGACTAGGGCACCCATAAAAGTGTCCTCCGTAGACAAATACCAGGAAACAAAAGTTACAGGGCTGATCAGTGATGAAAGGAGGTCCAGATTCCCCAAAAAAGTAGGTACCTTAGACTTGGGCGCCTGCACCAGTGTCCCTGACTATTCTGCCTTGGAACCCCGAAAATAGGTATTCTATAATTTTTTATTTTACTCCCGTCTATAAGAGCATTTTCCATCTTTCATCAATTTGTTTCCATATTTGCATAATTAGGGTTTTAATGGTTAATTAGACACAAGAGAAGGAAGATTAATAATTAAATTCCCTAATCCAAGCTTCCCCTCATATGCAAGTGACCTAGGGTATGATATTCCTTGCCACTCGACCCTAGATCCTTCAATGTTAGGGTGAAAGGAGGATTCAAACATCTAAACAACAAAGATTTACAAAATCCAATTTTACCCTAAATAGGTACTATTGTTAGTCTTCTGCTTATGTTACCTTTCAAGTTATGTATTGGTGGGAATGCCAAGTGTGTCACCACATGTTTTTATGACACCTTGAGCATGTTAGAGTGTTCTTTGGATTCTTATTACCACTTTTGTTTTGTAAAAAAATTGTTCGGTTAGTTTTTGTCTATTAATATCTTGAGTGAAGGATTGAGGCATTACAATACCTAAATTTGAAGTATTGTAATAATAGTATCTTTTTGTAATCAAAATAATTAATTGACATGCATATGAAAGAAACATTGATAAATGAGCTATGACAAAGTGATCTTGAAAGGGTTAATTACACCCATTCAATGTTTCAAATGACACACTGTAGACAAGTGTCATCTTGATAACACTTTGCAATCTAAGACATAAGCCTTGTATTAATTAAAAATATTGTCATTACAAAAACTATAGGATGAACAGAAAAGATTTAAACACCTACATAAAAAAATTGTTATAAAAGTTAAAAATTTAAACTATATAAATTTAAGTTCTCCTAAATCAACCCAAACAAAGTACTAATTTGATGCAATTTTCACTATTACAAATTTATATATATGATATATTTTTCCTTAAAATATGATAGAGTTGTCATACTTGGAACTAACTATTATAGAATGAGATGGGGCAAATAAACCATATAACACTTTAGTTTGACCACTACCACTAGATCTTTATTCACATGGAAACTAATTTAAACATCTTGTATTTTAGTTTGGTGATCGTCACAACCACCCTTGGAGCTTGAAGGCCTTTACAATTACCATGGGATGAAGTGTTTAGTTGCATTCACAAATGGTGAGCGTATTTGGAACTTGGCTAATAGAAAGAAGCATTGGTAGATGCTGAGAATTACTATGAGCTCAACCCTTTGAAATGTCATGGACATGAATTTAAGCTTCAATGGCTTTTATCTACATGATTGGAGTTGCTTGAGAGTTCATGTGTTTATTCCTAGCATAAATTTAACTTTAACTAGGTATATCAAACATGGGATTCTAGGTATTTTAACATTGGTGAAGCTATCTTAGAATCAAATTCATGCAACTTGAATGTGCTAAAATCAAATGCCTATTTTATTGGGCCAATGAAGATCAAAATTGTGCAAAAATGGATTCAAAAAGTATTTAGTATAGAGTTGTACAAAGTTTTCTATTTTTAATATCTTGAACAATGTGAAGATTGTAATAAGAGGTGACAACTTCCATCCAATGAGAATGTAAATGATTAATTATTTCAACATTTTTGGTTAAAAAATTTACATGTATACTTTACAAAAAAAAATATAAACTTTAGTTGTGAAAATTATAGTATAAAATTGGTTAGTAGTTACAAATATTAAGAACTAGATAAGTAATTCTAATTACAATAGTATTTGCCTAAAGGTAGGTACTAATAAAAGGAATTTAGAAAATTTATAAATATCTAACAATATTAAGTTTCAATTTTTATTTAATTTATTCCCTCTAGAGACAACTAGGATCACATTAAAACATCTCTGTTATCAGTTCAATTCTATAAGAAATGCATAACTTTATGCATGCAACATAGAAGTAAAGAAGATATGTACATCTAAGGTTAAACTTCTTGGCATTGTATATGATTCTATTATGAAAAACTATCTACACTAGATCTATCGTAATTGTTGGAAGCAAGTTTTACCAACCGGTTAAAAACACATCATGTCAACAAGTATGTCAAGCTCTTACTCAAATTACAAAATGTAGCTCTAAAAGAGAGCGACATTTAACAAATAATATTGCAAGAGAATAGGGTTACAATGTTAATAGCCAAGGGAAGAGGTAGTGTCCTAGCACTCATTTGTAAAGTTTGTGAGACACAATACAACAAGTAAGTGATAACGGTGACACATACATCTAACAAGGAATGCTAATCTAATTTTGACAAAAATGTAGGAACAATACACCTTTGAGAGATTGTAATGAACCTAATAAAAAGAAATAGCGACTATCATAGATAATACACACAAAAAAAGTTCAATCAAAATAGAGAAGTCCATAACTGTTACACCCAATTTTATACACAAACTTAATTCATCTATTATTTCAAGAACAATTAGTTAGAAGTGAAATAAATATGATGATTATTAAGTTATAATAGCTTAGAAAAATAATTTTATTTCATGTTATTGAAAATGCGATGAAATTGATTATTTAAAAGTTATTATTATTACGTTAATGGACTAACTATGAATTGTGTCCGTGAGATGTATGCAGGAACAAAGTTTCCCCCTCCAAATGAGGAGGGAGAGCATCACTCAGGAGAGGGAGTTAGATCATGAGAAACAAGTGATTGACGTGCCATCAGGGAACACACACACTCACATTAGAAGTTATAAAAATTTTAAAGTAAGTCTTAATCTTTTTTTTGTCAGTTGCATTAGTAATATTTTTACAATGAAGATTGTTTTCTTCTTGCGTGTGGTTGTCACCATCATGTCAACAAATTTTTCCTCCACATTAATGAACGATGAGGTTGTGTTTGTCTTAGCTTGCCTTGTCAAACCAAGAGTTTGGCATATCAAGTTGATATTGTGCTCGTAGAATGCATAATAAAAGCATTCAAAATGCATCGTACAGACTCTATATTCAAGAGTTTATTGTCACTTAATTCTTATTGGATTTAGACATAAGTCTTAAGTTCAAATTAAATTACATTCTCAAGAGTAAAAAGAGCATAGAATGAAGACATTATTTTGATGGAGGATATTCCCATCAACCCCTCCTAAATCTAATGAGGAGAGGGGAGGAGTAGTAGCTCCACACTCCTCGATTCTAGGCCCGAAGCCATAGACCCTTATGGGAGGATAAAATTTAAAAATAGTTATTCACCACCTTATGGTGGGGGGATATATAACAGCATTTTTTTCTTTAAAAAAAGGAGAGAGTGTAGGAGGCACAATGGTAGTTCTTTTTCTTGTTAGACAAGCTTTAAAAACTTAAGCAAGATAGAAAATTGTAGGTTTGTGGGAAAGGGTGAAAAGAGAGTTCATAATTTCTCATTTGTTGTTACAGAGGTATGATTTTGAGATCGTATCTTTTCTAAAACCTTACTACTGTGAAATTATCTTATCTTCGCCTAGATATGGGCATTTGTTACAAACAAATTAGTTTGGTTTAAGGACTTTTGTGTGCTGGGAGAAACTATTGAGATATGTTCTCGACCCCTCGATGAGAAGCAGGTTGATAAGCAATTACGTATACTACTATCTTTATTACCAACATTTACAAGAATAGTTTTAGTCCACCTTCAACACCTGTGTGAGGCCGTGGTGGGAAAAGTGTTTCATAAACTTAGAAACATTTATAAAACAACTTTGGTTCTTTCTTTGCGTGCCTATGAAGAGGCCGACATAACCATACAATTAAATGTTTGAAATAAGTTTATAATTGTCATGCTTGAGCCTATATAAGTCTGACAATATCTAAATTATCCGTAGAGTCCAATCCCTGCAAAAGGCCAAAAATCAGTATGTGATATAAGTCTTACCTTAACAACAGCAAAAGGATAAGATTGCTTGATAGTATAAGCTAAATTATGCTTGAATGAGGTAGAGAAATATGCATATATCTTTCTCAAGATAAGACCAAAGCATATATGTGAAAGTATGGTTGTAGGAAACTTTTGAAGCCATCATGTATGGAGCTTGTTAAGGCCACATAACCAATAAATAGTAATGTTATCTCTTGACCGACATGTTGTGTGGAAATTCACTTAATTAACAACAATAAATAAGATGAATAGTTGATTTAATTATCTATGCATGTAAGAGGTAGATAGATAGGTGTTTATATCAGGCCTAAGACAAGGTTGAGAGCCTTGTAGATGTAGACAAGGTTAGTTTTAAACAAATTCTTTTTGAAACAGTGCTTAGAGAGAAAGTATGGGCTGAATATGACCCAAATTTTTGTATGAATCCATACAGGCCAAAAGTAAGTATTTGTGTAAAATGAAAACATGGTGCTTTCTTGTATTGAACCCAAGTTGAAAATGGCTTTTATAAGTTCCATTTTGTCTATGAATAGCCGTGGTATTATTATTTATTGGCCAAGTCAGGCCAGTGGCAGTATTAAAGCCGTTTGTTAAGGAATGCTTTTGCTATCAAATGTCAGTATTACTGCTATTAGAGTTGACTACTCGCCCTTATGAAAAAAGACAAATAAACACTTAAACAACCAGAACATTGCAACTAAGATTGTAGCTAATTAAACATTATGTGTCAAAAAGTACAAGTGTTTCCAAAAACATCAATTTAAATGAGAATATGATAAAGATTCCTTGACAAGTTGTAAGTTGCGTAAAAACTTAGACTAAGGAAGTCACTCCTTGGTGGCAAGGACATAGAGACCCTAGTCAATAATAAATTGATATATGATATAAAATCTTGCTTATTCATAAGCACTAAATTAGGGTGGTCTAGTTATTAATTAGTTGACAGGATGTCATAGACCTGAGATAGCAAGGATGCAAAGAGGGGCTCAATATAAGTACTTAAGTCACCCAGGTTCTTACCTTATAGTTGTCTAGTTGACTTGTGGTAGAGGTATATGTCAATTGGACATGTATAGGGTTTAACTTATTAGAATACTTGAATTAATCATCAATCCAAAGTGATTGAAAGAATGTTGTCTCCAAGTCGAGAAAAGAGTACATGTGAACATACGACTTATTTGTATGAAACTTTAGCCAAAGTAATACAAAATCGCTACTTGCATTGTCGGTTCACCCTATCCTTGAATTACACAAATAGTCAAATGGGTTGTTCATAGCTAGAGCTAGACCAGAAGTTGATCAACCAATTGTTTCTGCTAGGATACAACACTCGTTCTCAGATGACACTATTTAACTTGATTCTTATTATCTAAACCCTCATGAAGGGTAGGGCCACTTCCAGTAGGAAGGTGTGCAGGGGACCACCAGTCTTGGTTAGAGGAAAAGCATCAGAGTGATGCTCTCCCTCTTGCAGTGGAATTGCCAAAGACTTGTGATGCAAAAAACATTGCTTCATTTGAATATGTAGTTGAATATTGTATGTCACAAGAAATGCAACCATTCAATTTTGTAATAAATACTTTGATGTAATTATGAAAAGTATAATGTTGAAAATTTTCCTTTTTGGAACAAAAAAAATATTATGGAAAAATGGCTACTATTTCCATCATTTATTTTGAATAATAGTGTTTTATTCAAATGTGCTTGTTACAATAACAAAATGTTCATTCGTGCTCATATACAATAAGTGCAACATAGAATTATATTTTGTAGAAGCATATTTTAGCATGGATTTTAATCTAATAGAATATGGATATGAAAAGAATCATGTGAGCATGTTATGCACCATCATAGTTACAACATAGAAAGATCAAAAAACACTTAAGGGCACCATAAACATCGAGTGAAAATCAACTATTCAATTAAATTAGATGAGTTTAGAAAAATGTTCATTCATTCGTAGACAATAATTTCAACATAAAATTATATTTGGTGGAAGCACATACTAGTACAAATTTTAACCTTATTGAAGATAGACACGAAATAATAATGAGCATGATATGCAATATTATAGTTGCACAATAGCAAGCTCAACAAAAACTTAAGGGCGCCATGAACAAACAAGTGAAGGTTAACTATTACTAGATTTAGAAAAATTTACAATAGTAACAATCTTCCATCATTGTAGTCTCATTACAACATAAACTATCAAAAAGGTCAAAATATACCAAAGTATTGACAATTATGTATAAATATACATCAAATACTAGAATAAACATATGACCATCCATAGATAACATGAATAAAATCCAATAAATTAAAACCTAAAATTCAAACCCTACATTAAAGACTTTGAAATTATAAAGGCTCGTGACATTTCTTCTTAGCTAAGATAAAATTAACTCAGGACATTCCCAATGTATTCCAGTAATAAAACATAAAATAGTATGGTCCTTGGTTGTGACTTTTTATTTCTGATGCAAGAAATACAAGTAACTAGTCATCTATCAAATTTTTAGTATTACACATTAAGTTGTTAATATGAATAATAAAAGCAAACTCCTCCTTCGACATTACCAAAAAAATTTACCTTGTCTAACTTAAAATAGTTCACCAGAAAAGAATAATGTTAAAAAATGCCTCAAGAATTCATTTAACAATTCTTTAAGCAACACCAACACCACCCTTTTCTTTTTTCCTCTATAACTTTTTCATGTAAAATTTAAGCTCTTTACCTTCAAGAATGTATCTAGACAAAATCAAATAGGTCATTTATATTTATTAAAGTTAAAACAAACATCTTATTAAAGTTTAGATTTAGTGTAACGTACTAAATTTTCACAAGCATAAAAATCTGAAGTAAAATCCACATTAACATCAAGTGAGCAAATAAAGTAAAGTAAAGTAACTACAACATCATCATGAAGAAGAGATAATAGTAACTTCTATTGTCAATACAAGATTTCATTCATAAGTTTGATATCAAATCTAGTTTCAATACATCATTCTAAAGTCAATTAGAGAGTTTTTCCAAATCAAATAATATTACAAGTTTCAATAATGGCATAACACCTTATGAATCATTTTGAGTTACATAAAGAAGTATAACTGCCATCAAATGCCAAATAAATCCAATAATTGGTCCTCGACCGCCATCGACCATCTGGCCATCTGCTGCGTCGAAGGATAAGAACATGGTTCAGGCACTTTTTTCCACCCAACCATGAAGCTTGTGCTTCCCTAGTATCCTTCAAACTGAAGGATGCCCGACCCTGCTCGAAGGGCCTAGCAACCTGTGAACAAGTGCAGGGTGGAATCCGATGTGTGCCTATCAATCTACATGCATTTCTACCATGAATGCAGCATCTCATCAATAGGATATGGCAGGGAAGAATATAATTATAATCACTAGATAGTCAAACCATTTACTACAATGGTACATATGTCTATTTCAACATCACAGTCGCTTTGGCCAAAGCATTAACCATGAAAACGGTGTGTAGGTTTGAAAAAGAAATCCTACTTCCTTGTTATTCCATACTCGACACCCATCCCAGAAGGCAATTTTTCACAAAACATAATACTTCGAAAAAAAACTCTACTATTTATTCACAAACAATGCATATTTTACCAAATTAAAGAAGATATCTACTACTTTCATACCTGAACAATACAAGTAGGGATTTTTCATTCAAGTGATTTTAAAAGTTATTTACTTTTATTTGAAGCTAGTTTTCTCATTTTCTCTTTTTTTTTAGCATCACAATGTTTTATATTCAATTTCATCTGTTTTGGTTTGTATCTTCATCACTATGGAATATTCACAAGGTTTATTTATCATAAAATGAATAAAACTCTCATCTATATGATTTCATATAGGGAAATTATAGAAAACTATTATGGTTTTAACTATGTTTAAATGGTATACTCAAATTTATAATGCAAGATTTTTAATACTAAACCTATCGATATGTACGAACAATGATTAATTAAAAATGAAACCGGTTCTAAAGATAGAAGGAGGACGATCTAGTGCTATGTGGTCCCTATACTTTAGCATTAACACATCTTGCAAAAAAAATAAGAATAATAAAAAATCCAGAACCTATAGCCATTAGAATATTACGTAAACATGTCACTTTATGCATTACACAGGCCACTAAAAATGTTCTGTTGGCCATTACAAACATAGGGAAGTCATTTAAAAGTGCAGAGAAGACATTTTTTAATTTATATGCACAGAAGACATTTTAAAACAACCATAGAAAAATAAAATGGAGACCCATTGCAACAGGGCCAATACATGATTAAAGAAGGGCTGAGTTAATAAAGGAAAGTTGCTTCAGTCACAGAGAGGTTATTTGACCCAATACCAAGTTGATCAATTAAATAGAAAAGCAGTTTTAAACAAGGATAGGCCATTACTTTTATACTAAATTGGCTGCTCAACCAAAATAACTCAAAAAGCTAAGTCAATATTAAAATTTACCAATGTAGTCACAGAGAGATGCTAAAAAGGCCACTTCAAACAAAAGTATTAGGCAGTTTAATGAACTAGAGTAATTCAATAGATAAAGGTTTTAATATATCAGTCGGATTTAACTAGAATTTGGGCTGATTTTGCAAAGAAAGGATGCCTAAAATATGGTTGCTCTTTCTATCTATAAGGTTGCTGCTCAGATATGGAAAGATGACATCAGTTTAAGAGGTAATATGTTGCAGGAACACCTTCTCTGTAGTGCAGGCCCATATTTCCTTTTATTGTTTCATAAGGCTCTTAAGCCATTTCATGTTGTAATAAGGGTCAATTTGGTCCCATTGATGTAATTGTGCAAGGCAAACATGTGATTTTTCTTGTATGAAGGGTAAAGCCAACGGTTAACTAATTTAAATATTAGTTTGCATGGTTGAAGGGAAATAACTGTTGTCTCTAACCCTTTTCTAGGGGCAAGCTGTATGTCACACAACAGAAGTGTGTGTTGCAGCAGAGATTTTGATGAATGAATAAGAAGAGTTTCTGGGTGTGATATATGTTAGTTTTCCTACGTGTTCTTTGTATTTGGTATCTTTGTTAAGATAGTGTGCCTCCATGCCCTAATCTAGATGTTATCTGGTAGTTCTTAGTGTTCCCGTAGTGTGCAGACAGTGTACTACTAACATTTCCATAGAGGCTGGCTTGTAACCTAGGGGTTAGGGTTTGATTCGTAAATGGAGACCCTTTCCTCTGTCCACTGAAGTCCTGTGTAGAATCAGTGTGATGGGGGAAAGATATTTAAGTTGTTTTCTACATTCTCACCTAGGAATCCAGAGAACTCAGCTGGATTCGACTAGACATCTCCATGTGGCTAGTTGGGAAATCGATGAGAAGTGATCAGATGTTGTTTGGGATCAGATTGACATGAATGGTCAAAGATTTTGACTTGAGAAACAGCCAGTCCATAAGTGTTTGGTTCTGTAGGAGGGTTTCCCGTATCGGGGTGGCACAGAGCACTTGGTACTATGCTTTTCAATGTGATAAACAGTATCGGAGCACTGGAGAAAAGTTCTACCGACAGTGGAAGCTTGGCTGATAGAGAGATCATCGGCGTGACTCAGGCATCAGGTGAACCTCTGGAAGTCTCTTTGATTCCTAGTGTCTAATCGACAGGTGGACATCGGTGACAAACGGCCTGCATCTTGCTGAAAACTGGTATGGTGTCGGAGACACATACAGTTACATGTTTGAAAAACCTATTGAGACGGTGGACCCCATGCATCGCAACTTAAAATGTACGCATCGACGTGACCGGAGGTGTTGATCTGAGGAAATTATACTAGGCTGACGATAGAAGGTTCCACCGATTGGTGTGATAATTGCGAAGTATCACCGATGAAGAGTATCGGCGTAAAGAACATCGTCGGAAGGAGACTTGGAAGTCTCAACGCAAGGTAGGGTCTCACCGATGGAGGAGAGATAGTTGATCAGTGTGAGATGGGGTGTCGGCTGTAGTTCACAAGCAGTTGCTGATGAGGAGTGTGTTGCTGATAAAGACATCAGGGAGAGAGTAAGTGTCAGGTTGACATATCTAAAGAAGGCCGATAACAATTGTCTAGCTGATGTGCATGAGAGTTTCAGTGAATGCGTAGGAAGTATGACTAACTGTTACAGTTAGGTCAGTAGCAGCCAACGGTCATCGGAGTGTCGGCGTGAGAAAAACGGACACTGCCGATAGAGGAAGTTTGTGTGAAGAAGACAGAAGACGTTGGTCGTCAGTAAGAGTATATAGATCGGCGAGAGAAATAAGAGGGGACCCGATAGTAGTTTGTTTGGCCAATAGGGAAGTTATCTCCAAGACATAGCTCATGTCTAGCTGAATTATACTTGAGGACCTTTCATTGCCCACTCTACATCAAATTGGTATCAGATCCAATTTTCTGAATCAAAGCCATGTATGTCAGACGAAGAGTTGGAGATAGAGACAGAGGCTAGCACAATGCCTCCCAAGTCAATGAGCAAAGCAGCCATCTAGAAGATGGTAGAAGAGATGCTCGAAGAGAGACTGAAGGAAGAAAGATCCAAAGAGAAGAATGGAAGCACTTCTGAGTCAGAGGAGGACAAAGAAGAAGAAGCAGGAGAAAATCCTCAAGGAGAAGGTATGTCTGCTAATCAAAAGGCATTCCTGAATGCACTCAAGGGTCATGGAGATAGTGGTGATCCGAAAATGGATGTTCCCACGTTCAATGGGAAACTAGATGGAAATACTCTTGTGGACTAGATTGAAGCCATAAGTAATTACTTTGACTTTAAGGAGTACAGTGATAGTAAGAAAGTGAAGTTTGCAAAAACCAGACTGAGAGGTTCTACATTGGTTTGGTGGAACTACACCCAATATGAAAGGGAGAAGGTTGGAAAGAGTCTAATCACCAAATGGAGTAGAATGGTGGCCATGCTGAGAACCAAGTTTTTGCCATGTGACTATGATCTGCAGACCATCAGAAAGTTTAATCATCTTAGGCAGAAAGATACGGATGTGGCTATGTACACTGAAGAATTCCATAGATTGAGTATGAGGGCAAATCACAGGGAGGAGGAGAAAGAGATGGTGGCCAGATATCTTGATGGTCTAAGATATAATATACAAGACAAATTCAGTATGGTGGTTCCCAACACTGTAGATGAATGTTTTCAATTAGCCTCTAGGGATGAGGATAAGCTAAAAAGGAGAGGTGATCAAAATAACAGAGGAAGAGGAGGCAGGAACAATAGAGGAAGAGGTAATTTTGGTAGAGGACAGCCAAACAAAGGTGAAAGTTCAAGTTAGCAAGAATCATATTCTGATACAAAACAAAAAGGTAGTGGTTTCAGAGGTTGGAGGAGACCTAATGGCAGAGGCAAAGGTGGTGGTGCAGGCAGAGGACCTAGAGTCTTCACTAGAAGATGCTACAACTGCAATCAAGTAGGCCATACTGCAAATAAGTGCCCTGAGAAGGCATCTAGCTCTCATGATGGTGGGAGGAGGAACCAGCTATTGAAAGATGATGATTGCGAAAGTGTAAATTCACCAATTGGTAGTACTGCACCAGTGCTTGAAGGAGAGAGCATGATGATTAAGAGAACCCTAGTGAAGATGCCATTGAAGCAGGAGCCTCCACAAAGGAAGAATCTCTTCAAAACCCAAGGAGTAGCATATGGTAAGCTTTGTAAAATCATTGTTGATTCAGGTTCTACTGAAAATGTAGTGTCTGCTGAAATGGTAGAAAAATGTAAACTGAAAAGATTGCCCCATATTAATCCTCATAAAATATCTTGGTTTAATAAGAATCAGAACTATATGGTGGAAGAACAAACTTGGGTAGAGTTTGAACTAGGTGATTATAGGGATAAGGTGCTATGTGAAATTATTCCTATGGATGCTTGTCACCTTCTTCTTGGACGACCTTGGCAGTATGATGTGAAAGCACAGCATGATGGTGAAAAGAACACATATGTGATCACCAAGAATGGTAAGAAGTTTCAGATGGATCCCTTACCAGAGCAGGTTGGAGAGAAGAACAATGACAATAGTGTCATGTTAGTGAGTGGCAAAGAGTTCCTACAACTCATGAAGGAGGAGGATACCCAAGGGTATGCACTGATGATGAAGCCTGTAGATGTATCAAATCAGCAAAGCAAGAAGCAGAAGGAGATTCCATTGGAAGTGCAACAATTACTGGATAAGTATCAGGATCTTGTGGTAGAGGATACACCTAATTCTTTACCACCTATGAGGGACATAAGTCATCAGATTGACTTGATTCCTGGAGCCACATTACCCAACAAGGCTGCCTACAAGTTGACACTACAACAGAATGAAGAGGTAGGTACACAGATTTAAGATCTCTTGGAGAAAGGTTTGATTAGGAAGAGTCTCAGTCCATGTGTAGTCCCTAGTGTACTTGCTCCTAAGAAGGATGGAAAGTGGAGATTATGTACAGACTCAAGGGCTATTAATAAGATCACCATAAGGTATAGATTTCCTATGCCAAGAATTAAAGATCTGTTGGACTATCTTGGTGGTTCATGCTACTATTCCAAGATTGATTTGAAATCTGGTTATCACCAGATCAGAATAAGGTAGGGAGATGAGTGGAAGACTGCTTTCAAGACTAATGAGGGTCTTTATGAATGGCTTGTTATGCCATTTGGTCTTAGCAATGCCCCAAGCACATTTATGTGCTTGATGAATGAGGTATTAGTTGAATTCATTGGTAAATTTGTTATTGTTTATCTTGATGACATACTAATCTTCAGCAGGACAAAAGAAGAGCATATGAAGCATATTGACCAGGTGTTGGAGAAGCTACATAAGCACAAGTTGATGATCAACCTAGACAAGTGTGAGTTCATGAAAATAGAACTTGTATACCTTGGATTTGTAATTTCAAATGGTTGTTCGAAGATGGATCCCTCTAAGGTTGATGCTATTCTGAATTGGCCTACTCCTAAGTTAGTTGGAGAAGTCAGAAGTTTCCATGGATTGGCAACTTTTTATAGGAAGTTTATCAGAGGTTTCAGTCACATTAGTGCTCCCATCCTCAACACCATCAAGGGTGGAGTCAAATGTAGATTCCAATGGACAAAGGAAGCCGATGTTGGCTTTGAGTTGTTGAAAACAAAGGTAGCTGAGTTACCTACTTTAGTACTTCCTGATTTTGATAAGGTGTTTGTTGTTGAGTGTGATGCAAGCAAGAAAGCTATTGGTGTTGTCCTTAGCCAAGAAGGACACCCAGTTGCATTCTTCTTAGAGAAGCTGAATGAGGCCAAACAAAGGTATTCTACCTATGATCTAGAGCTCTATGCAATGGTGCAAGCTCTGAAAAAATGGAGACATTATTTATTGCCAAAAGAATTCATTGTTTTCACTAACAACCATGCTCTTAGTTTCCTAAATAGTCAAGAAAAATTGAACCATAGACATGTTAAATGGGTGGAACAGTTACAAGTTTATACCTTCATAATTAAGCACAAGAAAGGTGTTTCTAATAAAGTGGCTGATGCTTTAAGTAGGAGGTTGCTTATTGTTTAGGAAATTTAGTTAGAAAGCATGGGTATAGATTGTTTGAAGGAATTGTATAAAGAGGATTCAGATTTTAAAGAGGCTTATGATGTTTGTGTGAACTTGGCTAACACTTTCCATGGTGCATATTCAAATTTTGTATTACAGGAAGGACTTTTGTTTAAGGGCAATTTGTTGTGTATTCCTAAGTGTTCCATGAGGGACAATATCATTAAAGAGAAGCATAATGGTTCTTTGGGAGGACATTTTGGCTTAGACAAAACACTGGAACAAGTTACAAGGTTCTATTTCTGGCCAAAGGTGCAATCTGATGTGAGAAGGTATGTTGCTAGTTGTGCAATTTGTCAAAGGGCCAAGGGTGTGTCTTCAAATGCAGGTCTATACCAGCCCCTTCCTATTCCCAACAAGCCTTGGGAAAGTATAAGTATGGATTTTGTACTTGGGTTACCTAGAACAGTCAGAGGGGTGGATAGTGTGTTTGTTATTGTTGATAAATTTAGCAAGATGGCTCATTTTGTGCCATGTAAATGCACAAATGATGCATCTCATATATTTTTTAGAGAGGTAGTAAGAATACATGGTTTGCCATTGTTAATTGTAATAGACAGGGATTCGAAGTTTGTAGGTCACTTCTGGAGGACCTTGTGGAAGAAGTTGGGCACACAGTTGACCTTTTCATCAGCCTACCATCCACAAACTGATGGTCAGACTGAAGTAGTTAATAGGTCCCTTGGAAACCTTCTACGATGCCTTACAAAACAGCATGGTTTGGCATGGGATTTAGTTATCAGTCAGGCTGAATATGCCTACAATGATTCAGTGAACAGGAGTACTGGTAAAAGTCCTTTTGAGGTAGTTTATGGTTTTCACCCAAGGGGGCCACTTGAATTGAAGGATCTCCAAGGATGGGATAAGAGGAGTGCACTTGGTGAAGATTTTGCTACTTCCATGAAAACAATCCATGATCAAGTCAAATTACAATTGGACAAAACAGTCACCAAGTATAAAGCAAGGGCTGATCTGAAGAAAAGAGAGGTGCAGTTCAAGGTTGGAGATTTAGTTATGGCATATCTAAGGAAAGAAAGGTTACCAAAAGGACAACCAACTAAACTCCTGATGAAGAAGATTGGGCCATGCAAAATAGTGCACAAATTCAGTCCAAATGCATATGAGATTGAGTTACCATCTGGTCTTGGTATCTCTCCTATTTTCAATGTTGCAGACCTATTTCCTTTCCGACCTCCATTGCATGCTGAAGATGGATCAGATGCTATGATTAAAGATGAGGACTAGATCCAAGATTTACCTCCAAGTAAGCCTTTACAGTTGGAATGCATTTTGGATTCCAAAATTGTCAAGAAGACAAGAAAGGGTGTGTACAAGGACTACTTGGTCAAGTCGCAAGATCTTCCTGATTTAGAGGCAACCTGGATGAGTGAAGTAGATATTCTGAAGCATGGGAAGACACTTCAGTAGTTAGAAAATCAAGGGACTTGAGTTTTTCCTGTAGGGGGAGTATGGTGCAAGAGCACCTTCTCTGTAGTGCAGGGCCATATTTCCTTTTATTGTTTCATAAGGCTCTTAAGCCATTTCATGTTGTAATAAGGGTCAATTTGGTCCCATTGATGTAATTATGCAAGGCAAACATGTGGTTTTGCTTGTATGAAGGGTAAAGCCAACAGCTAACTGATTTGAATATCAGTTTGCACGGTTGGAGGGAAATAACTGTTGTCTCTAACCCTTTTCTAGGGGCAAGCTGTATGTCACACAACAGAAGTGAGTGTTGCAGCAGAGATTTTGATGAATGAATAAGAACAGTTTCTGGGTGTGATATATGTTGGTTTTCCTGCGTGTTCTTTGTATTTGGTATCTCTGTTAAGATAGTGTGCCTCCATGCCCTAATCTAGATGTTATCTGGTAGTTCTTAGTGTTCCCGTAGTGTGCAGATGGTGTAGTACTAACATTTCCACAGAGGCTGGCTTGTAACCTAGGGGTTAGGGTTTGATTCATAAATGGAGACCCTTTCCTCTGTCCACTAAAGTCCTGTGTAGAATCGGTGTGATGGGGAAAAGATATTTAAGTTGTTGTTTTCTACATTCTCACCCAGGAATCCAGAGAACTCAACCAGATTCGACTAGACATCTCCATGTGGCTAGTTTGGAAATCGATGAGAAGTGATCGGGTGTTGTTTGGGATTAGATTGACATGAATGGTCAAAGATTTTGACTCAAGAAACGGCCAGTCTATAAGTATTTGGTTCTGTAGGAGGGTTTCCTGTATCAAGGTAGCACAGAGCACTTGGTGCTATGCTTTTCGGTGTGATAAACAGTATCAGAGCACTGGAGAAAAGTTCTACCGATAGTGGAAGCTTGGCCGATAGAGAGATCATCGATGTGACTTAGGCGTCGGGTGAACCTCTGGAAGTCTCTCCAATTCATAGTGTCTAACTGACGGGTGGACATCAGTGACAAACGGCCCGCATCTTGCTGAAAATTGGTATGGTGTCGGAGACACATAGTTGCATGTTTGAAAAACCTATTGAGACGGTGGACCCCACACATCGCAACTTGAAATGTACGCATCGGTGTGATTGGAGATGTCGGGATGAGGAAATTATACTGGGCCGACGGTAGAAGGTTCCACCGATCGGTGTGACAATTGCGAAGTATCACCGATGAAGAGTATCGACGTAAAGAACATCGTCAGAAGGAGACTTGGAAGTCTCAATGCAAGGTAGGGTCTCACCGATGGAGGAGAGATAGTTGATCGGCGTGAGACGGGGTGTCAGCTGTAGTTTGCAAGCAGTTGTTGATGAGGAGTGTGTTGCCGATAAAGACATCGGGGAGAGCGTAAGTGTCAGGTTGACATATCCAAAGAAGGCCGATAACAATTGTCTGGCCGATGTGCATGAGAGTTTCGGTGAATGCGAAGGAAGTATGACTAACCGTTATGGTTAGGTCAGTAGCAGTCAAAGGCCATCGGAGTGTTGGCGTGAGAAAAACAGACACTGCCGATAGAGGAAGTCTGTTTGAAGAAGACGGAAGACGTTGGTCGTCGGTAAGAGTATATAGATCGGCGAGAGAAATAAGAGGGGACCTGATAGTAGTTTGTTTGGCTGATAGGGAAGTTATCGCCAAGACATAGCTCGTGTCTGGCCAAATTATACTTGAGGACCTTTTGTTGCCCACTCTGCATCATAATACATGAACAAGATTATGATCAATTAAATCATCCTAGATTTGCCATCCTTTAAAACTACCAGAAAAAGGTACTATTCAAATCAAACTAAGTATAAAGATAATAAAAAAAAATGTCGAAGTCAGAGTATGGATGCCAGCATACATGTCGGAACAAATTACATATTAAGTAGTCTAAGAAAATATAAAATCCTACATCAATTCTAATACAAGGAATGTCAATTTCTAAAAGGAAGAGAAGTAGAGATTGGATTAAATCAAACAAGGAAAGAGACTAAGGATTGGGCAAATGTTTCATGCATTGAGAAAAGATCATTAAATCTCTTCAGGAAAGAGTTTGCTTAATTACCAGCAATGCTTTGTGGTGTAGAGGTGAGGTGCCAAACTATGTTAGCTAGTCCTCCTAAGGCTGATCTAAAGCTTTTAAACAAAAATTCAACCCATCATGATCCTTGGATCCATAACCATGCTAGTCCAAAAAGAGTCATGTTTAAAATAAAATATGTAAGATATTGACTGGTAAAAAGAGATTAAAAAAACTAAGAAAGAGGTTGATTCAGTTATGAAGGAAACATGCCGATCTAGAGTATTCAATCATTCAAGAATCCAACACAGCTTGTTCATAAGCACTCATAAAACTTAACTACTACAAGCAATGGAATAAATAAGGAACCTGTAGTTTGGTATCTCTTGATTTCCTCTCTGTGTAGGTGCCTCCAATAGTTCGAATCCTCTATTTTTTTTTCTTCTACCTCCTTCAATCTTTTTTTGTATCTATTCTTCTTGATTTCCTTCTTTTTATTATTCTTTCAACCCTAATTTCTCACTCTATTTCTCATGAAAAAAAATTTCTTGCTTTTCTGAAAAATAAAAATAAAAAATTTCCTTTGCATGTGATACATCTATATTTTTTAAAATTAATTCTTTAATTTGATAATGTTAAGGATGTCTTTTTCAAGACGACTAAATTAAACATAACTATTTTTAAAGATTTGCATTAAATTTAGATATTTATATACAATCAATACAATTTCATATAAATTTAATATTATTTATCTATATAAATCCATATGAATTAAACACATTATTTTTGATCCATTAATATTTATATAATTGAGTATTTCATTTTCCTTAGATGTAATATTTTAAAACTATATAACTATTTGAATCCAATTGAAAAACTAACTTATTTCTTTTCACATAAGCAGGTATCAAACTTAGATTAAAGGTAAAGTAAGATGAAGACAGTATCAAACAAGGAGAATCGACAAACATTCATTGAAACACGAATGAAATCTACGTGAGTGTGTGTGACACTAGATAAAACCCAACATTTGTTGCCAAGTGGCTAGGACCCCTCTTCCTAAGCCATGTTCTTTCCTTCGACAACCTACATTCATTCGTACTCATTCCACTGTCAATAGGTTAGTCCTATAAAGATAACCAAAGCGACTGAATCTTAAACCAAATAATATATCAATATCCAATATCATCAATTAATGTTCAATGATTTCAATCGCAATTAATGAAATTAAGTAAATCTAAAGTCTGAGACATGACATTCTTCCCCAGTTGGAAGAGACATTGTCTCGATGTCTTATTACATCACACAAAATAATATAAGCATTATACTAAAACTATTCAAAGCATCAAATGTATCATCAACAAAGTATCAAGTATCTCTAATGTGCATGAAATAAAAAATCTATGCTAATTTCCCAAATGAGGAAAAGATCTATCAATATCTATAGTATCCTCCCAAGTGGCACTGTCCACTGAATACTGGTCCCACTGGACCTTATACTGTACTATGTTTCTATTATGCAACTTAGCATTGAACTTCTCCAAGACTTGAATGGGCTCCACTAGCACCACTCTTGGATCCTATACCTATAGAGCACGCCAATCAAGAATGCAATACATCAGGATGATAAGATTTGAGAAAAGACACATGAAAAATATTATGGATCTTGGTGAGAGCTGGCAGCAGAGCAAGTCTATATGCAACTGTATTGATCGCTTTAAGGACATCAAAAGGTCCTATGAATCTTGGAGCTAGTTTAGATGCCTTGCCAAACAAAATCAAACTCTCATGTGGTTTGACCTTTAAAAAAACTTTGTCACCCACTGAGAATTGTCTAAAAGTCCTATTCTTATCTACATAACTTTTCTATCTATCTAAGGCTTGTTTCAATTTTTCTTTGATTAGCCTCATCTAATCTTCCATTTCTCTTAACATGTCAGGTCCAACTACTATTCGATCTTCAAGCTTGTCCCAACTGATTGGAGTTCTACACCTGCGGCCATAAAGAGCCTCAAATGGTGCCATCCCTGAAGATGCATGGTAGGAATTATTATATGCAAACTCTACCAATGGTAGATATTCCTCCCATTTGTACTGCTGATACATACAATACATCCTCAGAAGATCCTCCACTACCTAGTTGACTCTCTCTGTCTGACCATCAATTTTAGGATGATAAGATGTACTAAAGTTCAACTTAGTCCCTAATGCTACATTAAGTGTGGTCCAAAACCTAGAGGTCATGCGAGTGTCACGATCTGATATGATCGTCTCTAGCAGTCCATGTAGTTGAAAGATCTCTTGGACAAACTTCATTGCTAATGTTAGTAACCCATCTAAGAGATTTCTAGGAATTAAATGAGCTACTTTCGTTAGTTTGTCCACTACCATTAAGATGACATCATGCCTATTCTTTGAAATGGGCAATCCCTGAATAAAGTCCATGCTAATCACCTGCCATTTGTACTCTGGAACACTATGTGGATAAAGTAGTCCTATAGGATGGACATGTTAGACCTTGATGCATTGACACTCTAAACATCAAGCAAAAAACTCAGTTACGTCCTTCTTAAGCTTAGCCAAAAGTACAATGGTCTCAATCCTTCCATTATCTTGGTCACTCCTGGGTGTCCAGAATATGGCGCACTATGGATCTCTTTGAGAACCAATTTCCTCAACTCACCTGAATCTGGAATATACATTCTCCCCTGATACCTCAAAAGCCCATTTGACTCTATCACATACCCATCAAATCAATGATCTGTGGGATCTGCTTCTAGTGCTTGTTTAACCTATTCATAGTGGTCATCCCCTTGCAAGTTTTGGATTACCTGCTATCTCAGATTGGTTCTAGTAGTCACCATGGCAGCCAGATGTCATCTCCTACTAAGAGCATCTGCTACCCTATTCTCTTTGCCTTTAATATACTCGATTCCAAAATCATATTCATTAAGGAATTCTAACCACCTTCTCTATCGTGCATTGAGATTAGGTTGGGTGAATATATATATATATATATATATATATATATATATATGAGCCCCAAATGATCTATCTTAAGCTCAAATGGCTTACCCAAAAGATAGTGCCTCCACATTTGGAGTGTGTGAACAATGGTGGACAATTCAAGATCATGAGGTGCATAATTTAACTCATGCTATTTCAGTTTTCTCGATTCATATGCCACTACTTTCCCTTTTTGCATCAATACTTCTCCCACACCTTCACCAGAAGCATTTGTAATCACTGTGAAATGACCATTAGGATCAGGTATGGTCAGAATAGGTGCTGTCGTGAGCTTCTCTTTCAACAACTAAAAATCTTGTTCACATTTATCTATCCAATCGAACTTCTTACCCTTCTTTTGTAACGAGGTTATGGGTGTTGCAATTGTCAAGAATCCATCTACAATTTTTTTGTAGTATCCTGCTAGCCCCATAAAGCTTCTAACCTCAGTCACAGTCTGTGGTGTGGGCCATTCCACTATTGCCTTGATTTTTTCAAGATCTACCGCTATCCCATCTACTGATATCACATGGCCAAGATAGTGCACTTTACTCTGGTAGAATGTGCACTTAGATAACTTGCCAAAAAGTTTTCTTTCTCTCAAATACTGTAAGACTATCCTCAAGTGTCTTTCATGCTCCTCTACTAATTTTGAATAAATTAGAATGTCATCTAAGAAGACCAACACAAATTTATCTAGACAATCCCTGAACACACTATTCATCAAATTTCATAAAAGCCGCTGGCGCATTAGTTAACCCGAATGGTACTACTGTGTACTTGTAGTGACCATATCATGTCCTGAATGCCATCTTAGAGATATCCTGATGCTTAATCTGTAACTGATGGTACCCAGATCTAAGGTCTATTTTGGAGAATACCTTTGCTCCTTTCATCTGGTCAAACAACTCATCTATCCTTGGAAGTGGATACTTGTTCTTAATAGTTGCTTTGTTGAGAATTCTATAATCAATGCACAACCTCAATGTTCCATCCTTCTTCTTTATGAAGCTGACTGGTGTGCCCCAAGGTGACACGCTAGGTCTGATGAACCCCTATTTTAACAATTCTTCTAACTATGCCTTAAGTTCATATAGTTCTGTTGTTGTCATTCAGAAAGGTTATTTAGACTGTGGTTTTGTTCCTAGCATTAGATCTATAGAGAAATCAATCTCTCTTTTAGGTGGTAGTTCTATCAATTCATCAGGGAAGACATCTTTGAACTCCCTAAGAATAAGATACTTGTCAAAAGATGGTTCCTAACTATCTAGATCTCTTATCTTCACTGCATAGATGGAACAACCCTTTCTTTTAGCCTTTTTCAATTGCATAGCTAATATCTTTCTTAGCTTAAGGGGTGTTCTTGATCCATGAATCTCTACCTGATTCCCAAAGTCATCAAGGCATTTCACTACTTTCTCTTCACAATCTACTAAGGACTTATGTTTAGAGAGCCAATTGATTCCAAGAATCATGTCATCAGACCCTAGAGGTGCAACATAAATATTGACTTGTGTTTGGAAAGTAGGAAGATCTAATTCACTACATACTGGACATGAATCTACTCTTTTCTCTGCATTGTTACCATACTGCACCATCCAAGAATTTTCCATGTGTCCCAGTTTAATAGATAATTTAGCTATAATCTTAGGGTCAACAAAACATTCCATAGCTCTTGTATCAATTAAAATAGAAACTGGAAGGCCAAAGAGCTTACCAGACATCTAAATGGGTGTAGCTTGGAAATCTGCTTGTCGATGATCTATAGCTGCATGAATCTGGTGTTGAGGAGCTCCCTATCAATTTCCATCTCTCTGATTCTCTTTTCGATGAGGAGACGCACTTGCATAGTGCTTTCATCCACAAGTGTAACATCCGTCTCTAGGTCCTCTGTATCTAGCTGGCATGTCCCTCCTGTTATTATTACCATTGTTCAGGGATTTTTTTAGTGGCAAATCTTTGTCAATTGGCGAATAGTTCATTTTCACGAATGAGGAATTAGCAAATACATTACCACTAGTGGGGGGCCAATTCAGCTAGTTTTTACGGATTTTTGGTCAAATATGTTTCAATTTTCCACCCTATTAATTTTTGAGTCATTTATAGTTAGTATTTTCACCACGGTATACTACCGGTTCTAACAATGATTCACCTGGAATTTTGGAGGCATGTTTTAATTCACCCACTTATTCGCCAATATCATTAAATGGTTGACACACATGAGGACCCAATTCGCCAATATCATTAAACGGTTGACATGCACAAGGACCAATTTTGCCAGTATAATTAAATGGTTCACATGTATAAGGACCAACTTCACCAATACCATTATAACTCCATGCTAATTGTAGGGTCATATTCACCTAGAAAATTACTATATATGTGTTTGATGGAGGTCCATTTCATCTAACATTTATTAGTGTCCTATTAATAGTATGCGGGAATCGCCATATTATTATAATACCATTTGAAAATTTCACGTTATTCACCAAATATGTATTGATTTAAATGCATTAGAAACTCTAATTAATCCTTTAAGTTTACATGTTTTGTTCATCTCAGCTCTCTAATCCTCGATTCATTTCAAATCATAGAGAAGTTATAGCTACAGGCATTGGTGAGTCACTAAAAGGTAAGTGATCATTTCTTAACAAGTTTATTGTGTAATAATATAAGATTCATGTTGATTATTTATATCTTTGTTACAGATGATATTGATTGAGTAGGAATTAGGACTAGGGAGATATCTTAATCTAGGAGTCTAGGACCTAGGGATCTATATTATATCATCTATGATTGCATCTTGGACAAAATGACATTATTTTTGTAGCTTAAATTAATTTGTGAGAGATGTCAAGCAAGAAGAAGTTGTCTAAGGGTGGTGAAGGGACTCAAGGCAGGTCAAGGCCATCAAAATGGAGAAACATTAACACAAAGTCGTACTTTGGCAATGTTGGCAGTCCATTAGATGTAGCTACAACATCAGAACCTATACCATCTATTGACTTGCATCACAATGGCACAGATGATATTCTAGGGAATACCCAATGTAGCAAGAATGATGATAATGACACCGATGATATTCCATGGAATACCCAATGTATCAAGATTGATGAGAATGCCACAGATGATGTTCCAAGGAATACCCAATGTACTAGGAATGATGAGAATACCATAGATGATGTTCCAAATCCAGGGAATACCCAATGTACCGGGAATGATGAGAATGCCATAGATGATGTTCAAGGGAATACCCAAGGTAGCCGGAATGATGACAATTCCATAGATGATGTTCCAAGAACAAATGATAATGAAGCTAATGAAGTTATAGAAATCAATGAAGATGAAGATCCTGCAAGTGTACACAAGGGGAAAAGAAAAGCCAAATAAAAAAAGGGGCATGAGTGAGAAATGTCAAGGAGTTTTCATATTGATTAGGTGTCAAAATTCCCATTCATTGAACTGGTGGACAATAAAAACAAAGATGAACCTCCCACAAAATGCAAGTGTAAGATTTGCAGTTGGAAATATCATAGGGAGAAGAGGTTGTAGTTAAAACTTGATACCATAGAAAAACATATTGGCAAAGTTTATGAAAAACAAATCATAGATGGATAGGAAAAATCAGTGATAAGATGGAAAACAAAGGAAGAATGTCTTCATGTAAAGAATGCCCTCGAATATGAAGTGCATTTGCAAATAAAGGCAAAGATTCATGCAGGTGGAGGTTCAATTGAAGATCAATTTGGAAAGATGATGGGAGAATTACAAATGGCAAAAATTGTTTAGTTGAGTGTTGTTTTTCATATTTTGAGCAGAGGGCGTCCTATGATAGACTACCTTGAATATAATAGTTTATTATGTTTTATGGGCGTTCCTAATTTTCCCAACACACACTAGTTAATAAACAATGGATGGGAATGGGCAAGTTCTCTTGTTGAGGTGGAAAAATGTGATTTATAGGAAAAAATGAAAGAGTCAACTTTTATTGCATTATCTCTAGATGAAGTTACAGCAATAGATAATACTTCCTGGGTATGTGTACATGTGTATACTGTGGCAAATCATGTCCGCCAACCTCATCTACTCTCTATTTATAAAATGAAGGAGAATGCAACATCACAAAATCTATTTGAGATAGTTAAGAAATATTTGAATGAAATTGGAGTTATGGATGACTGCACAATTACGAGAAAGTTGGTGTGTGTAGGGGCGGATGGAGCTTTAGTAATGCAAGGTCATAGGAATGGTCTGTGTGTGAAGCTACAAACTTCTATTTCACCATACATGATTGGAATTCACTGCATGGCCCACATAATGAATTTAGCATTTAAAATTGTGAGCAAGTTTCCTGCAGTATCAAAAGTTGAAGATCTAGTCCGCGAGTTCTACTCATACTTCTGCCGAAGTCCCAAAAGGTTTTTGGAATTTCAACATTTTACTGAGGGAATAACTGCAAGAAACAAGCTTCTTAAGGATGTTGATAGCAGATGGGTCTCCTTGCTTGAACTAGCTAAAAGAGTTTTTACAGAATATCAATCCTTGATTGGTTTAATGTACTAACATCACTTCACAGTTGACAGGGCTCCTAACCTATTACATAGGTTAAGTGACATAGAGACACTCCTTGTTTTAGCTGGTATTCTTCCCATGCTAGACGAAATGAACATGCTTGTGAAAAAAGCCCAAGAAAGGACTATGTATATTTCTGAATATACTAGACTACGTAGAATGATATGCATGACCCTCGATAATCTATATCTATCAAGCCAATCCTTCATAAGTCCAAAATTTAGCAGCTGGCATTTGATAACAAATGTGACCAATAATGCTAATTTTTTACTATTTAATGGTAGTGGGGAGTTACGTTCTCTGTAAAGGGATTTGAGATACCAATGTACTATTTAAACAAGGTCAAGCGCACTATTAGAGAAGAACCTGTTTCAAGGGAAGCTTTTGACAAGATTGTTAATTATGTAAGTACTACTATAAAGAGTATTGCGAGATCTCTTTCCTTGGAGATTAGAGATCGATTCCCTCATGATGAACTACTTGAAGACATGTCTGTAGAGTATCCTCAATATTGAGTCAAATGTAAGCCAACTGATTTTCACAACAAGATAAAGACCTTAACAAATCATTTTTGCAAAAGTATAGTATTCAATGGACAAGTAATAGAAGGAATTTTAAATCAAACTAAGCTCAGTGATCAATCAGGTCGATTTACAATTTCAATGAGGGAATGGTTTAAACTCATGGAGGATCCCCACCAACATGGATCGATAACAAAGATTTGGGCAACCTTAAGTCAAAGCAAAATATTGCGTGATGCATTATCAGAATTTTTCAAACTTGCTGATTTATGTCAAACCATGATATTGGGGTCGGTGGAGGATGAGAGAGTTTTCAGTGCATTGGGGTTCTTGAAATCAAAGATAAGAAATAAACTTGACAAGAATTTGGAAAATTGCTTGAGGATGTATACAACTAGACATGATATCCAGAGTTTTCCTTTTGATAGGGCACTCGCAATCTAGAGGTCCTTATGTGAAAGAAAAGGGTTGTGCAACACTTCAAACAATAATAGCATACATGATAGTGACATGATGAATACCAGTGCCACATGTAGTGGTAGTGGTGATGATGAGATGCTCTTAAGTGGAGATATGGAGATAGAAGAAACTGAAGAACATGATCAGGATGATTCTAGATATCATGGTCACAGGGAGGATCGGGAGAATCTGAATGACGAGATGATTTGGCAATTTGAAGGTATTTAGAAGTTGCTAGGTATTTATACTGTATTACATGTTCCAAACTTCATAATGTTGTTGATGGCATTTTATTTCAATTTGTCTATCTGTGATGTACATTTTTTATTTTTGATCAAAAAAATTAATATTTTCATTTATTATTGTGTGATTCTGATAATTTTTACAAGCATTCAACTGAATGTGAAGTAATTTTTCTTCTTTATAACCATAGTAGTGTTTCATTTGTTTTCCTTTATTGCATTGTGAGGGTTTTTTTAAATTCCCAGGCTCTAGCTCTTGTAAACTATAGAATAACGCATTGCATTACCATACTTTGATCAGTTCCTAAACCAACTCTACTTAAGAATCCTTGTAATCACTCAGAATGCTCAATATCTTCTTAAAGCATTAAATTTACTCTGAGTAAAACCAATAAGATAAATATTCAAACACTAAATTTAGGTTCCTCGGTCATAGCATTTTATCAATTTTAAAATAGCAGACCCTGACAGATTGTTCAATGACGTCAAACAAAATATCCTGGTGGTGCTTCCTTAGGATTTAGGGCTTCTGGTTCGCTTGGTTTCATCTATTTAAATTTTGAATCCCTAAAATTCTAAGTGTTTATGCTTTGTGCTTCCTACGCTTTTTCTTCTTTCCCTTTGTTGACTGTCTGTCAAAGGTTACCAGTTGCTTAAGTCACAACTTAATGTCTTCACACCCGTGAGTTGACCAGCCCCTAATCCTAGCCTTACCTGCTGTCGCCCGTAAAAATCAAAGCCTTAATTCTTAGGTCAAAGCTTAATAAAGCACATTTCGTAGCTTCGCAATGCCTTTTTCATGATGTCACACCCCCCCGCAATGATGCGAAATGATTGCCATCTGTCAACCGATATGACAGTGGTCCACAGAAGAACTTTTGATCCAACAGCTGCGCTCCATTGTAGAGGTATCTCTCTGAAGGGAATATTCGCTGCACTATTGCAAGATGGTGACACGCGGCGCTCCTCTATTAAAGAATTGAAAAGCAAGTGGAAGGTGGGTGAGTGGGGGCTTAATCACACCATCGCATGATAGGTAAGTGGTGGGTCATTTTCAGCTGCGAAGTGTGAGGCACCACGCATTTGGTCTGGACAAAAAGGTGATGTGATCTGCAGAGAGGGTACAACTGATTCAGCTTATTCTGATTGGTCAAGGTCTTTTCAAAGGTAGTGATGAAGATTTTCAAATCTAGTCACATGATCTTAGTCGTCGATTGCAGAACATAAGGAAATGATCAATGGCCCCATTTCAAATTTCCTATGAATGAGGATTTTCAACTGTCCATTGTACAAACTAAGTAATGGTCATCGCTGCCATCATTAATACTGCAAATGGCATGAAATCCAACATTATAAGGGCATAATTTAGGGCATTATCTGTCATTTTTGAGATCACAGTTGCATTCCCAGTGAAAGGAGCTTTGAAATGAGCAAGTTGATGTGATTCAAAGCCTCTGTTAGCGTCAAAAACCAGTAAGTGGCTTATGTTCCTCTGTGTCTCATCAATTCAGCTATCCATTTGTTTCAAAGTGTTAAGAAGTAATTTATAGTTGCAGAAGCCCTAAGTTAATTGCATAAACACAGCTTAGAAGGATGAGTTAGTCTAGTCAACCTTCCGCCTCAAAACATAGTCTAGACAAAGACCTCATGATCCAATGTCCTGAGTCATTGAGGAAAGTTGCAACAGGGCTAGGACAAGTAGGAAAAAATGATAAAATCTATGACTTGTGTGTGAATTGTAGAGATGCTAGGATACCTGTATCAGCGTGGAGCCTATTTGAGAATTGGAATAACAGAGAAGAATATAGAGCCCCTATTTGCCATGCCTGGAAGCTTGATTTGGCCAAGTTGATTTGCCCCAACATCTTTGTCAATCGAGACTTGGTTACAGCAATTGCAAGTAGATATGACCCCAAAACTAGGTATGTTCTATCTGGAAATGGTTCTGTCATAATTAGATTCACAAAAGCCTATATTTCAATTGTGTTCAATTTAGACCCTACTGCTAGTATGCCCATTGACCTGAATGCCTTCAAAGAAAAGTATAAGATTGTCAGATATGCCTATAGATCATTCAATCTGGCCAAGCATAGACCAAGGGGAGTTGATGGAGGCCTGGTAAAAATTTCTGATAGAGAAGAGGAGCCCTTCCATTGTAAATTATTCATGGAATATTTTTTCAAAACTTACCATAGTTTATGCCATGTGCTTCGGAGGGATACAGTTCATAGAATGCTAGTATCCTTGATGATAATAGAAGTTTGCATTCAAGATCTTGGAACTAAACATGCATATGACTATGTGGGTTACTTGTCTGAGAAAATGCACAAGCAAATGGTGACAATAAGAAACAACCTGTATATTGTAGGTCCCCATGTGGAATTCACATGGTATTCTTTGATGTGCCACATGATCCTATTCTCTCTGTCAGGCTACTGTCAGGCCACTGGCAATGGCATAAAGATTTACATGTGAGGATGACAGATGAACAAGGCAACATGATGCCAATGCAAATGTGGACTTGTATGCTTGACATGTATTTTAAGGATGCTAGTTATGTTGTTTTTTAGGAGCATTTTGTAAGGAAGGTCTTGTTGCAAATATGTGTCTGATGTGTTGTCATTGATGTCAACATATCCTTTTGTCAGAAACAGTAAAGATAGTGCAGAGGAGTGATCAGTATTTACAGTAAGGTGAAGATCAGAGTTTGCAGATTAAAGTGTTTGTATAGGGTTGTCTATAGTTACTCTAGTTGAGATTTGAGAGGTCCGCATGACGATTTGGCGAAGTTATGGCCCTCTGAGTAGAACAAGTTTCTATAGTTGTTCTGTGATGACAGAGTGGCATGAAGTTGGTCCAGATTGGTCTGGTATGAGAATATTGTGATCTACGGATCTAGAGGCATGTCTGGGATGTTGGTGTGTTCCCTCAACTCGAGTGGCTCATGGTTTGGAGATCAAGAAGTAATCTTTCTAGTATGACAGTCATGGCAGTGTGTGTTCTTGAGGTTCACTGTGAAGATACGAGTGATTCTGGTGATGTGAAGTGGTGAGGTTGTTCCTGTTGACTTAATTGTGCTTGTGGTGGTCCCTGGATCATGTGGTTGTTGTGTTGGTGGTCCATATTGACAAAGGAGCTCATGATTGAAGGTTTCCTCTTTGTTGTTGTTGTTCTTCCTAGTCTTGGCCGACCGTATGTTCCTATCGTGTTGTAGATGATCTAAAGATCATTTTATGAAGCATGACATGTTAATAGAGGAAGATTCAAGTCTCAACTATGATTGGTCGATAGTGAAAAGATCCGCATTAAGTTTGGCTGACCTTGTTGATCATTCCAAGATAGATGAAGTGTATAAATACTTGTTGAAGAGTTGTCAAACATTATCCTTGAAAAAACATATTAAATTCGAATAAAGGATCAGAAGCAGGACAGAGAAGAAAAAGAGTGAGGGTAGTATAGAGTGTGAAGTTAGTAAAGAAGAATCTGGGGCAAAGTAGAAGTTTTTGAGCATTCATTGAAACTAAACCAGGCATGAAGTAGATGCTATTTTTTAGTTAATTCATTTTGTTCTAAATTAATTTTGTAGGTAGTGAGCCTCCTCTTTTGAGCAATGAGCTCTAGGCAGTGCGCCTGAAGGCATGTGCCTTCTATTTTTCTAAAATACTTTTAAAAGGGTACAAATCTTTGTGGGTTAACCCCCACCGTGGTTTTTCCCTTAACCAGGTTTCCACATCAAAATCTTGGTGTCAAGTGTGTTGATTATGTTTATGCTCTTATGTTGTTGATCTATGCTTTAATGTCTACATCACTAATCAGGTAGTAAGATAATAAAGGAGGTTAAAAGTAGAAAAAGTTTAAATTGTGTGATAACTTATTCACCCCCCTCTTAGTTGTCCGGTCTAATTCCAACAATTGGTATTAGAGCTAGATCCTCTTATAAAAGCTTGACCACTTGAAGAGATCCAGGATGTCGACCTACAAGAAGGATAGTCTGAGATTTGATGGAACAAATTATTCTATTTGGAAGAATCACGTGGAGTGCCATTTACAATGCATGGGCGATGCCTATTGGGTGATAACTAGTGTTGAGTATAAACCTCTGGAGAAAGGTCCTTCAACTCTAGATCAAGTCAAAGATGCTGAAAATAACCTTCGAGCTAAAGAAGCCTTGCTAAGTGCCCTGACTAATTTCGAAATGACAAAAGTCTTTGCTCTAAAAACTACTTATGAAATCTGGACAAAGTTGGAATATCTGTATGAAGGTGATAAATATGTCAAATGTGCCAAGCTGCAAAGTCTGAGAGAAAAATTTGAAACTATGAGGATGAGCAAAGATGAAAACATCACAATCTACATGCAAAAGATAAATGAACTTGTGTGTGGTATCAGGTGTGCTGGTGGAACTTTGGAAGAATTAGAGATTGTATCAAAAGTACTCAGATCTTTACCTGATTCATACAAACATAAGGTTATTTCTATAGAAGAGATCAAGACTATCTCAGATGTTACAAGAGATCATCTGGTTGGCAAAATTTTAGCTTTTGAATTAAGTGAGTTTGGTGATTCTTTTCCCAAGTCTGAATCTGCATTTAAGGCCAGTGTATATGGAAAACAAAGATATGATCTAGGTGAAAGATCTTCTACAAGATCAAATAGATTAGTGAAGACAAGGAAGGATCTTGAAGATATTGAACTTGAAACTATTGATCTTGAACCTCTTCTCGCCAAAAGATTACCTAGAGGATCCAGTAAGTATGAAGGAAAATTGCCACTCAAATGTTTTTCTTGTAATAAGATTGGTCATTTTGCCTCAAGATGTCTGGAGAGGTTTTCAAAACTAAACCCTAACAGATATCAAAATCAGAACAAATGTTACTATGTCCAAGAAACTAGTGAAGAAGGAGTCACAGATGATGAATCTGATCATGGAGGTTCCCCTGAAAATGATTGGGTGTTCATTGCCATTAAAGAAGAAGATCTAGTGTCTACTGAATCTGTTAGCTATGCAAATATGGAAAATGCCTTGGCTACTCAAGTTGTTGAGAAATATGAATGGGTGATTGATAGTGGATGTTCTCATCATATGACTGGAGACAAGAGTAAGTTTGTGAATTTTGAAAATTATGAAGGTGGGCTTGTGAAATTTAGAGATAACTCAGCTAGTAGAATCTGTGGCAAAGAATCCATCTCTTTTGATGGTAAGAATAGCACAAATGATGTTCTATATGTGGAAGGACTGAAACATAATCTTCTCAGTGTTGGACAGTTGGTTGATAAAGGTTATAATCTTTAATTCAAAGATGGAAAGTGTAGAATCTTGGAGAGTTCCAGAACTAAAATTGCATCCGGTACTCAAACCAGAGGTAACATTTTTCATTTAAGTAGCTCTGGCAAAAGCTGATTGATTGCTCAGATAGATTAGAGTTGGTTATGGCATAGGAGGATGTGTCATGTGAATTTTGATAATATTGTCAAAATAAGTACCACTCAGGTTGTGAGAGATCTTCCAAAACTTGTGAAACCTAATAGCATGTGTAGAGAATGTCGATTAGGGAAACATAGCAAAATTTCATTCAAAAGTAAGGAACAAGTCTCAAATAGACGATTGGAACTGGTACATACTGATCTCTGTGGTCCTGCTAGAATTAGGAGTGTGCAAGGAGATAGATATTTCATGTTGCTAATAGATGACTACTCCAGGATGATGTGGGTAACCTTCCTAAAAGAAAAATCAGAAGCTCTTGAAAAATTCAAGGTGTTCAAAGTGATGGTGGAAAATGAAATTGGTGAAAAATTGAAATGTTTGAGATCCAACAGAGGTGGAGAATTTACTTCCCATGAGTTTGATGCTTTCTGTGAAAAGCATGGCATAAAAAGATAGTTATCTACTCCTAGGACTCCCCAACAAAATGGATTTGTGGAAAGAATGAACTGGACCATTCAAGAAGCTGCCAGGACCATGATGATGGAAACAAATGTTCCTCAAGTTTATTGGAGAGAAGCTATAAGTACTGTTGTCTACACTCTTAACCGGGTACAGATTAGAGGCAATTCTGGTAAGACCCCTTATGAACTATTATTTGGTCATCCTCCCACTGTGAGATATTTCAGAGTTTTTGGTAGTAAATGCTACATCAAAAGAGATAAGGATTTAGGAAAATTTGATACAAGAAGTGATGAGGAAATATTTTTGGGATACTCTACTCAAAGTAAGGCTTACCGGTACTTTAACAAGACATTGAAAAAGATTGTTGAAAGTGCTAATGTTAGAGTTGATGAGATCAAGGAAGGACATTCTAGGTTCTGTGGATATGATTCAGTTGATCAAAATGAAAGTCAAAGTCAAGGAAAGTTAGTTCAAACTCTAACTCAGATGTAGATTGATTTGAAAACTCTAGAGACTCAAGGAATTAGTACAGATGTTGAGGAACAAGCTCAACAAATAGAAGCCCAAGCAATTCCCAAAACCCCCAGGTATGTAAGAATGAATCATCCTGAAGATCAAATCATAGGGGATAGAAATAAAGGTGTTCGAACTAGGAAAAGAGTTGCTGAAGATCAAGAAGAAATTTGTTTGATTTCAAGGATTGAACCTAAATCAGTTGATGAAACCTGCACTGATGAAAATTGGGTAAAAGCAATGGAAGAAGAATTAATGCAAATTGAAAAGAACCACACTTGGGATCTTGTTCCTAGGCCAGAGGACAAAAATGTAATTCGAACCAAATGGGTCTTCTGGAATAAACTAAATGAAGATGGTGAAGTGGTAAGAAACAAAGCAAGGTTGGTATGCAAAGGCTATTTTCAAGTAGAAGGAATTGATTTTGAAGAAACTTTTGCTCTGGTGGAAAGAATAGAGGCAGTTAGATTGTTTCTTGCATTTGTTGCTTTCAAAGATTTTAAAGTGTATCAGATGGATGTCAAATCAGCATTTCTGAATGGAGATTTAGAGGAAGAAGTCTACATTGAGCAACCGGAAGGATTTTAGTTATCTAATTAGGGTGACATGGTTTGTAGACTAAGAAAAGATTTGTATGGACTCAAGCAAGCTCCAAGATCCTGGTATGCAAGATTGGATAAATATTTGCTTAAGATAGGTTTTAGAAAAGGTACTGGTGATAGTAATCTTTACTTCAAGATTAATCATGAGGACCCCTGATTGTTGAGGTCTTTGTTGATGATATCATTTTTGGTGGAAATTAATGTATGTGCAAAGTATTTGTCGATCAAATGAAAAGTGAATTTGGAATGTCTATGTTTGGAGAGATGAATTTCTTCCTAGGTCTACAAATTATTCAGTTAGACAAAGGTATCTTTATATCTCAGTCCAAGTATGTGAAAGAATTGCTGAAGAAGTTTGGAATGGAAGATTCAAAGCCAATAGGTATACCTATGGTAACCGGATGCAAGTTAAGTAAAGATGATGATTCACCCAAGGCAAATTAGAAAAGGTATAGATCAATGATTAGAGGATTGCTCTATCTGACCTAGACCAGACCTAACATCATGAATGTCATTGAACTTGTTGCTAGATTTCAATCTGATCCAAAAGAATCCCACATTGTGGCAGTCAAAAGAGTTTTTAGATATCTCGAGGGGATAATTGATTATGGATTGTGGTATCCAAAAGACAATGACTTTACTCTTCATGCATACATAGATGATGATTGGGCAGGAGATGTGGATGACAAAAAGAGTACTAGTGGTGGTGCCTTTTTCTTGGGAAAGAGATTAGTCTCTTGGATGAGAAAAAAGCAACAGGCAATATCTCTATCTACTGCAGAAGAAGAATATATAGCAGCAGCAAATAATTGTACTCAGGTTCTGTGGATGAAGCAAATGTTGAAGGACATCAAAGTTGTGTTTGAGGAGCCAGTCACAATCTTTTGTGATAATTCTAGTGCAATAAGTATCTCAAAGAATCCAGTGTTGCATTCAAGGACAAAGCATATATCTATCAAATTTCATTTCTTTAGAGAGAAGGTAAATGAGAATGAAGTCAAGTTGGAGTTTGTGTCATCTAAAGATTAGATTGCAGAAATCTTCACTAAGCTTCTTCCCAAGGATACCTTTGAATATCTCAGAGAAAAGTTAGGGGTTATTACCCCTCCGAATCAGAACTAAGATGCACTAAGGTACATCATTCCGGTGGAATTCTCAGTCAGATCTTGAGATCTAGATTAATGTTGAGAAAATACTACTCTAAGGAGTAGTCAGTATGTAAACGTTGGAGATCAGTCTTAAATAAAAAGGGGAAGAGATGATTGTAAATATGCGCCATTTGCCATTGATGTCAAAGGGGGAGAGAAGTCATGTGAAAAACTTGGAAGTAAGTAGTTGCTGGTGAAAGGGGGAGTAGTGAAGAAAGTGGTTGCAGGTGTGACAAGAGAAAGGGGGAGAAGTTCTTGTCTTGATGGTTAAATCAATTTTTCACATCATATGTTGCCATAAATGACAAAGGGGGAGATTGTTGCAAATATGTGCCTGATGTGTTGTCATTGATGTCAACATATCCTTCTGTCAAAAATAGTAAAGACAGTGTAGAGGAGTGATCAATATTTCTAATAGGGTGAAGATCAGAGTTTGCGGATTAAAAGGTTTGTATAGGGTTGTCTATTGTTGCTCTAGTTGAGATTTGAGAGGTCCGCATGAAGATTTGGTGAAGTTATGGCCCTCTAAGTAGAACAGGTTTTTGCAGTTGTTATGTGATGATAGACTGGCAAGAACTTGGTCCAGATTGGTCCGGTATGAGAATATTGTGATCTGTAGATCTAGAGGCATGTCTGGGATGTTGGTGCGTTCCCTCAACTTGAGTGGCTCATGGTGTGGAGATTTGGAAGCAATCTTTCTAGTATGACAGTCATGGCAGTGTGTGTTCTTAAGGTTCAGTGTGAAGATATGAGTGATTCTGGTGATACGAAGTGGTGAAGTTGTTCCTGTTGACTTAATTATGCTTGTGGTGGTCTCTGGATCATGTGGCTATTGTGTTGGTGGTTCGCATTGACAAAGGAGATCGTGATTGAAGGTTTCCTCTTGGTTGTTGTTCTTCCCAGTCTTGGCTGACCAGATGTTCCTAGCGTGTTGTAGATGATCTAAAGATCATTTTATGAAGCATGGCGTGTTAATAGAGGAAGATTCAAGTCTCAGCTATGATTGGCCGACAGTGAAAAGATCTGCATTAAGTTTGGTCGACCTTGTTGATCATTCCAAGATAGATGAAGTGTATAAATACTTGTTGAAGAGTTGTCAAACATTATCCTTGAGAAAAATAGATTAAATCTGAATAAAGGATTAGAAGTAGAGTAGGGAAGAGGAGCGAGAGTAGTATAGAGTGTGAAGTTAGTAAAGAAGAATCTGGGGCAAAGCAGAAGTTTTGAGCATTCATTGAAACTGAACCAGGCATGAAGTAGATGCTATTTTTCAGTTAATTCATTCTGTGCTAAATTAATTTTGTAGGTAGTGAGCCTCTTCTTTTGAGCAATGAGCTCTGGGCAGTGTGCTCGAAGGCATGTGCCTTCTATTTTTCTAAAGTACCTTTAACAGGGTACAAATCCTTGTGGGTTAACCCCCACCTTGGTTTTTCCCTTAACCGAGTTTCCATGTCAAAATCTTGGTGTCAAGTGTGTTGATTATGTTTATTCTCTTATGTTGTTAATCTATGCTTTAATGTCTACATCACTAATCTAGTAGTAAGATAATAAAGGAGGTTAAAAGTAGAAAAAGTTTAAATTGTGTGACAATAGATTCACCCCCCCTCTCAGTTGTCCAGTCTAATTCCAACAGGTCTTAGGTTTCTTGAAACCTGAGGGGGGTAGAATACCTAAAGAAGTTAAGGATTTCTTGAGACCTTTGGAAAGAGCCCCACACTTGAACATAGAGCACAACTGGGGAGATTGGTTTCTGCATGCAAATATTACTTGCATCAAGATTTATGGGTGTCAGGCTCCACCTTACACTCTACCTAAGTTTGTGCCCAAGAGGCTTGCCTTCATGGAAATCATAAGGCAATTAAATGAAGCTGACAGGGAGCATTTTAGAAAGCACAAGAAGGGGTCACTCATCCCTACTTCATTGATGCTCAGTGATTTTATAACAATTGATAAGAATGGATTAGATCAGATTGGCTCCATGCTTCAGTTTTACAGGCTGGATATAGAGCAAGTGAGAGCATTTGACCCTGAGGGTTTTATTCACAAAACAAGGTTGAAGGTCAGTAGGCCTAGTTACCCCCACCGAGCCATCTTTGATGAAGATATAGTAAGAAACTGCCAATCAATGCAGGAGATATATCTTTTGAGAAAGAAATGGAATGTAGTGATTAAGGGAGAGAGGATGAAGAGAAATACCAATCCTGCATACCCTTAGGCTTTTGCTGAAGTGCAAGATCCCATAGGGAGAATCGAGATGATCTTTGCCAAGGCAGAGGAACTAATAGCTAGTGCACCTGCAAGTGAGGAGAGGCTATCTTACCAACCAAGCAGTTCTAGGGGTAAGTATGTAAGAGAAGAAGAATCCCCTAATTCCCCTACTCTAAAGAGAGAAAAAATATTGACCTTGAGGTAGAGGTGGAGATAGAAGTTGTGGAACAGATGGAAGAAGCAGTAGAAGAACAAATTCAGGAGCCTCCTCATCAGGTGAGTTCCCCATTAAGGATAAGGACATACTCTTCACCAAATAATAGGTTGACCAGGTCAACAGTTAACAATTAAGTTGATATAGAAGATATGAGAGTACTGGCATCTAACCAATTTATTGCAGATGATGCATTTGTCAACACACCTAAATTCATGTCATTCATGTTGACGATAAAGAATGAAGAATTTCAAAGGAGAATTGAGGAAGCAAGGAGTGGTGCTGACCCCTCTGAGTATGATACTATTACTCAAAGGGTTTTGAGTGAGGTTAATAAGGATATCAGTGCAATAACCCTAGAGGAGGGCAGGGCTCTTGTAGCTAGAAGCAACATCCTACTGCTACCACATTGGACTCTATCAGATGCAATTGCATTTGATACCACACCAAGGGATGACTCTAATATGATAGAGGAACAAGTCAGCAAATCTTTGCAGGGTGTTGCATTTGACCCAAGGTTTGAAACCTTGGCAATTTGGGCATTGGCCCCCAGTGATAAGAAACCAAAATTTGGTTTGAAGGAACTGACTGGCAATGTCATAATTAGAAGGGTGTCAGACACCCCTGCCCCTCAAGCTGCCAGTCTAAATGTGCAAACTGCACAATTTGTTGAGGCAATGACAATTAAACTACAAAAAGACTAATGAATTGTTAGAGAAATATGCAATGACCATGGCCAGGTTGAGCAAATATGAAGGGTAACCACAATTAGAGCCTGGTCCATCTCAGAGTCCCCCTATCATTTAGACTGCAGAGTCACTTCCAATTGACACAGCTATTAGCAAGAGACATATTGGAGCTTCATGATTGTTGTCATTGATGGCAATAAAGAGCTTAGAAAATGCTCTTAAGGATGGAGGAGAAATATATAAATTTTGTATATCATAGACTAAAGTAACAAAGGATATTAAGAAGAAAGTGAAAGAACAAGAGGATAAATTGTCAAGCCTCTCTCAGAATTTTGATCCTCTCACTATATCCATAATAAACCAGGAATGCCAAACTATTGCAATCATGAATGAGATTAAGAAGCTTGAGAAGGAGAGGAAGAACATATTAAGCAGAATGGGTGAGCTTAGAGGGATGATTATCCCCAAATTAGAGGCCATGCATTCCTGTTGAGTGGTCACATCTCTATTTTGGACAAGATGAAGCAGAGTTGGGCGACATAAGTTGTACAGTTGAAGACAACTTTTTCAGACATACTACAGTATATGTAAGTATAACTTGTTTATATACTTATACGGCTAAGTATAGTTCAATTTTTGGGAATTTTGGTGTACGGACCCTACCCTTTGCCATTGATGTCAAAGGGGGAGTGAGGAATAGTGAAAAATGTGGAATCCAGCTAAGGGGGAGTTTTGAAAAAGTGTACATTAGAAGAGAGCATCAACCAAGGGGGAGTATAGTATAACACTTAGTCATTTTTCACTAAGTGTTGCCATCAATGCCAAAGGGGGAGATTGTTGGCAAGAGACACATTGGAGCTTCATAATTATTGTCATTGACGGCAACAAAGTTCATCCCACACATCCACAGGACATAGTGTGCCTATACCGGAAGTCAGATTGAAGAGTGTTGTGGTCCGGTAAGCAAGAACAGAGTGTTGTGGCAAGGTCTGACAGTCATGTCTGGATCTCTAAGAGGAAGCATCTTTGGAAAGTGCAGACTTGGGGAAGTCAAGAGGAATACCTTGACTGGTAGATTCCAGGATTTGAGCCTCCGGTGATGAAAGAATGAAGAGATATAAGCATTCAAGTATTGGGGTCCTGTTTGACAAAGTAGACAGAGGAAGAACTGACCGACAGAGCATCAAACACTATTCTAGATGAGATGTTGATGGTGATCAAGATTATTGAGGTATCATTCAAGATTGGTTGACTTGTTAGATGACTTCTATAAGTATCTCCTTGATCCGCATCACTTGGGAAGCAAGGATTCAGCTGACAGACTAAAGTTTGGGAAATACTGAATATTCTGGATGCCGACTAGAAAGAGGATGAAATCCTTTGTGCAGATATATATACCAAATGGATTTTGATGAAAGTTGTTGGTGTTGGTGTGTTGTTGAGTGTGCGAAGAAAAATAGAAGAGCAGAAGGAAAGCAGTAAGGAAGGTCCGGTATGTGAAAGGAAAGCAGCATAAAAGAAGAGAAAGGATGAAGGGTAGTAGATCAGTATACTGAGCCTAACCTGAACTGAAATCCAGCATGTGTGGATGCTTCTCATCAGTTCAAGTATCTTATTACTCTCTTTATAACTTGTAGACAGTGAGTCTCTTGTAGGTAGTGAGCCTCTTATGAGCAGTGTGCTCGGGTAGTGAGCCCTAATTGGCAAGTGCCATTTTGTAATTCTATTCTTCTAACAGAGAATACAATCTTGGGTCAATCACCCCGTGGTTTTCTCCCTTAACAGGGTTTCCATGTCAAAAATATTGTGTCATATGTATTTCCATTTCATGGTTATGTTTGCTTATTTGAATTGATGCTGCATTAATTATTAAGAAAGTTCAGAAAGCTGAAATAATTAAGATAACTGATTCACCCCCCTCTCAGTTATCAACAACCTCTCCTTTTAGAAATCATAGAATTGAAGGAGGATAACAAAAAATTGAAAGAAGAAAAGGAGAACAAAGTAAAGGACATGGTCACCAATTTGATCAAAAACAGAGTGACCAAAATCTTGGCCAGAGTGGAGGAGGTCTGGAGGACTTACTCAAAATTAAGGATAGCCTATGAGAAGCATGAATCTGATAAGCAGAGACTAGCAAGTGTAAAAGCTAAGTGGCTACCAACAACTTTAGAGGTCAGATATTTTCTTAGGTGTTCTAAATTTGATGCAAATGTACCTCCTGAGTTGAAATTGTTGTCATATATAATGAAACATTTCAAGGATGTGGCCAGTTTTCAATTGAAATTAGATATGGTTTTGAGGGAAAAGATGCAGGCAATAGAAACGATGGACACTAAATGGTTGCCACATATTTTGGAGGCTAATGGGAAGGCTAAGGAACTGGACAAGTGGAAGAGAGAAATAATATATAATGGTCATCAATTAATTCCCGCTTGTTGTGATGAAGGTGATCCAACCATGTAGGTGCTGCGTTTATCACTTGATAAGCTGCATTTGGTTGAATTAACTTATGATATATTCTACAAGAATGTAAAGTCTATTTCGGATGCCAACTATGTCAGTCATAATGGCAAGATCATAGAGGTTATCTCATTCCCCTGGCCACTTGAAAAGACATATAGTGAATGGAAGGACAAGTATGGGTCACAAGATTGAACAGGCCAACCACATTTTCCCCAGCATTAACGAGGTAGATCTTCAGGTGGCTACACATCTCCCAAAGTCCATCTACTCCTCTTTTCTTCTCTCAAATGAAATTAATGTTCTCAACACCATGTTGGCAGTGCATTTTATCCAGAACCTATTTGAAATGACAATGTAATCAATGTTGAGTACACGTTCTTGGTCTATAAAAGAACTGTGTTACTCATTCTTTTATGGTTGGAAGATTTTGGAAATTTTGAGAAGTAAATAAGATACAAGTACTACTTTGTAATGTTGTTGGAAGATTGGGAAAGTTTTGAACATTGAAATATAATACAATTCTGATAGGTTGCCCATATTTCTAGAGTTGTAAGTTTCAATTTCTTGCATGTTGGAAGATTTTTCATGAGCATTTTATTAGTTCTAGATTGAAATATATGAATAATGTTGTAGCATATTATATTATTAATATACATCATTAGCAAATATTTAATATGAAGTGGGCAATTAAATAATACAAACAATTTCAACACATAAAAGGATTTCAGTGTTATATTGATTTTCAAATGAACATTGAAGGTCTGAAGGAAATTAGAATACATTAAAGACTGAAGTATTACATTTACAATGTACAATAACTTGCACAAAACCAACTCTGCACAATGCTCTGTTGGAACTTGGAAACACATGTTTTTGATTAGATAAGCGACAAGCCAAGGGTGTCGAACCCATTATAAAGCAACCCCTAGGGCAGTCTAGATAGACAACAAAAAGAATGGATGCCAAAAAACTAGAGACAGCAGTCCAATAGCCTAGTCATTTTGGTATTGATGTCATTGGAAACACATGTTACTAAATCATTGTATCAGCTTTTCTAGAGTGCTCCACTGTTCATCTAATGGAAGTGTATTTTTTATTAACCCATGGTTACTGAGTTGTAACTATGATAATATTTTATAACTGATATTGTTACTTTACTTGAATGTATCACTCAAAGTTTCATTCAAGGTTATCAGTGGTAGGATGGAATCCATAAAAATTGCCTCATCAAGATTTTGAGGAAATTGGTCCTTGTCGAAGTTCATTTTATCCTCCATCTTATTTTTGAAAGCATCATTTCCAATGTATCGGTATGATGGGTCAAAAGCCACCGGCAAACCAAGCTTTTTGAAGTGTTCTACATTTGTTTATAGTTGCTTTGTCAATAATGCAGCTTGTACCAAAAGTTCATGTGCTTGTTCCATCTCTGTACATTTTTCAATGATAGTTGAGGCCTTTATTGTGGCATCAATATGGTTTTGAATTCCTTTGGATTCCAATTCTTCATCACTAGCTATGTAGATTGATTGCAAAATTTTGTTTGCATCTGACTGTCTTGAAGTTGCCATGTCTCTATTTTCAGCAATGTATTGTCTGAGTGTATTACTACATAATACTAGATCATCAATGAATTCAAACATTTTAGACAAATCATCAATCATCTTCATTATTTTTTCCCAAATGTTACTTTTCAAATAAACCATTGTGTTTCTATATAATTTAGATATTTTGTTTTGGTAGGATTTTATTTCATTCTCTGTATTCTTTAGTTTTTTCTACAAATTTTTAGAGAATTTTCTCTCTCTCTCTCCACATTTGCTTGCCACATATGTCCTGCTTTTTCTGATTGCTCCAGTTTGGTATTGGCTTCAATCAAGGATTGCTCTAATTTTTCTGAATTGGCTATTTGAATATCATATTTTTTTTACTTTCACTTAACAGTTTCTTCAGTTTATTCACTTCCTCCTATGTTTGTTTATTCACTTCACTTGTAGATGTAGAGTCAGAGTTTTTTATCCTTTTCTCTAATTCTTTGGTCTTGTTCTCTACTTCTTTCCTCTTAGCTTTTTCACTTGCTATGTCTACCTATAACTTTCCTATAATAGTCTCCAACCTGTTACGTAAATCACAAAGTCAAATGAAAAAGAGCAATATGAATGGAATTAAAATCACTGAATATATTTTCCTTCTGTTGTAACTCAATTACTAGAAGATGTGACCTATCTTACAACTCTGATTTGTAGACAATATATTCAACAATGTTACCACGAAATTAAAAACGATCATACCCTTTTTTCTCTCTCTTGCTTTAGCAATGATTTATACACCACTTCGTTGTTCTTTTTTGATACATTAATTTTGTTAGAATTTTTCATTCTAGAAAAATTCACTTGGATGGTGCTCACCTCATAGTCAGATCGTTGCATCTGGTCCTTTAGTTTATCTTGAACTTTGGGCACAATAATCATGTAATCCATTTTTTCATTTTCTGGGTCAAATGTAGTCAATACCCTGGTTGTTGCAAGTTCTAAAGTTGTAGTAGTCTCTATCTCTAGCACTTGCTTCTAGTGACTTTTAGATAATTTTGCTTTCTTTTCAAACTTAGCTTTGTAATCACAATCTGTGACACTTGAAATAACTTTGAATGGCGAAGGAGTAGTTGTAGTTTTGGTGGCATCTCTAATTAATTGTGGTTGAGTATTAGCCATTCTTGTCCCAGTCACACTAACGATAGGAGGGGGGTGCCTTATGGAAACATCCGCTTTGGTCTAGATGTGTAATTAAAACCTACCATAACCTTCTACTTCTTAGTCTTCTTTAAGTTTGTCTATAGTTTCATTTAATGTTGTTGATGGCCTCTTTTGAGTTTGTTGTTGCATCTCTTGCTGACCACTACTACTACTAATACCTGTACCATTGCCATATTTGCCACCAATAGTACTAGAATGTCCACCATCTCCTACAAGAAAAGAATGAGAAACATGTAGATCAGAAGACCCTTGTGGTACTGTTAGTGATTGAATCTCACTCTAAGGATTTAAAGCTGGAACAAATCTAATCTTCTGATCTGTATGTGTATGCCCTTTGGCTTGTTCATCACCTCCAATGCCGAGTAGAAGATCATTAGGTTTTCTAGGGTATACCTCTAGTATTGTCCAAATGCCTTCTCCTGTACGCCCCAAACCACCACCTTCATAACCCAATTTTTGGGCTATTGATGCCCCTTTAGTATATATTTGTCTTGCGGTCCCACTCATACAAGGTTTGAATACATAGGCACTAAGATCTTTGGGTTGGTTTTCATCCTCATCATCACTTTCAACATTAGTTTCTTGAGCTTCAGAGGGATGCTCTTTATCCCACATTTTGCTAAACTCTTCATCTTCTGAGATGTCTTCAAGATCTGCAGTAGCTTTTGGATCACCGAGATCCTTCCTCATAGACCAAAAGGTAGAAATTTTTGATGGTGACCAATGTTCCTCTGTACAAGCTTGTTTTAGAGTCTCTAGAATTTTTGTACACTTAGATTTTTCAGTAGCATTTGTATAGAAATTGTTGAATCTCTTGTTTGCCAGAGCATCTCTCTATGTTTGTGGAATTGGATGCAATCCCGATATTTATGATGACAATTTTTCAAAAGAAATACCTCTTTGAGCAATAGTTTCTTCCATGACTTTTCTCACCTCTTCCCAAGAATTCTTGTTTTTCAACATTTCTAGCAAGGGTTTCCTTTCATGTTGAGTTTTAGTTGGAGTGTCCTTATTGGCCACAAGCCTTCTTTTAATCATGTCACATGGGTCATACTGCCAGTGAGAGTCAACATCAAATTTAAAAAGTTGTAGAATTTCATGTGCCACAGTGAATGCTTTTCTCTCGAATATGAACCCTCCACATGAAAAATGTAAGGAAGGAAATATGCTCTTCTTTTGCTGACTAAAAAAGTACAACTGATCAGTACTCTCCATATGCCATATGTATTCCAATGCAAAAACCCTCTCCATCACATGTATTGGAAGTTTGTGGGGCTATGCTCTTGATCCATAAAATCTTAGGACAGTATATTCCTCCATGAAGTACCAGTCAACCAATTGTATTTATTTTCCCAGTTGAATGCAATTTCTACAAGACTCAGACAATCTAGGCATTGGATTATTTGTAATGGTTTCATACAATGGAGCCAAAACGTAGTCCACAAAATGATTATAGTTCTTTTGATTATGATACATCTTTATCTTATGGGTCCAATCTAGTAGTCCAATTTTATCTTGCTGACGCTGAATTTGAAGCTTGTTGTCCTGAAGCATCCCAGCAATCTACACTAGAAAAAAATAACACAAGTAGGTTGTGAACCTAAATGTCTTTCTGTTGGCATTGGGAGTGGGAGGTTCACTTTGGCTTCATTTAATCATTAAAATTTGACAATGCATAGATTCTGCAATGTGCTCAAGAAATTTGTATTTAGCAGGAGGCATGAATTGATGGATATTGTATACCATTTCAAGGAGGCTTGCATCCACTTCATGATTATTATCCAATCCAAGGAAAAACACTATCATGGAAACAGTATCCTGGACCCATGATCTAAAAATATCAATTTTATAAGGAGGCTTATGATTCTGATTGAGTTGGACACCATCCGCTGTTAGAGATTTGATAAATCTTTTTTTGTTATTTTCACTAACTACTTCATAAGTATTAGCAAGTTTTTCTAGGTTTATGAGGACTGCTCCACATTTTTCAACGGTAAAACCCAACAATTTGCCAAAATGTTCTCCATTAATGGGAAGAATTATTTCCTGGCTATCTTTTTTAACTATTGCTTTTCTTTTTTCATCATAATTCTAGGCACAAACCATGATAAATTTAGGGCAAGGGAAAACCTCAGGTAACATCAAGCATCTCAATCCAACCACCCATGGTGTAGTCATCCCATTAATTGGTATTGGTTTTTTTAGGTCAGGTTGCTTAGATTGCACTTGACATACCTTATTCTCCAATGAAAACCTAAGTACTGAGGTAAACCTTCCAAAAATTACAAGGTCATAAATATCATGGTATTCATCTGTAAAACCTAGGGCTTTAAGTAGTCTGACATAATCTATTTTTTCTTTTTCTTTGGTTTTCCAAATTTTTGGTCTAGTAGTGCTGGTAGACATGTTTGTAAACACTCAACCTTTAACCCCAAGATTGAAAAAATTGAAGTCTCAAGGACAATAGTAATAGGAATAAAGTATTTTTGTATTTCACTTACCCAGAAAAGATGAATACAAAGACTAGCACTGAGTGAATCCATGGCATTGCACAATCAATATTAAAATTTCTGGTGCACTGCAAGGGTAAGTACATAAAGATGAGGGACCAAAATGGGGTCTTAAGATGCCACTTTGTTCTGAAATTAGGAAACATTGATGTTGGATGAGAAATTGAAGATAGCTACACTCAAAATTTGAAGATGGAACAAAAATAAGAGTCTTAGTGCTCTCAATCTAGTTTCTAAACTACTAATTTTTTCCAAAAAATGGTTGAGATTAAGGGGTTCAAAAAGGGGGAGTACACAAATTGGTCCCGTTTTTCTCAAAAAAACATAATATAGCATCCGGTGTGCTCCCCCTAAAATGTTAACATTTTTTTAGTATTTCAATAATCACTCTAGTGAGAAATTAGCTAACAGCATGTTGTTTATCCCTGATTTTTCTGATAATTTTTTCATGAATAATTAATTTTATAGTAATTTTTAAAGTGGACACATCTTGAAAAATAAAAATTTGAGCGTGCTCCCCCCTAAAATGTTTGAAAACTAATCAAAAATTGATTTTGTTTTTTAATATGTGTAGAATGGAGTCTAGTTTCTAAAAATGTAACTTATTTCAAAATTCGATGAACGATTAAAAAACAAAGTAAAAAATACTAGACACTAGTTTTTTACAAAAAATGGACACACTAACAAAATAAATTCAAGATGAAACCCTTAACGTACTCAAAATGTGAAAAAAATTATATCGTTATATAGCTAACAGAGAGATTAAGATTATGGTGTTATTTTTTTTGAGTTTTCATCGAAATAAGTGCAAACTTGATGGTGAGCACGCTCTAGATTTGTGGTTTTTGATATAATCTGGAAAAACACATCTTTAGATGTCCTAAACACAGTCCAAGACTTTGGGTTGGAAGCCCAAGACAAATCCAAGCCTTAGGCTTGGAAATAACCAAGACAATACATAATGTGAGCACGTTATGTGAATGCACAAAATGTGAGCACATTTTGCAAAAGCAAAACTCTCTCTCTCTCTCTCTCTCATTGGAGTTTGAATCACCCATGTTATTTTAGCAAGAGTGAGAGCGAGAGCGAGGGGGGAGAGAGAGAGAGAGGGAAAGCGAGAGAGAGAGAGAGAGGGCAAGAACAAGAGGGAGAGAGAGAGTTTTACTTTTGCAAAACATGCTTGCGTTATAACGCGCTTACGTTATAATGCGATCGTGTTATAGGCTCGGTAACACCGATCCATAACGCGAGCGCGTTATGACTTGTATGGGACCAAAAAGTCATGTGGCAACTTTTTGGTCCCTCATCTTTGTGCATATACCTGCAATCTCCTTGTCACTTGAGTCCTTGAGCCTCTCGCTTCTAAGTAGTATCAATTAAAATTGCTAAATGCTAAGTGCCAATTGTGAAGTAAAGCGAGTTAAACGTGGTAAATTATTTTATTAAAGTTTAGTAAAAGTATGTAGTTTTAGTTGTACACTTGTATTGAGTACTCCCACTTTAAAGGTCAAATGAAATTTAAGGATGGCATGCAAGTCTACAGCCTAAATTAATTATTTAATACATCACGTACATCGAGCGGTGGAATTGAAAATTTGAAAACTATTGTATGATCTCAACCGTTGATCTTTGTAAATCTAACAGCTCTTGATTGATTCCAGAGGTTTGAGATTGTAAGTCTAGCGCTTCGAACTTTCATTCCAGAATTCAACTACACCCGTCCATCTGGCATTGAAACATTTCGCTAGTCTGTAGCTCCTTTAATATTTATATGAAGTCAGGCCCACTTTGATGATATAATATCTAATAGAATAAAATGAACACATTGACATCATTGCATCAATAATAAAGTAGAAATTATATTACTACAAAAAGATTTACACTTGGGTAATTATATTAATACAAAAAGATTTACACTTGGGAAATTATATTACTACAAAAACCACTCTAGTGGCCAACCTAGGCTCCAAAAACACACATCACCAGAGAGGCTACCATAGTACCATAGAAATCCCTAGCCCCTTGACTGAGTGACTCCTCGAAAACTTGTTGCCCTACGACCCCAACATGGAAATCACCAAAAAAAGTGGCCCTAGGAGCCCGACCACTCCTACGGCCACTGCGAGTAGAATCCACCCACACTCACAATGGCTACGAAGTATTCAAGCCATAACGGAGTCTCCTCTTTGTCCATTCCAATTGCCTGCCGAAGAAAGTGTCTCCCACAAGCTGCCCAAAACCTATGCCTTCCCAATTGTTGCTCATTCATGTTTAGCAGGAACGGCTGCCTAGCTACGCCCTCCTGTCCCTCCCACAACTTCTCCAGGTCTCTCAGCCACGGGATACTAAACCCCAATTCTACATAAATCACCACGTCTACATCATCCAAAAGAATATCTGGAGTGAATACCTCCCATATAATCATCAGTGCATCCACCTTTGCCTCTCCTAAGTCCAACAAAGAAGCTAGAAAGCGTGAGGAAATGTTTGAATTTACCCTATATCTATCCTCGGAGACCAAGAAGTCTTTACTGAGGACCATCTTCACTGCCTCAAGGAAGATTCAATTTTGCTGGTTACAAATGTTCATCAGTCTGCCATCTCTGAGATGGCCTAGAAAGGCGAGTTGGTGCTTATTGTAGAGAAGCCTTATGGGAGTCTCCATGCTATATTTTGAGCAAGCCATCCGAGTATCGTTTTGCTAGAGACCTCCAAGATTTAAAGGAAGATCATTAATGAACACACGCCTCAACTGACAGATGCATTTATTCGTTGTCTAGATTTTTTGTAGCGTCAATCTTCGGCTCGTGTAAGGATTGACCAACATCGATTCTCTGAACTTGTCAGAACTATTTAATAAATTAAAAATTAATGCCTGGGAAAAGTATTTTGTAGCCCACCAAATGAAATTGATATCAATATATAAATTTATAATAATATCATATTTTATATAATATAATTATAATTTATTATTATATTATTATTATCGTATATAATATAATATAATTATTATATAATTATTATCATATATTATATAATAATATCATATTTTATATAATATAATTATAATTTATTATTATATTATTATTACCGTATATAATATAATATAATTATTATATATATTATAATATGTATTATCATATATTATATTATTATTATCATATATTATATTATTATCTGATAATAATATAATATATGATGTTAACCATATAATGTAATTATTATTATTATATAGTCAGACTTAGAATAAAATAAAGGGGCTCGGGGCCGATAACTTAGAGCAAAGGGGCCAGTAACTTGACGACAACCAACGGGATAAAAGAACAACTTAAGTTGGGGAAACCGGCTACACAGGTCAATGATGAATTAGAAGGATAAACCCTAAACACCTTGGACAAAAATAGCCGTAGTGTTATTTAATATTGAAAATTTGATTCTTTGAACCATCTATGATTTGTATACATTGCAATTTGCCATTGAACTCATGTCAATTCAAACCGTAATTACTTCTATATTATTTAGTAAAATTTAACATCACCCTTCAAAATGATCGGGGAATTACATCGTACATGAACCTTTAACCAACCTCAAAGTTCCAAACAAAACTCTTATCCTTTGACTTTCAAACCTTGCTTTGATCCTCCGAAATCTTTTTGGTTCCTCTTTTTGACGATGTGTAATGAATATTTCACTGTAGTCCTTAATTATCCTATTAACAGGCAATGGGTATGTTACAAATTCAATTATGTCCTTATTCACAATGACAGTCAATGATTCACTATAGAACCTTGCTATAAATGTACAAGAAACCACTAGGCATGAGTAATAATAAGGCCAGTAAAGGAGAATTAAATTAATTTTCTCGAGGTCACTAGAAATTGAGTTGCAATACCAATTCCACATGTCAATTCAAATTTCTAGTTTCTCATACATGCATGCATGTGTGCGAGATTCAACCCACCACCCAGAATAGAATGCATCATTTGCAAATGTTAAAAGTGTCGATTCTTGACAGAATTTATTCCACTTGACAAATGCTCATATTTCTTCATTCCGAGACATGCAAAGCAATAACATCCTGCATAGCCACACACAAACAAAATTTTCCTATTACTATTCTACATCTGTGAACTGAGAACTCTATCACACAATTAAATTCAAAATCATGAATGATCACAAAATAAGTACTTGGTAACTTACTTTCTTCGTACATCTGCTGTAATGAAAGCCATTACATTGAAATTTTATAGTCTATTGATTCTTCTACTATCTAAAACTTAGTAATGCAATATAAGGTTGAAACAATAAAGACTATCATATATACATTACATGTACTTTCGTGATAAATGGGTAATAAATAACAAGAAACTCCGTTTAATTGCCTCTGTTGTACTGTGGAAATTCACATTGGCTAATCTGTACAGTTTGTCGTGACTCACTTGCCATTAATGAACTTAATTTCACAATCTATGTAGTTAAGTGTGTTCAATCAAATCAATCGTACCACCACTGACCATTTCATGAACCCTAGAACGAAAGATGAACGGTTTTAGTTCAATTCTGGAAGGTAGATCTCCAATGCTACACATTGCTAACAGAATCCTTTGGAATCAACTAGCAGCCGTTAGAAATAATTAGATCAATGGTTGACATATATATAAAATATATAATATATTTATATTGATTATTGTGCAAAGGTCAAGGTGGCAGCGCAGCAGAGCGCAAGTCCTCGACTGTACAACTACAAATTTGGGAAATTGGGTGTGTCAGTACTTTTGCCCCAAATAGAACTTATGCCGTCAATTTGTGATCATCTGACAATCAAAATCTATTAGAATATTTTCCATTTAATGACATCCATGCCAGAAGTGACCTCTATCCTTCCGTAATAAATAAGGAATGTCATGAAAAGCACAATTGCATGTTTTTGGGAAGGCAATTTATGCAACTCAATTATGAATCGTACAATAGTACATGCCGCCAAAAATTAATGCAATTTATGGAAACAATTTATTGGGTTTGCAACCCTCGCAGACACGTTATTCTGTATTTTTAATTTTTCACTAGTGTGCTTTGGAGGAGCTCTGGACTGCGTCTTCTACAGGTGTTGAACATGAGCTTTCACAACCAAGTTGGATAATTTGTGCTCTTTCTTGCCTATTTCTTATAGTGACAAATTTGAATACTTTAAGTCAATTGGGAAGAACAATTATTTTTCATGAGTCCAGACTATTTGTTTACCCAAAATCTTTTGGAGATTTATTTGGCACCCTTAGCAGTTATAGAAGCTTTTGTTTATTGGTTTCTCAAACAAGTAAAGATGAAGCTTTTGTTTATTAAGAATGATTTATCTAAGGTCAAGGCTACTAAGCTAAGTCATATAGATTTTGACTTGGAGGATTTCTGGGCTCAATTAGAGCAAAACCCTAAGTTACCTATAGCCCATAAAATCCTAACAAGTGGGTTAGCTCGTGCTCGGGGTTTCCCACCTATTGTACCATGTCCAAACCTGGTTGTTGCATGTGCAAAGAACTATTATCCTGATATTAAGGGGAAATTTTAAGAGCATGTTGGTTCTTCTTCTGTGCATAAAGAATCAGGAACAAGAGAGTAAGGAACCTCCTAGGCTTCCAGAATTTAGAAAACTTCAACTGGTGTGGAGAAACCTCATCACAGAGTTGGTTCACAATCTGGTAGTGGAGGGGATGGAGAGCAACCTAAAGATAATAGGAAACTAAAACTAAAAGGTTTATGTGAATAGGATGGTAAGCCTGCATTCATGAAACCACGAGCGGAGAAGAAGTTGGATAACTTACAACAATTGTAGGTAGATCACATGACTTCTGTTGTGTCTCCTTCACCTAGTAATGATTCTTCCATTTATCAACAAATTGCTGATGAGGGTACTTTTAGTTTTTGTTCCTTGTTTGAGAATCCAGCCTCCCTCATATCAAATGAAATTCCCGTGCAAGATACTCCTAATCGGCCAGAGAGAGTTGTCCGTGCAAGTGAGAGCGGTACACTTTTGTCTTCCCCTTCCTAGCTAAAGAAAGTTTTTGAGAAAAAGAGGAGATATCCCCCAATAGCAGACACAAACGTTGACGTTGTAACTACACCTAAACCTAAGAAGGCTAAGAGGATGTCTCGGATGGTAACAGATTCTTCCTTAGGGCATAGGATCTTGGAGATTGTAGACCCCATCAGGGATAAAAATGAAAATGAAGTCATAGAAGCAGATTTTAATATGACCAAGATTGACATGGGTCCTCCTACGGTGGAAGGTGATTTATATCATTTAAAATTCTCTCAACGCATGCTAGCAAAGAGAGTTAAATCTCAGCAATAGGAGAACACAAAGCTGCAAGCCCAGGTGAATTCTCTGACATCTTTCATTCAATCTACTTTGAATATTACTTCTTAATCCTCTAATGCAACTCCAAGTGTTTCTGTTGATGGAATGGATCCTAGCATGTTGCAACAAATCAAGAGATATCAAACTCTAGGTAAGGCCACTGAGCAATGGGTAGAGCGAGTTACCATTGATTGTTTGTTGTACATCGAGGAGGTCATAAAACTATATCCCCTCCTTTCTGATAAACGGAAAGGGTTAATTGTAGAGTTATGAAATTTAAAGAGGGAAGACAAAAATTTTCTCACAAACTTTACAAAGATACAAGAAATGATGAAAATTGATACAAATATTCTTGTAGCTGAGAAAATTTTTAATGATCCAAATGAGAATGATTCGGTGTCTTGGCTAGATGCACTAGAGTGGAAGAGGTCTGTGCTAGGGGATTTTAGTGGACAAATAAGAAGAATTTTGGCTCAACATTTCACTGATATGGTTGATCTTAAAAATAATTGTACCATCTTAGATGTAGAGATTTCAGATGAAAGTGGAGAGAACTTGCTTGATATCAAGGAAGTAAAGCAAAATTTTAAGAAGAGGCTTACTGAAGAGCATGTTGCTACAATTAATGGTGAATCACTAGGAAAGCTTGGCCATGTAGCATCGTATCTCACAACTTTTAGGTGTGGAATTGATGATGTCTATAAGAGAGTAACAGATGCAGAGAGAATGATAGTAAGTAGAAAGTTCAGGCAAAGAACACCTGGACACCAAGTGCCAGGACTTTAAAACCCATAATTAGTAGGTTCAGGAGATACAAGATGAAACTGAGAGTACAGGTGGACTCGACTGCTACTGGTGAACAGGACAAGGAAAACGAAGCGACTCGGGAGGAAGACCAAATGACTGCCACGTGATGACATTTCTTAGTTTTATGTTATTTCTTTAAACATGCTCTGAATACTCTTGTAGAAAAAGACTTATTATTATATATTTCAATATTTATATAATTTAGTGTTACTAGATATATTTCTATTATTTTCAATATATGTATTATGAATGGAAGCTTGAAGAGTTGATTTCTGAAGTTGTAAAGTTTGTGTTATAGTGGATGAATCTGTATTCTTTTTATGTATCCTTTTGAATTTTATTTTTTAAATAATTATCTATTATTTTTTGTTAATTAGAATCGTTGTTACTTGACACTTGTCTCTATTCCAGAGACTTTATGTAGAAAGATGGGTGTGTCAGAACTGCAGCCCGGAATGGAACTTCAACTGATGTCATTGATTCTGATACCGAATAAACTATAAATTTGCCAAGAAGATTAGACATTATAATATAGCATTTGATATTTTAATTTTTCGCCAGCCACACTATGACTTTTCAAAAAATTGTCAGCACAATCGCCAAATATTCTATTTTATATTTTTTAATATCTATATAATTCTCCACCTAATTTATTTTATATTTTTTAATATCTATATAATTCGCCACCCAATTTATTTTACTTTTTGGAATACAACTATAATTTGCGATCTAATTTATTAAATTTTTTGGAATACAACTATAATTCGCCAAGGAACTTTTAAAAAAAAAATCTATATACAATTTGCCAGCAAAAAAGACAATGTCGACAAATTTGAAAAAATTCGCTAATGAAATTATTATTTTTTTCCAAAATAGGCATAGATTCGCCAGCATTTTTTTGGCGTCAAGATAGGATTTGCCAGGATTTTATAGGTTTTTTAGGGGGGGTTCCTTAAAGTTATCCTTGCCATTGTTGCCATAGTTGCCTCTCTTATTGTTATTTCCACCTTGGTTCCCATTGTTATTTTCCTGATAGTTATTGCCTCAAGATTCCTTATCTGGCGCTTACTGTTTCCTTAGTTGCTACTATTACCCTGATTACGAATGTCATTCTGAAACCTTTTATTCTCATTCTTCACATCCTGACTCTTACAGTAATTTGAAATCTGCTGTAATTTCTGCTCATGTTTAGTAGCTTTTCTGAACACTTCATCCATGGTCAATGGATTATGAATATCCACATTTGACCCAATATGTGGCCTTAACCCCAAGATGAACTTACGAATCATGAACCTCTCATCAAGCTGATACTGTGGAACATACTTCAACAGATGAGAGAATTTCTCCCAATATTGTGTCACTGTCATACCTCCCTAAGTGAGGTTTTGGAATTCTGTCATTTTCTTGTCAAAATAGAGCTGTGGCAACCACCTTTTCCTAAAGAGCTCAAGGAAGCAATCCCATGTGACTTCTCTTGGTAACAGTTTATTTTCTTCCTTCTTGTTATCCCACTAAGTGGTTGCTTCCCCAGTAAGCTGGTAGGATCCCCATATAGCTTTAGTTTCATCAAACAAGTCACGGAGGTCAAAATATTTTTCCATATCAATAATCCATGCTTCTGCTCTGTCACCTATAGTCTTACCATCAAACTTAGGAGGGGTAACCTTTTTGAGATCCTTTCCTAACTCCTCAGCAAATTTGTTTTGATTGTTTCCATTCACTTCACCCTCAGGACCTTTGGCTTCTTCTCTTCGTTCCTCATCCTGATTTCCCCTTATTCCTCTGATTTCCTATTCCATAGTGTTCATTCAAGTCCCCTGTTGAGTCAAGAGAGTTCCTTGCTGAGTCAAGAGAGCTAGGATTTAAGTCAGTTGGTTATTCTGTCCAACATTGTTATTATTGTTTGCCTCATTTTTGTTTCCTTCATTGTTTCTAGCATTATTTCTTGCATTAGTGCTAAAATTATTCCCAACATTGGCTTCTTCATTATTTCTCATGTCTGGGTTATTGCCAAATCCTAGGATTACTCCCCTACATCTAGAATTTCTAGTATTCATGATGAGTTATCTGCAAAGAGTTTACACTTTAGCGTAATGGTCCAAAAAGGCCTAGAGTAGAACCATCGCTCTGATACCAAATGTAACGTACTAAATTTTCACAAGCATAAAAATCTGAAGTAAAATCCACATTAATACCAAGTGAGCAAATAAAGTAAAGTAAAGTAAGTTCTACAACATCATCATGAAGAAGAGATAAAAGTAACTTCTAATGTCAATGCAAGATTTCATTCATAAGTTTGATATCAAATCTAGTTTCAATACATCGTTCTGAAGTCAATTACATAGTTTTTCCTAATCAAATAATATTACAAGTTTCAATAATGGCATAACACCTTACAAATCATTTTGAGTTACATGAAGAAGTATAACTGTCATCAAATGTCAAATAAATCCAATAATCAGTCCTCGACCGCCATCGATCATTTGGCCATCTACTGCGTCGAAGGACAAGAACATGGTTCAGGCACTTTTTCCGCCCAACCACGAAGCTTACATTCCCATGGTATCCTTCAAATTAAAGGATACCCAACCCTGCTCGAAGGGCCTAGCAACCTATAAACAAGTGCAGGGTGGAATCTGGTGTGTGCCTATCAATCTACATGCATTTCTACCATGAATGCAACATCTCATCAATAGGATATGGTAGGGAAAAATATAATTATAATCACTATGCAATCAAACCATTTACTACAATGGTACATATGTCTATTTCAACTTCACAGTCACTTTGGCCAAAGCATTAGCCATTAAAATAGTGTGTAGGTTTTAAAAAGAAATCCTACTTCCCTGTTATTCCATACTCGACACCCATCCCAAAAGGCAATCTTTCCCAAAACATAATACTTAGAAAAAAAATCTACTATTTATTCACAAACAATGCATATTTTACAAAATTAAAGAAGATATCTTCTACTTTCATACCCGAACAATACAAGTAGGGATTTTTTGTTCAAGTGATTTCAAAAGTTATTTACTTTTATTTGAAGCTAGTTTTCTCATTTTCTTTTTTTAGCATCAGAATGTTTTATATTCAATTTCATCTGTTTTGGTTCGTATCTTCGTCACTGTGGAATATTCACAAGGTTTATTTATCATAAAATGAATAAAACTCTCATATGTATGCTTTCATATAGGGCAATTATAGATAACTATTATGGTTTTAACTATGTTTAAATGGTATACTCAAATTTATAATGCAAGATTTTCAATACTAGAAACCTATCGATATGTGCGAACAATGATCAATTAAAATTGAAACTAGTTCTAAAGATAGAAGGAGGACGATCTAGTGCTATGTGGTCCCTATGCTTTAGCATTGATACATCTTGCAAAAAAAAAATAAGAATAATAAAAAAAATTGAGTCTATAGCCATTAGAATATTACGTAAAGAGGTCACTTTATGCATTACACAGGCTACTAAAAATGTTCTGTTGGCCATTACAAACATAGGGAATTCATTTAAAAGTGCAGAGAAGACATTTTTTTATTCATATGCACAGAAGATGTTTTAAAACAACCATAGAAAAATAAAACGGAGACCCATTGCAACAGGGTTGATACATGAGTAAAGAAGAGCTGAGTTAATAAAGGAAAGTTGCTTCAGTCACGGAGAGGTTATTTGCCCCAATATCAAGTTGATCAATTAAATAGAAAAGCAGTTTTAAACAAGGATAGGCCATTACTTTTATACTAAATTGGCCGCTTAACCAAAATAACTCAAAAGGTTGGTCAATATTAAAATTTACCGGTGCAGTCACAGAGAAGCAATAAAAAGGCCGCTTCAAACAAAAGTATTAGGAAGTTTAAAGAACCTAAGTGATTCAATAGATAAAGGTTTTAATATATCAGCAGGATTTAACTAGAATTCGAGCTGATTTTGCAACGAAAGGCTACCTAAAAGATGGTTGCTCTTGCTATCTATAAGGCCACTCAGATCTGGAAAGATGGCATTGGTTTAAGAGGTAATACATGAAAAAGGTTATGATCAATTAAATCATCCCAGATCTATCGTTCTTTAAAACTACTAGAAAAGGTGCTATTCAGATCAAGCTAAGTATAAAGATTGAAAAATAAACACTAAAGTTAGAGTGTGGACTGCAACATACATGCCGGAACAAATTACATATTAAGTAGTCTAAGAAAATATAAAATCCTACGTCAATTCTAATACAAGGACTGTCGATTTCTAAAAGGAAGAGAAGTGGAGACTGGATTAAATCAAACAAGGAAAGAGACTAAGGATTGGGCAAATCTTTTATGCGCTGAGAAAAGATCAAGAAATCTCTTCAGGAAAGAGTTTTCTTAATTACTGGCGACGCTTTGTGGTGTAGAGGTGAGGCACCAAACTATGTTAGCCGATCCTCTTAAGGTCAATCTAAAGCTTTTAAACAAAAAGTCAACCCATCATGATCCTTCGATCCATATCCATGCTAGTCCAAAAAGAGTCATTTTTAAAATAAAAAACATAAGATATTGACTGGTAAAAAGAGAAAAAAATAAAAAACTAAGAAAGAGGTTGCTTCAATTATGAAGGAAACATGCCAATCTAGAGTATTCGATCATTCAAGAATCCAACATAGTTTGTTCATAAGCACTCATAAAAATTTAACTACTGCAAGCAATGGAATAAATAAGGAACCTGTAGTTTGGTATCTCTTGATTTCCTCTTTGTGTAGGTGCCTCCAATAGTTCGAATCCTCTTTTTTTTTTTTTTTTTTTCTACCGCCTACTTCAATCTTTTCTCTGTATCTATTCTTCTTGATTTCCTTCTTTTTATTATTCTTTTAACCCTATTTTCTCACTCTATTTCTCATGCAAAAGTTTTTCTTGCTTTTCTGAAAAAAAAATATATATTTTTCCTTTGCATGTGATATATCTATATTTTTTTAAATTAATTCTTTAATTTGATAATGTTAAGGATGTCTTTTTCAAGACGACTAAATATAAACATAACTATTTTTAAAGATTTGCATTAAATTTAGATATTTATATACAACCAATACAATTTCATATAGATTTAATATTATTTATCTATCTAAATCCATAAGAATTAAACACATTATTTCTGATCCATTAATATTTATATAATTAAGTATTTCATTTTCCTTAGATGCAATATTTTAATACTATATAACTATTTGAATCCAATTGAAAAACTAGCTTATTTCTTTTGACATAAGCAGGTATCGAACTTAGATTAAAGGTAAAGTAAGATGAAGACAATATCAAATAAGGAGAATCGACAAACATTCATCGAAACAAGAATGAAATCTACATGATTGTGTGTGACACCAGATAAAACCCAACAATTGTTGCCAAGTGGCTAGGACCCCTCTTCTTGAGCCATGTTCTTGCCTTTGACAACCTGCATTCATTCGCACTCATCCCATTGTCAATAGGTTAGTCCTATAAAGATAGCCGAAGCGACTGAATCTTAAACCAAATAATATATCAATATCCAATATCATCAATTAATGTTCAATGATTTCAATTGCAATTAACAAAATTAAGTAAATATATAATCCGAGACGTGACATTTAGCATATGGGTCTTAAGTTTCAACAAAATCAAAAAATGTGTCCATACCCATCAACACACCCACACTGTCCAAGGTGAGAGGCAATACATGCCATGAGCTCACCACTAACAAATTGTTCTTCCATATATTGGTCAACTTTGTCATTTTTTCTACATTTCTCTACCTTTATTAATACATGTTTTATTTTATTATTCTCTTCTAAGGAAACTTCTCCCTCCTATGGATGCACAAGAAAGGCACAAACAAATTAATTACCACTCAAAATGAATTAGAATAAAAAGTATGACTATATTTAGTTGTGTCATTGTGCTTAATATCATCGTATACAAGGCAAGGCTTATGACTATTAAATTATTAATAGTTGTTTCTAATATCATTCTATAGTAGATGTATGTTATCACATTATTTTTGTGATTATGCTTGGTTTTGTTATCTATGTGGAAATTACTTATAAATCTAAATATTTGTTTAATTAAAATTAATCAAGTGCCTAATACTATTATATAGGAAGCAGGGGTTATCACTATAAATACATTTTGTGCCTAATATATTGTATGAAAGTGCAGTGCTTATCATTGTAAATAGAATTTGTGACTACTTCTATCATTTAGGAGGGCAGGCATGTAACATACACTGTTGGAGAGTTTTTTTTTTGTTCCAAGTTTTTTGATTTCCCACTGTTGTTTTGGGTTTAGGGTTTTATGTGTTTTTGCATTGAAAACATAGAATATAGAGCATATAACAATAACCCAGAAAAGATACAATAGATATGCTTAAATGAACAGAGACCCAGATCATAAAATCACATGAAATGAAGTATAGACACACCCATTTGTATTTATTCAATTTGGTATCATTGTTGTACATGCACCAGCATTGGTGAGGTATGAAAAATGCTCAGAATGAGACCACCATTAAGTTCTCCCTTCAATGAAAGATAAAGACTATCTAAGCTCCCAACAATGCTAACACAAGGAGAAATCACTCCCTAAAAGTAGCGACCTATCCCAAGTACACCATGCCCTTCCTAGAGCCTGTACGACCTGACTAGAATAGTGCAAACAACAACACTGAATATAATCTACATTCTACCTAGAACTCCCTGCTATCTTCCTGTGATCCTCAACGCCTACGGAAAAGAGCATAAAACAATTTCCAAACACATCAAAATGCCACTATATAGGGTACGACCTACATCAACAATAGTACGACCAGCATGGAGATTGGTATGACCTAGTAAAGAATGCTAAACACAATCTATAACCACCTCAAATCTCCATAGCAACAGTGCTCTCAACTATCAACACAAATTTGCATAGAAAATATTCAATCTTCGTCCAAATCTTTGCCAAAATGTATCAATCTGAAGCCCAAATGAAGCCTCTAAATGATACCTCCAAAATCCTTCCTGATGCTATCTTCCAAGCACAAAGAAGGTGACTCTGAAGAGGTTTTCATCTCAGCAAAATCAAGTACAAACCGTCAAAGCTCAAAGCTTCAAAGCAATGCACAACAATGTTCAATTTTTCAAGTGAGTGAATAATGCAAAATGTGCTCATACTTTTCTTTTTACCTCTTCCAATTCCAACGCCCAAGTTGGAGAATATTTTATTATTTTATTTAATTGTATTATGTCCCCCTATCTCATGAGGGTGCCCATCTCCTAGTAGCACACTTAAGTCATAACTGGTATTTTATAAAGCAAAGACACTTCAATAAAAAAAAGTTACTTAAGCCATGTATATCTATTATAAGTTAAATATTCAATTTAACTTATACATTGACAAATAATACCTTGACCATCTCGAAACCACAAACCAAGTGCTAGGTACTCCAATCCTGCAGTTCTATAAATAGAAAGTCGACCCACACTGCCCCTAAACCCTCCTACCCGGCTTACTATAAATAGTAAGTCCTCATGAAATGAACCAATTAGGCTCCCTAACCAAAGCCATTAGCCTACGGGAACCTGGTAATAGGCTCATCTCCTCATCTGACTATCTGGGCTAAATAGGGGACATTACAGTCTGCCCTCCCCAAAATTGCTTGTCCTCAAGCAATTTTAGCTCAGGATGCTGAAGTATCTACTCATTCTCCCACATTGCATCCTCAACTGGAAAATTCTTCCACTTTACCAGGTACTCCTTGATGATCCATCTCTTGAGATTCCTCTCTCGAGTATCAATGATAGCCTCTAGAATTAATATTAGCTTCCCCTCTTCATCCAATGGTGGAAGCTCAGCTGAAGGAACCACATTATGGCCAAGGGCTTTCTTAAGCCTAGAAACATGAAACATATTATGCACCTAACTGTCTGCTGGTAGCTCAAGCTCATAAGCTACTACCCCAACTCTTTTGGCTACTCTAAATGGACCATAAAACCTAGGTTTGAGTTTCTCTGCTCTACTCCTTTTTAGAGTGGACTGCCTGTAGGGTTGGAGCCTCAAGTAAACCATATCTCCAACCTCAAAACTCCTCTACTCGATGTTGATCAGCATAGAGCTTCTACTGATTATGTGCTTGTTGCATATTCTCCCTAAGCTCTTTCATGATGTCTTGGCTCTTCTGCAACAAGTCTTTTGCCTTCAGCACTCTACTATCACCAAGTAGTAAATATGTGAAGCAAGGAGCATCATACCCATATAAGTCCCTGAATGGAGTCATTTTGATAGACATGTGATATGTTGTGTTGTAATAGTACTCCCCCAAATGCAACCATCTAATCCATGCCTTCTGCTACCCCAACACATAGTTTTAGAGATACCCTTCAACCCATTTGTTTACTATCTCTGTCTGGCCGTCAGTCTGTGGTTGGTAACTGGTGCTAGGAGTTAGTTCAGTGCCACACAACCTAAACAACTCCTACCAAAACAAGCTCAAGAACTTACTGTCCTTGTCACTCATAATGCCCTTAGGTATCCCATGTGTAAACACCTAAAAATGTCCTCAGATTGCAAACACCAAACTCTCCCAAATCCCACATTCAACTATTAATTAAATAATTTTTAATTATTTAATTAATTTAGTTTCTCCTCTCTGACCTATGATTAAATAAATATAATTTATTTAAATCATTTGCCTATTTTTCCCTAATTTTCCTATATGATTAAATAATTAATTAATTAATTAATTATTTACTTTCTAAATGTCCCTTTCACTCGTTTAATTTTAAAAAATAAATATTTGTTTAAATATAGCCCTCACCTAATTAATTAAATCCCATTTAGTGAATTAGGGGATCACACGCATTCCCACTTCAAATTAATTAAATAAATTGAGCAAATTTATTTAATTCAAACTCCCTCACACCTCATCATATTTTTGAATTTAAAATTCTATTTTTGTCCTCTTATGAGAGGGAAACCCTAATCGATCTCCAACCTCCATTTTGCTCCAAAGTCAACATCAAATCCTAGCCATCCATTCAAACCTATTCCTCTATAAAAACAACTTCTTCAGCTCATTTTCAGGTCTCTTAGCTTACAACCCTCTAATCTACTATATTCTCTCCCACATCTTGCTAATTCGTGTTTTTGAGCTTCTCTAGATTGTTGCAAATCTGCAAAATTTGAGAATACTAAGGCAAGGTTGAGGAGAACAATGGAGATAAGGCAAATTGTAGCTTAGATTAGTTGTTTATTGTTTATTTGCTTGATTTCTTAGCTTGTTTGTACTCCATTGGGAGTTAGGGTTTGTTGTAGCTAATTTTATGCATGCTTGAAAGATTTTATTCTAACACACAATGTAATCTGAATATCTCCCTGAAAAAGAGATCAGCTACTTGTACTGTTGTATGTGTCACTGAAATGGTGAAGAAATGCGCAAACTTGGTCAGTCTGTTGACCACCACAAAGATGCAATCCTTCCCCTGAACTTGGGTAGCCCTATGATAAAAACCATGGAAATATATTCCCACTTTTGGTTGGGAATTGGCAAAGGATGCAATAACCCTATTGGATAAGTATGTTCATTTTTATTCTGTTGACAAATTGGGCACTCACGAACATACTTAAGGACTTCATTCTTAAGTCCTTTCCATGTAAATCTCTCCCGAACCTGTCTGTATGTTTTGAAGAACTCAGGATGGCCAACCATGGGTGTATCATGGAAAGTCCTTAGAATCTTGTTTTTGAACAGTGAATTAGGCACCAACCATATCCTGTCCTTATAAATAATCAGATCATTCACCACAAAATACCTGTCATCACAAATAGTGCCTTCAATGACTCTTGATGCCCAAGAGTCCTTAGCATACTCTACTGAAATTCTCTTTCCAATCAGTAGATATCTCCCAAAGCAAACACAAGTGGGGTCTCCTGGATAAGGCATTTGCAACTACATTCTTCTTTCCCTTGACATACTCGATGTCAAAATTATAAGCCTGGAGCCTACTGACCCACTTCTGTTGTCGATCATTCAGACCCTTCTAGTTCATAAAATATTTTATGTTGTTGTGATCTATTTTAATAATGAACTTCCCACCAACCAAGTAAGGTTTGAATTTGGCCAATGCATGCATTATGGCCAACATCTCTCGGTCATATACTGAGTAGCTCTTCTCCACACCCCTAAGCTTTCTACTCTTGAATGCAATTGGGTGTTTATCCTACATCAAAACTACCCCTATCCCCTCTCCTAAGGCATCACACTCCAACTCAAAATGTCTGGAGAAATCAGGGATCGCTAAGACTAGGCAGTTAGACATCAAATGCTTGAAGCGGTCAAAACACTTCTACACTACATTTGTCCACACAAAGGCTCCCTTTCTAGTCAAATTTGTCAATGGTGATGCTATTTGTGAGAAGCCTTTTACAAACCTCCTATAAAAACAATACAATCCAAAGAACCCCTTAAGATGAGCGAGGTTCATCAGTGGAGGTCATTCAATGATTGCCCTAATTTTCTCTGGATCAACCCTCACACCGTCTGCACTGATTATATGACCTAGATATAATAGCTCTATCATGCTGAATCACACTTGGACTCCTTGGCATAGAGGGACTCACTCTCAAGGATACTCAAAACCTCCTCCAGATGTCTCGTGCTCTTCCCAAGTTTTGCTAAAAATTAGGATGTCATCAAAGAAAATTAATACAAACTTCCTTAGCTGCTTCCTGAAGATCTATCTCGTGTAACTCTAGAAAGTAGCAAGGGCGTTGGTCAACCCAAATGGCATTACCAAGAACTTGAAGTGACCATAGTGACACCTAAAAGTTGTTTTCTCTATATCTTCTTCCCTCATCTGAATCTAATAGTATCCCGATCTCAGACCTATCTTAGAAAAATAGCATGCCCTGTGCAACTCATCTATCAACTCATCTATATGGGGAATAGGATACCTATTTTTTATAGTCTTCTTATTCAAGACCCTATAGTCAATGCACATCCGAATGGTCCCATGTTTCTTCTTGACCAATGCTACAATAGATGCAAATGGGCTTTTGCTTGGCTTGATGTGACCCATCTCCAACAATTCCTTGATGGTCTTCTCTATCTCATCCTTGAGCCTCTTAGGATGATGATAGGGAGTAGTAATCATGGGATTAGACCCATCCTTGAGCTTAATGACATGCTCGATGCCTCTGTCAGGTGGCACTCCTGGAGGTATGCTACCAAACACTTTTTTGTGCTTGGTCAACAACTTTTGTATATTAGGATGATAATTGCTCTTAGGCTGCTATGGAACCTCTGGCATAATTAGGCACTCTACTGTCCACTCTACCTGATCATGCCGCAACATTCTCTCCATCCTCTTGAGATATACTACTCGAGGTCCTCCATCTGACAATGCCCTGAGCACTATTTTCTTTTCATTGGATTCAAACTTCATTTCCATTTTCTTCAGGTTCATGGTGAACTCCCCAAGTGTCATCATCCAATACATGCCCAGTACCACATCTATATCTCCTATGCCAACAACATAGAAATCATCCTTAAGCTCATATTCTCCCATCTATATGGTCAACCCAAAAATCTTTCTAGTACAAGTGACTTTAAAGCCATCGGCTACCATTACTTTGAACCCTTCAATCTCTTCTACCTTAAGTCCTCACTTACCCATCAACCCCTCATCAATAAAATTATGTGTTGTACCTCTATCAATCAAGGTGATGATGCACTAACCCCCAAGGACTCCTCTAACTCTGAAGGAGCTAATTTTTTGGAATCTAGAAAGTTGTGCCAATGCTCCCTCACTGTCACTGCTATGCTGACAGGCACTCTCATCTCCACTACCTTCTCTATCCGATGGCTGGTCTGATGCCTTTGAATGGGACTCCTTAGCTGATAGTATTCTATCAACTTTGCCTTTGCCTTATTAAGGCACTTGTGTGAAGGATCCCATGTCTCCTTGCAATGAAAGCAAAGTTGTTTCCTTCTATATTCATTTAGCTGGTCATTATTTAACTGGTTTGTTTTCTCCCTTGGCTGATTTGTATCCTTCTGACAAAGGTTTCTTATCCTTGTCCTTCCTGTATGGGAATCCCTTCGATTGAAATCTACTTTTGGAAGATGAAGACTCCATGTCTCTAGCCTTCTTCATTACCTCATGGAGAGAAGGTGGGTTGAGGCCCTTAATCTAGCCTTGTAATGGATCTGTAAGCCCATCAATAAACAAAACCAACAATCTACACTCTGAGATATCTGTCACCAACACTAAAAATTTTTGAAACTTGGAGATACATAGCTTTCAATTGAACCCCACTGCCTGAGTTGTGTCAACTCCTTAAACTGTAACTTGGGGTCCTTTATATCAAACCTGTCTATGAGATGACCAGTAAATTCTGCATATGAAGTAATCCAATCATGTTCCAATGTAATCTTCCCATGGTGCCACCACTCATGGGAAATACCATCCAAATGTAGAGCTGCATATGTGATGGCCTCCTCCTCATGCATAGGGCTGAGCTGTAGGAAGTTGTCAAGCTTCTGTACCCATGCTCTAATTGTGGTCTTTCCTGAACCATCGAAGTAAGGTATATTAAGTTTGTTGACCTTCTTCTACAACTCTATGTTATGTTGTCTACCACCCTTCGATCTATGCTTCATCTGTAAGTTTGAATACTCACAGAATGACATCAACTCAGCCCTGAACTCATCACTAGATGCATGCCAATCTCTGACTATCACATCCTGAAATTCCAACTGGGTGGGCTCAGGTTCAGTTACATGGTTACAAGGAGTGAAGGTGGGTATACCAAGCCTATCATATGCTATGTGATGAGTAACCTCCCTATTATTCACTGATGCTTCACCCTCATGTCTCTTGTCCTCGTCATTCTTGTGCATGTGTCTGTCACCACCATTATTGTTCCTATCATCATTGTTCCTATTACCCTGGTTATTTCTATTTCTGTCATTATTGTTGTTATTATTATTACCAGGATTATCAAAAACATGGTTGGCCATCATCTATATCAATTGATTAAAGTTATGTTGCATTTCTCTCTATCCCCTGGCCAAATCACTCAACATCTCATGAGTGTTGGTCTCTTCACGGTCCCTGTCCCTCATTACTTCTGCTAGGAAGGTAACTATATCAGGACCAAAAAAGGATCTTTATGTTGTGGAACCTCAAGATCTGGCTGTGACCTATTCCATCTCAGATAGTACTGGTGCGTTCTTGGCTGCATTACTTAACACCTATTCTGCATGTTCCAAATAACCACACAGGATGGCAAGATACTATGCACTCTGATACCATTGTAACATACACTGTCGGAGAGTTTTTTTTGTGCCAAGTTTTTTGATTTCCCACTACTATTTAGGGTTTTATGTGTGTTTGCATGTATGGTTTTGCATTGAAAACATAGAATATAGAGCATATAACAATAACCCAGAAAAGATACAATAGATATGCTTAAATGAATAGAGACCCAGATCATAAAATCACATGAAACAAATTATAGACACATACCCATTTGTATTTCTTTAGTTTGGTATCACTATTGTACATGCACCAACATTGGTGAGGTATGAAAAATGCTCAGAATGAGACCACCATTAAGTTCTCCCTTCAACTAAAGATAAAGACTATTATCTAAGCTCCCAACAATGCTAACACAAGGAGAAATCACTCCCTAAAAGCAACGACCTGTCCCAAGTATACCACACCCTTCCTAGAGCCTGTACGGCCTGGCTAGAATAGTGCAAATAGCAATAGCAATGTATATAATCTGCATTCTGCCCAGAACTCCCTGCTATCTTCATGTGATCCTCAACACCTAGGGAAAAGAACATAAAACAATTTCCAAACACATTAAAATGCCACTATATAGGGTACGGTCTGCATCAACAACAATATGACCAGCATGGAGATTGGTACAACCCAGCAAAGAATGCTAAACACGGTCTACAACCACCTCAAATTTGCATAGCAACACTACTCTTAGCTGTCAACACAAATCTACATAGAAAATATTCAATCTTCGCCCAAATCTTTGCCAAAATGTATCAATCTGAAGCCCAAATGAAGCCCCTAAATGAGACCTCCAAAATCCTTCCTGATGCTATCTTCCAAGCACAAAAAAAGTGAATCTGAAGAGGTTTTTGTCTCAGTAGAATTAAGTACAAACCTTCAAAGCTCAAAGCTTCAAAGCAATGCACGACAATCTTCAATTTTTCAAGTGAGTGAATAATGCAAAATGAGCTCATACTTTTCTTTTTACCTCTTCCAATTCCAACACCCAAGTTGAGGAATATTTTATTATTTTATTTAATTGCATTATGCCCCCATATCTCATGAGGGCACCCATCTCCTAGCACCACACTTAAGCCATAACTTATATTTTATAAAGCAAAGACACTTTAATAAAATAAAGTTACTTAAGCCATAAATATTATGAGTTAAATATTCAATTTAACTTATACATCGACAAATAATACCTTGACCATCTCGAAACCACAAACCAAGTGCTAGGTACTTCGATCTTGCAATGTTATAAATAGAAAGTCAACCCACACTGCCCGTGAACCCTCCTGCCTAACTTACTATAAATAGTAAGTCCTAGTGAAATGAACCAATTAGGATCCCTAACCAAAGTCATTAGCCTACGGGAACCTGGTAATAGGCTAATTTCCTCATCTGACTATCTGGGCTAAATAGGGGACATTACAAGGCATTATGACTATAAATATTTGTATATTTTGGATCTAAGGTTTGTGCAAGAAGGCATTCTCATAATACTTCTAAATAAGTGTGTTCATCATGTTTTAATCCATTTTTTCAAGTGAGGTAGAGTGAGGTATGTCACTCAAAATAACAGACTAATTACAACAACTACACTAATTCATAAATCTTATGATTTCTCTCTAATAACATTAAATGGGTGGGCAATGACAATGAATGCAAATACCTATGTAACCGAACACAATGTCTTTACGCAAAGTAGTAGCTATGACTTCAAAAACATGCCTTAATGTGGCTAATATCATTGCACAGTAGGAAAAAAAATACAAACAAAAAGGTAGAAATAGAGAAAAAATAGGAAGGAAACAATGTTTGACTTACAAGTGGAAAATTGGAGTAGAAGCAAAATGATGGACATGATGAGAAGGCATATGCAAATGAAGAAAGGGCAGGCAATTTCTCTCCATTGTAACTCCTTTTACCATGAAGTTAGCCACCTTTTCCACTTTAAATAAACCCAATGTCCCTATATTTTTTATAACCATGACTAAACTCTTCTTGACACTACTTCATTTTCCTTTGCTACACCTATAAACTATTTGTTCAAGTTTTTGTAGAAGGATAAACTCCATTTAAGAATTTTGTGGTTGATGACATAAATCCTACTCCATCCCCTTTAACAACCCACAATCTTAACCCCAAAATAATAGTCTTCTTAAGCAATTAATTAATCAAAGCTTGTGTAGATCTAGTTATATCACAAAAAAAAAACCATAATCCATTCTTAGATTCAACTTGAATTTTGCAACATGTTATTGCATTTGAAGTAGAAGTGATTAAAGGTTGGATCCCCTTGGAATTCAATTTAGGAGGCAAGCAACATGTCCTTTGTATTTTTTGGATTTAAGAGAGAGTGCATGCTACAAATTGGGGAGATTCAACAATAGGAACAAAAAATAATTAAACTTTTATCTACGAAAATGCAAGCAAGCTACGATGGCTAGCTTCGTCAACAAGCTAAGCTCGCACTAAATGCACAGAATATGCACCATACATCTTGGTTATTTTTAAATTGATATGGTTTAAATTAATTTTTTATGAGCTTATTTCTACTAAATGCAAAGAATATGGGTTGTACCATTGGGTGTTCAAATTATTTTTTTTGCATTCATTTAGTTTAAATATTCCACGAAAAGATTTAATAAAAAAATTGGCCATTCTAACAAGAATAAATCTATCCATCTAAAGCACTATATTGTCATTACTTATTGTAGACACCCAAATTTAACTACATCCTAACGCCACCTAATTCTACCCACATTACCATGTCTTGCCATCACCTAATTATATTCCTAGCATTAATTAAATAATTTATGATTAATAATCAATTCATTATTCATCTTTTTTCAAACACTAATTAAATAAATTAAATATTTATTTAATTAGCTATTATCCATTCATATATCCCCTTTGATTTCTTTCCATTTCTAACTCATGTGCATCTAATTAATTAAATTAATTAGATAAATTCATTAATTATCTTCTAATTATCTTATCTTATCCCTTTCAATTTATTTCTATTTCTAACTAGTATGCAACTAGTTAAAATAAATAAATAAATATCTTATCATATCTTCTTCATGATTTATCCTCATCCTTATCCTATTTTTTAATCCTTATCTATCTTCAAATCTTATCTTTACCAATCCATCAAAAAACTATAAAGAGCTAAGCACCTCACATTACTTATTTCAATCATAAATCCTAGAGCACAATCACCATCATTGGTGCAACAAGGAAGAGCTAGGTAAAATTTATGTAATTTTGTTTATTGTTGAATGCACAAGACAACTGAGAGGGGGGGTGAATCAGATGTATCAAAAAATTTAAACCTTCACAAGCATAATCATATTCACTTCAATTCACTTAAGCCCTAATTCTATTATGCAGATTAAACATGAAAACATATAACAGAAATTTAATCACATCAACACCATGCAGAAGAGAACACCAGATTTTTATGTGGAAAATTCTAAAAGGAAAAATCACAGTGAGGATTAGTTCACAATATATAGTATTATCAATACTGAATTACAAAGAGGCTCACTACCAAAGGGCTCACTGCCCATGGACTCATTGTCCAAAGGAATGCTCACTGCAAATAGGGCTCACTGCCAAAATGGATCATTGCCATGAACTGATATAATAGCATCTATCTCATGCCTAAGTTCAATTCCATTGAAGCACAGTATATCTCCTTTCACAGCCTCACAACACACACATCCTCATCTTCACATCCTCATACCTTTTACATGAATTCTTTACACTTATTTATATCAATCATCAACCTTGGAACATACATCAGGCTTGGCAACACACTCTACAACATTTGAAACAACCTTCAATGTCAGAAAACATAAATAATTCAAATTAGGTCTGGACCTAAACAATCTTGCGAATCAAATGAATGAAGGTAGAACACTTCACGGCTTAGAATAGACCCAAATACATCTTCACATGCTTCAACATGCTTCTACAATCCTTGAAACACATCTACAAAGAGTGTTAGTACCTAAGTCGGCCAAAATTGTGCAAACACCAAGAGTACTTAGGAATAGACTTCGAAGAATTCAATCATAGATTGTGGATCAAGCACAAGCCTTCAACATAATTTGGAGTCATCCACAAACAAGATAAAATCACTTGGGAAATAAAAAATCTAGTTGCAACAAATCTCACTTGAAGACAACAAATATCACTTGAAGATAAATCACAGACTACTCACAACAAACACTATCGAACTCTGCTACATAAGAACTTACTTTCTGAAGCATCAAATCACAAATCCTTTGGAATGAAGATATATAAGGACCTTATAAACATATGTCCAAAACCGTAACACCTAAAACTACTCTACGGAGAGGTACGGAGTAAAATTCTTTCTCCTAGACACCTCTGCACAACCCAGAAACTCTGTCAATTATAGTTTTCAAACTGGCGAACATAACTTCTACTGCACAGCGATTCGGACCACCAAATTTTGGATTTAGTATCTTCAAACACTTCTCTAAAACATATCAAAAACTCACACTCTGGTCTTCAACACAGAAGAAATGCGAAGCAAAAACTCAAATAGTATCCTATAAGCCATAATACTCTGCAACACATTGTTTCCTCTGGAGACCAAATTTTCTCAAAAGCACTTGGAAACTCAGCAACAAGAGCACTATACCAACATCATCAGCACTTCTATAATGCATTCAAATCACTTTAATATGGCAGCTCAATCAAGCAACAGTCAGCAATATCAAAAGACACAGTTGACACCAATGACAACACAAACATGTTGACATCAATGACAACACTGATTAGTACATACTCGCAACAATCTCCCCCTTTGTCATTGATGGCAACATATGATGTGAAAAACTATAATGACAAAATTCTACACTAATCTCATTCTCCCCCTTTCTTTTATACATCTTACTCTCTTTTTGTTTTTCGCATGAACTCTCTCCCCCTTTGACATCAATGGCAAAAGGTAATAAACCTTCTTCAATCTTTCTCCCCCTGAGTGTGATACTGCACATACTTGCACCAATCTTCAACTACTCTAAATACTTCCTTCTGAATACAACACTCTCCAATGTCACAACCTACTCCCCCTGAGAGGTAGCCTCCACAATCAGTTCTTGGAAGAAACATCTGTACCAGAGGTTGGCAAAGGCTCATTCTTGACTTTATTGACATCCTTGTTGATCCATGTCTTGTTCATCTCCTTCTTGGTTTCTGCCAGATCATCATTTTGCGTTGTTTTCTTCTTTTCTACTGGGTTATCCTTATTCATGTTCTTTCTTCTGCAGAACTTTGCAATATGTCTAGGCCCATGCAATCATAGCACACAACATTTCTTTGACAATTGTTCCTTCCATTCATTCTGGACTTGCATTGGTTAGCCTTGTGTCCAAATCTATTGCATGTAAAGAAATTGCCACTAAAGGATTGAGTATTCCTTCCATCACTATAGCCCTTCCTTATCTAACTTTTACATTCACTGGCTCTATGACCAAGTCTCTTGCAAGTACAACACTGACCGAAGAAAGATGGAACATTTTGATTCATTCTACTCCTATAATGAGTAGCCTTATGACCAAATTTATTGCATGAATGATAATAACCATTGAAAGATGGATACCTTTGAGCTTTTGGTTGCCTAACTAGTGGTCTTCTTGCTCCATTCCTTTGATTCTAGATCTGCTTGCTTTTGTCCTTCTTATTCTCAGCATTCACTATTTGACCTGATTTGGAGCATTCACCTTTCTCAAATCCCAAGCCTTCTTTGTCATCAAGGCTCTTCTTACTGTTAATCATCTCATCAAGTTTTGCAAAACTTATCTTGAACTTTTCTTCATAGTTCTTTGCCTTCTCCAAGTCTGACTTCAAGTTCACAACTTCTTGCTCAAGCTTTGTACAGTCTTCAGTTTTGTCTTTCAAACATTCTTCAATTCTTTCTCTTTCTTCAACTTTAACTTTTAGATCAATCATGGATTCATTTGCTAACCTCAATTTTTCATTGTCCTCTTTATGTATTTGTTTAATTTTCTTGACTTGCTCTCTTAACTTTCTAATGCATTCATTTGCTTCTTTGATATTCTCCTTTAAGACCATGTTTTCTTCTTCAGATTTTTCTAGGTCTTCAAGAGCGATTTTGAGTTCTTCAATGTCATCAGACATGCATTCATCTTCTGAAGATTTTATGTCATTCTAGGCTTCAGTCACTATTTTAGGTTCAGCTTTAGAAATCAAACATAGATTTATTTTTTCTTCAGCAGCTTTGCATCCTATCAATACGCCTTTGTTTTTACCACTAATGACCTAGTCTTCAATGTGATGCCTTTGCATGTACTTGGGTGTTTCAGAGATTCTATCCGAAGCTTCTTGTTCTTCCTCTTGCATTTCTTTTTCTTTAGTTTCTTCTTCTTCTCTAGTGGGTGCTACCACAATAATGGGTTACACTTTCTGGGACATCCTAATTTTTGCTGAAATCACATATTTTTAGAAAATATAATGATTTACACCTTGAAATGTTCCACTTAAAAGATTTTAATTGAAAAGGGTTTGATCAAACCCCCTTAGATTCAAGCCCCCTTGGATAGAACCCCTCTAGTTTTAAACCATACCTATAATGGAGTATCCTCTACACATATCAAAATGCTGATAAAAAACCACTTTTGATTTACCTTTTGGGGGATCAAATGAATTTATTTAAAATTTATGTTTTGTAAGTATGTAGTCCTCATTATAAGCTTCCCAAAAAGTATAATTTTAAATATATTTAATTTGATTATTATATTTATTTTTGATTTCTTGTGAATGTAGGTTTTTCACCGAACATCAAGTTCTCTATTCTACACACATGGAAAATTAGTAAATTAGTGAAAAAAAAATTCTAAAAAATATCTATGCCCTAGGTATTGATGTCCTTGTTTCAACAAAAAAAAAATTAAATTTCGATACATACAGAAAAAGTTATGGTTTACGGAATACGCCCATGTCTAAATTATAATTGGTTTGACTTCAAAACTTAATTAAAAAAAATTCAACAAAACATTATGAAACCAAATGCATGCCCTATATCAGTGTTAACAATCTAAATTCAAAAGAATCAAAATTTTATCCTTTGTAGAAAAAAAGTTATGTGCTACAGAATACACATCACTTTAAAAAAATGTTGTTTACTATTAAAAACTAGTTATCAAAGAAGACGCACAAAAATTTACAATTTAATTCCAAATTTTAAAATATATATATATATTTAGAATCTACAAACAAAATCTCACAAATCACTATTTCCCATCATCTTCAAATTCCTAACGGTTTAGCGGCTATAGGTGTTAAAAAGTGAAAATTTAGTTCAAAATATTGATTTCAATGTCAAGTTTGGCCAAAAAGTGTAAACCATTATTGTGAGATGACCCTACTCTGTGTAGACATCAAAAAATTGACCAACGGTCAAACCCCTAATTAATCCCTAATCTACCCTTAATCCTAAGATTTAATTAATTTTAATTAATTAATTAAATCTTTCATACCATCTCTCGTAAAAAATAAATTCAATTTAACAAAATTAATTTATTATTTATCAATAAACCTAAAAACCTAACATAAATAATAAATTTAATAAATTTAATTTATTGTTTTATTCAAAACCTAAATCTATTTGCAAAAAATAAATCAAAAATCAAAAACCCAAACTACATTATACCTACCAAGCCATTCAACCAATTTATGGTTTTAAAACCGTCCCTGCCCAAACTTTATAAAAACCTATTTCATTTTCATTTACCTCTCCCTCTGGAGTTTTCATATTGGAGTTATGCAATATTTGAGCAACCACATTCTAAGTACTTTGGTAACATTTATATTTATTTGGTTTTATTGTTATATCCTTAATTGTTTATGTTGCACTTAATATAGATTTTAGGGTTTTGTATAGTTTTCAAATCTTTTAATAAAATCTATATTTGGTTGCAAACATTGGTGAACTTGACGTGAACACATCCTTCTTAATTGTTTGTTGTGCAAGCTGTTGTTCTTGAGTTTGTACAGGTTTGGCACATTTTCATGGGTTTTAGAAAAGTTAAAATTTTTTAAATTTTTTATAGTTTGGAGCCTTTTGACCCATTTATTTATCTTGGAGATTCACTGGTTTGATGTTCTAACTAATTGCAATTACTTTTTCAATATAGGTTTGGACTGGTTCCATACTCTAAATCCTGGCTTCATATAGACACTTTATCCATTGGTTGCTTCTTTCATCCAGTTTCTATGAGGATATGACCTTGCTTCAGGCAATGGAAATGATTTGGGCTGTGAGAATACAGGTTTCAGCCTTTTGTTTGTTCATTTGTGTTCCTAGTTTTTGTTCACAGATATGTGACGTCTTTTAATCCACTGGTAAGGTTCAAACACTTTTTGTTTTTAGCAACCGATTACTGGTAATTGGTTTGTCCACTCCAACGGTTTTTGGCTTTTGTTTTGCTACCGGTATTCATCTTTATTGTGACAATAGTGAAAATGAAGGTTTAGCTTTAATCTTCATTTTATTAAATATTCTTTAATCATGGAAGTAAGTGTGGGCGTATATAATTTGAAAACTATTTTTAAACTGTTAATGTGTCGATGTTTTAATAGCATCTTTACTGTTTGTAGGTAGTTTCAGAATTCATTGTTCATGCAAGGTTTAACTACCGTCAATTGAGTGCTTCTTTGACCATTGAAATTTCTACCAGTTATTATTAGTCATAGCACTTTAGTAAATATCTTGTGTGTTGTTCCAATTGACTGCTTGTTAACACGTTTTTGTTGGCACTCTTAATTTCATTGACGGATTTATTAGATTAAATTGTTATGCATTCATAGCAACTATATTTCCCTTCTGAATTTGAGTTACCACACCATACTTTATCTGGAATCTCTTTCACAAGATACCAAATTTTTGCATCGTATCCAAAAAATTGTCCGAAAAAAAAAGAAGCCAGCGGATGATAGACTATAGAATGGAAGTACCCATGAATGTAAGTGTGCACTGAAATTATTTAAAACTAGATGAAATTGTATATATGTACAACTGGTAATGTGGGTTGCCACAAGCCATTCCATGAATTGGATTTTGGAGATAATGAATGTGTCTAAGATTGCAGAAATAGAAAAATGTTTTTGGTATAGAAAAAGTTGATCTTGAACAAATCCAGGGTTCAAGAGAGTGTTTTGACATTGTTTTTAGTGTACCTGATGACTTTGAGTTTTGAAAACTTCTAAAAACTAAGCGATGAGTGAACTTCGTCATCTGTTTGTCCTAAAGCTCCATTTTGATTATTTAGTTGTAGGTAGATTAATTTTACCTAGTAATGATTTTAAGGTTTCACTGCAGCTGTGAGAAAATTCAAGCATAATCAAAAGAATAATTTTGGAAAGGCTCACAGGCAAAGTTGATGACCGTTGATTATTCCAGTTACCTTTTTTTAGGGCGTATGTCTTTAATGGCCATGAAAAGTTGATAATCATTGTTATTATTTTTCTTCTTTTAGCTAGATGTCTATTAATCATCAGAATGACTGCCAAAGCTCCATCTAGACTAGACAAAGAGCAGATTTTTGGCATGGCAAGGCAAGAAATGGCATACAGAGTTGAACTTTTCAATAAGCATGAACATACTACTACTCTTTAAAAAATGATTAAAAACTTTTATGCTATTTGTTTTATGCTATTTGTTTTATGCAATTTGTTAGAGGTACGGTAAAAGCACAAAGCTGTGTCACACTTTCAGCGAACTTATCAGCACAAGTGAATTTAAGTATTTCTAACTAAAAATCAAATTTGGTCAAACATATGATCTTGTAAGATTCATTCTAGCTAAGTTAGATATGTCCACAACTTTTCCAACTAAAATTGTTGGCTAAATGCATATGTAGCACCACTATGAGGTCAATTTACCAAAAAAAAAAAATTATTTGAAAAACTTGATATTTCAACAACTTCTACTTGTGTAAATAACATTTTTTTTAAAATATAAAAATACCCTTTTGTAGATCTATAAGTTTAGTTTTCAAATATATATATTTTAATAGTTTAATTATTATTTCTATTTTCCTTTCCATTTTTACTAAAATTAGGTTATCAGCACAAAACTTTAGGTCAATTACCATGTCAAGGAAAAATAGTAAAAATTATTTAAAAAAATTAAAAAATATGATGCACTAGATAAAAGAATATTTATCAAGATGGTATAATTTTTTTCTATTTTAGATAAATAGTTAATATGAAAGTTGACATTGAATGGAAACAACTACGTTTTAATACACGCACATTTTATTATTTATTTAAAGATTGACGTCTCATGTAACTTCATTTTTCAGCATTTTATCAACAACTAAATTATAGTGTCAATTTATTAAAAACTATATTCAAATAATTTTTTAATTTTTTTAAAAAATACAAACATAAAATATACTAAAAAATAAATACTTTATTAGTTTACATCATTTCAAAATTCAAAACATATATATGTCACTTTTTAGTGATTCAGGTTTAAAACTTGGATCAGTGTTGGTCATTTCCTTTATAAAAGTGTTACACAACTTTGTGCTTTTACCTGTAACCATATGATTTTCAAATGGGAATACAAAGACTTTATTTTCCAATGGTTTTTGTTGACACTGTCCACTTAAATTTAATCATGAATCTTATAAACATATGATCAAATAGACTCAAATTATCTAATCCTAGTGGTCAGTTAATCAGAGTGCCAGTTTTTAACCCTTGGAGACTCTTTTACTCCAACGATCATAACTTTCTCACTTTTTATCAATTTTTACAATTTTACAGGTGTTGGAAAGTTAATCCAATCATCTACATAGCAGTGCAATCCATTTGCCCAAATTCATCTCAGATTTTCTGGTATAATCATTTGAAATTCAATCATTTTAAAGCATCAAATATTTTTTATCTCACATTTAACATTTTTTTGTGTGGGTTTTGCAGGATCATTCATTTTGTTCTAATGTTTTCTTGCAGCTTTATACCTGTCAAAGACACAAAAAATTGCCAAACTACTAATACATTTTCTTGCAGGATCCTTTTGTGTGTTTGCATTTTAACATAGGAACATTTCAATTGGTGCTTTAAAAAGAACTTAATTGCTTGGCGTGTCTGGTGTATTTGCACACTTTGTGTTAGTAGATCCCAAGGTAGAACAAAAGTATCTTCTCCCTTTGCCTCTCAACAAGTCTTGGGTGTAAGAGAACTTGTTCTATCTTCTTTTTCTTGCTTAGGAGAGCCTGCCTTGGTGGGAAAAGAGGTACTCACCCCAAGGGATGACTCTAAGCAGTCCTTTCAATTTGATCCACTATATAAATGGTTTAGGTGAAAGCCGAAGACTTCTTGGCGAAGTATTCTTATTTTGATAATTCCCCAATATCCATACACTTGTGTGTGAGATATGTTAACCCCATTCTTTCCTCTTGAAGGATTGATGTAAGTGGCTAGGATAGTCTATTAAGTGAGTCACTGTCACATGAATAAGCATCAAGTTGAATTCTCACTAGACACCTTAAGTTAGAAGCCTACCATGTTGATTGAGTTGTTGATGTCTTATTCAATGCAAGAGGATATGTTCTCTGAAGATACTCACCATATGGCTCCCTTGAGATAAGAAAGAAATCCTTGGCTTAGCATAAGCTACTTGTTGGCTTTCCCAAGAGAGGGTGATCGAGTTGTCCTTCTAGTCCTGGAGGCCCCTACCTATCCTCTCTTACAAAGACAAAAGTGTATACACCCACATTAGGTGTTCCTACATTGGCGTCGAAGGAGATTCCAAGTTGGGGGCTTGTGTGAGGCCTACTTTTACCTCACCTGTATTATTTTGCTTATGGTACTCTTTCGATGGATTTATTATGGTCTTGTAGATTTTGGGGACTGTTGACCCCACACTTGGACCTTATTACCTTATCTTATACTTGATTAGATATATGGTTTACGCTTTATGGATGGTTAGATGGCATGTTAGATTTCCATTTGATGATATGATGTTAGATGCTATGATGTCATTTGATGCTATTGATATGTGCATAGATGTTGAGACTAATGTTAGATCTTACCTTATGTGATCCTGACTATACTTGTGAGTAATGGATGATGTGAGAAACATTATATTATCATGCGATTATTTTGATGTTGTATGTGATATTACGATCATGTGTGTGTGATGCATGTTGTTCATTTGCTTTGGCTATTTTATCATGTGCTATTAATGGGTTTGTAGAAGTGTGCAGGTTACTTTCCATACCCATGGAAAATCGAAGGTCGGACAACAACCACATGTTATTCCCTGTTCAGCTGACCTAGTCTTAAGTAGGACTAAAGTCACATGCATTTGAGAATGTTGGTCTTTGGTGTATTTGATTTATGACATTTTGTATGGTTTATACCTTTTCTATTTATCTTTTGATGTGTTGTAAAAAGTGTAATGTTGAGTTTGCAAAATTTTTAAGTGCTAAATGTTTGAAGCCACTTTTAAGTGATTTTATGTGTTTCTAAGTGTTGCTAACGGTCAAATATTGACCCTAGGTCATACCCCTAGGGTCTAGGACCATTCCAAGCATGTTTAAACTTGATTTGGACCTTATATGGTCACCCAAACTTGACCCTTAAGTCAAGTGACGAGTTTGAGAAGTGTGAGGGGTGGTTGGAAGGTCACCATCTCACTTAACCCCAACCTCGCCCACTTGGGTAAGGTTACGCTTGCTTCTCATGATTTAGAAGCTTCCCTCTTGTGTGAAACTCTTCCCTATGCTCTCACACATGTGTGAGAGCACTTGTGGGGAAGAGTGTAGCTTAGATGAATGAGAAGCTTCCCTTTGTGTGCTCACATCTCCCTATGGTCTCACACATGTGTGAGAGCACTTGTGGGAGAATGTGTAGCTTTGTGGAATGGGGAGATGACAAGTGTCACCTCCACATTCTTGTGGGATTGTGAAGAGGGTTATTGGATGGAGGAGAGGGTGACAAGTGTCACCTTCTCATCCATTAGGGTTTGAGAGCCTTGTCTTCATATCTCTCTCATTTTGATGAGATGAGAGTTATTTTCATTTCTTTTGGGAAATTTTATACTTGTGTTGGGAGAGTGAAGGACCTAGAGATTTTTGGGAGAACTTGTGGAAGCTCTTCACCAAACACACTCCATCCTTGAAGCTTGAGAGGTATTTCTCAAGGATTCAAGTCGTTTACTTATTTGTTTTACTTATGGAATGAGTTTATGCATTTTTTGTGTTTATGTTATCCTAGTTTTATGTGTTGTGGGTCTTATGGGTTTTTTTGGGTGAGCTCTCCTTGTGAGAGAGCTCACCTTAGTATTGGGTGAGAGAGGACGAGAACCTTCTCGGTTTCCCCTCTTTGTTATGGTATTTGATTTGTGGCCAAGGGCCTTATTTTGGAGTTTTGAGGAGTTTGGGTCAAGGCATGAGTGCCTTTGTTTTGTGAAATGAGAAGTATGGCAAGAGGGGTGTGTGCAAGAAGTTGTGTCCACTTATTGGCCAAAAAGTGGAAGTGTTTTCCCTGATTTTCAGAATTTGTCACATTTGACCTAAAAATTTGAAGCACTTAAATGTGGACTCTTGGAAAAAGTCACTGAATATGAAATGTAGTACTCGGAGTCTAGTTTCCAAATATGTAATTTTTTTCAATACCCAGAGGATAGAAATTGATTTTGAATAGGTGTTTCTAAAAACCACTATTTAAAAGTCACTTTTTTTTACTATACCATGTACGTGTACGTCATCCATATTTTGACCTAAATAATCATATTTTTCAAAATCCTTTTGGAAAAATATTTGTAACTCACTGAAGCACGTTTTTCATATTTTTTTGTAATTTTTTATTGAATTTTTTTTTTATTAATTTTTTATTGGCCATTTTTGGTCTTTTAAAAAATCATCGTGTACGGCATGCATAAGATGACCTAAACTTTAACATTTTTTTAATTTTTTTTTTAAATTGAAAAGAATTGTCTAAAGCACGTTTTCCTACAATTTTTTTTCAAAAAAATATTTTAATAAAAAGTTATTAAAATAATAAAAACCATGATAATTCAAGTTTATGGACCTATTTCATTAGAAATTGATTAAAAAATAGAAAAATTAATCCAATTGTAAAAAAAATTATATATTTGGAATCTAGACTGTCTCATCTATAATGGGTTTTAATTTTGTCAAAATATTCTACAAAATAGACCTTCAGATATATGCCCAAAGTCACTATTTTGTTGTGACACTGACAAGACCTTCAAGTTGCAGGTCAAACCAGGTCCAGAGGTCAGGTTCAGGTCCCCAAAGCATTTCCCGAACCGGGTTACAAAGCAAAACCCGAGCTTAAAATTCAAATTTTAAATAACGGGATCCCGTTTCATAAAATGTTAATATTTTAACCTTTATGAAACATGATCCCGTTTCTAGAAAACGGGATCCCGCTTTTGGCTCGGGATTCCAAAGCAAAATGGGATCCCGTTTCATAAAAAGTGGGATCCTGTTTTAGTTAACACAATTTCAGATTTTTTTCTAACTCTGAAACTTCCACCTTAAGTGGACACAACTTCTTGCATTTACCCAGAGGCCAAGTGATTCATGAGTATATTTGTGTATTAAGAGTGTGGGTCTCCTTGAGTAGAGTGAGTCCACTCTCTCACCCTTCAAATCCACTCCTAAGATGGATTAGTTTTGTGTTAAGCCTTGGGTTGGGTGTTTTTGTGTTTGATATGAGTGTTTGATTTTGTTATGGAGTGAAACTTGGTTGTTGGAAGGCCTCCTAGCTTGGGGGTGGCCTATTTTAGGCCTAGGTTGGGAGGTGAGCTTCCCATGGGTATAGCTACCTTGTTTGTATATTTTGTAAGTTCATTTGGAGGCTTGGAGGAGTTTGACTTGGGAAGAAGTTTTGGGATAATGGCCTTTTGTATTTTGTAAATGAGGGCACTGAGATGCCTCACACCTATCTTGGGTTGTATCATGGTTATTCAAGTTTGGAGGGAGAAAGTTATATGAGTTGTAATATTACCCTTTTGTAAACATTGTATTTTATTTATTAAATGTGAAATGGTTTTTCACCTTCCATTGTTGGAAATGAATAAAATATCTCTCTCTCTCTCTCTCTCTCTCTCTCTCTCTCTCTCTCTCTCTCTCTCTCTCTCTCTCTCTCTCTCTCTCTCTCTCTCTCTCTCTCTCTCTCCAAATATTTTGCATATGAAGAAAATAGCTTAAGGAAAGAAATTAGTGTGCATGTTTTTTTTATGATAGAAAAAAAAAATGAATGAATAAAATGCTCTCTTTACTTGTAATAAAAGTAAGCGAAATGCATAGTTAGATTTAATATTTTTCCCCTTATTGTTAGTATCTTCATTTCAAATATACTTTTATGCCTACCAATTTAATTTTAATTAAGTATGTTGGTTGTATTAATTGTGCAAATGCAAATTATAAATAAATAAATAGATAATTAGCATTTGCACAAGTAATACAACCAACATACTTAATTAAAATTAAATTGGTAGGCATAAAAGTATATTTGAAATGAAGATACTAACAATAAGGGGAAAAATATTAACTTATATTTAGGGAAATTTATAGTTTCTGATTTATATTCTGAGTCACTGTTTTGTGATAGTGGTCAACATTGTTTTTTTTTATCAGTAATATATATATATATATAACTTCTGTGTATATTGCAGTTTCATCAGTATAAAAAGTTAAAGATATAAATATTAATATAGCTACCTTGTTTGTATATTTTGTAAGTTCATTTGGAGGCTTGGAGGAGTTTGACTTGGGAAGAAGTTTTGGGATAATGGCCTTTTGTATTTTGTAAATGAGGGCATTGAGATGCCCCATACCTATCTTGGGTTGTATCATGGTTATTCAAGTTTGGAGGGAGAAAGTTATATGAGTTGTAATATTACCCTTTTGTAAACATTGTATTTTATTTATTAAATGTGAAATGGTTTTTCACCTTCCATTGTTGGAAATGAATAAAATCTCTCTCTCTCTCTCTCTCTCTCTCTCTCTCTCTCTCTCTCTCTCTCTCTCTCTCTCTCTCTCTCTCTCCAAATATTTTGCATATGAAGAAAATAGCTTAAGGAAAGAAATTAGTGTGCATGTTTTTTTTATGATAGAAAAAAAAAATGAATGAATAAAATGTTCTCTTTACTTGTAATAAAAGTAAGCGAAATGCATAGTTAGAGTTAATATTTTTCCCCTTATTGTTAGTATCTTCATTTCAAATATACTTTTATGCCTACCAATTTAATTTTAATTAAGTACGTTGGTTGTATTACTTGTGCAAATGCAAATTATAAATAAATTTATAATTTGCATTTGCACAAGTAATACAACCAACATACTTAATTAAAATTAAATTGGTAGGCATAAAAGTATATTTGAAATGAAGATACTAACAATAAGGGGAAAAATATTAACTTATATTTAGGGTAATCTATAGTTTCTGATTTATATTCTAAGTCACTGTTTTGTGATAGTGGTCAACATTGTTTTTTTTATCAGTAATATATATATATATATATATATATATATATATATATATATATATATATATATATATATATATATATAACTTCTGTGTATATTGCAGTTTCATCAGTATAAAAAGTTAAAGATATAAATATTAATATAGTTACCTTGTTTGTATATTTTGTAAGTTCATTTGGAGGCTTGGACGAGTTTGACTTGGGAAGAAGTTTTGGGATAATGGCCTTTTGTATTTTGTAAATGAGGGCATTGAGATGCCTCATACCTATCTTGGGTTATATCATGGTTATTCAAGTTTGGAGGGTGAAAGTTATATGAGTTGTAATATTACCCTTTTGTAAACATTGTATTTTATTTATTAAATGTGAAATAGTTTTTCACCTTCCATTGTTGGAAATGAATAATCTCTCTCTCTCTCTCTCTCTCTCTCTCTCTCTCTCTCTATATATATATATATATATATATATATATATATATATTTATATATATATATATATATATATATATATATATATATATATATATATATATATATATATATATATATATATATTTTGCATATGAAGAAAATAGCTTAAGGAAAGAAATTAGTGTGCATGTTTTTTTTATGATAGAAAAAAAAAATGAATGAATAAAATGCTCTCTTTACTTGTAATAAAAGTAAGCGAAATGCATAGTTAGAGTTAATATTTTTCCCCTTATTGTTAGTATCTTCATTTCAAATATACTTTTATGCCTACCAATTTAATTTTAATTAAGTATGTTGGTTGTATTACTTGTGCAAATGCAAATTATAAATAAATATATAATGAGCATTTGCACAAGTAATACAACCAACATACTTAATTAAAATTAAATTGGTAGGCATAAAAGTATATTTTAAATGAAGATACTAACAATAAGGGGAAAAATATTAAATTATATTTAGGGAAATTTATAGTTTCTGATTTATATTCTGAGTCACTGTTTTGTGACAGTGGTCAACATTGTTTTTTTTATCTGTAATATATATATATATATATATAACTTCTGTGTATATTGCAGTTTCATCAATATAAAAAGTTAAAGATATAAATATTAATATAGCTACCTTGTTTGTATATTTTGTAAGTTCATTTGGAGGCTTGGAGGAGTTTGACTTGGGAAGAAGTTTTGGGATAATGGCCTTTTGTATTTTGTAAATGAGGGCATTGAGATGCCTCATACCTATCTTGGGTTGTATCATGGTTATTCAAGTTTGGAGGGTGAAAGTTATATGAGTTGTAATATTACCCTTTTGTAAACATTGTATTTTATTTATTAAATGTGAAATAGTTTTTCACCTTCCATTGTTGGAAATGAATTGACTCTCTCTCTCTCTCTCTCTCTCTCTCTCTCTCTCTCTCTCTCTCTCTCTCTCTCTCTCTCTCTCTCTCTCTCTCTCTCCAAATATTTTGCATATGAAAAAAATAGCTTAAGGAAAGAAATTAGTGTCAAATATTTTGCATATGAAGAAAATAGCTTAAGGAAAGAAATTAGTGTGCATGTTTTTTTTATGATAGAAAAAAAAAATGAATGAATAAAATGTTCTCTTTACTTATAATAAAAGTAAGCGAAATGCATAGTTAGATTTAATATTTTTCCCCTTATTGTTAGTATCTTCATTTCAAATATACTTTTATGCCTACCAATTTAATTTTAATTAAGTATGTTGGTTGTATTACTTGTGCAAATGCAAATTATAAATAAATATATAATTAGCATTTGCACAAGTAATACAACCAACATACTTAATTAAAATTAAATTGGTAGGCATAAAAGTATATTTTAAATGAAGATACTAACAATAAGGGGAAAAATATTAACTTATATTTAGGGAAATTTATAGTTTCTGATTTATATTCTGAGTCACTGTTTTGTGACAGTGGTCAACATTGTTTTTTTTATCAGTAATATATATATATATATATATATATATATATATATATAACTTCTGTGTATATTGCAGTTTCATCAATATAAAAAGTTAAAGATATAAATATTAATATAGCTACCTTGTTTGTATATTTTGTAAGTTCATTTGGAGGCTTGGAGGAGTTTGACTTGAGAAGAAGTTTTGGGATAATGGCCTTTTGTATTTTGTAAATGAGGGCATTGAGATGCCTCATACCTATCTTGGGTTGTATCATGGTTATTCAAGTTTGGAGGGTGAAAGTTATATGAGTTGTAATATTACCCTTTTGTAAACATTGTATTTTATTTATTAAATGTGAAATAGTTTTTCACCTTCCATTGTTGGAAATGAATAATCTCTCTCTCTCTCTCTCTCTCTCTCTCTCTCTCTCTCTCTCTCTCTCTCTCTCTCTCTAAATTTTTTGCATATGAAGAAAATAGCTTAAGGAAAGAAATTAGTGTGCATGTTTTTTTTATGATAGAAAAAAAAAATGAATGAATAAAATGCTCTCTTTACTTGTAATAAAAGTAAGCGAAATGCATAGTTAGAGTTAATATTTTTCCACTTATTGTTAGTATCTTCATTTAAAATATACTTTTATGCCTACCAATTTAATTTTAATTAAGTATGTTGGTTGTATTACTTGTGCAAATTCTAATTATATATTTATATAATTAGAATTTGCACAAGTAATACAACCAACATACTTAATTAAAATTAAATTGGTAGGCATAAAAGTATATTTTAAATGAAGATACTAACAATAAGGGGAAAAATATTAAATTATATTTAGGGAAATTTATAGTTTCTGATTTATATTCTAAGTCACTGTTTTGTGACAGTGGTCAACATTGTTTTTTTTATCAGTAATATATATATATATATATATATATATATATATATATATATATATATATATATATATATATAACTTCTGTGTATATTGCAGTTTCATCAATATAAAAAGTTAAAGATATAAATATTAATATAGCTACCTTGTTTGTATATTTTGTAAGTTCATTTGGAGGCTTGGAGGAGTTTGACTTGGGAAGAAGTTTTGGGATAATGGCCTTTTGTATTTTGTAAATGAGGGCATTGAGATGCCTCATACCTATCTTGGGTTGTATCATGGTTATTCAAGTTTGGAGGGTGAAAGTTATATGAGTTGTAATATTACCCTTTTGTAAACATTGTATTTTATTTATTAAATGTGAAATAGTTTTTCACCTTCCATTGTTGGAAATGAATAATCTCTCTCTCTCTCTCTCTCTCTCTCTCTCTCTCTCTCTCTCTCTCTCTCTCTCTCTAAATATTTTGCATATGAAGAAAATAGCTTAAGGAAAGAAATTAGTGTGCATGTTTTTTTTATGATAGAAAAAAAAAATGAATGAATAAAATGCTCTCTTTACTTGTAATAAAAGTAAGCCAAATGCATAGTTAGAGTTAATAAGTATGTTGGTTGTATTACTTGTGCAAATGCAAATTATAAATAAATAAATATATAATTAGCATTTGCACAAGTAATACAACCAACATACTTAATTAAAATTAAATTGGTAGGCATAAAAGTATATTTTAAATGAAGATACTAACAATAAGGGGAAAAATATTAAGTAATATTTAGGGAAATTTATAGTTTCTGATTTATATTCTGAGTCATTGTTTTGTGACAGTGGTCAACATTATTTTTTTTATCAATAATATATATATATATATATATATATATATATATATATATATATATATATACTTCTGTGTATATTGTAGTTTCATCAATATAAAAAGTTAAAGATATAAATATTAATATATATATATATGTATGTATGTATAATTTTCTATATATCTTTTAATGGTTAGCATTGGTGGTATTTTCTTCCCTCACTGTGTAAAATTGCACCTCTATTTTTTTTTCTATAACCAGAGAGTTATTGTTTTTTTAATGAACATAGAAAATATAGAAAACTGAAAGCCAATAGGGGTTAGCATTAACAAATGAGAAAATAGAGAAAATATATATTCGTGTGTATTGAGAAAGAAAACCTTGAGCTTAGAATTCAAACAATAGAAAATGGTTAGAAAACAAATGTTAGAAATTAGAGCTTTGAGAAACCTATAGAATGTTATCTTTTCAAAAAAAAAACAAAAAACTTCTCCCATGCTTGAGATGATACCTCCCACTTGGGGAGGTACCATCTTTTCTCCTTGGCTTCCTCAACCTGCACAAAGCTATCAGAAAACAAAACAACTTGATGTGAGGGCAAATAAGAAGAGTGAGTGTTTTTATAATGCAATCCCTAGAGCTTGGTGCCCTAATCTTTAGGTTGTGATTAAATTAATTAACCTCGGTTTAAGTTGGTGCATTTTCCACTTAGTGGGTGGAGATCTATTTTGTCTTATTTAAGAGAGGGTGTTATTTAATTCTTTTAAAAAGTCATTTATATTGTGAGTTGTGCACTTTAGTTGTTCAATTGATTTAATTTAACTTTATTTTTCCAATGAATGGGTTAGGACTAAAGCGAAATGTAATTTTGTTATTATTTTTATTTAGTGTAAATTATTAAAAATGAGATTGAGGCAAAAAGGAATTTAGTTCTTTTATGGAAGTTATGTTTTGAATTATTTGATTTAATTTTGGAAAGGGGAATAATAAAGCTATTCTTTAGTTTGGAATTAATTATAGTTACATTAATTTATTTTATTTCAAAAAGAATGGGAAGGGAATTTAGGCAAGTTATGCATTTAATTTATGTTTAATTTTGAAAGGGGGTTGGTGGTGGTTTTTATTTTTAATTTAATTTTGCAATCCTCCTATAGTTGATGAGGTGGCGTTATGCTTCCGAAATCACTATAGGAGTTATCCTATTTTATTCCATAATGCCCCATTATGCTACCGAAATTAGTCCAGGTTTAATTGAGTTAAATGTTTTTTTAGATCAATTAATTTATCCTATCTTATTTACAATGTTAGATTAATGCTTTAGTGAGGTCTTGAGTGGACCTATTGTTAGATTGCATTACACTTAGTAACCCTAGGATTAGGATTTCAAAAATGGAATCCAAACCTCTGAGTGTCGCCCTTGCGACATACACCCCCTTAGTGGCTTACACGACTTAGGGATGGTGTAGTGTGTGTCGTACCATCCCGTGTGATTAACTTTCCATGCCTTCAGGCGATGCACATGTCATTAGTTGCTGAGCCAACTACGTTGTGCGTGAGGGTCACCAAGCGCACATGTTGCGCGTGAGGGGGTTTGTAGAGTCGGGAGGGAAATTTTTTTGTAATTCATGTCATGACCACATGGCAAATGTGGACATGACATGTGGTTATCGTGTCATAACCACATGGCGAATGTGGGCATGACATTTGGTATCAGAGCCTGTTGATTGTTAGGAACACTAAGAGGGGGAGTGAATCAGTGTTCTATAAACCTTTTCTTACACTTTTACTTTTAACCATTTCAAAGGATTAATCAAATAGAAGCATAATATACAAATGAACAACATCCACAAAAGCATGACACATAACATCAAGATTTTATGTGGAAAACCCAAAAAGGGAAAAACCACGGAGAGGATTAGCTCTCAAATATATATTGCAATCTTTACAAAAATAATGTTCAGGCTTGGTCACTCCACAGGCCTAGAACATGCTGGCTCACTGCCATGAAGTACAACTAGATTTAGTAGGCTCACTGCCTCAACCCTAAACCTAGCAAGATTACAATAAGGGTTGTTAAACCCTATTGAAGGCTCACTGCCTTGATGATGAAAGCTTGCTTCCAATCATATTACACATGAAAACTGAATACTGCTTAAGCATCTTCCACTATGCCAGGGTGCAGTCATTTAGCAACTGAATTCTAAATCCCAAGTCTTCATTGTTACTGATCTTTTAACTTTGCTCTGCTATTCACATCTTCACATCACACACACACACACACACACACACACACACTTCCACACCACACTACACTCAACTAAAATTCATTGCTCTTATATATCTGCATCATGATTTGATTCATAGTCAGGTCGGCATCCAAGAAGGAAACGTGTACATAGAAATATGTAGCTTGTTGGCTCAATCCAATGTACTACAAGTTATGTGGACCCAAATCTTTTCCCAAACGTGCTCATATAGGTCAGCTCTAATCATTCAATTACTTATATAGATCCTCCAAAGATTAACTCTTCTCCGCACAATGATTAATATACTCGTCGACCTCTTCCTTAAGAGTATGCTTAACAACTTCATCTACTGACTTACAACTTCTATTGAGGATCTCAAAACACCTTCAAAATCATATCAAGGACTCTTTACACATTCCCAATCTTACCCTTAGAACCGCACTGCATGATATCATCTTGTGGAGAAATGTGGACCATCAGAACTCAGACTCTGTCTCTATCAAACTCTATTAAACACTATGCCGATACTTAGCATCTTGTAGCTAACCTTACGGTGGACTTCAAATCTCCTAACTCTAGAATAAGACACTTCATACAAGTGCTTACAACACCTTAAAACCGCATAACAGAATACTTATCTACGGTGGAATGCGGACCACTGCACTGGACCCTGTTCACTGTTCCTTCTATACCTTTGCTTATCTGAACTTAGACAATTCTTCAAGGTGACTTTCGGAGGAGATCAAGACTTAACCTTTGAAGCATAACACTATCAAACAATAGAGAACATCATACCTGAACTGCATTAATTGATCATCATCTGCGGAGACATACTATATGACTTATTGTCCTCTACTCAAAATACTTTTCATACTTAGCCATTTTTTGTCAACCAGACCTAGGATCCAATATGTTCTTTCAGAGATATCTCTTCTTGTCATGGTGATAGGATCTTTGAGCCTTATTGCCATCAACGACAACATACAAGTCAGTACTGGAGTAGTGTCTCTTGCCAACAATCTCCCCCTTTGGCATTGATGGAAACACTTAGTGAAAAATGCTTGACTACTCCCCCTTACTATATACATTTTATTTTCTTGCTCCCCTTGAGATGATTATCCATTTTTCACTGATCTACTTCTCTCCCTTTGACATCAATGGCAAAGGGTGTAGCCCAGAATAAATTATTTTCAAAAACTTCAAAAATGTGTGTACCTATCACATATTTACAAACACAATCTTCATCTTAATTTGTGACTGAAGACAAAATGTCACTATAGATAGTCTTTATCAGAGCTATTTATCCATTCTATCTATTTCTTGCACTTTCTAGGATATGGACGTGGCCATTCAAAAAAACTAGCTTTTCTACCCTCTATACATCTGATGGCATGTCAATTAGTGCAAGTAATTTTGTGGCTTCATCTGCAACTTGTTCCCTTCCAGCACCAACTAAGACATCTGTAGTGTCTCTTGCTCTCTCGGATATTTCTTCTCAACTTTGTTCTGAAGGATTTATGTCCATATTCTCTTGTTGTTCTATGTTTTGTTCTGGTGTAGGTCTCCTTAACTATTCCCTATCTTCTACATCCTCAATTTGATACTCAAGAGATAGATCCATTTCAATTCTACCTATATTGCCTCTATGTTTGCTTCTGTAGCATCACTCTTTGCACTATAATAATTTTGTAATCTAGTCCAGCGACGAGAGAAAGGATCATACCTAGTCTCACCTGCTTTGAGATTAACGTTAGCAGGATTGATCATTGAAGCATTCTTAAAATTTTCAAATTATTTTTCTTATTCATCTCTGCAAGCATTATGGCTTTTGCATTCTTGCCTTTTCTGTAAAGTGAAAGGACTTCTAAGTCTTTCAACCTTGTTTTGATCCTATCTACTTCTTAATAATCATGTATGCTCTCTTCAAGCTTCATCTCCTTCCTTAGCCTATCCTTCTCAGTAGCAAGATTTGACAGTCTTGTAGAAGCCATCTTCTTCTCCTGCAACATCTTCTTTATAGTTTCTACATAATAGACAAAATTATTTATTTCCTTTAGTGCATTTTTCTTCTCTTCCACATCAGCTCTACCAAAAATTTGGCCCTCAATGCACTCTACTTCCTGTTCTCATTCCTTAAACGCTTTCTCAAGAGGTGGTGAATTAGACACCCTATCCATCTATCATTTATTTGCACTAACATCACTGCCCCAAACACAATCCAAGTACTTGTGGATAATCGTATTCTCAAATTTGTAATGCTTGTCAGCATTAGTTACATCTACATTTCTGACCTATCCAAAGATGGTAAATACACTGTTCTAACCTTGACATACCAATCCCAATTCTCACAAAACAACCCACAATGTTCTTTTCGAAGAATGGCTCCATGAACCTCTTGGCAAGCTTTGATCTCTGGATTGTTATACTGTTAATATCTTCAAAGGAAGGAATATCAGAATTTGTACCTTCATCATCACTGTCATCTAGATCTCCACGACTGCTTGGATTTTGATCCCTATTGCTAGAGAACAATGGACTAACACTAGAAATAGCATGAAATTTTCATCTTCCAGGTGAAGAATCCCATCCTTTAGGTAACACAGTAGTGTCCCTTCACTTTCTCTGCACATTTGAATCATGTGCCTTCTATCTCCTTGCAACAAATTCATTTAAGGCATTTTCTTTCACTGTCTAGGTAGATTTCATAGAAGAGTGCATCCGTGAAGATGGTGGCCCTACATCTTTTCCCCTCTGATTCCTAGTCTCATTTTGTCGAGTTTCAGCCCTCTTCTGCACCAAAAAGAAATTGTCCCTTGCCTTTGCTCTTTCTACCAAAATCATCTCCCTGTCTAGTTCAAACATCTTTCAAAGTCGTTCCCTATCTTCATCATTTTTGTACAAATCACTCCCAAATGATAATCCATCACTATCTGAATCATCTTCCTAGCCCACATAATCCTTATCTTTTTCACTAGAATCAAATCTCTTCTTCAAAGGCGTTCTTGACCTAGATGTCTTTCTATCATTAGAATCATCCCCATTATCAAAATTGGAATCACTACCATCATCTGAAAAGGAATCAGATTGCTTCCTCTTTGTTGGAGCTCGATTCCTATGCTTTCCATTATGGGTGTTAGTTCTACCTACTACCTCCAGCAACAAATTCTCAACATCCGCCATAGTCCTTGCTTTATTTCCAACTACTACAAATACGACCTTCCAAGGGCTTCTATATGTGTGCATGACCAAATAGAATCATTTATCCTCAATCAAGAGGAGAACCTCCACGGTGCAGGTTGAAAAATCATGTAGTTCATAGAGTAGATCAATACATAGTTGTGTTGAATGCAAAGAGATTTAGAAACCAAAAAAAAAGGTTCCTTTTTATCCTCCATGCGATTTGACCTCGTCATCATTAAATGCTCATTCCAAAAAGTTGTTAAAACCTTTTACTGTAGAATATAGTTGATTAGGATTGCTCCACAATATGCCACGTTGACTATTTTTCTTCCGGTTCTTCCTTTAAGAGATGTGTCACATCAGATTTTATCATATACCTTCGTGCCAGATTCTGGCACCCACTTTCTTGCTGGGGGTTTGAATTTTCAACACTGCTCCCCCTGAGCCAGAGCTCTCGATTTACTTCCCGAAGGAAGTATCTGCACCGGATACTGGTGCAGATTGATCCCTGACTTCTATTACTTATTTCTTGATCCATACCTTATTTATTTCTTTGTTGGTTTCAACTGGATCAACTTTCTCTTTTCCTTTATCATTTCTCTGCTCTGTTTTTCTTTCTTCAGAATAGTGATTTCTCTTTACATTTCTGCCTCTACAAATCTTGCAACATGTCCAAATTTGTTGTAATTGAAGCACATCACATTCTTTTGACTTTGATTCCTTCCATTGATTGAATTTGATCTACATTGATTTGCCATATGTCCAAATATATTGCATGCAAAACACTTTCCATTGAATGGTTGACTATTCCTTGTATTTTGAAAGTTAGTTCTTACTAAGATTCTGCATTCATTTGATCTGTGTCTCATTTTATAGCATGCATTGCACCTAATAGAATTCTGACTTACTTTACTTCTGCATACAATAGCTTTATGACCAGTTCTATTGCAAGTGAAGCATTTACCTTTGAATGATTGTTCATTCCTCCCATTGTTGAAACTTTTCCTGATGTGATTTTTGCATTCATTTATTCTATGACCAATTTTCTTACAATTGAAACACTGACTAGAGAATGATGGAATTTTTTGATTTATTCTGCTCCTACATTGAGTAGCCTTATGACCATACTTATTGCATGAATTACAATAACCATTGAAAGATGGGTACCTTTGAGCATTTGGTTGTCTGATCGGAGGTCTTTTAGGTCTTCTTTGATTTTTGAACTAGTATCCTTTGTTTGCCTTGACTCAGTGCTCATTTGACTAGTGTTTGACCTTTCTCCTTTCTTGAATCCTAAACCATGTTTGTCGTCAGCATTCCTTTGGATAGCAATCATTTCATCAAGCTTTGCAGTACTTATCTTGTATTTTTCTTCAAAACTTCTAGCCTTTTCCAGATCTAATTTTAAACTTATAATCTCTTTTTCAAGTTTTGCACAATCTTCTGATCTATTCTTCACAATCAAATTTAGATCATCTTCTGCTCTTGTTCTTTCTATAACTTTTGCTTCCAAATTATTCAGGGCTTCATTTGTTGATAACAATTGATCACTAACTTCTTTGTATTTGTCTTTGAATTTCATGACTTGCTCTTTTAGTTTCAAGATGCATTCATCAACTTGTTATAGGTTTTCTTTCAGATCTGTGACTTCTACTTCAGAGTTTTCAAGATCCATAAAAGCTGCTTCTAATTGGTTGTATCTTTCATAATTTCCATACCTTCCTATTGCCATGATCATACTATCCAAGATCTTCCTTAAGTTGTTAAACATTTTCCAAGGAACCTTGCTATGATACCAATTGTTGATTGTCAGGAACACTGAGAAGGGGGTGAATCAGTATTCTATAAATCTTTTCTTGCACTTTTAGTTTTAACCATTTCAAAGGATTAATCAAATAGAAGCATAATATACAAATGAATAGTGTAGTTAGGGTAAAATTGCAAATCAGGGCAAATGAATAAACAGCAATGATAAAAACCCTAGCAATGCACAATGAAGCACAAGACAACATGAAAATTAAAATAACAAATGTAAATGCAAACTGATCTCCATGCTATGCTTGATTTATCTCCATTGCTCTTCTGCACCTCGCATGAGCATGCAAGATTTTGAAGGATTATTGTTGGAGGAATGTTGGATGCTCATTTCTGCAGCATAACATTAAGATGAAGATGATAGAATGAGTGATAGATGAAGGATGCAAAGGCTCTAATGATATTTCGACAGCATGTGGATACTTGAGGATCAATGCATTATAGAAAATTTGACAGAATAATGGTACTTGAGGCTCAATGCATGCTAATGGCTTGTGAGGGGGTTGATTTATAGAAAAGGCTTAGTTCAAATGGATGGTTGAGATTAAAAAGCTAATTGATTGATGTGGATGGCTAGGATTGATTCGGTTATCCCACTCTTCAAGGGAGTTGTAGTCATGTGACAAGTGTCAAGGAGAATAGGGCTCATGTGTGCTTGTGTACATAAAAAGTACTACATGTGAAAGATATTAAATAAAGTATGTAGTACCACTTATCTTTTTTTTAAATGAAAGAGGCACACATGTCGGCTAAATGATAAGATAAATTAATTAAATAAATAAAATTTATTTAATTAATTAGAAAGTCGGCTTATGATGAGAATAAAATATTTGAATTAGTTGGGACATGAGTTGGATATTAATTAAATAAATAAAATTTATTTAATTAATTGGATAGTGGGGAACTTAATTCAAATAAAATATTTGAATTAGTTGGGATATGAGTTGGATATTAATTAAATAAATAAAATTTATTTAATTAATTGGCTAAGTAGGATAAGGATGGGATTGAATGGGATTTTAATTAAATAAATAAAATTTATTTAATTAATTGGCTTAATGGGATAAGTGGGATTAAGAGTGGGATTTAGGACAAAATGCTACATGATGTCTAGGATTAATATTTTTGACAAGGTGTTGCTAGACATGAACAAAGTTGGGACAAATTTGGGTGTCTACAAATAGCATCAACAAAAGCATGACACATAACACCAAGATTTTACGTGGAAAACCCAAAATAGGAAAAACCACAGAGAGGATTAGCTCTCAAATATATATTACAATCTTTACAAAAATAATGTTCAGGCTTGGTCACTCCATGGATGTAGAACATGATGGCTCACTGCCATGAAGTACAACTAGATTTAGCAGGCTCACTACCTTAACCCTAAACCTAGCAAGATTACAATAAGAATTGTTAAACCCTGTTGAAGTCTCACTGCCGTCTCACTACCTTGATGATGAAAGATTTCTTCCAATCATATTGCACATGAAAACTGAATACTACTTAAGCATCTGCCACTATGCCAGGGTGTAATCATTTAGCAACTGAATTCTGAATCCCAAGTCTTCATTGCTGCTGATCTTCTAACTCTACTATGTTATTCACATCTTTGCATCACACACACACACACACACACACACACACACACACACACACACACACACACACACACACACACACACACACACACACACACACCACACTACACTCAACTAAAATTCATCACTCTTATATATCCGCATCATGATTTGATTCATAGTCAGGTCAACATCCAAGAAGGAAACGTGTGCATAGAAAGATGTAGCTTGTTGGCTCAATCCAATGTACTAAAAGTTATGCAGACCCAAATCTTTTCCCAAATGTGTTCATATAGGTCAGCTCTAATCATTCAATTACTTACATAGATCCTCCAAACATTAACTCTTCTCCACACAATGATTAATATACTTGTCGGCCTCTTCCTTAAAAGCATGCTTAACAATTTCATCTATTGAATTACAACTTCTACTGAGGATCTCAAAACACCTTCAAAATCATATCAAGGACTCTTTACACATTCTCAATCTTACCCTTAAAACCACAAGGCATGATATCATCTTGCAAAGAAATGTGGACCATCAGAACTCAGACTCTGTCTCTATCAAACTTTGTCAAACACTATGCCGATACTTAGCAGCTTGTAGCTAACCTTCCGGTGGACTTCAGATCTCTAACTCTGGAATAAGACACTTCATACAAGTGTTTACAACACCTTAAAACTACATAATAGAATACTGATCTGCAAAGGAATGCGGACCACTGCACTGGACCCTGTTCATTGTTCTTGCTATACCTTTGCTTATCTGTGTTATCAGAAAATGTGGTTAACAGTATTAAACTATCAATAATCCAATAATCTCAATGAAATAAGAAATAAACAAGATCAAACACAAAGAAACAATACCTTGCAAACCTCTTTTATTCTGTGGCTTCCATTGGTCGCCTATCTCGAATTGATCTCTTTATGAATAGAGCCCTCAGAAGGTGCACTTCCTTGCTTTCTTCCAAGATGACAATGGGCAATGGATGTTGATAGATTTGCAATGAAGAGGATCTTCTACATGCAATGATAATGGTGATCTCAAGCTATGGGGATTTGTGCCAAAGGTGCACTGTGATTTCTGTAGAGTAAGTTTATAAAAAGCTTGGATGGATTCAAATGGAGGAATAGGGGTTGTATTTATAGATTTGTGAGAGAGAAGATCAATGGTATAGAATGAATAAGAAGATCAATGGTTCAGGAAACTTGAGAGGATGTGCATGAATAGGGAGAGGACAAGTGTCCTACTCTTTCATGCACCAGAGGAGTTAACAGAATAGATTGAAGAGTTAACTGAGATGATTGATCAGTTAACAGAATTGATTGGAGAGATAAGTGAAATTGATTGGGGAGTTGATCGAGATGATTGAACAGTGAACTCAGATGACTAATAAGTTAACAGATTTGATTGGTGAGTTAACTAATCTGACTAGAGGAGAAATAGGACATGTGGGTGAGGGAATAATAGCTAATTAAATATTGAAAATATTTAATTACATGTGCATGTGGATTAATTGAATTATTTTTGGTATTAATTCAATTTTGGAGGAAATAGACAATTTAAATAAATATTTAGATTTATTTAAATATAGAGAATGAGAAGAATTAATTAAATAATTTAGTATTATTTAATTTAGAATGATTTTAGAAGAATTTGAATGATTTAATTAAATGAATAATTTTATTTAATTTTTGGAGGAATATGAATCAAATAAATAAATTGATTTATTTATTTATTGATAAAGGAATTTAGAATGGAATAAATATTTAAAATATTTATTTAGATAGAGTCGTGTCATTTTTAAGTGTATACATTTTGTCCCTCTTTGATGCAATGTGTTTTATCACGTTGTTTCAAAGAATGATACATGCCCCAGTTTGCCCTTGGTACAGGTTTAACGACGGTAGGATGCCCCCTCAAGAGGTTGGACAGGAAGAATGCGACAACATGATGACTGACAATCTCACGATGAGATAGGTTGAACAATTAGGTTAGGGTGAAGAAAATAGGTTACAGCTTGAGAAAATAGGGGAGAAAGGGTACAGAAAGTAGGCAAGGTCACCATACAACTAGTTAGTGTTGCATGTCTATATATAGAAGTTGGGTCCACAATCCTAGTCATTTACACACTTGTCATTTTGTGAGAGATACTTGGAGCTTTGCAAAGCACAGGAGCTAGAGCAATCAGCAGAGAGATGGACATTCCACATGAGGAGCATCGTTTCAAGCGGGTTCGGCAATTCAAGCGGGTAGCAAAGGTAGGACGCCCGATATGTATGTTGAAAAAATTAGGATAGATGCATTTATGAGTGTGTAAAATGCTAGGTAAAGTTACTGAAGCAAATGCGTAGAATTGGGTTTCAACGCATATGTGGTAGGTCAAGTTGATGCGCATATGTTATTTTTGCGCTTTTGCTATAGGGGTCTACGCATGTGCTTGGTTCTACTGCGCATATGTAATGTGTGGCACATTTGTCCTAGAATGGCGCATATAGGTTGCAGCGTTGCGCATTTGTTTATTTTTGTGCATCTGTGTTGTTTTGCGGTGCATTTGTTCTGCTTCGGTGCTTTTGTTTTGATACGGCGCAAATACGTCCTAGATCAGCACATTTTCTTTGGATAGTCATTTACTTAGCGAAATTGACTCGATTGGCATCTTGATCGATGTGACAATTGATAAGCCATCTCTGAGATTGATTGAATCTAGACAAGAGATGATATGCTTGGTTTGATCAATTTGATGTGTTAAGTAATTAATGTTGATAGGTTTGATAGTTGAGTAGGTTTGCATTGATATGGTTATGGTTGATGCATTTCTTTGTTGATTGCAGGAGGATATTTCAAACACTCTCATGTCACGGGACTAGTTTCCTCTTACGATGCGGCGACAACACATTCTGACAGAGGCAGTTCATCTAGTGCTTGGTGCCATTGGATTATACTACGCTTGCTTCATGCCCGAGGTTCATGTGAACCTTGGTCTACTGACTACTTTGGTGGAGCATTTCCATAGTGAGGATGGGACATTCCACCTCCCCACCGGTGATATCAATATTACTTTGGAGGAAGTCTACAGGATCTTACACTTACCTATAGTAGGGGAGCAAGTAGAGTATGACTCTTAGCGTGACGTTGGGCTAGCTAAGTGCAGGAGGGTATTTGATGATCTTGAGATACGAGGATCAGTTATCAGCTGGTAGGATATGTATGATGACTATGACTACTTTCCTAGGATTGTGGCCAGCTTGATCGGAGGTGTTGTTTGCCCTAATCGGAGATCACATAGTTTTCCAGTTGGTTGGGGTTGGACTTTAGAGAGGATGCTAACTGAGGGCACCCATTTTTCTTGGGGTGTTTGCATTCTTCCTCACCTATACCATGATATGTATCAGGTTGTCTACCGTGGATCAGCTAGTCTGTCTGTAAGGGTTTCAATGTTATAGCTTTGGGCCTGGCAGCACATTGCAGTGACATGGCCGATTGTCGCGTTTCATCGGTAGTCGGATGAGTCCTACACTTATGGATACTCAGGTGTACTTACTCAGCATAGGCTGGGGAAGTTGGAGTATTGGTGACGTCAGATGGATAATGTGGATGCAGTTGTGTGGCGACCTTACATAGAGTGTGAGGTTTGGGAGGATGAGGACGATGAGCTGCCATACGTGTTTCAGACGCGGTGGTTGATTGATCAGACTCCACACATTTTGGAGAGGCAGATAGTCAGCTGTGTCCTCTGGAAGTTTGGGTGAGTGCAGGGTATGCCACAGGGGTAGGCCCTTTTTTGCAGTGACTTTTATAGAGCAGTGGCGATGGGGACTTGTGGCTTCCAATGAGGAGGCCCAGACAAATTTTCTGCGGATTCCTTATCAAGCATGACCAATGACGAGGGAGATAGTGGATGCAAGGATGACAAGTGATTATAAGGATTGGTTTGTGACACATCTGTTCCCTAGGTATTCAGGACCAAGAGAGCTAGCTCCTCGCCTAGAGGAGGTGGAGTCAAAGGAGGAGGAGTATGGAGGTAGATGGAGAAGACGGCGGAGGAGGAGGGGTGGAGATTGCGGAGGCCGAGGAGATGGAGGAGACGACAAAGGAGGGGGCCGAGGAGATGGAGGAGACAATGGAGGTGACGGTCGACTGAGATAGCGGTAGAGAGTGGGGCAGGCTCCACCCTAGCAGGAGGTACAGTAGGCAGTGGTGCAGCCAGCAGTGCAACCGGTAGTGCAGCAAGTAGTACAGCAGGCAGTTGCACCACAAGTATTACAGGCACTTGATAGGCCTGACCTGCAGCAACAGGTGCAGGAGGATGCAGTGACACTACTATGAGGCCAAGTTAGACAGTTGAGGGCACAGTTGAGAGCCACAAAGACTTAGAGAGAGGGGGATGCAGGGATCATTACTGGCATCACTACAGAGCGGGATGTCACACTGGCCATAGTACAGGTTTTGAGAGGTGAGAGAGATGTAGCATTGGCTAAGGTACATGCCCTGACAGTTGAGAGGGATGCATCCATAGCCGCTCTGGGCACTGACGTGACTACAACATTTCTTGTTACACATGTGACACAGGCCCAGGCCCAGGTTACATAGGTGATGGGAGAGTTGGCTACAGTAGGAGCTCAAACACATTACTATAGAGGCTTATATCATGGGGCGGTGCTAGCAGACAAGGGGGCACCGAGTTATAGGAGCTAGTCAGTGGCTGTGTCCTCGCGGAGGGTAGGTAGTTCATGGTCAGCAGCTTTGGGCATGGGCCCACAATAGTCTGGGATAGGCTGAGGTAGAGGAGAGGGAGAGGACAGTGCTGGGAGTAGCATCCTATGACAGCAGGGCTAGCTAAGACTCTGGATAGATTTTAGCTTTTGTACATACTTTTTTGATGGCTCATGGATAGCTAGATTATGTATATATCCCTTGTATTTTGTTCAGCTACTGAGACATGTATCATTATTTTTTTGATGTATGTATACACTTGTTGTGATTTGACTCATGGATGAGGGACTTTGATATTGTACACTTGGACATATTTATGTTTTATGATTATATATGATGATGCAGTTATGATGGCCTACATGCATTTTTGTATTATGTGATGATCGTGGATGCACTCTTTTTTGTTATGGATACTTTTATGTTTTGTGTTTATGTATGATGATGCAGTTATGATGGTCTACATGCATTGTTTTCTTTATGTGATGATCATGGATACACTCTATTTGATATGTTTGTGTTATGCAAATGTTATGATATCTAATGTGCAACACCTGATATGCAAATATGGTATGAGATGATTATTGACAACTATGTTTTTGATGGTTTTCTGATGGGATATTATGTATGCATCTATGTTATGTTGTTACAAATGGATATGGATGATTGAATGCACCTATATGTATGCAAAATTATTTAATCAATTTAATGACTATCTCACCTAATATGAAATGTAAAATGATATGTATGATTAAATGCACCTATATGTATGCGAATAATCCAATCAACTTAATGACTATCTCACGTAATATGAAATGCAAAATGATACTATGTTTTTGTTATGTCCAAGCGTACTCAATCAATGTAGTAGAGACTCTATGACAGACACAATGGTAGACAGAAATTTGACTGATAAAAGAAATGCGAATGAAGGAATCACAATCTTTTATTTATTTGCGAATGGTATGTGAAATGTAATTGGATATGTTATGGATGTGGATATTTGTCACCTTGATATTGCAAGTATTTTGAAGTGCTTCGTTTCATCATTGGGCATTTTTTGTTGTTTTGTGTTTTAAAATGTTGTAGGAAAATACAAGCATCTAGGTATAATTAAACCAAGATGACTTGAATATCTCTTACATGGATTTTGATAAAGCAAGGTAATACAAGCATCTAGTCAAAATTGAATCTAGATTACCTGAGTATTTCTTGCATTTCAATAGACAAGGATCGCCTTGTTTCATGTTTAGACCTAGAACGTCCTCAATGATCTTTTGTTGATCATGTCGTTAGACAAAAGTCATCACATTACTAAAGATTGATCCACAAACAGCAAACAAAGAAAATGATTATGCCCCCATCATAGCTCCTCTAGTCTTTGACATCCTTGAGTAGCATAGAAAGATATAATAACAAAAATCAAGACCCTGTTACATGACAACCAATCAAAACAAAACTTTATTGCATTTAATGTGTCTTCTTGCCATAATTTAGATAAAATCATTTTGAGTGTTTAGGAATCTGTTCATTTTTCTTTGGATAGGTTGATGTCTTTGTGTCAAGAATTTCTGTTTGGAAGCGTGCTTCATTGCGCGTGTGCGTCTAGTGAAAGGTATCACAATCCTTATTGGTGTCCCCTTAGAACATGTGGCATTGCAGAATCCAACTCCGTAACTAGGTCAAGGACTTGCCCCAGTCAAGTAAGGGATCAATTTTTTATGGATGAAAGACCATGAGACACTTACGGTAGATGTGATGGGACGGGCCCTAAGGGACTGACCTAGTGCCTTGGGGGCTCATTGATAAATGGCCTTGTCTACGTGACGACGCAAAGGCAACGTAGTTCGGGGTGAATTGTGTGGACCTAGGACCTAAATGATGGGAAATGGTGCAGATGCAGATGGACCAAAGGATGGGTGATAAGGTAAGGAATGGATGGGTAGGGAGCCTCAAGGGCACATTGATACAACATGGCCTTGCCTACGTGAAGATGCAGTGGTGACGTAGTTTGGGATGATAGGATACTGATGATGGACCCTATGACAGGCTGACACTATGGATAGGATACTAGATAAACCTTAGGTTGTAAGGCGATAATATTGATAGAGTATCAAGCCATGATAGGTTATCATTAGGTGGTTACTGCAAAACAGATACAATCGGATGTTGGATAATGATAGGAAGGATGGACACAAGGTGATGGTTTCCCAAAGATGGAGGAAGCGGTTCTCATTGCAAAGAGCGCTTGTTTGCCAGGTTTTCACTACTTTGCTTTTATTGCAACATTTTCTGAAATACACATGAAGCCTGTTTTCTAGGTTTTCATCATGGTATCTATCCAAGGCACTTGTTTACCAGGTTTTCACCAGAGGATGATTTTTTTGTTATTTTTCTATTTTTTGATTTTTCTTTTTAAACATTTGGATGGGAGAAGGTGGATATGGATGGGAGAGACTCAAGTGCCTAGTTCCATGAAAGGTGATAGTCCCGCTAGATGGATGTCATTGCATGGACTATGTCAAGTGTTCTCATAGATGTTGGTAGGGGACTGCATGAAAGTGAGATGGAGAAGGTAGATAGCAGATTATGGAAGGTGTGATAGTGGATTATGATGCAGATTATGTAAGACTTATGCGAGGATGGAGGAAAGGCTTATACAAAAGCATGGACCATAGGAATAGGATGGGGAGAATCTGTAGGATAATAGTGGAAGGAAGGGGAGATGGTGGTCTGTGGAAGTGTCGTAGGATGAAACGGAACCATGACCAACGTTTGTACATACCGTGATAAACATTGAAGCTTATGATGGGAAGGTGGTGTAGGAAGCAATGGAGATGTTTGCTTAGTGGATGAGTTATTTAGGCATTTAGGGAGCCACATACACTTAGTATTTTTCTAATATTTGCTTGTCATGTGGGATGGATGGATTTGATACTTTTGGATGGAATGCGATTTTTGGATGGAAAAGGAAAAAGTTGATGGTTGGAATTCTTGAGAGGTGGATACCTCATTTAACTTGATGGCTTTTGCTTAGGTACCCAAACCATTTTTCTTTTAGACTTTACCTATGAAGGTATGGGCTTGGGTATATGTAGTTTTTGTGTGACTTCTGAGGTAAGTACTTGTTGATTGGGGACCCACACCTTTTTCAGTTTTGCTTTGAGGTGTGTGGGTGTATGCAGCTTTTGAGATGGGTTTTTCTTTGATTCTTTGGATTGATTTCCTAGGGTATGAGGACCCTTAGGATTTTTGGCTTTATGAAAGGATGCATCCCAATGAGTATTTTTTAATCCCATAGGTTTGGTGGATTGAGTGGAGGCTTCATATTTAGACAATATGTGCATTTCTCGGTCATGATTCAAAATGTGAGGGAATGTGTAGATGGATGAATTTGGCGTTGGGAGAAGTGGAAGAAAAGTGGATGGTGGGCACTAGAAATGTTATCAAAAAATGTGGTTAACAATATTAAACTATCAATAATCCAATAATCTCAATGAAATAAGAAATAAACAAGATCAAACACAAAGAAATAATACCTTGCAAACCTCTTTTATTTCGTGACTTCCATTGGTCGCCTATCTCAATTGATCTAGTGTGTGAATAGAGCCCTCAGAAGGTGTACTTCCTTGCTTCTTTCCAAGATGACAATGGAGAACAGTTGTTGATAGGTTTGCAATGAAGAGGATCTTCAAATATAATGATAATGGTGATCTCAAGCTATGGAGTGATTTGGGTGCCAAATGTGCGTTGTGATTCTTGCAGAGTAAGTTTATAAAAAGCTTGGATTGATTCAAATGGAGGAATAGGGGTTGGAAGGAGTGGAGGTAAAGTGGATGGTGGAAGGTGTATGGTCACATGCTTTTGACATTTGTAGGATGATGGAGGTGGAATGGCAACATACATTTTGGGCATATGATAGGGTTTGCGATGGGAAGTGGTGGATTTAAAAGGCATGGAGGAAGTACCAACATCTTTGGATTGTTCACCTTGGGGTATGTATCCAAGACCATATGAGTGAGGAGGGACATTGACATGGATGGGCTCCAAAATACCTTGTTCATGAAGGTCTAAGCCTTTACCTTGATAGTTCATACGTTGAGGTATGCGGTGGACAATGGGATTGTGGGTGATTTGGGCACTAGATGCGAGCTCATTATTTGATGGGGAAGGTGAAGTGGTAGATAATGGTTGTTGCTCTCTTAAGGAAGAACATTCATGGATGAAGGTAGTGAGACCACGGGGATAGGATAATGGATTTGCAACATGGTCGATAATGGATGGTGGAGGATCATTAGGATCTTGATTATCGTTATGCTCACTAAGATCCAAGTTATTGGTTTGATCATCTATGTGTACTTGGGAGGTGAGTGTCTCATCAGGGAAAGTGTGTGTTGTTGGATCATGGATAGGACTATGTGGAGGATGGATAGGAGTAATGGAGGTTTCTTTCTCATGGATGGTTGTGGGGTTATGGATAGATGGGGTAATAAGCTCATGACCCTAGAATGCATAAAGTTGGCTAAGAGGATCATCATGATTCACTTGATCATAGATAGGCTCTTGTTCATAGATGGGATCTTGATCATAGATAGGATTAAGCATGATGGGATCAATGTGCTCATGTATAGGTTCTTCATCAACGATAATAACTTGATCATAGAAAAGATATAGGTTATGGGTGGGTTGGATTTGGTTTTCTTTCTCATGTATGGGTATAGGATCAATTTGCTCCTGGATAGCTTCTTCATAGCTAATATCTTGATCATGGAAAGATAAATGTTATGGATGGGTTAGATGGAGGTGTTTTGATCTTGATTTAGATAAAGGGTCGATGTTTTCACATGCTCTAGAGTATACTCTTGACATAACTCTTGATTTTATTGAATTGAAGTGGAGCTAGAAGACTCTTGGATAGGCTCTTGGTCAACAACATGAAGGTACGATGGACCTTGACTTTGGTTCATGGTAGAAGGTTCTTCAATAAGCTCATGGGGTTGTGGATTATATGAAGGGGTTGAAGCAATGGACATGTTTGAAGGCTCTTTGATAGGCTCTTGGGTAGGTGTTCCTTGCTAATAGCCATTGGATCACATCCTTCATGAGTGTATGGGTAGATAGGCAATACAACGGATGGAGAATAATGGTAGATGGCTTAGGTCTATGGTGAGGATTGCTTGTGCTAGATGGGGATGAAATTGGATGAGCAGACTTGGATTTTTCCATAGCTTTTCTTTTGCTTTTAGATTTTCTAGTCTTTTGAGAAAATCATTTAAGGACTCTTTGGTTGACAGATTAGAGATTGGAGAACTTGATGGCGATGTTGGTGTAGGACTAGTAGACAGAATGGTATCTGATTCCAAGCTTAAGGTGGTATTTCCCTTGTCAATAGTATCATTAAGACAGGTTAAAGATGCGTGATCTTGGTATCTAGAGGGGAAAGGTGTCATAACCAAGCTTTTATCAAATGGATAAGGAGATATACCCTCTAGCGAATATTGTTTTGTGGAAGATCCAATTTGTAAGATTGCCACTTGTTATTGTATGGCTTGGATTTGTTGAGTAAGTGCTTCTAATTGATTTGTCATACCCTCAGAAATTGATACAAGACTGAAATGGGTGCTCAAGAAGGTAGGTGTTTTTCTGACAAATGGTATGGAAGGGCTCACTGTGATAGATCCGTAGAAACTGATGTGCAAGAATAGAGGGTATATGCACAGCAACAGGGAATAAAAGTGCAGATCTAGTGAAAAGTGGATGCGTGAGAATAGAGTGCAAATGCACAGCTTAAGGAAGTGTATGCGCAGGTCTGGTAAAAAGTATATGTGTAGCAAAACAGAGTAAAAGCACGACATAAATGAGTAAATGCGTAGCAGAAAGTATGTGTCACCAGATGAAGCAAATGCGCAGCAGGGTGAAGCAAATGCGTAGATCTATCTATTTTGCCTGATTTTGACTTGGTAAAGGCACATTTTTCAATATTTTTGGGTTTCTTTGTTTGAATGGTGCTCTTTCTGACTTGTTTCTTCAATTATGGCAAGAAAGACACATCACACACAAAGAATATTTTCATGATTGTTTGATTTTTTTGTATTTTTGATTTTTGATTACAATGCATGCACAATCCTAAGGTTGGCCAGGATAGTATTCAATGAGTTATAACTTGGTTTTTACACCAGCCACTTGCATAAAGGTGGACAACTAATAGCTTGGTAGCACCAGCTCCCCTCCACGGCACTCACTTCTCACGCATACCAAGCTATAGTTCCTCCAAAGAGTTGAACTTTTCTGTCTCTACACTAAATGAGTGTATGACGTTGGACGGCTCTAGAGAATGTTTTCCTCCTGTGTCACTGAATAGGGGATTTTGGCTTCTACAAACAATGGATATGTAGTAAGGACAACCATTCGAGTGGTTATACTTGTGGCAGCACTACTCTCTGTTATGGAGTCTCCCAACCTACAAGGGTTACACCTTATGGGGTTTATGGGGAGGTTGGTTGTTGGTATAACTAATCTACACTTGTTGCTTGAATCTTTTGCCTCAAACAAAGTTTATTTATAGTGGATCAGAAGAGCTTGGCATTAGCTCATTACCACTTAAGGTCGTCCCACTTGGAAGGAAGGAATTCCAAGGGTAGGCCTCTCAAAAGGAAACACATGCAAAATGATGATTCTGGTGTTTTGTTCACCCAGTTAAGGGAAGAGCATAGTCCTATCATCATTCCAAAATCACGGAAAACACTGATTCTTTCCTCCTAGTTAAAAAGAGAAAAACTAGATGACTTACTCTACTTGGGCACACAAGATTTGTTAACTTTGAAAAAGGTTTTGAAAGCAATTGTTCAGTTTTAATCCTCCTAATTGGGACTATGTTCAAGTTGTGATGCAACAAGTACAAATTACTTCCCTCCTATTTAGAATCTAAGTGAAATTTACATGAACAAGTTCAATTACTTCCTTTGCTATTTAGGTCTAGATGAGAGTTAACTATGCAACTATATGTTTAACCAGCTCTTAACCTGCAAGGTGGATCTGAGAATATTCTTGCAAATGGTGTTAACGTTAAAAATTTCCTGAGAAGTAGCCCAAAAACCCTACTAGAATAAATGCGTAGATATAGTGAATGTATACACAGATACAAATGCGTAGTTATAGAGAATACATGCACAAAAATAGAGAATAAAAGCGCAGATATTATAGATGTGTTGTAATAGAAGATAAATGTGCCAAAATAATGAATAAAAGCATAGATTTGACAGATGCACTGAAATAGTGAATAAATGTGTCAGAACAGTGAGTAAATGTGTAGGTCTAATAGATGTACAGTATCAGTGAGTAGATATGATGCAATAGTAAGTGGATACCCAGGAACATCTTGTGTATGGATTCTTGCACAAAGACTCAATTTTGAAGTTAAATTGGGGCAAGGGCACCATGCTGGGCGCCAGAAATGTTATCAGAAAATGTGGTTAACAGTATTAAACTATCAATAATCCAATAATCTCAATGAAATAAGAAATAAACAAGATCAAACACAAAGAAACAATACCTTGCAAACCTCTTTTATTCTATGGCTTCCGTTGGTCACCTATCTCAAATTAATCTTGTTATGAATAGAGCCCTCAGACGGTGCACTTCCTTGCTTTCTTCCAAGATGACAATGGAGAATGGTTGTTGATAGATTTGCAATGAAGAGGATCTTCTAAATGTAATGATAATGGTGATCTCAAGCTATGGGGATTTGTGCCAAAGGCACATTGTGATTTCTACAGAGTAAGTTTATAAAAAGCTTAGAGGGATTCAAATGGAGTAATAGAAGTTGTATTTATAGATCTGTGAGAGAGAAGATCAACGGTATAGAATGAATAAGAAGATCAACGGTTGAGGAAACTTGAGAGGATGTGTGTGAATAGGGAGAGAACAAGTGTCCTACTCCTTCATGCACTAGAGGAGTTAACAAAATAGATTGAAGAGTTAACTGAGATGATTGATCAGTTAACAGAATTGATTAGAGAGATAAGGGAAATTGATTGGGGAGTTGACTGAGATGATTGAACAGTGAACTCAGATGACTAATTAGTTAACAGATTTGATTGATGAGTTAACTAATCTGACTGGAGGAGAAATAGGGCATGTGGGTGAGGTTATAATAGCTAATTAAATATTAAAAATATTTAATTACATGTGCACATGGATTAATTGAATTATTTTTGGTATTAATTCAATTTTGGAGGAAATAGACAATTTAAATAAATATTTGGATTTATTTAAATATAGAGAATGAGAAGAATTAATTAAATAATTTGGTATTATTTAATTTAGAATGATGTTAGAAGAATTTGGATGATTTAATTAAATAAATGATTTTATTTAATTTTTGGAGGAATATGAATCAAATAAATAAATTGATTTATTTATTTATTGATAGAGGAATTTAGAATGGAATAAATATTTAAAATATTTATTTAAATTTTAGTCGTGTTATTTTTAGGTGTATACAATCCGAACTTAGACAATTCTTCAAGGTGACTTCCAAAGGAGATCAGGACTTAACCTTTGAAGCATAACACTATCAAACAACTGAGAACATCATACCTGAGCTGCATTAACTGATCATCATCTGCAAAGACATACTATCTGACTTACTGTCCTCTACTCAGAATACTTTTCATATTTAGCCATTTTCTGTCAACCGGACCTAGGATCCAATATGTTCTTTCGGAGATATCTCTTCTTGTCATGGTGATAGGATCTTTGAGCCTTGTTGCCATCAATGACAACATACAAGTCACTATTGGAGCAGTGTCTCTTGCCAACAGAGCCCACATTTAAACACTAGGCATTGAGGTCACATTATTTTATTCTGCATTTTTGTTAATTTTGTTTTAATTTTAGGCACCATGTTCATGTAGGATGCCACCTAGATCCAGGAGAGGGCGCCCACGCACCAGTGGGTCTGGGGGAACTAGCTCAGGAGTTGTTCCACCACCTAAGAACCCTAATCAAGAGCCGCCACCTGCACTTGACTTAGGCCCCTAGATCCTTCAGGTCCTACAGGCAGTGTTAGCATGGTTGCCTCCAGTTGTAGAGGACCCACATGTGGATATTCTAGGTCTACACTACAACCGAGGATGGCGCATCAGCTCATCGGGAGTGCAACAGGAGTCCATTGTGCCATGAGGAGCACAAGGTGGGGATTGGGGTGGAGCATATTCCACCTGATCCTTTTGTTTATGGACCGCGAGATGAGGTGGATGCACCCGTTTGAGGTCACCGAGACCATGGAGACCTTATCCGAGATTTGCTTAGGCTTAATCTGCCTACTTTCACAGGTACATCAGAGGGAGCTGAGGCTGAGGCTTGGCTCATTAGCCTTGACTGGTGCCTTGCATTGCATCCCTATAGGAGCAACATGAAGGCACGAGTAGCAGTGCATCTTTTGTGAGATGTGGCAACAACATGGTGGCGCACGGAGGAACACAAACACCATCTTTCTTTAGACACTCTTTCATGGGACACTTTTCTAGAGTGCTATAATGCGCGATACCTATCAGAGCATTATAGGCAGTGCCACATTGATGAGTTCCACAATTTGCAGCAGAGAGGTTCCACAGTTGCACAGTATGAGTGCAAATTTGTGGAACTATCTCATTATGTTGAGTATCTTCAGGACAAGAAGTTGCTTGTGAGTCGTTTCATCAGAGGATTGAATCCTCACATAGCAGGACTAGTTCGCATGGCAGACCCACGGACTATGAGAGAGGCCATCGAGAAGGTGCTCATTGCAGAGAAGGTGCATGGACCAGGCCAGGGGTCACGTCTGCAATTTCAAGACCGCAGCCATCAACATGATCAGGATTTTTGCAGACCCCAGCCACCTCATACGGGAGGTTTTAGATCTACATCTTTACCACCTAGACCTCCACAGTAGCAGTAGCAGCAATATCAACAGAGGTCACGGCCACAGTAGAGGGGATTGGGTGGTCCTAATTGAGGATGGTAGTTGCAGGGTCTGCAGAGAGACCAACGTCAACAGGCATCAGCTGCAGGACCGGCTAGATCACATCAGTCCTTTAGAGGATCCTAGGGCAGCACAGCACGACTCAGAGCACAGCAGTCCAGTCAGACTCAGTCAGTACAGGTTCAGGCGCGTGGACCTTGTTATGTTTGTGGTGGCACTGGGCACTTGGCCAGAGAGTGCCCATAGGGATTCACAACTAGAGGACAACGTGCTAGTGGTTGTGAAACTACAATTGGAGATATGGGACGATCTCACCAAGTCTTGGTAGTGGTTGATAACTGCCAGGCCAATTTTTAGGCCTCCATGATAGAGGCACCATGTACTATTGGGGATATACCCATTACTATTTTATTTGACTCAGGAGCCACATACTCCTTTATCTCTCCATCATTGGTGGAGCGTTGCAGGCTGGTGGCCTCTAGGTAGGACGTTAGGTGGGAGGTTGAGTTAGCTACAAGGGCCAAGATGGTTGTAGATGCAATGGTCAGAGATTCTGAGATAGCACTTGGTGCCTTCACGATAGTTGTGGATCTTAGGATTATACCCTTAAGGTCTTATGGTGTGGTGTTAGGCATGGATTGGCTTGCGGCTCATAGAGCCAAGCTAGATTATCATCAAAAGGTGATAAGTTGCCTTGATGATCATGGCACAGTAGTAGAGATAGTGGGTGTTCAGAATCCCACAGCAGTTCACATGATATCCTCTAAACAGATTAAGCGTTGTATGCGAAAGGCTTACCAAATGTTCGCAATCACAATTAGTGATAGATCAGAGGTTGAGTCAGAGGCTGCACTCAATGATCACCCCATCCTTAGGGAGTTTGAGGATGTGTTTCCTCCCAAGCTTCCAGGGATGCCACCTCGCAGAGAGGTTGACTTTCATATAGACCTTATACTAAGTGTTGAGCCAGTGTCGCGTCCACCTTACAGGATGACCACACATGAGCTCACGAAGCTCAAGATTCAGCCAGAGTTGCTAGCAAAGGGGCACATCTGACCTAGTGTCTCTCCATGGGGTGCACCAGTCATCTTTGTGAAGAAGAAGGATGGGTCTCTTCATCTATGTATGGATTATAGGTAGCTGAATAAGGTGGCGATGAAGAACCATTATCCTTTGCCTAGGATTGACGACTTATTTGACCAGATGCAGGGAGCTAGGGTGTTCTCTAAGATTGACTTGAAGTCCAAATAGCATCAGTTACACATCATAGAGGCGGATATCCATAAGATTGCATATTGCACTCATTATGGTCACTATGAGTTCACCATGGTGCCCTTCGGTTTGACGAATGCCCCTGCAGTATTCATGAGTCTCATGAATGGGGTGTTTGACACATTCCTTGATCAGTTCATGATTATAATCCTTGATCACATTTTGATTTACTCATGGACTAAGGAGGAGTACGAGGAGCACTTACACCAGGTACTACAGTGTTTGAGAGAACAACAGCTATATGGCAACCTAGTGAAGTGTGCCTTCTTTAGATCAGAAGTTCAGTATTTGGGACACATTCTATTTGGCGATGGTATCTCAATAGATCCTATTGGTTCTTTCTCTCTGGATCGGCAGAGGGTTTGCCAGTTCTAATGCATAAGAAAATCTAGCCAACACATACAGGAGGTTGCATAAGCTTCCTCCCCTTCACTTCTAGTTCTACAGCACCAAGGGGGGTATCCCTATTTGCTAAAGATGTAACTTTGTCTCACCCAATGACAAAGATTCAACTTTACAATAACAGGCAGAATCTTCTCATGTTTGGACCAAGGTTTGTGTGATAAATCACAAGGTTGGCAGTGTTCTTGGACATATCTGACTGGTTGAGGATGAGAGTATGCAAGGGGTCCTAATCCTACTCCTACAACTAACAGGTTGGAAATGTGAAAGGATTTGACATTGATGCTTTGGATACAAGACAAGGGGTTTTGGATCATAACTACTACACAAGGACAAACCGGTGCCTATCTAAGGGCAAGGAGTCAACTAGACATATACAAGTGAATGATTTGTAATGGCATTCAAATTTCAAGGGGTTAGGACTGGTATTTGCCTTACAAACACCACCTAAGAATGGGTATTTAGCTGCCTCTACTTACAAGAATCCCAGCTAACATGCAATCTTCTCCATACTTAACCTAAGACAATTTATTCCACTCCTTGAATGGAAGTCACCTATTAAGCATGCAATACAAAAAGTCTATATGTAGAATCTGAGAAACCCTTAGCAACCAGATTTAGAAGAAGAGAAGCATGCAACAAATGGAGACAGGTAGAAAAACACATGCAAATGAGCATTTTTCATATAAAACAACAATGAAATTGAATATATGTGCAACCTGCATTCAAAATGCAACTTATAAACTCCAAAGAGATACAACAGCCAAGAAAATGCTCTGTTCTTCGTTATTTTCCCCAAAAATTTGCCCAATTCTTCAACAACCCTAAATGAGTAACACTGTTTGCATTTTATAGCATGACTATGCACTCAGCAATAATTACAAGGTAAATCAAAAATTTGCCAGATACACTGTATGATCTGAATGGCACTCAAAACATTCAATGCAGCACGCAGAGGAAAAAGGAGGAGCAGATGAGATCGGGAGATGTGCCACCATTTGAAGATTTTCCATTAAAATTAGGTGGTTGACCTGTCCATCCATTGACCATGCTTCAGTAAATCACCATTAATGTCAACCTACCCACAGCCCCTTGGAGACGCAGCAGCGAATGTATCAGAAGTTTTCCCGCCTAAAAACAACTACATATACAAAGAAAATCCTTCACTGCTGGGAATTTAAAACTGGCCGTCGATTTCCTCCTTTCGCTGAGATCTGCGGCCTCAAATCACCTTTGAAAAGTCACCAGCCAACTAGAATGTGCCACGTAGGTGTCTTTTTGCCATCGCTGACTTACATTTTGCCTTTCCCGCCACTTTTGCCCTTTTTCACCTTGTATATGCAAAAGAACATGCATATACAAAGAACTACCTTCATACAAAGCGCAGACCCCAAATGTTTATAAAACAAATTGAAATCGCACTCAGGTCCCGCCTTGTATCTCTCTTTTGCGTATCTCCTTTGTATATTGCACATGCAAATGTAATATACATACCGCAGACTTCATCGCACTATGAGGCAAATTTGAATAACTTTGAAATCCGGCACTTGTATCTCACTTCCTTTGTATATCGGCATATACAAATGCCATATACATGCAAGCCACGAACACCAGTGCTGAATTCGCCAAATTTGACCTTTGAATCAGGTCTGGCCTGCATATCGCTCCTTTGTATGTTCGCCTTGTATATCGTCTTGCATATCGCATTATACAAATGCAATATACAAGCAAAAACATACATTCAATTGGACATGAGCCTTTATCAACTACATTGCACACCTTTTCAGGTCCGGGCCTTGAATGCATGTTCGATTGCATGTGCAAACATACAATCGCATAGATACAAGTGGTGGGCCCCAACCTTTGCATCTCGACCCTTTGCACATTTTGTATGCGCCCGATGCACCTACCCTATACACATTCTGCCTTGTATGTCCGCGGGCCCCACCAAATGTATATTGGCCTTGTACATTTTCTTTGCATATGGCGAATGCATATCGCATATACATTCTGCTTTGTATGTTGTCAAATGTATAAGACCCCTTATATCTTTTCATTGTAAATGCATTGGCCGATGTATCTTTTGCTAGCATGTTTTCCTGTACCGTAGCGAATGTATGTTAGCCTCCTGTATATTTTCCTTTGCATGTACCTGATGTACATTCAGCTTTGCATAACTTCCTTGTATGCCGCCAATGTATCTTTTGCTTGCATGTAGCAAATGTATAAGACAATATACATGCAAACCTTCACATACAAGCAAGGAATATTCTAGGAATCTACGACATACAAGCAACCATTTTTTGCATCTTTTGAAGCTGATTGAACATACAACCTGCCTTGTATGCCCGAATGTACATTTGAACCTACATGTATATACAAGTGGCCTTGTATATACAAAGACACATGCAAAAAACTAATTTTTTGCATTTTTCAACTGCAAAGGCCGAAAGATAGAATTTTTTAGATTTTTTAGGAAGGTGCCTGCGAATTCAAATGCTCAAAATCCAAACTTGGATGCAGGCACCAACATTGGCTCTGTCTAGGGACGCATGCCTCTTGCAGGCATGGTGAGAACCATAGAACTCTGGGATGCAGACCAATCCCAATCCATTGGGCTACAGAGTCAAACACTGCACCAACCTGCATCACAAATCAAATTTTTAAAAATTTACTTGGCAGTCCAGGGCCACCAAAAAGGAAAAACCACAATTTTCCTTTGTCAAAAACCTTGTTTTCTTTTGATTTCTTCAAATGAAGCCTAAAAATATTCAACCATCTGTAGCACCCTAGTTTGCAATTGGTTGTGTTGCTGTCCATTTCTCTTTCTTTGACAAATCTACAACAAGCTTCATCAGTATACATTATCATCAGCTGTAGAATGTCATCATCATATGAGTCACCAATGTTGCTTGGAAAAATAACAAACTCATATGAAGCAAATGAATCCACATCAGAATTTTGCCCTTCTTCAAAAAATAAGAGTTCCTCTGTATCAAACAAACAATATTCAGGCACAAGCAACATCTCATAATCATATTCATTTTTATAAAAATTTAGATATTCATCATCATTATGCTCAACAATTTTATCATTAATGTCCACCTAGAATGTCTCAAAAGAAGGCATAAATAGCTCAGAATGCAGCCCTACTATGAAAGCTTCATAGTCACCCCTGGAACCAACACTATCCCCAACTGTATGAGCACACACATCTGCAACTTGTCCATTCACCTCTGAATAGTGACCCTGTTTTTCCTGTTCACCAATGCACTGATAATCAACAACAAATTTTTCAACCTCTACATTGTAAAGGTGGTCAGAATCTTCAAGGAAACACTCATATTCAGCATCCATAAATATTTCATCATATGAAAGGCTCACATATGCATCTGAATGCTGGGAATCACTAACATATTCACTATTGTCCCTTGAATCTACATCTTCTATATTCAGAGTGAAGCTCTGCATATCCACCTGATATAAATAATCAGGAATAACTGGGATATGCCTATTGCTGTAGGATACAACTTCATGTATATCTTTCATTTGATCATTTGAAGGGCATTTTGTGTCTGCAGACTTCTCTTCTAAAGGCTGATAACAATCTTTGTTTTCACCATTATAGGATGTGCCTACATTTTCTACAACATCTTCTTCATGTTTTTGCAACACATCATGACTGCACCCACTGTTCTAAAATATATTTCCCTTTACAAAATCATCTTTCAATGAACACACTGGGAAAGCTGAAATATATTCACATTGATAACTATTTTGAAAACTTGTAGTCATGAAACCTACTAGCATTCCATACTTCTAATTATTTTCAATATCCATAGCAAATCTATAAGCCTGGTGAAGTGTGACTGGTTTTTTATCTCTCAATAAATAACTCATTATTTATCAAATGCAGCCAAATAAATTGTCAAGCACAATGCATCATTGGGTCTCATATATTCAGGAATTTGCTTGAGCAACTTAATAAACCTAAGATTAAAGGTTGGAACCAGTTCCTCATGTTCCTTTTGGATATTCATGAATTGTATGATCAATGAGGCTAAATCAAATTTTTCACCAAACTACTCTAGGAATGCAACTTCTAAATCTACCCATGAAGAAACTGAACATACAGATATTTTTGAAAACCAAACCCTAGCATCATCCTCTAATGACTGAACAAAGAGTCTCATTACTACATCTTCAGCCTCTACCTCATAATCTTCTATTACATTACAAAACTTTTGCAGATGTTTGTTAGCAGACTCATAATTTAATCCATTATATTTCGACAAACATTTTCTAATTTTATTAGGAATAGCATTTGGGTAACCACATATTCCTATGAAATTTAGGGCTTTATACCTTTCAATAAAAAATGGTCTCCTTTGAGAGCACAACCAGGACTGCTGCTCTAAACTCATCATTTTAAATGAAAAGATGGAATACCTGGAAATATGTTGCAGCATGAACAAGTTCAATCAACAGAGTCGCCACCTCTCACAAAGAGGACAAAATATCAACAAGGCACTTTTGTTTTCTAGATTCATCATGCAAGCAGAGCACCACATGGTCATTTTTGGATCTTGCTGCAACAACTTCACTGGAAACTAGATTTTCTAGCCTTCAAATCACTTGATTGTCCCTAGCACAGTCGCCATTTTGATGGAGACTCGGATGGACTAAAATAAATTCTTTTCTCAAATCATCCCCAACAGAGTTGCCATTTTGTTGGTTCTTTCTCTCTGAATCTGCAGAGGGTTTGCCAATTCCAATGCACAAGCAGATCCGGCCAACACATAGAAGAGGTTGCATGAGCTGCCTCCCCTTCACTTCTGGTTCTACCGCACCAAGGGGGGTATCCCTATTTGCTAAAGATGTAATTTTGACTCACCCAATAACATAAAGATTTAGCTTTACAATAATAGGCAGAATACTCTCATGTTTGGACCAAGGTTTGTGTGATAAATCACAAGGTTGGTAGTGTTCTTGGACATATCTGACTAGTTGAGGATGAGAGTATGCAAGGGGTCCTAATCCTACTCCTACAACTAACAGGTTGGAAATGTGAAAGGATTTGAAATTGATGTTTTGGATGCAAGACAGGGGATTTTGGATCATAACTACTACACAAGGATAGACCGGTGCCTATCTCAGGGCAAGGAGTCAACTAGACATATACAAGTGAATGATTTGCAATGGCATTCAAGTTTGAAGGGGTTAGGACTGGTAGTTGCCTTACAAACACCACCCAAGAATGGGTATTTAGTTGCCTCTACTTACAAGCATCCCAGCTGACATGCAATCTTCTCCATACTTAACCTAAGACAATTTATTCCACTCCTTGAATGGAAGTCACCAATCAAGCATGCAATACAGAAAGTCTATATCTAGAATCTGAGAAACCCTTAGCAACCAGATTCAGAACAAGAGAAGCATGCAACAAATGGAGACAGATAGAAAAACATATACAAATGAGCATTTTTCATATAAAACAATAGTGAAACTAAATATATGTGCAACCTGCATTCAAAATGCAACTCATAAACTCCAAAGAGATACAATAGCCAAGAAAATGCTCTGTTCTTCGTTATTTTCCCCAAAAATTTGCCCAAGTCTTCAACAACCCTAAATGAGTAACACAGTTTGCATTTTATAGCATGACTGTGCACTCAGCAATAATTACAAGGCAAATCAAAAATTCGCCAGATACACTGCATGATCTGAATGGCACTCAAAACATTCAATTCAGCACGCAAAGGAAAAAGGAGGAGCAGATGAGATCGAGAGATGTGCTGCCGTTTGAAGATTTTCCATTAAAATTAGGTGGTTGACCTGTCCATCCATCGACCATGCTTCTGCAAATCACCATTAATGCCAACCTACCCGCAGCCCCTTGGAGACACAGCAGCGAATGTATCAAAAGTTTTCCTGCCTGAAAATAGCTGCATATACAAAGAAAATCCTTCACTGCTAGGAATTTAAAACCGGCCGTCGATTTCCTCCCTTCACTGAGATCTGTGGCCTCAAATCACCTTTGAAAAGTCACCAGCCAACTAGAATGTGCCACGTAGGTTTCTTTTTGCCATCGCTGACTTACATTTTGCCTTTTCCACCACTTTTGCCCTTTTTCGCCTTGTATATGCAAAAGAACATGCATATACAAAGAACTGCCTTCATACAAAGCGCGAACCCCAAATGTTTATAAAATAAATTGAAATCACACTTAGGTCCCGCCTTGTATCTCTCTTTTGCATATCCCCTTTGTATATTGCACATGCAAATGCAATATACATACCGCGGACTTCATCACACTATGAGGCAGATTTGAATAACTTTGAAATCTGGCACTTGTATCCCACTTCCTTTGTATATCAGCATATACAAACACCTTATACATGCAAGCCGAGGACGCCAATGCTAAATTTGCCAAATTTGACCTTTGAATCGGGTCTGGCCTGCATATCGCTCCTTTATATGTTTGCCTTGTATATCAGCTTCCATATCGCATTATACAAATGCAATATACAAGCAAAAACATATATTCAATCGGACATGATCCTTTATCAACTACATTGCACAACTTTTCAGGTTCGAGCCTTGCATCTTGGGAATGCATGTTCGATTGCATGTGCAAACATACAATTGCATATATACAAGTGGTGGGCCCAAGCTTTTGTATCTCAGCCCTTTGCACATTTTGCATGCGCCTGATGCACCTACCAGATACACATTCTGCCTTGTATGTCCGCGAGCCCCACCAAATGTATATCGGCCTTGTACATTTTCTTTGCATATGGCAAATGTATATCGCATATACATTCTGCTTTGTATGTTTCCGAATGTACAAGACACCTTGTATCTTTTCATTGTAAATGCATCGGCCGATGTATCTTTTGCTAGCATATTTTCCTGTAGTGTAGCGAATATATGTCGGCCTCCTGTATATTTTCCTTTACATGTACCCAATGTACATTTAGCTTTGCATAACTTCCTTGTATGCCGCCAATGTATCTTTTGCTTGCATGTAGCGAATGTATAAGACAATATACATGCAAACCTTCACATACAAGCAGGGAATATTCTGGGAATCTGCGACATACAAGCAACCATTTTTTGCATCTTTTGAAGCCGATTGAACATTCAAACTGCCTTGTATGCCCGAATGTACATTTGCACCTGCATGTATATACAAGTGGCCTTGTATATACAAAGACACATGCAAAAAACTAATTTTTTGCATTTTTCAATTGCAAAGGCCGAGAGATAGAATTTTTTGGATTTTTCAGGAAGGTGCCTACAAATTCAAATGCTCAAAATCCAAACTTGGATTCAGGCACCAACATTGGCTCTGTCTGGGGATGCATACCTCTTGCAGTCATGGCGAGAACCATAGAACTGTGGGATGCAGACTAGTCCCAATCCATTGGGCTACAGAGTCGAACACTAAACCAACCAGCATCACAAATCAAATTTTTAAAAATTTACTTGGCGACCCAGGGCCACCAAAAAGGAAAAACCACAATTTTCCTTTGTCAAAAACCCTATTTTCTTCTGATTTCTTCAAATGAAGACTAAAAATATTCAACCATCTGTAGCACCCTAGTTTGCAATTGGCTGTGCTGCTACCCATTTCTCTTTCTTTGATAAATCTACAACAAGCTTCATCAGTATACATTATCATCAGCTGTAGAATGTCATCATCATATGAGTCACCAATGTTGCTTGGAAAAATAACAAACTCATATGAAGCAAATGAATCCACATCAAAAATTTTCCCTTCTTCAAAAAATAAGAGTTCCTATGTATCAAACAAACAATATTCAGGCACAAGTAACATATCATAATCATATTCATTTTTATAAACATTCAGATATTCATCATCATTGCGCTCAGCAATTTTATCATTAATGTCCACCTAGAATGTCTCAAAAGAAGGCATAAATAGATCTGAATGCAGCCCTATTGTGAAAGATTCATAGTCACCCCTGCAACCAACACTATCCCCAACTGTCTGAGCACACACATCTGCAACTTGTCCATTCACCTCTGAATAGTGACCCTATTTTTCCTGTTCACCAATGCACTGATAATCAACAGCAAATTTTTTAACCTCTGCATTGTAAAGGTGGTCAGAATCTTCAAGGAAACACTCATATTCAGCATCCATATATATTTCATCATCTGAAAGGCTCACATATGCATCTGAATGCTGACAATCACTAACATATTCACTATTGTCCCTTGAATCTGCATCTTCTATATTCAGAGTGAAGCTCTGTATATCCACCTCATATAAATAATTAGGAATAACTGGGATATGCCTATTGCTGCAGGACACAACTTCATGTATATCTTGCATTTGATCATTTAAAGGGTATTTTGTGTCTACAGGCTTCTCTTCTAGAGGCTGATAACAATCTTTGTTTTCACCATTATAGGATGTGCCTACATTTTCTACAACATCTTCTTCATGTTTTTGCAACACATCATGACTGCACCCACTTTTCTGAAATATATTTCCCTTTAACAAATCATCTTTCAATGAACACACTGGGAAAACTGAAATATATTCACATTGATAACTGTTTTGAAAACTTGTAGTCATGAACCCTACTGGCATTCTATACTTTTGATTATTTTCAACATCCATAGCAAATCTATAAGCCTGGTGAAGTGTGACTGGTTCTTTATCTCTCAATAAATAACTCATTTTTTTATCAAATGCAGCCAAATAAATTGTCAAGCACAATGCATCATTGGGTCTCATATATTCAGGAATTTGCTTGAGCAACTTAATAAACCTAAGATTAAAGGCTGGAACCAGTTCCTCATGTTCCTTTTGGATATTCATGAATTGTATGATCAATGAGGCTAAATCAAATTTTTCACCAAACTACTCTAGGAATGCAACTTCTAAATCTACCCATGAAGAAACTGAACATACAGGCAGGTCTGAAAACCAAACCCTAGCATCATCCTCTAATGACTGAACAAAGAGTCTCATTACTACATCTTCAGCCTCTACCTCATAATCTTCTATTAAATTACAAAAATTTTGCAGATGTTTGTTTGCAAACTCAGAATTTAATCCATTATATTTTGGCAAACATTTTCTAATTTTATTAGGAATAGCATTTGGGTAACCACATATTCCTGTGAAATTTAGGGCTTTATACCTTTCAATAAAAAATGGTCTCCTTTGAGAGCACAACCAGGACTACTACTCTAAACTCATCATTTTAAGTGAAAAGATGGAATACCTAGAAATATATTGTAGCATGAATAGGTTCAATCAACAGATTTGCCACCTCTCACAGAGAGGACAAAATATCAACAAGGCACTTTTGTTTCCTAGATTCATCACACCAGCAGAGCACCACATGGTTATTTTTGGATCTTGCTGCAACAACTTCACTGGAAACTAGATTTTCCAGCCTTCAAATCATTTGAGTGTCCATAGTGGAGTCGCCATTTTGATGGTGACTCGGATGGACTAAAATAAATTCTTTTCTCAAATCATCCCCAACAGAGTTGCCATTTTGTTGGTTCTTTCTCTCTGAATCTGCAAAGGATTTGCCAATTCCAATGCACAAGCAGATCTGCCCAACACATAGAAGAGGTTGTGTGAGCTACCTTCCCTTCACTTCTGGTTCTACCACACCAAGGGGGGTACCCCTATTTGCTAAAGATGTAACTTTGACTCACCCAATGACTAAAGATTTAGCTTTACAATAACAGGCAGAATACTCTCATGTTTGGACCAAGGTTTGTGTGATAAATCACAAGGTTGGCAATGTTCTTGGACATATCTGACTGGTTGAGGATGACAGTATGCAAGGGGTCCTAATCCTACTCCTACAACTAACAGGTTGGAAATGTTAAAAGATTTGAAATTGATGTTTTGGATGCAAGACAGGGGGTTTTGGATCATAACTACTACACAAGGGCAGATCGATGCCTATCTCAAGGCAAGGAGTCAACTAGACGTATACAAGTGAATGATTTGTAATGGCATTCAAGTTTGAAGGGGTTAGGACTAGTAGTTGCCTTACAAACACCACCCAAGAATGGGTATTTAGTTGCCTCTACTTACAAGCATCCCAACTGACATGAAATCTTCTCCATACTTAACCTAAGACAATTTAATCCACTCCTTGAATGGAAGTCACCGATCAAGCATGCAATACAGAAAGTCTATATCTAGAATATGAGAAACCCTTAGCAACCAGGTTCAGAAGAAGAGAAGCATGCAGCAAATGGAGACAGATAGCAAAACACATGCAAATGAGCATTTTTCATATAAAACAATAGTGAAATTAAATATATGTGCAACCTGTATTCAAAATGCAACTCATAAACTCCAAAGAGATACAACCAAGAAAATGCTCTGTTCTTCGTTATTTTCCCCAAAACTTTACCCAAGTCTTCAACAACCCTAAATGATTAACACAATTTGCATTTTACAGCATGACTATGTACTTAGCAATAATTACAAGGCAAATCAAAAATTTGCTAGATACACTGCATGATCTAAATGGCACTCAAAACATTCAATGAAGCACACAGAGGAAAAAGGAGGAGCAGATGAGATCGGGAGATGTGCCGCCATTTGAAGATTTTCCATTAAAATCGGGTGGTTGACTTGTCCATCCATCGACCATGCTTCTACAAATCACCATTAATGCCAACCTACCCGCAGCCCCTTAGAGATGCAGCAGTGAATGCATCAGAAGTTTTCCTGCCTGAAAATAGTTGCCTATACAAAGAAAATCCTTCGCTGCTGGAAATTTAAAACTGGCTGTCAATTTCCTCCCTTCGTTGAGATCTGCAGCCTCAAATCACCTTTGAAAAGTTGCCAGCCAACTAGAATGTGCCACGTAGGTGTCTCTTTGCCATTGCTAACTTACATTTTGCCTTTTCCGCCACTTTTGCCCTTTTTCGCCTTATATATGCAAAAGAACATGCATATACAAAGAACTACCTTCATACAAAGCGCAAACCCCAAATGTTTATAAAATAAATTGAAATCACACTCGGGTCCCACCTTGTATCTCTCTTTTGCATATCTCCTTTGTATATTGCACATGCAAATGCAATATACATACGGCAGACTTCATCGCACTATGAGGCAGATTTGAATAACTTTGAAATATGGCACTTGTATCCCACTTCCTTTGTGTATCAGCATATACAAATGCCTTATACATGCAAGCCGTGGATGCCAGTGCTAAATTTGCCAAATTTGACCTTTGAATCGGGTCTGGCCTGCATATCGCTCCTTTGTATGTTCGCCTTGTATATCGGCTTCCATATCGCATTATACAAATGCAATATACAAGCAAAAACATACATTCAATCCGACATGATCCTTTATCAACTACATTGCACACCTTTTCGGGTCTGAGCCTTGCATCTCAGGAATGCATGTTCGATTGCATGTGCAAACATACAATCGCATATATACAAGTGGTGGGCCCCACCCTTTGTATCTAGGCCCTTTGCACATTTTGCATGCGCCCGATGCACCTACCTGATACACATTCTGCCTTGTATGTCTGCAGGCCCCACCAAATGTATATCGTCCTTGTACATTTTCTTTGCATATGGCAAATGCATATCACATATACATTCTGCTTTGTATGTTTCCTAATGTACAAGACCCCTTGTATCTTTTCATTGTATATGCATCAGCCGATGTATCTTTTGCTAGCATGTTTTCCTGTACTGTAGTGAATGTATGTCGGCCTCCTGTATATTTTCCTTTGCATGTACCTGATGTACATTCAGCTTTGCATAACTTCCTTGTATGCCGCCAATGTATCTTTTGCTTGCATGTAGCGAATGTATAAGACAATATACATGCAAACCTTCACATACAAGAAGGGAATATTCTGGGAATCTGTGACATACAAGCAACCATTTTTTGCATCTTTTGAAGCCGATTGAACATACAAACCGCCTTGTATGCCTGAATGTACATTTGAACCTGCATGTATATACAAGCGGCCTTGTATATACAAAGACACATGCCAAAAAACTAATTTTTTGCATTTTTCAACTGCAAAGGCTGAAAGACAAAATTTTTTGGATTTTTTAGGAGGGTGCCTATGAATTCAAATGCTCAAAATCTAAACTTGGATGCAGGCACCAATAGATCCATTGAAGATTAGAGCTATCAGGGATTGTCCAGCACCTACTAGTGTCACAGAGGTTTGAAGATTCATGGGGTTAGCAGGTTATTACCAGAGGTTTGTTGAGGGCTTTTCTAGGATAGCACACCCCATCACTTCACTTCAGTGGAAAGGGAAGAGTTTCTTGTGGACAGAGCAGTGTGAGAGGGCCTTTGAGGTCCTCAAGGAGCATCTCACTAGTGCTCCTATCTTAGCAGTACCTGATCCAGCAGCAGACTTCATGGTTTGCACAGATGCATCATTAGAGGGATTAGGAGCAATGTTGATGCAGGATGGTCAATCGATTAGGTATGAGTCACGAAAGCTCAAGACCCATGAGATGAACTACCAGACACATGATTTGGAGTTAGCAGTGGTAGTTCATGCTCTTATTTGATGGAGACACTTCCTCTTAGGACATCATTTTGAGTTACACTCTGACCATCATAGTCTACAATACATCTTCACGCAACTGAATCTAAATGTCCGCCAATGGCATTGGATGGAGTTTCTTTGTGAGTATGACTTTGATGTGCATTACATCAAAGGGAAGGAGAACATGGTTGTTGATGCCTTGAGTCAGAGGCACCACGAGATCCTGACCTTGACTTTGAGTGTTGACTTGAGAGGGTGCATCTTGTAGTACCTACTGGGGGATGAGTGGTTTCTAGAGGTTCAGCGGGAGTTGCAGTCACAGAGGGCCCTTAAGGGCAAGTTTACAAGGTATTATCTTGAGGAAGATGGTCTTCTTCAACATAGTCAGTGCATCTATATTCCCCTTGCAGGTGATCTTAGATCATTGGTTTTATCAAAGGCTCATAGAGCACCATATGCAACACATCCTGGGGTGAAGAAGATGCATGTCGATTTGAGGCAGTTGTGCCATTGGGTAGGTATGAGGCATGATATTGCAGAGTTTATTACCTGTTGCCTTGAGTGCCAGAGGGTGAAGGCTGAGCATCAACATCCAGTAGGTTTACTTTACCCTCATGAGATACCAGAGTGGAAATGGGATACCATTTCGATAGATTTCATTGTTGGTCTACCTTTGTCAGCTTGCCGCCATAATGCCATCATGGTGACAGTTGACAAGTTGACCAAGGTAGCCCACTTTTCACCTATATGCATGATGTACAATGCACCAGCAGGTGGCGAGGGTTTTCTTGGATGAAATAGTGAGACTTCATGGGGTGCCTCGTTGCATCATATCTGATAGAGATTCAGTGTTCACTTCAGCCTTTTGGAGGGCATTGCAACAGGCGTTGGGCACTCAGCTCAACTTTAGTTTAGCTTATCACCCTGAGATAGATGGGTAGATGGAGAGGGTGAATCAAGTGTTAGAGGACATACTCCACATGTATGTTATGGATCACCAGTCTAGATGGTAGGACTACATGTATTTGGTTGAGTTTGCCTACACTAATGGGCATCACAGCTCGTTAGGTATGCCTCCCTACCAGGCCTTGTATGGAAAGCCATGCAAGACTCCCTTAAGTCGGGACCGTATAGAGGACAAAGTCATTATTGGACTAGATTTGGTACAGGATATGGAGCAGTAGGTCACTTTGATCAGGCAGAGATTGCAGGAGGCATAGGATTGCCAAAAGAAGTATGCCAATGCCAAGAGATTGGATCAGAGCTTCTCTGTGGGTGACAAGGTGTTCTTGAGAGTGTGGCCACATAAGAGTCCAATCCATTATAGAAAGGGGCTCTAACATTGCACATCATTTTGTTGGACCTTTTGAGATCTTGGAGCAGATAGGACCCATAGCTTACCGTCTTGCCTTGCCACCTAGTCTATCACACATCCACGATGTGTTTCATATTTTTGTACTGAGATGTTATATATCTGACATGACTCATGTTTTGGACTGGGATACCTTGCAAGTAGAGTTGGATGGGTAGCTGGCTTTGGATCTAATTTACATCTTGGCTCATCAGACGTTGGGCCTTCAAGGTTGAGAACTGGACTAGGTTAGAGTTCAGTGGGATCGTTATGATGAGGTCTCGACTACATGGGAGGACGCAGCTAGTTTGAGGGCACTCTATCCCCACCTCTTTGCTAACTTCTAGGAGGAAGTATAGTCTTAGGGGGGAGTATGTGAGGCCTACTTTTACCTCACCTATATTTTTTTGCTTATGGTACTCTTTCGATGGATTTAATTATGGTCTTGTGGCTTTTGGGGACTGTTGATCCTACACTTGGACCTTATTACCTTATCTTATACTTGATTAGATAGATAGTTTACGCTTTATGGATGGTTAGATGGCATGTTAGATTTCCATTGATGATATGATGTTAGATGCTATGATGCTATTGATATGTGCATAGATGT